>LR990292.1:22378226-23616976 GCA_905147355.2 Apotomis turbidana | reverse complement strand
GAAAAGTACAGTCGGCTATAAAAGCTTGCCACTAAAATGTAATTTTTGACAGAAACTTATTAAGCTTACATAAAATATAAAAATATAATTGCTATACATAGAACAACACGCAAACGAAAATTAAATTGCGCTTATACGTATATATAAATATATCTTTTAACGAATTTCAACATACTTTTATATACTCAGGTTTTGGATTGTTCCACCTTTAGTTTTTAGTTTATGACAAGGTCGATTTCTGTTAGATTGTCGCTAAGGGTTAAATAATATGTAAACACGGTAAGTCCCGTTATTGATGTGAAAATGTTTGGTATCAGATTGCCTTACTGATAAGTAATTAATATTGTTAATTTAACAAGCCTATTTGATATCATAGTCGGCTGATTTAATTTATAAGCTATCGAAATGGAACGAACAAAAACAAACAGTCTGCATTTGTCGTTTAAATTAAACTTTAAGCTAATTATGTTCATGAACACAGAATAAAGATTGTGATTTTTGGGTTGGGTTAATTGTATTGTAGGTACTTATTTTCCATTGATATAAAGATCAAAGCTCATAGAAACCAGAGAGAAGAGACCAGAGGTACCGGGTTCGATTCCTGGTCTCTTCCTCCAGGTTACACATTAAAATTTTTCTTTGATTGTATCAATGCCTTAAAAAAAAAATAAGACATTACATGTTTCTTGAATTTATAAAATAAGTTCTGTCAAAAATGACATTTTAGTGGCAAGCTTTTATAGCCGACTGTACTTTTCTTTGGATATCCATCAAATGCTCACTGAGACGATTCTAAAGAGCCCAAGCTCGGTAGGATTGCTTTTTCTATTATACAGTTCCTATGGCCACCTTCCGGCTCCATCATCAGATCAGACCCATGGTAACATATTATTGTATTGTCATCAAAGTTAAGTAAGTATGCAATTTCAGCTCAATCGGTTGACGATATCTGCTTCAAAGTTGAGTTGCAAGATTTCACCCGAACAAACATACTTAGATACATACATACATACATACATACTTACATTGCAAGTTAAATAAAAGCTTTTAATAACGGTGCCCTCTCTCGCTTGCTCGTTCATTGCTGTAAAGTAGTGCGGTATGATGTGTTCAAATAAACAATGCAAAGATCGATACTCACAGCATAAGGAAAAACCTGAAAGGTTCGGTTCCCGGTCTCTTCCAACAGGTCCATTTCAATTTTTCGTTGTGCTTTGATCTTTAATATACAAATTATGGTGTGTACATACATTTATAAAATAATTTACCTACCATTTAGTGATCTTCAATACTCATTACACTTATTTTTTGAATAATCACTTTAAAAAAAATCAACATCATGCAGTCGAGTTTAGAACCTCCTCGTTTTTTGAAGTCGGTTGAAATTTATCTTCGATGTACAGGCATTTTATTTTTACAGCTTTATAATATTTAGTATAAGTAGATGAAATATATTTCGCTAATGTGCTTGGATTGATTGGCTTGGCTGACTAAAGCCATTGTAAATTCACGAAGTTTAGACGTACCGAGTCAAGTTATTTTAAGGGTTCCGTGTCCAAGCTAAAAAACGAGACCCTATTACTAAGACTCCGCTGTCCGCCTGTCTGTCTGTCTGTCTGTTTGTTCGTCTTTCACCAGGCTGTATCGCATGAGCCGTGATAGCTAGACTGTTGACATTTTCACAGAAGATGTATTTCTATTGCCGCTATAACAAACAAATACCACCAACAAAATAAAATAAATATTTAAACGTGATAGGTTGCGTTAACTTTGCACATCACTTGTACATTCCAAACTTAACTTAACCCTGCCAGTTAGGATGGGAAGTGTTTGTAAGTAACCTTAGGTGCGCGAGTCCGACTCGCACTTGGCCGGTTTTTCTTGTGCAAACTCCCTAATAAGGATAAAAATAGTTCTGGAACTCCCAAGCCCCCCTACATGTGGACATTACAATACACATTTTACGGGAGGCCATTAAAAAGGCCTTACATTTGATTTACGGCCGTCCAAAGTGATTGCAGCATCTGATTTTTCGAGCTAAAATTGTAGTCCTCATTCAATGAACACCGGTTCATTTGTTAATTTTGTTCGCCGCCGATATTTACTACCGCCGTAAACATTTGGCCGTAAAATATAAATATTCTTAATGTTGGCTCCCGAGTTTTATCTTAAGAGCGTTCCAATAACGGTCCTAAATCATTATGACGTGTAAACGGCTGCAAACTCATGTATTTTTACTCCGTGGTTTTCGGTGCAAAAATGATTTGACGCCTACTGTCGGCCTAGTGTTCAATGATTCGTGCACCAAAAATCCCGGGGCTAGGTTATAAGACAGGTTGCAGTGATCTTGTTTCGTACAATGGATACTATAGATTCGATTAATTACGTTCACGCACACAGGACCGTTTTAAAATTTGCATACTTTCTGGTCATATTTTCACTTAACTTCCGAATACACTTTATTCTACATAAGTTATCTCAAGTTTGTCAGTCTTTCTAAAGTAACGATATAATTTATTTATTTAATTTAATATTTGTTGCATGCCCATGCATTAAAAGGCGGATTTTAATAATATCAAAGGGCCTACTCTGCCAGTCACCCTTTGGAAAAAGCATAAGCTTTGGATAATGGTGCAATCGTATCTTCTTCTTCCTAGTTCATTATTAACACTCTCTTAAAGCTATTATGCTGATATGGTACGAATCCACTAGAAATTCTGAACAATTCCCTCGCTAGAGGAATGCGTTGCGATTGTCTCGGGCGACATCGGCGAGCGATCGCTCGCTGGGATCGCGGGCGCGGAATAAACGACCGATCTGTCGCGCTTTGTATTCGGCCGAGCGACCTGTCCTAACTTATGATGCATGCAGGTGAATGAAGTGCTCCGTTTTATTTTTGTTAGTGAAGATGTCACTAAGCCGCATACAATTTACGCCGTGTCTGACTGACGAAAAGAGGGTTTCACTACGCGCCGTTTGGCACAAAATTACGACTTTTCTTCAGGGACTTCTCCTATGCGGTGAACCGTCCACTACATTTTTAAGAAGACTAAAATGTATCCTCCTTATATTGGCGGTGGAGATATCACTAATTCGTAATTCGTATACATTCTTAGCCATATTTGACTGGTGATTGTGGTTGGTGTGTGCGGATGCGGATAGTCTGCTTTCACGAAAGCGTTTCCTCTATGAGTACCAAGAAGTTCGGCAATTCCTTCATCTGCCGTACTATTAAAGAGTGAAAGTCTCTTTGTTGGCACATTTGATCAACTTCTAAGCTTTCCTCCATCCTGTAAGATGGGAGCATTCAAACGAAGCGTGAGGAAGCATCTGGCGGAGCCGTTGCCATTAGGGATGCCCTATTCTCTTGCTTTCAGGCGAAGTGGAGCTACCATGTTGTGACAATATAGAAAGGATCCGATCCATCATATTTCTGGCTTTTGCCAGAACAGTCCATTATTCTGGTGATCAGATACCAACACAAATAGATGATAATAAACGACGATTATATTTTCCATTTGTAACTTCAAAACGTTTCCAACTAGAACAAATTCGAGCTTCTTAGAATAAGCCGCAAACAAAATCGTTAATAATATTCCTTCTCACAGCTAATCGACTGCAGTAATTACTCAGCAGTTCATAGGTGCTGTCGCGGGTTGAAAGAACTCATAAGCAAAATTAATGCTAAGCTGCCAACGGACAACGTCAGATGAATCAGTGGTCGTTTCTCTGCCAGCTTTGCGTACACCAAAATTACATTCTATGCTATTTTAAAATTGTAAAATATGTGTTGTTATTCATTGCATCAATCGATCCCATAAAGTGACATTAAGAAGTAATCATTTAAAGGCAAATAGAGCACATTCCTTAAGTTGACAGATTCGTTAAATTTTACCTCAGATTAAATCTAGTAACCAATGACCTGGTAGTTTTTTGGAATCCTCCTCCTTGTGTCGTGTTACTCATTGCTGAGGGTAGTGACGGTCGTCCACTAATTAGTTTGTGGAACATCGCTTTCCACTTCTTACGGTCTTTGGCTCTGTGTAGTGTAATGCCTGCGTTTTGGAATATGTAATGGTACATGACTGAATATAATTTTGCGAATGGTGCACAACGCACTCTCTCTTAGTGAATGTCCTGTAATAAAAGGATTGTATGCGATTTTAAAATGTAGGTGATCCTGCAGCATGTACCGGCGGCGTGTAGGCGTAAATTGCGTTTCAATTCTCGGACGACGTCATGGTGCCTTGTGAACCTACTATACACAATGAGGTATAACGTTTTGTTTGAGATACAATTGGTTTGTAGAAGTACTATTATTTCAGTTTGATATTTTAAGAAAGCTTTTGATGCAAAGTAATGTCTTATATAGAAAGAGGAGTCACAAGTGCGTTACCGGCCTTAGCCTATTAAAAAACATACGAAACGGGTACCGATTCCAAAAATGTCGAGCGATATTCGACTTCTACGACGTGAACAAGCCCGTTTCGGCATTTCAGAGAAATATATGTCTACTCAAATCCAGAATAACACGTCATTTGAGGAGAAAGCTTATAAAAGTATAAAGCTGTGCTTCTACATCAGGAGCACAGCTTTATACGGAAGCGAAACGTGGACGTGGACACTGGCGAAAAAGATTGCGATGGAGGCCTTCGAAATATGGCGCTGGCAACGAAAGGAGAAGATCAGCTGGACAGCAAACGAGGAGGAGGACGGATGTGTTCTCAAAACAATGGAGAACCGAAGAGAAAAAATGATTGGACGCCTGCTGCGGCGCGACAAATATAGTATAAAGATTATAATAGAACGAAAAATTTAAGGAAGGAGAAAGATAGGAAGACCAAGTAGAGCTTACATGGACCAAATAAAGGAGAATGTGAACGTTGTGTCGTACCAGGCTGTTAAGGAGAAGGCAAGAACGGGATGCCTGGAAATTGCTCCACCGACAAAAGTGTAGCTCTTAAATTAATGATGATGATGATGATTTTAGGTACATTATATTTAAAAAGTTGAGGCTGACAGGGGAAGGTCAGAAAGTTTATATGATTTAAAACAGATTAAAAATAAGATTAAGTTAGGATCCTCTGCAAAGGCTCTATTAAAAAACAAGTGGTGGTAAGTTGGTCACTGAAAGAGTGACCCTCGGAAAAACCTGTGTCAAGTAGTGAACAGCCAACCTAGTGAACGCCAATTAGACTATCAGCGTATCATTGAAATATGTATTAGTTTCTTTAAAACATTTTTTTTGGAAGATTGTATGATTCAATCCTCCTCCTCCTCCTTAGTTGGTCCGTCAAGTGGTAGGGATCGTGACCCCGTCTATTAACTGGTCGTCAACGACAAGCTGTCAGCCTGAAGGCCTCATGGAATGGCATCTTGACTGCCTTCCGTAGTAAATACATCCATCGCGTTGGTCTGTCTGTAGCCAAGAGTTTTCCGTGGTAGGATTCAATATAAGGGCAAAATTCCGAACGTTCTACCCGCGTGGCTTAAACGTCAATATTGTCTCACGATTATTATCACAACTGAAGAGCGAGTTGTTAAACCTGTGATCAAACTAGATTCAGCCTTAGAATTGCGTGTCGGGTTCCTCAAAATAGTTTACTCCAACCAGCATCTTTTTTAAACAAATTTTGCAAAGAGAACGAAAGAAAGTGTATAGAATAAGCAAGAACAGCACTGTCAGTACATTGTCCACTCAAATTATTCCTTGCGTTAAAAGGAGCGGACTCAGCATGTGTGTGTAAGAGGTCGATTACGAAAAAAAAGCAGCGTATAAATGTTGAATATCCGACCATAAACATAATCAATTTGAAGCCAATAAAATCATATTCGTATCTAAACGGAACACGTGTCGACGCCCCGGTAGGTAATGTAAAACCGTGTCCTACAAAACGCTACTCATTCCATGCACAAATCCCATTATCATACAAAACCCACCGTTAGCGTGGGTACAACGTCAAAATACATACCATAATCGCCAATAAATCAGATCAGAGCTCTCTAGGAACGCGCTAAAAAGACAAAGTTTACATAAGACCAACATTACTCATATGGTAATAGTGTCTTGATGTAAATTTAATGCCCGCTACCTGCCCGGACGGTTTTTTAACCGGTCCCCGCGGAGCCGGCGAAATAATTTGTCAAAAACTAGTCTTGGGATAATTATTACGCGGCGAGATGTTATCTGGTTTAGTTCATGCTGTGGTGGAGATTATTTACTTTGAAATGGGTTTAAATATGTGGAAAATGGGTAAAAATAATTCAGTCGTTTATCATTTTAAGGCGATAGTTTCATAACGCATTGTCATTGGATCTAAACATTTGTTTAATTTCTAGTTAATACAACGAAATGTGTGTAAAGAAAGATGAACTTTGCAAAATTAGAAAGAAAAATAAATATGCATGTTATCTAAATGAAATGTTGTAAAGAAGTGAATTTGATCTATCGCTGTTGTGAATTTTATTATATTCGTACTTAGTCCGAGGTATAATTACTATGTAGTACTTTTCTTGCTTGCAATATATGTCGCTAATTTTAAAGTCTAAAAACAAACATAAAAAACACAGCACCTGGCAACATTAGTTATAGATGTCATTATTTTCTTAGCGCGCTAAGAATATGTTCGCTTTCCGTGTTAATTTTATTTATAAATAAGTATTATCTAGTAAATACCAACTGTACAGTGTTTTTACCATGCCTAAAAGGCAGTACGATAGTAAAGACCCAAGTATTTGGCGTCGGAGGCGTAAATTGTGACAAAAATACGATATACAAGGATGGTCTACCATCGTCTTGAATTTTCACACTACTATTTTAACAAGAAGTTATATTACGCCTTATTTTCGTGGAATAAGTGTATGGAATGTGAAAGGAGAGAAAATGAAGACACGAAGAAGGAGGAAAATGAAAATCTACAAGAACACCGCAGATACATCTGTTCTCCCAAGGTTTGGGAGATGTAACGATATATATGTTACAATTATCCTCTCTTCCAGTAAGAGGGGCCCTTCCCGTTGGGAAGGAAGGCCTTTACAAGGCAATAACCTCACATTACAGCTATCGTTTCGATTGTGAAACTTCTGTTCTCACAAGGTTTGGGAGATGTAACGATATATATGTTACAATGATCCTCTCTTCCAGTAAGAGGGACCCTTCCCGTTGGGAAGGAAGGCCTTTACAAGGCAATAACCTCACATACAGGATGGCGGCTTTCGTGCAAATAATAACGACCTCTAATGGTCACGACCCTCAGTCATGAGGAGGCGAGGAAGAAGAAGAACACCTCTCATATATATTGAGTTACAAAATTGATGCTCTGGTTGGAACACAATTCTCAGGTACAAGCAGTAAATGCAATAGAGGTTAATCGGTAAGTTTTATCCTTTATTCAATGCCTTCCTTCCATTGATAATGCAGACTCTAAACGGTTGGGTACACCTGGTATACCTACACTACAGTATCGGTGGAGCCGGGCAGAGGTGGAAGTGTTTTATTTATTGTAATTATAATAAAACTCAGCTTCACCCAAAAGCATTCAAATGGTTTGACAGAGCTCCAGGAATAGACCATAGAGGCAATTGCATAACCTACAAACAGTAAATATTACTTTTTAATTTAAATTTGCTCTGCCCCCTGCCTTTAATAATTAGCACAAATCCACTGAATAAATTTCTGGATCCACATTTGAAAAGAATATGATGATGAGCAATGGAGGGTCAAACAATACAGGAGTATTTACTACCTGAAATACAAATTGTAGAAGGATTCAATTAAGGCATTAACAAATAAAGAACATGTATTATACATTGAAGTAGATTAACTTTATTTACAAATTACAAATCCAGTTCAGTAGGTATGACCATAGAAACCACTGTGGAACACTATGGTAGACACAGGGACATTCAATAATCTACCTTATCAATATCAATATCAATATCAATATCATTTATTTTCAGGCAACTGTGGCCCATAGATAAATACCTTAAAACTAACATACATATAAAATAACAAAATAATATATAAAATAATCATAAACACGTTAGTTCGGCGACGTGCGACGTAACTTCTGGGTGTCGGGTAACCGTCCGCGGAATCGCCGGAACACGACACCTTTCGGCCAGAATTCCTCCTGCAGGAAGGTCGACAGCTTGCTAGTAGGCACCCTCACCACAAATGAAGCGAAGTTCACATTGTGACGAGACTCTAACTGTTCGACCCTCAGGGTGAAGTTGGTCTTTACTCGCAAATACTCGACGATATCTCATATCAACGGTCAACCCCTTTCTACTGAGAAGCTCATGTTTAATATGTGGATGTATGTAAAGTTTGCTTTTCAACTTGAATATTTTGAATAATGTCATACTCTAACTTATAAACACATTGTTAATAGTGGACAATGGGATATATCAATACTTTTTGAAAATAATTATATCCATATTAACATTAATTGGACCATTATGACAAGGAAAATTCTGGTATGCATTAACAATATTAATGGAAGCAAACCAGCTAAAGATATCTTGTCTAATATTTCTACAATTCCTAAGAATGAAGAATGCTATTATGTAATGGTATTTAAGTATCATAAAAGGACAGATCATTAAATACCACAGAATAAACTATTTGTGATTACATAATTTAATATAAAAGTTGCATGATACACAAAAGTGTTTGTAATTCCAATATAATAAAAAATGGTTCAAGTCAACTGTCAACAACAACAACTGTGTTGGTCTCTCAAGTGCCCCATTAAATAATAATAATAATAATTATTATTTTTTAAATTATGGAACCAACTACCTATTGAATTGCTAAGAAATCAGGGTAAGGGTAAACATACCTAATTTGCAATGTAATTAGGTAATGTTAAGGAGTATTAGAATAGAATAGAATACTCTTTATTGCACACCTCAGGAAGAAAGAAATACAAATTAAATTAATACCTAAGGTGCTGAAATAACTCAGTTGATTTTTAATTCTGATAGATCTGCGTAACATTATCTCATATAAGGGAATATTTAGGCTTTGCCATCAACTTACAAGAAATAGTATTGCATTCCATGTTAAAGAATTGCAAGAACTCTATATACTTTAAGAAAAGATTGTTATAATTCATCTATTTACATTCGGGAACTAAGCCAACTATTAAAAATTTAATACAGTTTGGGTTACCTACTTTCGTTTAATTTACACAAAAGAGTAAATTATAGTATTAGAAACTTGTAAGCTTAAATACTTAAATCTTGGAGATATAGGTATAGTTAAGTATTAGCATCCAATGCTTACAGTTAAATTTTATTTCAAAACAATTACAGATGCCTTGTTGTTCCATAATTGTTTCATAATCCATATTCACTATCTGGTATTTAAGTCAATACTTATTCTTTGAGTGAAATGTTACTTAGGTTTTTTGGAAAAATAATACAATTGTATGCATTGAACATGTAGGCAGGTGTTCAATATCTTGACAAGTACATGAAATTTTTACATTGATGCAAAATGCAAGGCAATAATCTTTGAGGTTTTTTACTGACGTGACGTCAATAAAAAAGTGAAGACTAGGAAATCACTTAAAATATTTCTGATGTATTTTTAGGAAACGTCAAACACCCGGGTGTAATATATATATATATATATATTATATGTATATATATAGATTTTTTTTCTGAATATTTATTATGTTGCAGAGAACTTCTGGGTATATTGCACTTAGGTACACAATAAAATAAATCCTTTATTATTTCATACTTTAGAATTTGGCTTAATAATACTATATAAAATGGAGTTAAAATGGACTTCAGGAATCATAGTTTTCACCTACGATTTGAATCTATGGTAATATCTGACATTCTAACTGATTCTGTCATCACCCCAGATCTTCGTGAGGCTTAGTTTTTTAGTACAATCAACCTTTTACCTCAGAATGACAATATAATAAGTCAGTGATGTGATCCATGTGTATGATGAACATGATACACTTAATAATTCCCATAATATTTATCGTTTCTACATTATGTCAAATTTGTTATTTTGTACTTAGCAGTATTTTATAATTGGTAATCCCAAGTAAGTACTTAAATATCTACAGATAATCAGATAGACACCTTTTCTAAGGTGTTTTCAAATTACATCCTATCAAACCCAAATATGATCAGGTTTGGTACCCTGATGTAGTTCTAAAAAATGTTTTAATAATAGATCCTTTGGATGGCTCACATATGACACTAGAGCTTACAAAAGACATTAATAAGTTTAGGTCAAAGAATACAAACACTTAATATACATATAATATGAAGTTAGCTGCATAAGGTATTTCTGCATAAGTTTTTCTATAACTCATACAGATCTATTGAGAAAATCAAAATGATTATACCAAAAGACGTGAGACAGTAATTATTATAGTTCAAAGAATACAAATACTTTCATATTAGAACAAATATAAAACTTGCTACAGACAGTATTTCTATCTATTGCAAGACATCAATGTCTTGTACCCGCCAAATTTGAGGTTGTCTTATTTGAATAGCAACCCTTAGGATATATCCAACCAAGTACCTGCTTAGCTGTATTGTCTCAAACATTGTGATAGCAAAATGTCTCATTAACAAATGTCTTTAAAATTACTATTAAACAAGCCTCTGCAAGTATGCAGATTAGTCGTCACATTATAAAAATTAGTGAAATCGTTAAAATGTTTTTATAACAAATATTCATAGTAGTTAAAATAATACAAGTTGTAGGCTGATAATCAAAGTCCCACACCTTCGTGGATAACTGTAAAAGGTCTCTAACTCATGATGATAAACAGTAAACACAGTTTACAAGACCTGTTCTTAGAACTAGGATAATGTTATTTATTATTAGTATTTTTGAAAACATATTCCTCATATACGTTCATATACGTTGATGGAGACTACTGTACATTAACTGCTGTTAAACCTTTAGGTCAAACGCCTATAGGCGTACTGTCCCGCAACGGGTTAACATGGTCTTTCATATGAAGTAAGTAAACTCAAGTGGATATGGAACCAAATGGTTAACACTTTTGCAACCAGACAAAAAAGTAAGACATATCCCAGAAACCGGCCGAGCCGACTTTTATAGCATCAACCCCGGCTACCGGGTTGGCCGGCATCTGAACAAAGTTTACGAGCGCCCGGCCTCCGGGTTGTTGGTGTCGAAAGTGTTAAAGTATGGTTTTATTGCTTTATTCTGCAACCTTGCAGTTACCTGCTAAGTTAGATTAATCTCATAATTAATCGGTTACTATTAAAATAAAGTCAATTAGTAGGTATATTATTCTTGTAATGTGTGTACTAAAGAATCTTCAATGAACATTTTAGCTCCGTCCCGCGGTTTTAACGCGCGGTGAACACTAATATTTTCCAGATGAAAAGTGGACTATGTGTTGGTCCGGAGGGCCAGCTACCTCCATTCTCCATATCAATCATATTTTATCAGAATTGAGCCCCCTATATGAACGTGAAGAAGTTATAATCACGCTCACAAGCTTTCGCCTTTATAATATTATAAAGTATAATAATATAAAGATGTATATTGCCTTGGATGTCTCTAAACATCTACATAGTAATTATACCTCGGACTAAGTACGAATATAATTACAGGATTAAACGAACTTACCTTAAGTGAAGTTCTATCCTGATTATATGAAGTACTTAGTCCGAGGTAGAGCTTCCCTCCCTCCCTTCCCTCTTCTATATATTTTACTCTGAACTTAATGACATCTATAACTAATGTTGCCAGGTGCTGTGTTTTTTATGTTTGTTTTTAGACTTTAAAATTAGCGACATATATTACAAGCAAGAAAAGTACTACATAGTAATTATACCTCGGACTAAGTACTTCATATAATCAGGATAGAACTTCACTTAAGGTAAGTTCGTTTAATCCTGTAATTATTGGTGCGTTCATTAACATTTGAATGAAAACAGATTAATTATTTCGTTTACTTATATTTTAAAATTGGTTGTATTGCTGATTAGTGTTTGTTGTTGTTATATTAATTACGACACAACTAACACACACAAATTTCCTAGTGTCTTTTTTTTTGTAAAAGTAAAGATCTGCTCGTAATGTCATGCCTATAAAAAGTTATATTAATTATACACTTGCAAAACCGTTCAAGAAGTTGAATCACTCATGTACTGACCGTGTGAGAGTTATGCCAACTACGCTTACAATTCCAACTACCGTGACATGTTCTGTCATTCAATAAGTACATTCGCTCGTTTTATTAAAATAATGTGCGAAAACACGACAGTTTGAACGAATATTCTTTCAACCTGAATTTCGTGGATTTTTTCTTTTGGCTCTTTGCATTTATCATGTTAAATATCTACTAAATACCGCATTGAAATACTTACGTTTAAGCTTCACAAAATAAGGCTGAAAGTACATAAAGCTGTTTCAGTAAAACATGCATGTTAAAGTCAAGAAGTGGAATGCGAAGTATTTCATCAGGCCAGCGTTTTCACGAACACCATTAACATTATTTACGCTCTCGTTTACAAATGTTCTAAAACAGTTAAAATAAGTCCTTCCGTTTTTAACGGTTTTTACCCCATTTGCTTTACGGCGCACTTATCGGTACCTACGCAGTTCACCTTAAATAAGTTTTTAAGTACTACAGTCAATTAACGAGAAAACCATTAGGTAGAATCCTAAAATAAAGAGTAACCGTACAGTTAATCTTATCCTACAGACTTTCGTTATTTAAAATGTTGTTTTAAAACTTGATTTTATAGGAGTTTATGAACACAACGGCCATAAAAGTCTCTAATGATGTTATGAGGTTATTATATTATATAAATATGAAAAATGTGGACGATTAACGATGTTGGGAACTCGAGGTTATCTGTACAACACTTACAAGACGTAATTGGCAGTTTTAGAGATAAAACAAGCATGTGATATTATGACAAATGGCAACGGTCAGCTAGGATAGCAAAAAAACAACGAAATAATACGCTTACTTGCGCAGCTAGCTGTAGGCTATTTTGTGTATAATATGTTGAAATACCTACCGGCATTTTGATAACTAAGTGAGAGTGGGATTCTATAAAGGAATTTGTATACAATCTCGCTGTACGAGTTAAAGCAATAATGTCTGCATATCAAAAGATCGATCGCGATCAGCCTGATTGTGGGTTAAGAACAATTTTGAATAATGAATATCGGGGCTAATGCATCACTCGGGACAATAACACGAGGACAATGCGGCAAAATTACATATCACACTGACCGGTGCAAATAAATACTTTCAACGGACATTTTCTTTTTTGTTTTGTAGCCAAAGACAAAGGCAATACACCCACCGAAAGTTAGGGAACGAAATTATGTAGCCGAGTCGTTCGGAACATTCCAGGACTAATGATTTTGAGAGATACCCTCCCCTTGAATGTAAAACGACTCCGCCCCCCAAATGAATTGAAACAGTCGGGACTTTTTATATTTATTTATTAATTGTTGTTTTTCGACGGTGGCCCGGGTAGGGCAAAAACTTTTGTATTATTTTAAAACCGTTTTAAGGTAGGTTAGACGGGAAATGTGAATTATTGCTACATCGCAATAAATTTCAAATGGAGGTGGGGCTTTATTGAAACTAAATATAAATGTGGAATTAATTTATACGCATAAACTATCTATCAAGGTTTGCGTTGCTTAGTTCTCACGTCTGATTCATAATATTAACTAGTTCGCCCACATTTGTGGATAGAGATATATGGACACCTACAATCATTTCATCCACAAAAAAGTCCTAAGTGCCTTAGGACCTAATACAATCATATCCCGTTTTTCTTTCATAGAATGGTCAATACCATCGTCCGGTGATGCATATTGTTGTGACTGCCAATGGATATACAATGATGGTATAATAATTTAATTAAAATAGAAGCGAATCGTGACTTGGAACAAGGCATTTCCGTTATGAAGTCATTCATGAGAAGCAATTAGTGTTTGATTCCACAAAGGTCTGTCTTACTATGAGGATGGCAGTCGGATACGTCTTTGTTTCACCGATGATGCATTAGGTGCGTCATTGACTATGCTTTATTGTCGAGTACCGCCCATCGATATGTTCGCATGAATGGATTGTCAAATCCAGAAAATGAAGACGAGGAGCTATCCAGAGAGCACCAGTTTTGACACCAGTTTGACGACGCGGTTGGCGCAGTTTGTAAGCACCTGCCTACTGAGCCGGCGGTCCCGGGTTCGACTCCCGGCCAGGTCAAATATTTGTGTGATGAACGCGAATATTTGTGCTTGGATCATGGTTGTTCTATGTATTTAAGTATATATTTATCTATATAAGTATGTATATCGTCGTCTAGTACCCATAACACAAGCCTTCTTGAGCTTAATTTGGGACTAGATCTATTTGTGTGAGGTTGTCTGATATTTAGGTACCTATTTATTATTTATTTTATAAAAAAACGTTACAATTGGTTGAATAGGGATCGCGACTGATTTTAAATTCAGCATACGGTAGTTAATTATATGAATAAAATTAACTCTCATGTCATGAAACAAAGAAAAAAAAATAAAAACTCGTAAAATATTTGACTTCAAAGGTACGTAAATTTTATGATTTTTTTTATCCAAAAGAAATTTTGATTTTTTTTTTCAGAATCCCTATAATTTAACAAATCAACATTTGTATGACAAGCATGCACTTAAACACACTTTTTCATGGTGAACATGGCAAATTACTTCCTTCATCAGAGAAAAAATTAGTGCATTCGTACTTTGTACAGAACCTTCGGTGAGCGACTCCGACTCCCACTTTACCGGCTTTTATTTAGGAACCTGTATCAGTATATACATTCTAGATTATTTTTATTTATTTTCGGAATACCCATACAGCCCGAGGATTGATTGAGAGAAGTCCGCGAGTTAATAAAATCTGTCTTCCCTGACATGTTCATTACAATGCACCAGACTGTCTGCTCACATTCGCAATTATTGTGTTTCATAAGCGCAGGCGCAGCGCTGCGTGAGGCGTAGGACGAACTCACACTTGCGACTCAAATTTAATTTGTACGTCTGACTTATAGACAGAAAGTGGAGAACCTAATCAGCTACGATCATATGTCGGTATTTTGACTAATAAATATTCTCATTTTCATTTATTCATTCTCATTCGCAAAAAAGGCGTGCACTCACCTTAAAGGCAGTTACGTGTCGTTTTCGTATGCTTTATATTTTAAACGTATACTATCCACACCGATGCTCAAAATGCGCTGACGGTGCATTTGCGCAGTAATGTATGAAGAAATCGTGGTGTCACAGCGTATACACTGGGTCTTGCTTCGGTTTGAAGTTAAACTTTGAACCGAACGTACCGAAACAGCTGGACAGATTTCAAAAATTTTACGTTAGCTGGACATCCTCAGATGGTTATAGTAGGATAATTTTTATCTGATTACGAAAAAAAAAATGGTTATGCCTTTGCTTCGTTTCTTTATTGCGGATGTATTTTGCTGAGTTGATTACGGTAAAATGCAAAAAAAAAAGGATACTAATCGCCAACCAAAAACCGCCTGTTGCAACAACCATATTTTAGATAATCGCTATTAAATCTTGTACGGATCGCAATAAATACATCAACACTTGACACTTTATGCATTGCTATTACATACGATTAATAAATTTACAATCGTCTACCAAAAATCACTAAAATGCGGCAGCCCTACTTCAGATCATCAAATTTCGTACGGATCGCAATAAATACTTCAATACAACACTTTATCCGTCGCAATTACATACGATTAATAAAACCACAATCGTCTACCCAAAATCGCTAATACGCGGCAGCCCTATTTCAGATAATCAAATTTCGTACGGATCGCATTAATCACTTCAACACTTTACACTGTAGGCGTCGCGATTACATACGATTAATAAAACCGGTCACTGCAGAAATCGTGATTAATTGTCGTAAGAAATCAGAATCGCAAACGGGATTCATTATTTACCCCGGCCCATTGTCCGGATGACCGTTCTTAATTTGTCTGTGTTTTGATTATCTGATTTTAGCTTTATTGTACTCGTATATAAAAGGTTGATTTGGTTACGCAAAGCGATTAGCTTTCTCACTGCTATCGTAACGCGAAGCGTGAATTTTGTTCATTGTGCAATATAAGTAATCTGTGTACTATATTGTGTAATATAAGTAATCTAATGCGGAACGACCTTTGGCGTAATGTTGACCGACGTGTTGGGGGCAAGCATGTCCGAATACTTTTACTTGGAGTTGTTTCGAATATGATCTGCCTAATCATGAATCATGTAAGGAACGGCCCGACGTGTTTCGAACTCGTATGGAGCTCTTCATCCGGTACAAATCCGTACAGCGGCGCGGTAACTTCGTCACTGATTCCGCACCGCTGCACGTAGCAGCAGTTCCCGATCAAGAGCTGAAAGCTCCTTACGAGTACGAAACATGTCAGAGCCCTGACAATTTCACGTGAGTGTAAACCGTTTATACAATAATTAAATAGGTATGTCTCAAGAAAGTTTTAAAGATTAAGCATGTAGGAATATATCTAATAATAAGCATGATACTTTATAGTCTGGCTAATGAAATATTACTCAAAGAATTGGCGGGAAATTTAAAAAAATTGCGGCTGGTCACACTTTGTGTAGTAGGAATTTTAGTTTTGATACTAGAACATATTTTGGTTTTCTATGCACACGTAAGGTACCTAAGGAAATAAGTTAAACATATGCTGACGCATACTCATAGTCAGCTCACGTAATTTCTACCACTATGTACAGTAGGTACAGTCAACGACAAACACATATGTTTACACTTTCTAACTATACATATGTATACAAGGCGAAAAATTAAATGTAGTGTAAATAGTAAATGTAGTTAGTATTATCGTGCTAGGTCTGCACGATAATACTAATCCATCACCAAAAAAATTACATAAGTACTATGTCAAATTTCTTCTCGATCGGAATGTTAGAACAAGTACATAAAGTATCAAAATTATTTATAGAGGACTCACCTACCAAATTGTTTAAATCATGGACAGTTGGTGATACCACAAGGAAATATCTGTCAACATTATTTAGCTAACCAGACTCTAATTTGTAAGTACATTTAAGCAGCCAGAGAATATTCGAAAAATAGTTCGAAAGAGAGTTGAAATTTTGTCGTTAGTTTATATGTAGACAGTTAAGCTTATAAGTCATAGAATTTTAAAACTTTTTAATATAAAAAAGATGTATCAATAATGTTACAACTGCCTATATAGATACTAAATAAATAAATACCTTTAATTAAATTCCTTTCAAAAATAAAATAGGTACAGAAATCAAAACTGATGGGAAAGTAGAAAGCGTAGTGTGGGTCTCTGGTCAAAAGACGTTAGACTGGTAATCCAACAATACCGGATTCGAGTCCCGGCGTTGACCACATATTGGTGCAGATAGCTAAATAGTTATTCATGGACTTGTTCCTTGCAAGTCCCTTATCTGCGAAGCTTTGCTCTAGTGAATAAGCACCTTTACATCGCTCTGCTACCTCGCACATTGGATGACAGCCTTATGGCCCGAAATGCCGATATACCAATTTTAAACCGATGCGGGTAATAAAGACATCGTGTTGTATAAACACCAATAAATAAATTTTATTTCGTAATTGCATGAGTAACGGTAAGTAATCAATAAGAATACGGTTTTACTATATTTTGTACATTCAAATAAAAAGGCAGTAAGTCAGTATGAGTCTAATAGAATCTTAAGTCTTTCTTCTATTCTTTCTGAGTCTGGTAAAATAAATATGTGCAAGTTACATTGCGCGTTCTCCCAACACGTTCTCATTTCTTCTTAGTTTCCAGCCGTCAATGTATGAGTATCAAAAGATATTTATAGATAAACATATCAGCTGGTCGGTTGACTGTAGCGTTGCGGGTGTAATTTGGACGGAAACGACGGAAAAAAGTTAATAATTACATAGAGTGGAGAGCAATAATAACTGCTCATTATTATCATTTACAGCGCCGACCGGACTCTACTAATGAGCGCGCTCTTTGGATTAGTGTGGATGTTCCACAAGCTGGCTCTACATAGAGTTGATATTCCTGCCGCGATACATTTTACTGTAATAATTCCAAGGCTGTGATGACTAATAATATATTATTTACACGCATGATATATATTTATTTTTACATTAATGTAAAAAGAAGCCTTGGCGTAGAAAACACGGACTTTATGCCACAGGACAATCTCTATCAGTCAACCTTTGGGCAAAGCGGCAGGGCTAGCATATCTTGCCGCGACTTCGCTTGTCGTGCGAGTCAGAATTACCTGTCTTGTTCGCACGGTATTGAAAGGAAAGTGACAGGTAGAATTTCTCGCACAAAGAGTCGGGTGTCAAAGTTATGCTAGAAGTACAGTAGATAAATTGGTGTTTTTATTCCTATTTTACAAGCTTTTATTTACATTCACCTGTCCCGTTGTCTGTTATGGAATTTTGCAAGTTAAATTTGACCTACGTTCCAGTTTCCGATTGTTTTTAATTTTCTTTTAATCTGTTCGTTTAGGTCTTGCACAAATGTATCCGCTCTACACTGAGTGGCGATTGCTGTTGCAAGGCGTAATAAAGTGTTTTACTGTGGCAATTTTAAGTCTATAATTTGACTCTATTCAATGAGAGTTTAGTTGGCTATTAAAGTGGTAGGTAATGTGTTGATTAGAATAAACAAAATTTAAAAACCATGTATGGCATTTTACTATAATTTTATTGACAATTCTCGTATGGCAACGTTATTCTGCCTTAAAATAAATCGATACCTATTTTGTGATACTCTCTATTGATAATTTTATTGACATAGTTTTGTTAACTAAGGATTAATTAAGTACAATAGCTCGAAGGACCGATAGCCGTTGGGGCAGAAATGTTCTCGAGTGGAGACCACGTACCGGCAAGCGCAGTGTAGGACGGCCACCCGCAAGGTGGTCGGACGACCTGGTTACAGTTGTGGGGACTCGCTGGATGCGGGTCGCTGCTATCCGGCCCATGTGGAGGTCGATTGAGGAGGCCTGTGTCCAGCAGTGGACGTCCTATGGCTGAAATGATGAAGATAATGATGAATCAGTAATATGTCATGTTACCCTGAATATGAATGACACCCTAATTTTGTAAATAAAGTATCCTATAGAACAATTGACGGAAGGTACGCACGGTCATGTGTTTCTTCCATAAAACTAGCATTTATATCATTGTCGTTTTATAGTAAAAAAAAATACTTACATTAACCATACATTAACCTTTACATTATCCCTCCGTAACAACTTTTCAATTGACAAAACATGAAATCATGGATAACATTTACAACACATGCTACCGACTGGTAGCCAAATTAAACACTTATCATACAACAAATCCCAACCGCCGACAATTTAATGACAGCTGCTTCGGAACCAAATATTAACTAGGAAATAACCATAGATTATATAGTTTTTTTCTCAGCCCCTATTGCGTTCCACATGCAACCTTCTAATTGCTCCAAATCCGATTCAGGAAGCCAAGCCAAGGAGAAACTCTTTTTCCAGTTGGGGAGGCAGCAATGGCGGCGCATCCACAAATTGTAATCGTATAACGAGACCGCCTAAACAACTAATAACAAATAATTCTCGGTCTCGGCTAATGCGGAATACAATGACTACTTCAAGTTTTGGGGTTCCGTCGGTTAAAAAAATATATCTACTTATAAATATTTGATCCCTCAGATCGTTCTAGTCCCAAACTAATCAATGAAAGTGTATAATATCTTTCTTCGGCTTCTGCGACTGTCGCACATTTAAACGGATTATATATCGCATATTTTAATTATTTGAGGCTTGAACTTCCTGATGTTTCGGTAACTATAAGAGTTACCATTGTGAAAGGTTTTCTAAGAAAAGCACAATTTTTCAAGTCTTGCAAGTTTGCACCCACTTGAAGCATGTCTGTTTGGCCCTATGGTTGATAGGTAGAGTATGCCATGTGGTATTAAGTTCGCCTTTTGTGTTATATAATAAAATTTACATAAATAAATGCAGACGTTTTTCTTTGACATCGTTTGTTTTCGTTTCTACTCATTTTAAAAATATTAATAAAAAACAATTAAAGGTGAAACATAACATTATGAAGATTGGATACGCGGAAATTTTAAAAATACTCATTCCTGTTATGTCTTTTCTGTTTTATTATCGGATAACATTTTCGTTCCAGCATCTTCTTCGCCTTCAGCGTTTTCATTCACATTCTCAATGTATTCATTCGTACGAAGCGAAGCTATTACCTTATTATAGTTTTAATATAAAAAACAAACCTTTCGACATACATATTAAAGTACCCGGTTTTTAATCTTTATAATATTTGTTTCTACGGAACCCAACTGTTTCTACAACAACTTCGACACAGCCACCTTTTTTAACCACAAAATAAAACAACATATGGATGTCGTCATATTTCTCCTGCCTTATTATAATCAGTGTCAGGTAAAATGCGTTCTATCTATTGTTGTTTTTTCGGAAATACAAACAGTCTTAAAAACCGATGGCTACCTGAGCATGAGGGCGGATTTTCGGAATTTGGTTTTGAAAAAAAATCTGATCCTCACCGCAAACATTGTTTTTATACTGTTACAAACTTTGAAGTTAAAGCGCGCAGGGGTTCGCAACCTAAAATATTTTTTTTTAATTTTTGCAAATTGTCTTTGCAAGTGTTCTGAACGTCTGTTTATTATGATAGTTTTGTATTTATTGATTTGTTATTGATGTCGATTATCCAATCCCTCCCAAGGAGGTTTGTACCTTATATATCTATTATATGTTAATAACCTAAGTACCTACCTATACCTAGCCATAATAAAATTATAATAATCCACTACAGAAGGGTTTCACTTTTGATCTTCACAAAAGCCTCCAACGTTTTATTTGTTGTTTGCGTAAAATACAACGCAATTGATCGCGGTCGCATTGGGTCGTGGTAAATGCGACTGGCTATGAACGCGCGCTGAATTAACTGAACAAAACCAGAAGGCGGAGCCACGCACTATGGTTCGCGCTAGCTCGCCAGGTATTAAGTGCGGCTATCGGCGCGTAACTAGTAATAAGCCCCTCATGGCAACAGCAATTGTTATATATTTATATTTTCACGTTGCTATCTGAAATAAATAGGTTTAGAATTTGATAATTAAAACATTTAGTTGAATATCAAATTATTAATGCCCAAAGTGCCTACATAAATAAACTAATTACGCAATTTTCGTGTTTATAGACTCGTCTACTGGAATAAAACCGTAATATTAATTAGCGATTCAACGCAAAATTCAGAAACTAATCGTTTATTTACGTCTTGATTCAACAGTGGATTCCTGGAAAGCAAATTAATATTGCTTACAAAGGTCTAGTTCAGCAATTTGCTAGCAATAATTTATAAACCGTAGAAACTTCGTGTATACTGTAGGTATAGAGAAGTTAATAAACGCTTACAGATAATTAAGTGTTGATTGGAAGTTAATACTGTATTTGGAATTTATGTCTTATTATTGTTCATTAATAAAGTAGGTACGTGCTATTTTCGCATTGTAAGTAAGTATATAGTGATAAACAGGCTATTGCTAAATAAGCATGATAAAAAAAAATGTTTTGTAAACACTATTCATTGAAAAATTTAGTAGAGTACGTGCCTTTGAAGTTGCAGCTTAGTATTTTTATTAAAGTCAGTTTATTGTATGTTAGTAAAGTCAATGATTTGTATGAGTGTAAGTAGATTTTCTCATCCACTTCTAGTAACTAATCGGTTTGACTTGAAATGAAAGCAACGCGTGTTTTAGATCTGACAAAAAGTAATAAAATAAACAACAAAGAAATCGTTGTTCGAAATGTTGCCGACCCCTGCCCCGCTGCGGGGAACCACACAAATAATAAAATGCGCAGATCCTCCCTGTATGGTGCATCCAATAACAATCCCATATGTTTCCATTGCCGTTTTAGATTTTTAGGGTCCCGTACCCAAAGGGTATAAAAGACGGGACCCTATTATTGAGACCGCTGTCCGTCCGTCTATCCGTCATTCACCAGGCTGTATCTCATGAACCGCTATAGTTAGACAGTTGTGATTTTCACAGAAGATGTCTTTCTGTTGCCGCTATTGCAACACATACTAAAAAAACAGAATAAAATAAATATTTAAGCGGACTGCCATACAACAAACGTGATCGGTTGCGTTAACTTTGCACCTCATTTGTATCCGGCGCCATACCAGGTGCAAACTTAATTAACCCGGTCAGTTAAGATGGGATAAGTATTTGTACGGATTCCTCGTTGCGCGAGTCAGACTTGCACTTGGCCGGTTTTTTAAACAATCTCAAGTATAAAAGTTAGCCGGCAATGCTAAGTCTTCGGAACATAAAGTGGGCGGCAGAGTCCTTCAAAAGAAAAAGGTAATAAATGTCTGTAACGTTAATACGATCCTAATTCTTTTTGTTTTTGAATTCTAGACACCATATGGCGATCGTTACGAATTTAACTTTGTTTTTAACATGGCCAAAATTAAGTTTTTTTTTTTTTTTTTTTTTTTTTATACTACGACAGTGGCAAACAAGCATGCGGCCCGCCTGATGTTAAGCAGTTACCGCCGCCTATGAACGCTTGCAACGCCAGGAGCATCACGCGCGCGTTGCCGACCCTTTAAGAACCTATACCTTAGTTTTTTGCATTGTATACTTTTTATTAAGGAATGATGCATGATGCATGTCTAATGGTTAGTTAGATGACAAAGACTTAGATAATTCATGACTTTGAATGGCAGGTTGGGGGTTTCGATGCGTGACCTTAAAACATCCTTAAATGTCTCGAATGATTTGTCTTTATTCTGTACAAAATGTTACCTTTAAGAAGTTCATTAAAGTTAATATATAGTATTAAAAGGCTGGTATAGGAACTGAGGATTTTACATTACCGGGTGAGCAATCCAAGTATGGAGAAGTCACAAACTATAAGAGATAGGGAAATCTGTTCTTAGTAACCAAGACGCCCTAATCACTTATACAGACTTTATGAAATGAAATGAAATGAAATAATTTATTCAGTAAGTAGGCCACAGGGGCACTTTTACAAGTCAGATTGTGAATCTACCGGCATTTCGCAAGAGGAGACCGCTGTTGAGAAGAAAGCCGAAAGAAACTCAACAGTAAGTCATTTTTTCGTAAATAATACTTAAAACAATTACATGATACATTTGTGTTATAACTAATTACACTGGTACACGTAATGGAGATGTTAGATACTCCAAATCAATGTTAAGTAGGAACATTAAAATTAAAATTTAATAAATTGAAAATATTAAATATACCCAGAGATGTATAAAGTCTCTGGGTGTCACAACATGCAATAAAATATAATTACTTAATTAATTTAATTCCATAGAGATGTATAAGGTCTCTAGGCGTCAACGTGAATAATTTAGAAAATAATTATTAAACCTAAATTTCTTAGAGATGTATATGGTCTCTAGGCGTCATAACATGCAATAAAATATTTTAAAATTATTTAATTTCCTCAGAGATGTATAAAGTCTCTGAGTGTCATACTACACTAAGCTGTTTCTTAGAGATGTATACAGTCTCTAAGAGTTCAAAAAGTTAAAATCAACATTGAATAACTTCAATCGAGTACAGGATGAAGTTTCTCACATTTGCTTAATTTAACACTAGTATGCGGTTGCTACATATTTAATTTGGCCCTTGCTAGCATGAACAGACCGGACCCCACAAACGGCACCCGTTCACGAGTATGACGCATATCTCAGCCATCTATCCATTATACAGGTTGAATATGTATTTATCAATGTAACTAGTGTATTTTGTTTCGACATTTGCATCGTCTGCATACACGTTTTGTTGTACACCCATCCCGCACCAATAATCTCTGTTTGGCCTTGTGGTTGACAGGTAGAGAATGCTTCATGGCATTAAGTCCGCCATTTGTACTTTTACATCTGTATTGTGTGCAATAAAGTTTAATAAAATAAATAAAATAAATATCAGACAACCTCACACAAATCAACCTAGTCCCAAATTAAGCTCAAGAAGGCTTGTGTTATGGGTACTAGGCGACGATATACATTACTTATTTAGATAAATAAATACTTAAATACATAGAACATCCATGACCCAGGCACAAATATTCGTGTTCATCACACAAATATTTGCCCTTGCCGGGATTCGAACCCGGGACCGTCGGCTCAGTAGGCAGTTGCTTAACCACTGCGCCAACCGCGTCGTCGTTTAAATAAATCAGAGTTATAACGGCTGTATGACCTGTATGTATAAGCTCTTATAGAGCCTGTTTGCTACCTGGGCACTTGTCCTTTTAGCAACAAATTCCGCAGCGGTACTACAAGCGACCGTTTGAGATTAAAAACGGATAATAAATAATAAGAGATGAGTAATTAATGAAGCATCGTTGATAACTTGGATACATTCAATCAATACTGTATCTTATCGGCGCCTGCGCACCGCCATCGATCTCATTGACACTCACACGTAGTTTATCCTGCTTTAACGACCATTTCCCTCTTTTGATAAACCAGTCGGTAAAGAGCGAACGATTTTGGATGAGAATCACGTAATTTATGTAAGCCAACAATACATCTTTATAATGTATTGTTGGCTTGTTTTTTATATTCACAAACTGACCGGCGATTAACATCAGTACCATCTGATGATAAGTGACTACGGGGTCGAGGATGTAGCTCGCCGTTTCAGTGATAGCCTATTCACTCTTACCTTCGAGAGACCCAACTCAAAGTTGGCTAAAGTTATTAATTAATAAAAAAAAGATAAATGGCTATTAAAGGGCAGATTCAAGGAAAGTAATTTTATTAATACTTTTTCCAAAACGATATCTCGCAAACGAATCAAACTATTAATCATTTTAAACTGTGCCGGGCACCTCTATTTTCCTAATCAAACAAATATATGGCATACATTATTAATATTCATAGGAACCCATTTGTTAATATACCGTCTGACAGCTCAATTTTACTCGCAATATATAATGAATTTACTACTCATGGCGTCCCGGATGATTCCGGCCAATTAATGAGAAATATCATGGAGATCATGGTATGAGAAAGAAGGTATGACACTCTGGAATGACAGGCGAGACTTCTGACATGACGCTGTGATTGGTTGGTTGGTTCTGTCAATCTGTTCCTGTGTTGCCAGTGGTGTATCATAATGTCATTAAAAATATTAGTGTCATTAAAAAAAAATATATACACCGTGACCGTTAATAAGCCGAAAGATTTAAGCTAACGATACTAGAGCCTAATTAGAGTATATAAACTTATGTAACATATAGTCCAAAAACTCATAATTAAGGAGATATAAATTATTTAAAACAAATCAAAAGTTAAAAAATCTCCCGTCTAACACACCCTAATTCATGTCATTATGCCAATGTTCAAATTTGACCTGGTCAAAGTGAAACATAGAACCCTGTAATATTGAGACAGCGATAAGTTGACACTTCTTGTCATAGAACAGAAGTCACGGCATTCGCCGTCCGTCGTATGATTTCGGAGCGATTCGTGAAGTGTCATGCTCGCTCACTCTTCTTCAACTAAAGACTTGTTCACAAAGAAGTGGGCAATTAATATGATTTAATTTGTACTGAAATAGTAATTTAATTAAGACACATAATTAGACCCATGTTGATATTACATTATTTACTCGTTTTGTCGTCAAAAATACGTGGTTTAAATCTTTCGGGTTATTAACGGCCACGGTGTATATCTACAGAACTTTTTACTTATTCGGAAATCCAACTCGATGCTTTTATTAAAATATTTAAATTTATTTGACACAGTTCTAAAATAACATTTCCCGTCCGTGACCGTATCGAGCTATATGTTTTGTTGCTAGACAAAGTTTTGCATTCGGAATGAAATCGTTTCACGTTTTCAATTCGCGAGTATTTTTTGTCGTTTCATTCGCCGTCAATTTACAAATCGTGAATGGGCTCATCAGAACCGTAGGAATATTAAAAAGAGAATGTTTTCTTCACAATCTGAAGTAATTTCTTACTGGTTCGTTTTTTAATTGCTTTTTTGGAGGTAACAATCGGCTGCCTGCGGGAGGCCACCGGCTCCTTTGCCGGATAATTATTCCATTAACTTGTCCCTCCGTTAATATTTGTGCCTGGTTCCGGCTTTAATTTTTTCAAGCTTATGCAAATAAGTTTCTGTCAAAATTGTGACAAAATTGTGGAATGTGGAAATCAAAGGGAGAGGCCTTTGCCCAGCAATGGGACACTCCTATAGGGTAAAAAAAAGCTTTTATAGCCGACTGTAATTGAACATCCATCAATTGCTCACTGAGGCGATTTTAAAGACCCCAAACTGATAGGATTGCTTTATCTATTACAGAGTTGCTAGGGGCACCTCCCGGCTCCATCATCAGACCAACCCCATTATACCATATTATTGTATTGTCATCAAAGTTAAGTAGGTATGCACAATTTTAGCTTTAAAATTGAGTTGCAAGATTCCACCCGGACATACAAAGTTACATAGTATTGCAAGTTAAATAAAAGATTGTAAAAGCAAGCAACCGCTAACGGGAATGTCTCCGTGTCACAGGAGTAAACCGAGTACAGTACTTTTATCTCACGAGCGCGGGTGAGCCATGTTTGTGTGAGTAGATGTACTCATGCACATTGGCTCTGTGTGGGTCGCTTGGGAGCGCTCAGTGCCGGCTCACCCACACAGAGCCAATGTGCATGTACATCTACTCACACAAAAATGGCTCACCCGCGCTCGTGAGATAAAAGTACTGTAACAAAACAAGCTGCAGAGCCGCTTATACAACGTTTATTCAGCTTAAATTAGCAGTATAAGGGCTTCTGCAGCTTATTTGCTACTTGGGAAATTTATGCAAATGATTAGTAAGCTGCAGTGGTATCGGATTCATAAATAACATACATTTAAAAGGAAAGAAAACATATCAACGGTGTTTTCTTGCGCAGTCATGTTGTATATACCAACTTGCATAATACAGAGCTTCCTCATAGCCGATATACTTTCACTGACAAATAATGAATAATGTTCGAGTTACTTTCTTGAAACTTTCGATACAATTACAATTATTGACCAATCGTGAACTCAAGATCATTTATTAAATTATTCTAATGATGGTACGATCGAATGGCTGATGTTAGTAGAATAATGAATAGGGTTCGCAAAATGCGAGTGAAATTCATTGAAGAGGATCGTCACCTATGTCATCTCTTCTCAGCTGCTGGACAGTATATGCCTCTTGCATGGATTTCTTATGCCTACAATTTTGTCTCATTGTCTTTCCGCGGTAATCAGGGGGGGTATTCGACCAATTTTAGAGATATAATGGAGATCTCTCCTTTTCATCGCCATCCGTCACTTTTGACGTGTGCCTACTTGACAAGTGGCGATATCCCTAGAACATCGCAACTTCGTCAATTCGGACGCGCAAAATTTTCGCTTTCTTTATATGTGACGGCATAAATAACAGGCGCATACTTTAAATTGACCGCGTAGTACGTGAAATTAGTCCGTTACGTTTCGTTCAAAACAGAAATTTATATACATGAATAACATTTTTGACAATCATTATCGCCTTCGTATTTCCAAAATTGAGATGAGATATGTCACTTTTAAGCTCATCGCATTTAAATGACAGTTCAATGGCGATATAACAGTTATCTAATGGAGATTTGACGTTTGGCGATATCTCAAACGGCATTCTCGAATTGGGCCCCTGGTATTAAAATACCTACAAAACGGACTTATTCACTTCGAAGAAGTCGAACATCACTCGACATGTTTCGAATTGGTACGCGATTTATCATCAGGAGAGCCGATCAGTCGCGGCAGCGTCCAACCGAGCACTTAAACTACTTACGCTTTTGTAGGTGTTTCAATATGTCTGTGACTTATTTACGATAGTTTTCTATGTCAAATAAGGTGTCAATATAATGAAGGGATTATAAAAAAAAAAATGTGTTGAGTGCACATTTTGCACAATGTTTTCTTTAGGTGTTGTTTGCGCTCAGAACGGCAGCAATACATTTTATTTCTTTCTTATTTGGATACTGCCTTGGGATTGCTATCAGCCTATCAGTTATCATTGATTTTATGGGCTTTACACACGAAGCCTCAAAACAAGACATCAAAATAACGTTTTTTAGCAGAAAGCTCTTCGTACCTGCTCTGATCACTTAATTGACTCTCATTATCATGAGAGTCAATTGAGAGGCATGTGGTTAAGATTATGGAACTTGGAATGGTAATATTTTCTGTCCTTTATTTAGGTTTTCCTCTTTACTTTGATCATATGGTAAATCACACTAATCACAGTTATATTATAAAGGCGAAAGTTTGTATGTTTGTTACTTCTACACGCTCAAACATCTGGACCAATTTTCATACTATTTGGTTTGGAGGTTACTTTTAATCTCGAAAAATCAATTTTTAATATAACACGCGGAATGCTGTAACAATTTTTCTCGTATGAGGTTCAAATGTACAAGCAATTATGAATAACATGATCATTTTTTTTTTTAATTTGCTTAAGAAAGCTCTTTTTTGGAAAACGCTAAAATGAGAAAAAAATCTATTGTGTATTATTCTATATACCTAAGTGTTCAAATAATCATAACTAGGGTTGTCCTGTGACCCCGCTCGTATGCCAAACGTATTAGGTATAGGGACTTATTCAAAATTAAAAACCGTGCATATTCCGGATTTCAGAATTAAAAGTATTGTTCATAACACTCGGGTTCAAATCCTATCCCTATGCAAAAGATCGAGCCCAATTATTGATTCAAAACGAAATCCGATTAACACATTGTTGCATTTAGAATATTGGATATTCAGGATTCCAATTGGGTTCGAAATCACGCTCACGCGCTGATCCGAACAAAGACATCCATTTTTGTATCACAAAATAAAAAATGAATCTCGATGTTTTGACAGCTCATCAAAAATTCGCAACTTATAAAATAAGAGCACTCATTTCTCATTCGACGAGGCATTGCTATGTCGTCAATTTGGCAATATGGCTATCAAGGTTACAATGATAAAATATATTTATCGATGTTTGCTTTTTCATCTGCATCAAATTGACATTGACAAGTTTAGAGCATATGCGGCCCCATAATAAATTATCTCCATAAAATTACGCATCTATTTACCTACCCGCGTCATTTTTACGAAGTACTTCATCGATATGATCCAACATAAATAAAGAAAATAAAAATATAGACTGTAATAGATGTACCTATATAAAATTACAGTTATGTAAATAATCAATAAGAATTGCTACCTAGAGAATAAGTTTTGTATTTTTTCACATGCCATAACAGCCGAATTATAAGGATCGAATGTTTTATATTATCTTAGGTACCAGGGTTCTGTGAATAAATGATGATTATGATTATGATTAAAAAGTCATAACTATGCAATATAATAATAGATATACCTACTAGAATCCATGAAATCACTATATCGCTTAATAATTAGCGACTCCATGGGTTTTAGAACCACGATACTTATACTTATTGTACCTAAAACCCTAATCCTAGCCATAGCGGTTCTTTCGAATAAAACATCGCTAAAGTAGACTATAATATGGTGACTAGATCCCGGACAAATTGCATTAGAAATGTTGAATTTAGCCGAAGATTTCTTTTGTTGAAAAGTCGCGGGCAACAGATTCCGATAAACGATTGACATTCGATTTGAACGACGTGTTGGATTCGAATACAAATATCGATGGAAAGATAGCCTTAGTGTTGTCGAATCGATATTGACATGGAGTTTTGATTATTTGATTCAATCGTTTCGGCGATAAGCTGGTTGAAGATATTTTGAATACCTTTGAAAAAAAAAGTTTGGTGCAGTTATAAACTTTAATTAAGGACCAAACTGTTGCTTCCGCAAATTGTATCCCTAAATAAAAAAAAATAAACTAAAGGACAACCTTACACAAATCGGTTGGAAATGCTTTTTATATAGGTACTAAAAGAATACACAAACATGTCTCATACATATAAGTACATGAATTTTTCTTTTGTCTGGATTCACGTTACTGAGGAAGTGAGGAGGACCAATGCATCTCCCAGCACAAATTCCACGATATTTGTTTATTGAACAACACAACTGATCGTCCAACGAATGACGGACGAACATCAAAGTGACCAACTCTAACCCTAACAGGTTGGATTGCCGCGAACCGTGTCGCGGTAATGCCCGATACCTATCTTTGTCGGCTGACCTGTCGGGTTACAACGTACCACCAAAAGGTCTTTAGAGGCACCGATTGGCAAACACACTTAGGCTTTTCTGGAGATAGACAAGTCAGGTTCTTCCGAACTGCCAAAAAGTCGTTAGAAGCACATTGGTGAACGTGCTTGGGCTTTTTTCGACGTAAGATTCAAAAGAGCGTTTACGTTGTTGATTACCGAGCCCACATAGGCCTTTCTGGTTACGGTATTGATCAATCTGACTGTTGCTCAAACAAGTTGTGTAAATAGTTATCAAACATATTCTCTAATTGGCGGTACATTTGCTAACGTGTACCTATTTGAAAATCACTATTTTAATTATGATAGACATGATTTTGGCATAATTTTTCATCGGGTTAAAAAAAACACATAGGTATTTTTATTGAACGATACCTCCGATGATGCAAACATATTAGGTGCAAAAAAAAAATAACGTTGTACGCGGTTAAATATTATAACTAACCGACACTTACGTATTTACCTATGTTGTTCTAACATAATTTACGTCATGATTTTTCAAAGGCCAGTTTTCTATATATGGACATTGTATGCAGAAGGCTGCCTTGTAAGGAGTTACGTCAATTATGTATCTGCAGACCTATGAACATAGCTATATTTCCCACATGACTGACTCATCGTGGGAACTACAATTTGTTTCAATAATTCAAGTCCATCAGAATCCTGCGTAATCTGCAAACAACTGCCTAATCCTAGGCGCCAGTAAGACTTTTACAAAACAATAAACTAAGCCAAAATACCCAAGATAAGCGCATATTCGTCATGATAATACCTTTGCTCAATCCTTTACCATTTTTAACACTGCACCCATAAAGTGCATTCCTCTGTTATCGCTTCTTTTGTATTCAATTAGCCGTGCATTTAGATTACTGATGCCTTTCACGCTGTAACGAGCGTGGTCAGCTGTCAAAACGTCCAAACAATCAGCCAAGGAACCTTCACCAACAATGCAATGAAAATAGTGTCGTTCGACGCTGCTAACGCGACAATCACTATCCATTGCTTGCTTTATGAATACTCGGGTTCGTGATGGTTGTATTAACGCTTCAATGGATGGTTGTAGCGTGAAGATATCTCAAATTTTGGAAGTTTACAATACGTTGATTGTTGCATTGCCCGAGGACGGGTTCAACTCGGTTACATTGTTCAGTCTATTAAACTCTTTCAAAGTTGGGTCAGTTTGGGCGTGATCAAGTTACGCAATTTATATTGTTGCGTATCCATATCGTATGTGATTGTGATTTAAAAGTATTCAGCTAACAAGAGCGGCGACACTGGCCTTTTGACAATATGGCCGGCTCGTTAACTGTTGCGACAGTGATGTACTTGAGATACTTTATCTCGTTGTTATTTGGGTGGTTTAAGACCTCTACTAAACCCTAGGAAGGCTAGCAAAGGCTAGGGAGAATGAGAGCCGCCGGTTCGTTGGTAGGTCTAGGCTTGCCTTAAGAGTTACCTGAAAAAAAAAAAGCAATCGCAACGTTGTAAGCAACGTGTCTTAATGTGATTGATATTTCCAAAAACTGGCTCTTCGTCTTACTTTACCAATGGGTTTTCTTATTTATTAATGAGTTTTGTATAAATATGACTAAGGCTTATGATCTGTTTACATTTGGTTAGTTAATCACTAATCATAAATGTGCGAGTTGATACATTTGCTACTATATGCGCGCACTGATCAAAATATTCAAAAAAAAAAATTTAACAAAAAATAGAACCGACTTCAGTAAAACTAAAAAGCCAAAAATAACCCGTTCAAGTACAGATTACCTTTGACTCACCCTTTGAAGTCGATCCCAAACCACTCAGTTATTATATTTATATTTTATAGTTTACGTGAGGTTTGGCCCCGACTTCAAAGGGTGAGTCAAAGGTAATCTGTACTTGAACGGGTTATTTTTGGCTTTTTAGTTTTACTGAAGTCGGTTCTATTTTTTGTTAAATTTTTTTTTTTTGCTTTTTAGTGATTGTTAAAAACACTTATGGCAGGGGTGATCAGGGAGGTCTTGGAGGCATGCATCTCGTTTGAATTATCTCCTAACTCCTAACCGTTGAGGAGTTGTACCTTCCATCATCAGCTCAGCATTGGAAGATGATGACCACCATATGCAAATACTTAAATAATTTTATAAAATATGTGAAAAATATTATAAGTGCCTATAAAATTTCAGGAATTCCTTCGATTCCTCTTGGATCTCGTCATCCGATCTTCACCAAAATTTTATGGGACCAACCTTGAGATGTCTATTCATGAACCTAAAAAGAATTTTCCAAATCGACTCATAAATGACGGAGTTCTGAGGTAACAAACATTAAAAAAAAAAAAAAAAAAAAAAACATACAACCGAACTGAGAACCCCCTCCTTTTTTTGAAGTCGGTTAAAAATCAGTGCTTAAATTCCAAAGAAAAAAAACCGGCCAAGTGCGAGTCGGACTCGCGCACCGAGGGTTCCGTACAAACACTTTCCATCCCTAAGTGGTTAAGTTAAGTTTGCACCTGGTATGTATAGCGCCCCATATAAATTAGGTGCAAAGTTAGGTATTAAAAAAAAAAATTATGGTTTTCGTAATTATTCCTTTATCTATGCTATAAGACGTTGCTTCGTACCAAATTTCAAGATTCTGAGTTCACGGGAAGCACCCTGTAGGTTTTGATTCCCTTGCAAGTGTCGAAAATTTGCAAATTAGGTGCAAAGTTAGGTATTAAAAAAAAAATTATGGTTTTCGTAATTATTCCTTTATCTATGCTATAAGACGTTGCTTCGTACCAAATTTCAAGATTCTGAGTTCACGGGAAGCACCCTGTAGGTTTTGATTCCCTTGCAAGTGTCGAAAATTTGCGGCATAAACGGCTGTATCTTTTGATTGCGTTGGCTTAGAAGTTTGATTTTTTCACAGCTTCAAGGGACAGTAGACCTGAGTAATTGATATAAATTTCAGCTTCATACGTCCACGCGTTCCTGAGAAAAAGGGTCTTGACAGACGGACGGACAGACGGACAACAAAGTGATCCTATAAGGGTTCCGTTTTTTCCTTTTGAGGTACGGAACCCTAAAAACACCTGTTTTAGTGATTTTTGAGTAGTTTTTGAAACAGAAATGATCAATGAAAAATTCAAATTGTAGGTTTCAAATATATACCAATAAATAGCAATGGCCGTGTTCTAAGTACCTACCTAGTAACATTGATAATTTGTTAAGAAATATGTTTCGATCATAGAGAAAAATGTCTAAAACAATCAGCATTTTTGAACGGATAACTACCTATAGGTACTATAGTACCTATTCTCGACGAAGACAATGAGCGATAATGTTCAAAAACCCGTCGGTCATTACCCCTCCGAAAGTCTACCCATATTCCTATTCCCATAACCCGAATGTTTGAGTCCCCATACCTAATTCATCACGGTATCGTGAGCTGAATGTTAACTACAAGCCGTAGTGACAAAGAAGGCGGGACGCTCGAGGCACAACGCAAGACTCCTGTGTCTTGCACTTAATGACGTCATTAAATATGAACCGCCGCGTACGGTGGGCAACGCAGGTACGCGGGTATAGTCTCGACGAAGATACTTGGCGGAAAACTATGACACATCAACCATTACTAATTCCTAAACCCTTAAATTGGCAATGTACACCAGGATGTACAAACTCTTTGATCATCTTTTTGTATTTTTTTTCGAACGAGAACTGTTTGTTCTATTCAACCTTAATGAAACTTGAACTATCATTCTTCGTTTTTTTTGCCAAGTCAAGGGTAAATAATATTACAAACGCGAAAGTGGCTCTTCCTGTATGTAACTTTTTCATGCTTAAACCGCTGAACTGATTTAGATATGGTATGGTGTGAATATAGATCGAGTACCGGGGAAAAGGACTCTTGTCGCGCGGCATAGCGTCACCTGTCACTCTCTAGCAGTACTGTACGAAAAGAGATAGATAGATATCTTGCGCGAGAAAGAGTCGCGTATCACAGTCATGCTAGAGATGCTGTTACTGCCACTTTTCGATAGCCAGACTATAGCATGCGGTCGTCACTAGTCGCTGGTGTTAAGACCGACTCTCTTGAAGTAATCAGAGCGCGTATGGGTGGACCACCGTACAAGGATGAGCCTTTTTGAAGCGAGATGTTGCGCTGGTGTCCTGAGGATAATGTTACCTGGGACCGAATTCAACGAGACACTAAGTTTTTTTTCAATTATACGACAAACAAGCATGCGGCCCGCCTGATGTTAAGTAGTTACCGCTGCCTATGGACGCTTGCGACGCCAGGAGCATCATACGCACGTTACCTCCGGTGGAGCATATATATTATCAGTCATATAAAAGATGTCTGTTGATTTTAATGGAGATATTGCGCTAGTGTCCTGAGGATAATGTTACCTTGGGCCCTGGGATTCAACGAAGCACTGCGATATGCTTATTTCAATTTGAGCGAGATCTCTGTCGTATGTAGGTAGATTATTCTATTTGACGAGTTGATATTTAAAGGAAAAATTTGCTTAAAATTTGTAATTATAATACTGCCCATAAAGCACATCAGAGCTGTACTATGTCTTATATTAAAAAGTGTCATCTTAACTATGTATGACGAAATAAATTAGATTTGATTTGAGTAGAAATATTATAGTAGATTGTTCAACAAGGGACTAAAACAAGCCATAATGACACGAGATGTTTTAGCCACCCGAGCTAAGCGAGGGTGGCTAATAGTTCGAGTGTCATTATGGTTGTTTAGTCTCGCGTTAAACACTCTACTTTTCACTTTGAATGCGAGGAAAATAAACGACGTTCAATATAAAATTACGATATTTATTATTACAAAGTTTCTTACAATTACGTAGTACAGCCGTTAATCTAACCTCAGAAAATTGAAAGGGCAATTTGTACAATTCTTTACATTTAAATGTGTGGTTTTCCCCTGTAAATTAAGCTGGGTCGGCGTGGTTTGTAATTGAGAAGTATGTTCAATATTTTCACTCGGAAGTCGAAGTAAAAGTTGGAGAGAATGGAGAGTATAGTAGACACGTAGACCTTTTGTCAAAAAGGTTGCCGATGATCATTTCATTAGGCTCATTCTCATCCCGCGATGTTGATGGGCGTGGGTCAAATGTTGGTTGTGATTTCTGCTTTGAGGATATTTTAATTCCCTCAATATAGTATAGCCTTCGATAGATATTGTATTTATTTTGGATTGACTCCTCTATATATAGCCTTCAGCTTTATTCTTCTTCATTGGAAGATGATGATTACATATTTTGTCCGTAATTTATAAAGTGACACAATTAATTGGTCTAATTGGTGATTACAATTCAAGCTTAATACAAGTAATGGACATCTACTCATTCAAAATTCTAATATAAAAAAAAAATGTTCCGTCGTTTTTTCTTTTTTTTTGTAAAGTGACGCTTTATACGCTTGCATATTTAGCCAACAGATTCAAACATGGAAACTATTTTATTTAAGACTAATATGGACTTATGGACCATGCATGATAAAATTACATTCGTATTCGTAATAATTAATCCTGTTTCATGAAATAAAAACTTTAATTTTTATATTTTTGAGCAGTTGTAATTTTGAGGTTATTTTCACGCACCAAAAAGTTTGTATACCTACCTATCACTGAAAATGGCTATAAACCTCCATTCACAAACGTCGTCATTGGCTGTTTAGGGGTTTCCAAAGTAAATTAAAACAATTTTACTTTAGTCCCTAGAGATTAATAAGGAGCTTTAGTCCCGATATGCAGAGACTTAAGTAACATTTTAAGAGCATGAGAAGTGAAAAATAAATTGCTTGCGTAAATAATTTCAATTCGCAATTTCGCAATTTTGAATTTCATGCCAAAATTACACGATACAGACCGTCATTTCGAATGTAGAGCATCACTCAAGAAGAAATATTGTGGTGATATTTCGGACATATTTTATAGAAACGTCGAATTTTGCCCCAGGTTTTGTATCTACGCTACCTATTTACTGTAGAAATACAGTAGGAGGGTGATCACGCATACGTCACACGTCTCAAGATAAAGTGTCCTCTTAGGGCTTGTATACGAGTGATTTCTCACTTGAATTATCGTCATATAATAGCTACTTGTATCTTTTTACAAGTTCATAATTAATTGTTTGTATGTGTGTCCATTTTTACACGCTTTTATTTAACTACATTTTGTGCAAGGCTTTTTGTTGCATTCCTCACAAAAAATTGCAATATATCGAGAAAGAAGATTTAATTAAATGAAGATCAAACATTTATAGGCGAAGGCTAGACGTACAATAAATACATTTTTTCATCACATTCTGGGAATCCAGAAATCTAGATTTTCGTGACAAATATTGTCATCCATCAATATAGCAGACTAGATTAGAGGTGTTGCAGGGTGTCTATAGGTAATCGCTTTCCATCAGGCAATTCGTTTGCTCGTTTGCCCCCTATGACATAAAAATAATAATAATACATTCATGAAACATGTAATAGACATTACTTTGAATGTGGGTAACACATATAAACCACAATTTTTATATACAAAGATTAAAGCTCAAATAAAAATCATTGTTTATTTGAAAGTCTTTACATCTTAAATTAAAATAAACAAGGCAAAGATCGACACACAAAGCATAAGGAAAAATTTGATAGGTTGCTTGGGAGTTAGGGTGGCGACATGGTTAACGCGCTGGACCGGCAATCCAAAGGGTTAGTTTTTTTTTTATGTCATAGGGGGCAAACGAGCAAACGTATCGCCTGATGGAAAGCGATAACCGTCGCCCATAGACACCTGCAACACCAGAGGAGTCACCACGTGCTTGCCTACCCGGAGGACGAAGATAGAATGCCTCTATGCTAGTAATTTCACCAGCTATCTTACCCCCACACCGCCGGAACACAACAATGCGAACATTGCTGTTTCATCATTCCCTGTGTCTTCCACCAGGTAACTCATTTCAATTTTTCTTTGTGCTTTGATCTTTGTATCAATGGTTTGATAATAATAATTTTCGAAATTGTTTAATCTCATATACCACAGTGAGGTTTAGTTTCACCGGTTCGCGGATCATATTAACGTATCTCCCATTCAGATCTAAACGTGTGTACAACTTTCCCAAACAAGCCCGCCTCTTGATGCCATCCCAAACAGCAGATTGATATTTAAATACAAAGCTGTCAAGCGCGAGCTGGCATTGGAGAAGAACCTGGGTGCGCTTTTTTTCACATAACGATTGGTTGTGATAACGTTTTGTTTGTCATAAAATCGTCAGCCATAACTCTCAATACTTTACAAGAGTAAAACCTATCAGCTTAGGTTGGGTGCGCCAAAGTTCACATAATTTTTCAACCCCGATTATTGGAACTCTGAAAATGTTACTCATACAATTTTTCATCATAATAGTCACTATTTATACTTAGTCACTATTACTACCGATCATAACTCCGAACCATTTAAAATCATAATGTCAATTATCATAAATATCTCTAATACTACTTTTTGTTTTCATACATTTATTCATCATAACTGTTTTTGATCCTATTTTCACTGTCATACATTTTTTAAGCAGACTAGTTTGTACTCATAAACTCCACAATCCTATATTTTATAAGCAGATTGTGACAAAATGCAACGTGGCTCAAAAACCGAAAACTGTAGGTTAGGTTAGGTTTGTATTATGACCACGTATAGCGGAGCGAGCGAAGCGAGCGGAGCGTCAAAATGCTTGCCTGCTTGCTTGCATGAACACTTGTAAATAATCTACTATTACATCAAATTTTTATAAGCAAATGCAGAGCCAGGATGGATTCGGGAAGAAACTTTATTTACTAAGTGTGTAATGCCGTTAGGAAGAGCTGCGCCAAAATGGAACGTGGTTCCAAAACCGAAAACTGTAGGTTAGGTTAGGTTTGTATTGTAACCACGTATAGCGGAGCGAGCGCAGCGAGCGGAGCGTCAAAATGCGTGCATGCTTGCTTGCATGTACACTTAACTCGCTATAACTCAAAACAAGTATTATGAATAAAAACATGGAGAAAAACTGCATCGATGTTTAAATGTTATGATTGACAAGTTTATCGTAATTAATGATTCTGAATAAAAGAAATATGAAAATCAGTATTATGAGTACACACATAATCTTAGTGACGACATTATGAATTACGATGTTCTGAAAACTGTCTATTATGAACTCGGTAGGTAGTAGTACAAATTTATGAGGGACAAATGTATGAAGTTAAAAATTCGGAAGAGTGATGATTCTGACTAGAAATCGGTAGTAGAAGAAAAATTCGGAGGATCAATTTTATGTGAGCCAATATGGACCCGCTTAGGTTAGGTTAGGTTTGTATTATAACAATCCTGAAAAGTTATTCGTTTCAAGCAAAAGTAGAAATTATGACTACGAAAATTATGACTAATGACAATTATGAATAAGAATTTTATGGGAGCCAATATGGACCTGAAGATCCAATCCATAACTTTATCGAAGAACTTATTGAGCGGCTCAGTGTTAGTTTCCCTCTTGGGCATAAATACTTTCGTATGTCCGATGTCCGTTTGCTTGGATATCCCGCTGTCCAGGTTTTAGGCCGGTCTCGCCTAAAAATCACATTTCCCAACGGATTTGCGTAAAATTTTGTGAGCACGCTCGATAATTATATGATGTAGGTTGTTTTATCGATTCAGTTATTCATTCAGTTATTTCAATGCAGTTGTTGGGTGGGGCACGTAGACCGAAGACCGTAGGCCATTGGAGCAGAAAGGTTCTCGAGTGGAGACCACGTACCGGCAAGCGCAGTGTAGGACGGCCACCCGCAAGGTGGTCGGACGACCTGGTTAGAGTTGCTATCCTCGCTGCTATTCGGCCCACGTGGAAGTCTATTGAGGAGACCTGTACCCAGCAGTGGACGTCCAAGGCTGAAATGATGATATAAAGGAATTTCCACCCAAATACAAGATAAGAACCGAATATGGTAAATTTACATTCACGATAAAATTGTTCCTAGAGAACCCTAAAAAACGAAAGTTCCGACACAACATCGTTCATGCGTGTACTAGGATGTGATAAGATATGGCATTGTAATGAAACAATGATTCGTTTTGGGTTCGGTGTACTGACAACACGTCCTTAGATACTAAAAGACTTATGTGTCATCGACATTAATAGGAGTTAGGCTGTTCTAGCCTAGGAAGTTGTTATCGCTTCTTCGGCACACTATAGATCTCCATATGAGGGTATGTGAGCGTTTGGAACGCTGTAAAAATGCAATTTATAACAATCAAATAAGATTGATAAGACCAGGGGGGGGTATTCAACCAATTTTAGAGATATAATGGAGATCACTCCTTTTCATCGCCATCCGTCACTTTTGACGTGTGCCTACTTGACAAGTGGCGATATCGCTAGAACATCGCAACTTCGTCAATTCAGACGCGCAAAATTTTCGTTTCCTTTGTATGTGACGGCATAAATAACCCCCTGGGGCCCAATTCGAGAATGCCGTTTGAGATATCTCCAAACGTCAAATCTCCATTAGATAACAGTTATATCGCCATTGAACTGTCATTTAAATGCGATGAGCTTACAAGTGACATATCTCATCTCAATTTTGGAAATACGAAGGCGATAATGATTGTCAAAAATGTTATTCATGTATATAAATTTCTGTTTTGAACGAAACGTAACGGACCAATTTCACGTACTATGCGGTCAATTTAAAGTATGCGCCTGTTATTTATGCCGTCACATACAAAGGAAACGAAAATTTCGCGCGTCCGAATTGACGAAGTTGCGATGTTCTAGCGATATCGCCACTTGTCAAGTAGGGACACGTCAAAAGTGACAGATGGCGATGAAAAGGAGAGATCTCCATTATATCTCTAAAATTGGTCGAATACCCCCCCAGGGGCCCAATTCGAGAATGCCGTTTGAGATATCTCCAAACGTCAAATCTCCATTAGATAACAGTTATATCGCCATTGAACTGTCATTTAAATGCGATGAGCTTAAAAGTGACATATCTCATCTCAATTTTGGAAATACGAAGGCGATAATGATTGTCAAAAATGTTATTCATGTATATAAATTTCTGTTTTGAACGAAACGTAACGGACCAATTTCACGTGCTATGCGGTCAATTTAAAGTATGCGCCTGTTATTTATGCCTTCACATACAAAGGAAACGAAAATTTCGCGCGTCCGAATTGACGAAGTTGCGATGTTCTAGGGATATCGCCACTTGTCAAGTAGGCACACGTCAAAAGTGACGGATGGCGATGAAAAGGAGAGATCTCCATTATATCTCTAAAATCGGTCGAATACCCCCCAGTACTAGGTTATCTGATTAGTAGGTATGTTTCTTTCTTTCTTCTTCTTCTTGGTTATCTGATTTGTATATAGTGTATGAATATATGGTATTTATCTAAATATTTATTTATTAATACTTGTTTAAGTTAGTTGCACCGCCCGCAATTTTTCTGCTTTGCCCGAAGGTTGACTGGTAGAGAATGCCTCATGGCATCAAGTCCGCCTTTTGTACGATAAGTTTTCTTTTGTGCAATAAAGATTAAATAAAATAAAAGTATTTTTGAACGGATAAAGCCTTAAGATCTCGTCGACCATACATCCACTGCCACATTAAGGGAGCACTTGCACTAGCCTGAATCATTAGCCCGTCATCGTAACAGGAAGCTGCCTGATAGCATGCTCTATAAATATCTAAGCCTAGATAAAAAGCCACCCACGCTAAGTGCTATTACGATTTTATCTCAAGTGGGAACATAAACAATGTTTACAGGTTCAAATTGTATGTTTACATAATAAATAAATAAGTATCAGAGATCCATACATAAATCAACCTAATTCTATACTAGTAATATGCCTAATGTTGTTAACCTTCGACGAAAAAAGGGGGTGATAAGTTTATAATGTGTATCTGTGTGCCTGTGAATCTGTGTGTCTGTCTCAGGCATCGTAGCGTCCGTATTTGAGTGCGTTTTTTTAAATCGAAAGCATGGTTTATCAAGATGATTTTTAGCCTCGTTTGATGAAAATCAAACCTCTTGTCTCGAAGATATTCAGATTTTAGTGGAACTAAAGACCGGCTATCAGCCAATATTGAAGCTAAGACTTAACCAAGTGCGTCGTTTACATACTGCATACCCATCTTACGTTGCTGATACGAGTATTTTTTAACCAGTATTTTCGACTTAATATAATTATGCACTTTATTCTTATTAATCATAAACATAATGTGTATTGTATATTACCTATGTGAAGTACCTAACTAAAACATTTGATTGAACACAACAATAAGCATCAACAACATCGTTCAAATCATCTCATCATTTAAATCTAATCGGTAATGATTTTTGTAATGGAATTCTCACACACACTTTGATCCCCATTCGTAATCATCTTGAGCAATTGATTCTCAAATGATATCAGTCTTAAGCTACACTTCATATGGTAATCCATATTTCCATTCATTCATTATAATGCTGTCTTCTGCCATCAGTCAGTTTGTTACATTGTTGATAGTACAAGAGTACTCTTAACAATTATTTTTGGGAAATATCTGGTATTCATTTTCAACATCTTGAATCACTACTTCATATAAAACAAAATCGGTTGTTTTCTGTCTGTCCTTATGTATGCTTAGATCTTTAAAAATACGCAACGGATTTTGATGCGGTTTTTTTAATAGATAGAGTAATTCAAGAGGAGGGTTTATATGTATAATAGGTACATGCATAATGTGCGATGCAATTTGTGCATTGCACCCGTGCGAAGCCGGGGCGGGTCACTAGTTTAGAATAAGAAAAGAAGGAAGAAAATGATCTCTGTAGATTTTTGTGCTTATGATTGAAGAGTGTGTATGAGGCTAGGCGTCTGTTTGCAGCTAAATTTTGGCCAGAAACAGATACTTATTTTCTATTAACGTAATCCTAGAAGCTCCTATTGTTCTCAGGCAGCTGTCACAAAGCCCTGCTGTCATAGTGGTTTACTCTGTTAGCATATGTAGGTAGACTACTACATTAGTTATTGAAGTAAACAGAGATACGACTTTGTTTGAAAGAAATTGATAATAAGCAGGCTTCGGAAATTCGGATAGATATTTACCTAAACTTTGGCGGCGGCTTTGTCGTTCAATATTAGGTATAGGCGTATTTAATTGAGGTCTGAGTGACATAGCAATAGGATTTTGGCAACTTTAGGTAAATATCTATCCGAATTTCGGTTGCCTGGTAATAAGTTATCTTTCTTTCTAGTTATTTACTTTTCGTTGGACAAAGTATTTTTCTCTGCTTTCTTGTATCAACACGTAGACACCACCACTTTATATCCATATAAATATGTACAGTGAGGATCAAAACTAGTTGTTCAGAATTTTAGTATAAAATTTGATATAAGGCAGTACCTAGTAAAATTGTCAGCTACTTTTGATACTTTTTGATACAATTGAAGAATAAAAACATCGTCACAAACAAAACTAGTATTGAGCAAACCAGACAAAACCGACGTTCTATTTACACACAAAATAACGAACTCGCTCCAGATTTCAAACAAAATTACACACAACAAATCGACGACGTCAATCACTTTGGCTAATGGCGGCGATCTTATCTGGCGGCCATAAGCGCAGTTGTCAGCGGCGAGTGTGATACAAAAAGGCTCATTGAAAAATTATGAATTTAAAGCAGTAGCGACGGGATCGACGGAGCGGACAAATGATGCCGGGGTTTAGAGATGGCAGTACGATCTAAATGGTGGGACTGTTGTTCCAGCACCTCTAGCACAACTGTGACACGCATCTCTTTCTCGCGAGATAAATATTAGCTATCTCTTTCTTTACAGTACTGTGAGAGAGTGAAGGGCGTTGCTATGTCGTGCGACAAGAGTCGCGAAGCCAAGTTGTGGTAGACGGGCAGCAGGCTATATCTTGCCGTGACTTCGCGACTCATCATCACCCGTCTTGCTCGCACCGTATTGAAAGGAAACGGACAGGTTGTATTTGTCGCGCCAGAAACAGTCACGTATGGCAGTTATACTAAACGTGGAGTTCCAAAAGTGACGTAGTCGCGTATGCAGCTGCTCGCGTAATGTTGACTTTATTTATTTGACGTAATATCAAGTCAGTCACTTTGAAATACTCATTACTCCCATTTTTTGCTAAATGACTTTAAAAATAATATTTGACACGTTTACAAAGTAATCCGACAGACGTATCGTTTGAGGATACCCTTTGATATCCACTGCTGGACCTGGCTGGTTGACTACGATGCCGCAACAGACCAGATATCACTAAGACCGGAGGACGACTCAAGTGATTTTCTATTCTCTCTTGCTTCATCGTTCATTCTTGACAAGTCACAATGTTTTTCAAAGGCCTATCACTGCTACTATTTCACCGTTATTTTTCACCTACCTCCGAGATACCTCCCGGTTCGTTATACCCGCAGCACCGTTAACAAGCTAGATATTAATCATAATTTCCACTGGCGCGATCCACTCAAGTGTTTTAGACGACCGCTATTATCTGAAACACGAAGCCAACTTTCGAACGTGTGATCTACAGCGCAGCATAGTTGAGAATTGCGATGCCTTTAAAGGCGGATCATAAACTAATATAATAAACGAACTTGATGAAAATTGGATAATACCCGTTCCCACACAACCGTAGGTACATTTTATCAATCATCGACAAAGCAAACAAGGCACAAATTGACCAAGATTCTTCACAATGCGCGCACAATGATAACCTGATGAATTATAATCGAACAGTTATTTTATTGACACAGATCTATAAAAAAACATGGCGGAGTGTAAAAAATCATTAGTTTCTATTGAAGAACGGCTTGATTGACAGTCCATTCTGGCCAATCGCCACAATTTGTAGGTATGATGGTTTGATGGTTGGCGGGCGGGCTGACCCCATGTCTAACTTGTTACAACTTTTTAGTGCAGAAGATTTGGCTGTGAAAAAATTTGTCATCTCACGTCGTTAACATGTCAAGTTTAGCATATGTAAAATGAAAAGTCGTTAACATGTCAAGTTTTGTATAGAAAATGGTTTCATATAAAAGGATGAGGTAGACAGCTAGGTAAATGAATACTCATGATCATGATTTATGACTATTTATATAGCTACTGGGTATTGAGTTATTGCTGTGAATTATTTGTACAATGCGTTATGCCAAGGCGCAGATTTGTGCACCCTTGAAATACGGTTTTGGGAGTAATTGGTGTAAAACGAAGAAGAATAACATTCTCTAGTGTCGTATATCAACTGTCTGAGATAGTTGGAGATCTAACGGGTTATACTTAATAGATAATTTTTGTTGATTCAGTTTTTCGCTTTTTTAGGGTTCCGTACCTCAAAAGGAAAAAACGGAACCCTTATAGGATCACTTTGTTGTCCGTCTGTCCGTCCGTCCGTCCGTCTGTCAAGACCCTTTTTCTCAGGAACGCGTGGAGGTATGAAGCTGAAATTTATATCAATTACTCAGGTCTACTGTCCCTTGAAGCTGTGAAAAAATCAAACTTCTAAGCCAACGCAATCAAAAGATACAGCCGTTTATGCCGCATATTTTCGACACTTGCAAGGGAATCAAAACCTACAGGGTGCTTCCCGTGAACTCAGAATCTTGAAATTTGGTACGAAGCAACGTATTACAGCATAGATAAAGGAAAAATTACGAAAACCATAAATTTTTAGTTACATCACATAATATATTTTTTTTTAATAATTTTAAACTTACTACCCATTTCCTCATAAACGCGTAGAGGTATTAAATTGAAATTCATACCAAATACTCAGGTCTATAATACCTTTAAGCTGTAACAAAATCAAACTTCTATGGCAACGCAATCAAAAGAAACAGCAATTTAAGCTGCATATTTTGAAACTCGCAAGTACTCGCAAGGGAATCAAAAACTAAAGGGTACTTCCAGTCGACCTAGAATCTTGAAATTTGGCATGAAGCAACGTTTTATAGCACACATAAAGGAAAAATTCCGAAAACCTTAAATTTTTAGTTACATTACAAAATATATATTTCTTAATAAATATAAACTTATTACTTTTTTCCTCATGAACGCGTAGAGCTATCAAGTTGAAATTCATATCAAATACTTAGATCTAATTGCCTTTAACCCGTGAAAAAAAAAAAAAATTATAAGTCAACGCAAAAACGCAAAACGCAAAAGTACAACCATTGATACCGCATATTTTGAAACTCGCAACTACACGCAAGGGAATTAAAACCTAAAGACTACTTCCCGTTGACATAGAATCTCGAAATTTGGTAAGAAGCAATAGCTCGAATCGATTGTCGTAATGAACGAACTTTGTAAACCTTGCAGGTTTGTACGGAACCCTCGGTGCGCGAGTCCGACTCGCACTTGGCCGGTTTTTTTTCAAAATGGTGCATATTTAGGGGTTGTGAACGTTGACATAGCCACTAGGTCTACAGCTCGTAAAGGTTATAAAAAACAACGTAAAAGAACAGAGACATTAAGCAAAATTCGAGAGTTACCCTGGTTAATTGATTTTCTAATTTTGGTTCGAAAACTACGAAAACGTTGGAAAATTAAAGTACGGTTTTACGAGTACAAAGATCGGCGAATCACTGATAAGATTTTTATTAAATAGACTGCAAAAACATCCCTCAATTTTCCAACTGGATCGTTGGCATAAGCCTAATCCTCCAGATTGAAAAATAAGATACAATTCTTCAACTATCTCCACATTTCGTAACCGTCACCGAAGATCGATGACGTCATTGTCAGATAGTGCAATTAATCCGTCGCGGTTGCGCAAAGTGACGAATTGAGAAACAATGAAACAGAATCACAGCTTGACTGTGACTACCGGGGAGAGACCGGTTCGTCAAAGAGTAACTACGGAAGAAGGATCACTCTTCTAATAAAACTTCAGATTTAACTTCAGACATTTTAATAAAATTGTTCTTTTACACAGAAAACTATCGTGAGTCTCATATATTAAAATACAAAACGGGCCGGTGATGGAATAGTTAACACGATTTTCCCAATTTTTCTTCTATTTTGCACATTTCCCAATAAAAAATCACACAACAATCAATCCGTCCAAGTCCATTGTTTTGACATTTTGACAATGCAAAACAAAGAGTTGAAATACCTCTGGGTAATTCTGAAATACTTTATTTATTTATTTATTTTAAACTTTATTGCACAAAATACATAAGTAAAGTACAAATGGCGGACTTAATGCCATGAGGCATTCTCTACCAGTCAACCAAAATACTCAGGTTTAATATCCCGCAGTTTATGGACGGTAGGCAGTTTCACTTACTCCAGCTACTCTACTGCGCAAGCGCTGCTTGTGGAGCCTTTTGGAACTATTATTTACTGCTTACCGCTGGATACTTTTTCAAATTTTCTCCAATGAAAGACGCTGCTCCTAACCTTATACACTTCATACAAATCTTTTGTGAAATCCTACTTTTGAGGTCGACTTACAAAACAGTTAAAGAAATGTATTTAGATTTAGAAGCATTTAAGATCGACACACTAACAATTTATGATTGGAACGGAATTCTTTGGGCGATTTGATGGCAGAGGCGATAATTTGGAATACGCGGGATGCTTTAGATTTCGAAACGGAACATGCAAACATTCTTGGTTTGAAAGTTGATAAAAAACAAAAGCTGAATATATATGTGTCTTAAAAACTAGCGTCGAGTTCCACACGGCTGCGCTCCCACGGGAATCTTGACCTGGACTACATCTTAACAACAAACAAAAAAAAAAACATAGTACGATTGTATTTTTCTTCTCAATTATTTCGTATGATTTAGGAGAAAACCATAACTTAGTAAAATACATATGAAACAGGTTTATTCACGTCGTCATAGAAGTCGAATATCACTTGACATGTTTCGAATCGGTTCGCGACTCACGAAAGGTTCATACTAGCTGTTGGGTTTTTTTCGGCTTTCTTCTCAACAGTGGTATCTATTTGTAAATACTGGTTGGTTCAGACTTACGTTGAAAAAAGCTTTATTCCATTTGAACTCTAATAAGTAAAATTTGCGGAATGCATGACTTCATCTTACCCTTAAGTGCATTCAAGTTATGCACAGATGAAACTACCACTTAATTCATATAAGTAGGTGTCATATAAAAGTGTTGAATCAGAATCTGAAATAAGATCACTAAAGATTATTTTTCTGCAATTAGATTTCAGATTTATAAAGACCTATTTTGCTAAGTTTTTACCTTAGAATAAATACGTCTAGAATCCTGGTTAGCGGATGAGAGTGAAGCCAGTTATTGGTTAGCCACGGACTAAGTCTAGTACAAGCAAAACGTCTCTATATTATTTATTTGACGACGCGTTTGGCTCGGTTTGTAGACACCTGCCTACTGAGCCGGCGGTCCCGGGTTCGAATCCCGGCCAGGGCAAATATTTGTGTGATGAACTCGAATATTTGTGCTTGGGTCATGGTTGTTCTATGTATTTAAGTATATTTATCTATATAAGTACGTATATCGTCGTCTAGTACCCATAACACAAGCCTTCTTAATTTGGGACTAGATCGATTTGTGTGACGTTGTCCGATATTTATTATTTATCATGATTATTATTATTGCTTCGTAGACATGTACACATAAAACCAAAAGTGGCTTCTTTCACAAATCTGTTGAATGAAGACTCGTTCTATTTAGGCGTACTTATTCTAAGATTTTAACCAATAGCTACTCTAACTCAATTTATAAATAATAAATGAACCAAGTTGACTTTCAGACTTCATAACACTTGTAAATTCCCATTTAAAGTAGCTAGAATTCCAATTTAAACTTTGGGAACGTTAAATATTTTATGTCAAACTTATTCTAGTATCAGAATCCAGTCTTGGACATTATACATTCTTTAAACATAATATTTTAGCTAAATGAGCTGAGCGATAACCGATCGGCGTCATGACGCCTTAGTTATTTTAGTAATTCTATCTCTTATAGCTACCATGTTGCGTATGATGTCATAATATTTTATACTTAATTTGCTAAATATTTGGGGAGATTGTATTCGCTGTTTATTATTTATAGAATCGATGTAACCGTCATAGCGTATAGAAATAAAGATGATGACTTATGTTGAACTTCTCAACATATGTATTTATTAATAAATTATAAATAATAATAAATTAATATCGGACAACCTCACACAAATAGTCCCAAATTAAGCTGGAGAAGGCTCGTGTTATGGGTACTAGACGAAGATATACATACTTATATAGATAAATATTTACCTAAATACATAGAACAACCATGACCCAGGCAAAAACAGCTCAATGTCATGAAAAAGGAAAACATAATAATAGGGTACTTAACTGTAATATGAGACTTCAAAGGTACGCAAATTAAATGATTTTATTTTTAATTTATCCAAAAGGAAATTTGAATTTGTTTTCTGAGACTCATAATTAAACAAAACAATCGTCGTAAAGCAACAATGTTCTTAAATGCAGATATTTTTATCTTTAATTACTTGAAGATGACATCATGGTATGATGACCATTTGCATGGAACATTTTTAGCGTTCCGTAGAAATGGAACATTACCGGTAATTTCTGACTTTTAAAGCGGTCTAAGAGTAGTTAGTCACATACTGACAATTGATCACAATAAAAAATAGGATCCATGGATATATTTTTCAACTTAAGTGGCAGTTAGAAGTACATAATACTCATTTGTCAATAAACCTTAGTCTCTAAGTATAATTATATTATTTAGCGCTCTAGTGAAATAATGTTCTTTGGTAAAGTAGTAATCTCTACTTTATACTTTTATGTTATCGTGTAAGCATGGGAAATGATGTATAACAATTTAGAAATATCTTCGTAACTCATTCGCAAGTTCGGGCAACTGCAATCGTCTGATAACACAGCATCTAATCCTCACTCTTTATCCGTTAAAAGGGCTTATGTCTTTTGGAACGCTGAATACACATAAGCCTTTTTGATTTTGATTGTTGCAGTCGAACTCGTTAGTTAAAAGGACATTTGGCAATGGAGCGATGAATGTACATAAGCTGTTTTGGTTTTCGTGGTTGTTTAGAGGGGCTGGAAGATACAAAGTTAGTTGTATGTGGTTAGACACGAGGATGTTGGTTTAAAAGTTTATTGTGTTAGAAGGCACTTTTACTGGTCTGGCGCTAATTTAGTATCATGGTTTGTGTGTGTTGGCTTAAATAGGCGTTGGAGAGGAAAATTTGAGTTGAATAACAAAATGCTTCTATTTATAATATTAACGTTTGACTTTTAAGTTCAAAAATGTCTGTTAGGTTAGCGATTAACTACGCGTCACATGCTTGCAACTTATTTGACTTAGAAAATCTACGTTACTTAGGTAAAAGAAAAGACTAAATTTAAAATTTTGTAGGTAGGTATGCTTAAATCGCTAAAATATTTTTTTTTTCATATTTCCTAGGAATGACAGAGCAGCTGGTCTATAATGTTACATGTTTATGTCACGATAAATAAACAATAAAAAATACATTTAAATTAGTGCCTTTCGTCAGTGACGGAAACTTTATCAATTATCACTTATCTATCAAGTTCGCGACCATTATAGGCTCGATGAGCTGATAAATTCTTCTTTGCAGCTTCCCAATTGGTTGCGGTTGCATAATCTCGTGATAAACATCTTAGCGTCGTTCACGCACGGCCTGTCGTTTAGAGCACAGATATACATATAGTTGTTTAGAGCGTAGCGTAAGGCTGCCTGTTCACAGACGCGGAGCGAAGCGGGGTGGAGATGTGTAAAGTGGACCAATCATTCTTTTTTAGGTTCATTGTTATTAGGTTTTAATGTGTATATTGCTGGCTGTATTCAATATGGATTTGAATGGATAGTCTTATTCTGTGTCATAAAAATAACAACAATTTTATGACACTTCACCTTTAGACGTTTCTATTATACAGTACTAATATAATTTGCTATGTTTCATTTATTCATCTTTTGATCGTTTACTTGCGCTCTAGTGCATTTATATGCACTCTGCGGGAGATTCCCGTCACAATTGTAAACATTTGGACCAATCATATTTCTCAGACTTCTATCGGGCTTCATAAAGACGCAACCTGATTGGTTGATTTCCTCCGATCCGCCTCTGTAGACAGGCAGCCTTACGCTACGCTCTAAACGACAGGCCGTGATGATTAACACAAGATTATGCAGTCGCAACCAATTGGGAATATTATAAAATTGGGAATATATATTAATATTTCAATTGTTCCGACTTGGGGCTAAATTCGACATTCTAAATGACTTCCTGTCCGAAATATCATCACTATAATACGAGTACTACTAGCGCTTTCATTTACCGTTAACCGGCAAAAGGTCAAAATCACTTATTGCAGCTCTTATTAGGTAGGTACTTACAATCATCGGAAATCTGAAAGACGTATTTTTTACGCTTATTGTTATTATGACAAGAATGAAAAAGGCATGTGTTTTCATCTAATTTTTTTTTCATCTCCTTGACTGTACCTGTAAAATGGATTCCGATTCCGATTATTTATAGCTATACGATTATTTGTGACTGTACTTAAGTTTGGCACCTAAGCATCGCTCACGCACGGGATTCATAATGATTCTGACCATGCTAGTTTAACCGAAGATAAAATAAATACAGAAGCTACCTTATTGATATACCCTAGCCAACAAGGTGATTTTTGGACATTCTTAGTCTCTTGGCTCTGATTATTAATAATATAATAAATACTTTCTTTTCAAGCATACATATTTTATTATTCAATTTAAATTGTAATTGCTTAAAATAAATGGTACCCACACACACATAAAAATAAACCTAGAAAAAATCTGACTTCCGATTAAATACACTATTATGAACATCTACTTCAAATCACAGTTTATCTGGATAAGCAAACAACTTGTATTAATCAGTATTTTTAATTATCGGTTACATTTGGCGTTTACTTCGTAAAATACTTAATATGAGGTTATTTTAAGAAATAGCGTATAAACGATAAATTATTATCCTGTGTATTATTCAAAATTTCACGGACACATTCTTTCCTTTATTTAATACCTTTTAAATCTCATGCAAAAACATGCCGTAAAAGTTTTTTAATGGGAATACTTAAGCGACATCGTAATAAAGACTGTGAAGTTGCCAAAAACTAATAAATGCCACGAACTTAGATCGACAGATAAGTGATGATTTTAGTAGTCATTAAAAATAACCTTTACTTTAATATATATACCGTGACATATATCTTAATCGGATCGCTATATTAGCGGTTATTAAACTTATTAATAAATGTATATACTTACGCTGAATTTGCAAGTAAAATTTCATAAATATATTTAAAGCCTTTTTTATAGTTTTTTATCAGTAAACCACGATCTAGATCGTTTTCGACCGGTCGCCAAAGCATAATTAAACGACATACTTATAACAAGAATCAAGGATTATTATAATATTGACGTGCAATATTCTTTCCCAAAAAAAAAAGTTTGTTATATCTTAATAAGATTTTTTCAGAACTGGTTTGTAAAGTTTGCTTTTATATTTGCTTTTTATTATTGTTTTAATTGTTTATGTCAATTCCATCCAATTACTGGTTCTGTGAGCATTTAGGTACCTACCTACGCTAGAAAAATACTCGTTTCCTAAAATTTGAACTTTAGTATTTTTATATAGTACAGTCGCCATCAGATATATAGCAGCATATAAGGCGTTCATAAATATCTGAACAAGACTCTTATTGACTGGGCGATACAGTACACGTTCAGATATTTATGAACGCCTTATATGCTGTGATATATCTGATGGCGTCTGTACCTCAATATTTTTCATTATATGAAAAAAAAAATGACTTTCAATTATTGAAGAATAAAAACTAAATACATCATTATTGGCAAAAATTAACTTAGCAAAATAATCATGAATTAATGATCAACACGTAAAAAAATTGCGGTAATACGTTTTTCTTTGCATATTATTTGTATCTATAGGTATAGCAATTAAAGATGTAGTGTTAATTTACAAAAAAAAAAAACGAAAAATATAATTGTGTTTGGAAATAAAATATTAGAAGAATAATGCCTAGTCCCTACTACCTCATTGATCAGTCTTATAAATTCTCTAAAGTAAACTAGTTTCCCCGAACCGATAATTTGAGGAGCGCGCGACACCCATTTCGGGGGTTATTACCTTTTTTACCGAACTGTGTGGCATCGTTACGTTGTTTATTTTGTTCCCTAGGGACTCTAATTTACCACATGGTGATCTCGTTCTCCATAAAAAATAATATCTACATGATTTGACGTAATTTGTACCGCGTTATGACGAAAGGTTCGTGTGTTTAAGAGCGATTTCTTGCTGTAGCCATTAACCGGTAACCGGGTTTTTTATTTTTGATGTAAAAAGTTAACGAGGAACATAAGGACTATCTGAGTTATGGCGCTTGATGAGATCTGCCATGTTCCGTCTATTAAAATCTGTTTTCGGTTATATTTAATTAACCACGAATTGATAATGGAATAATTGAGATTAAAATGCTGGGTTACCTGGTGGAAGAGAACGGTATCTCCCAGCAGGTTACGCATTTCAATTTTTCTTTAAACTAAAACAAATTTAAGTTGCTCCCGTGCGGCATGGTACCGAATATGCTGGCAGTATTTCCTCGCTGAACAGTTATGCTGATACGTTGTGCCAGGAAGCTGCCAGCTCTTCGGTCCCCGGTCGGTGCTCTCTCTCCCTTCTCGTCTTCTTTTGATAAAGAAAAATAAATCAAGAAGTCAAAGAAAGATCGGAATGTAGAATAAGCTAAAAATTACTCCACCAACTACTCTGCTCTTAAGTATGATGATCTGGTATTATTATAATAATTTTGGCAGAATTGTTTTATATACTTAATTTCACAAATATTAATTTTATAAAATATATATATATAATTAAGTAAATCGAGAAGTGAACTTCTTTCGAACTCAGTCCTAATGAACAAACACAAAAAAACGATTAATCGACATAGGCATAGTTTCGTAGGCAGTAAGAATGTGAAAATTTCGACTCGATTATTTGGAGCGAATACCACTCGTTCTAAGCGCCGATTCATTACCCATTAGCGACGTAAATTACCCTCAGTGGGTGGATCGGAGCGCGGGATTCGCCGACGCCTAATGGACATGATCTTATTTAGATACATTGAATATTTCTGTCTGGGTGTAGGCTTGGAACAATTATTCAGGAAGACTACCAATGGCTATTCAAATTTGCATTCCACCAATGTGTTCTACGTGCCACCACCTTAGCGAGAACTCCATCTCAAATATTTGACTTTTCTCATACACTAACTAGTCTAAATGACAAGTTAGCGCTTTCTTAATAAAGCAATAAACGGCGCAAGAAGTATGTTAAGCGGGGTCGAAGTGCCATATTTATATTTTCTCAAGCATGCAATGAAATGTCGTCATAACGTGCGTTATAACAGGCTTCGAAGTATCACATTTCGGGCGGAACAACTCGAGAGAACTATAAAGGAATTTCATACAAAATTAAAGGCCTAAGCCGGGAAAGAATTATTATTAAACATGACGTCTGTGTTCATAAACAGGCTGAACAGCTGAATTATATTTTTTTGAGTGGTGTATTTTTTTATTTCATTGCATATGTTGGAGCACTATACATGCCTAGCCGTGAAAAGGGCTTGTTGGCTTCGTATCACTATCCGGTGTCTATACCTCCTCACCCGGAAAGCCTTTCTTTCCCAGCGTCTGCAGTAATGTACTATTATGACATAGTTAGGAGGCAATCGGGCAGACGGATCGCCCGATAGTAAGCGATTACCATCCCCCATCGACGCTTACAATACCAAAGGGTTTTCCGGCCTTTACTCGATGGGAGTACGTTCTATTCCTGAAGGTTTGAAGTTCATTTCACAGTTGAGCTGAACGAGACAGGAAGTCAGGAAGTTTCTGGAGAAACGCAGTTGATGACTGCAACCAATGGAATATTGTCACGTAGAGAGATGGAGGAAAGAAGTGGGAGGGACTAATCTGTATCGAATTATTCGTCCATGATGTAGTAAACTATGACCAAGGAAACAGCTGACTTGTGAAAGACAACACGGATAATATGAAAAGGACTGGGGATAATATGAAAATGAAATAACTATCGAGGTCTAAAGATGTAAATTAAACCGAAATTGAAGTTGTAAAAAAAAGGAAAAAACTGATTTGGCAATAACATGGTATTAAAAATATATATCAAGTGTAAAGTTCTTTGTAAAAGAAGTAAGGGCAAGAAGAAACTATGATGATGAAATTTGTTATATTCTGGAAAAGTTAATTCCCTCCGAGGTCTTTGTTTAATTTTTGTTCCAGCCGTTAGATTTTATTGAGTCGAGTATACACAACGAAGTAAGAAACTCGTGATAATGTCCTCTTAACATGCAAGCTCGTGGACTAGGATCATATCAACAACCTTACGACCATGTCAGGACATCTTTATGGCCCATACGTTCAACGCGATTTGCCTAAATTTAAACTGAATTTAATTTAAATTCAAACGAAATATACTTTATGGTACAATAATGCCATAGAGAAATGACGTCCAGCGTCAATAAAGATTTGGAAACAAATCGATACTGAATAGGAATGGCCTTATAGAAAAAGTCAATATTTGGAGGAGTCATTTGCTTAGAATAAGATGACAAATTTATGTGGTTTTATCACGCGGTGTCTGTGTCGGAATATTGATTTAAATATGGTTTTCTATTTACTTTTTCCCTTGACTATGTCCGACTGGGAACTACTCAAAGATAAAATAAGAGGAAGACTCCTTTAATTTATTTGTATAGGGATATTTGCTTGTGCTTGGTCCTGTTAACAGTACGTCTTACTTCTATCTTGCTGTTCGTATTGCTAAGTTTTAGCATATTCGGGAAAGCTATAATATGATTTTATTAGTTTTCAGCATACATTTGATCATTATTTTGTGCTGAACTCTATACTTATTTTTATGTAAGCACAATAATTATGTATTTTTGTTATTTTACGATTGTAAAATAAAGTTACCACTGTTACCAGGCATTGCGTCAACATTACTCATAGGCAAGCCGTGACAGATTTTAAATACCTTCTCTTTATACGAGCAATTCTCACAAAAATGCTCAAAAGCCTTGCAATAGGCAATCCGGTGTAAATCGAGTTCTATGTACGCCAGGCCACTAGGTACTTACTCTACAAATTTCTTTAAGAAGGTAACGTAATAATCTATGCATCTGTAGGCAGTGTGACGACAAAAAAAAACATACAAACTAATCAGCATACTATTTATATCAATATTAACTCTTCACAGCTTCCTACTAGCTAGAATAAGCTGAAGTTATATGAGCATTAACGGCGATAAATTATTTGGATCGCATCTTATCGAGTGAATATCTCGCGAATCGCTTACAAACTGCCTTGTTATATTGTGTTCACTGTGTTTGTTAAATATTTGCTCAACGGTAGCTGACTGCATTTCATTAAGCAAAATTAAGATGGTAATCAGAGATTGGCTGGAAATTTCGAATCCCATTATAGATTTGCAACACTATTGTTGCGTGTAGACAAATTTTTTGAGGATGTCAATTGAGACATGACATAAAAAAAAAAATACATTCCGACGGAGCGCTAAAACGCTCTGTATAAATGGTTACCTAATCGTGACGTCATTATATGTTATGGGTACCAATATTTGTATAAGTAATTTGCCATTTTTCACCGTGAAAGAATGCGGTGGTTGTCATACAATTGTTGTTTTGTTAAATTATGAGCTGCTATTTCGAGCTGTATTAAATAATATGGGCAAGTTGTAATTATAGGTAATTAGAGTACATAGCGAAAGTATACCTACATCTCGTCTGTTGACAATCAAAACTCACTAAGTAATAAATACCAAAGCTCGTATCTCAGTTTCAATCTATAAACTAGATACGAGGTAGTTAGAGAGTAGTAACAGATTTTTTTGTGAGATATCGTTGTCACCAGGTGATCTATTGGTGACGTTGCATACAGCTGTTATTGGAGACGTTGAATTTAGCTGCAGGACTAAGCTAATGAAGTTTATGATAAAATGGAAGAGAACATAGGGTAGGATAAACGATAGGCACTTCTTACAGTGTCACTTTCAAATATAAACTAAAAGATTTACAACCATTGTGAAGTCATTTGCATTCGTTATTTATTAAACTAGTTACTGGGTCACAGGAGAAAATGCCAAGTAAATGACTTGTTGCTATATTGTTAAGATTTCGAAATTAAAAGTGTCACGCGAAGATTTAAGCACATATTCTTTGGCAGAACAAGCAAGCCATAACTTTAAAGAATTATGGTTGTTGGACTAGTTTGGGACCGCCCGCTGGCCGCGGCTACTTCTTTCGTATTGTTTTAGTTTATTAATATTGTGGTGAGGAATGTCGTTTACATAACGTGTAATTAAACATAACGTGTATTGTTAATATAGGATTACGGAGACTTTTGCGAGTATAACCTAATTAAGGTTCCCTTTTTGTATACTTGCTTATATTTTTTTCTATTTCAGTGCCATTAAGTGCCACTACACATGTTGCCACTTAAACTTATAAGCACGTCGCTAAAACACCACTATATCAAAGTCTACTATATAGTGGTGTTTTATTAGAAACGCTTTTAACTTAGTCCTGGAGCTAATTGATTGATATTGATTTATAGCCAAATTAGAGCGATGTCTCTTGCATAATTTAAGGAACCGGCTGGACTTTGGGGTAGTGAGGCTCGCGAGCTTTTTAGGGATTTAGGACGGCGATTGAGAGAGAGGGGCAACGATCCTCGCGGGGCAATGCTGCTAGCATAATGGGGACTTTTGGACCAAATATGGCCCTGAGAGGGGATTTAATAGATTAAGTTTTCCTTGACGAGGCGTGTCGCGGATTTATTTTATGTCATTTGATTCTGACGAAGCTTGTTGTGAATTGCATGCATTATTTTTTAATTGACGAAATATGTGGTGGAATTTTTCAAAGAATTTAAGCTATAGATTCGAATCTAATATTTCTAATTTTGCTGCTCAAGCTGCAATAAATGATATTGACAAGCTAAATCAGGTAACTGATATAATGCATATAGGGGCGATATTTTTAACAAATGACATCTAAAACTGCTCAATTTAGACTAAATAGAAAACATGCGTTGTGGACCATTTCTGTCACTTTAAACACAAACCGAACAGATATATCATCATCATCATCATATCAGTCGATAGGCGTCAACAGCTGGACAAAGGCCTTCCCAAAGTTCTCCACCGCCGTCTTGCGCAGCCCTCATCCGATTTCTACCCGCGATTCTAACCGGGTCGTCGGTCTACCTAGTTGGGGGCCTTCCCACGCTGCATCATCCGGTCCGCGGTCGCCACTCATGAACCTTTGTGCCCCAACGGCCATCGCTTCTATAGGCAATGTTCTTACAAAATAAGACCCTTCACATGAAGCGTGAAGAAGCACCTCTCGGGCCAGCATAGCAGTGTCAACTGACAAGGCACCTTTGGTTTCTTGTCAGTTGCCATTGCGAGTTGGACTCCCATTTTCGCTTACCGGGAAGTGGAGCCACTATAATAATAATAATAATACAATACTTTATTGCACACCAATAAAAGTTTACAAAAGGAAACCAGACAAATACAATTTATAAATAACGGTAGACAACAGGCGGTCTTATCGCTAAAAAGCGATCTCCACTATGTTGTTCCAGTATAAAAAAAATGACACAAAAAATTAAATTATGTCGTAACTGTTTACTGTTGAATAGTCATTATAATATATACATTGTTAATCGGTTCGTGATGATGGCCGGTCAGATAGTGACGTGCACCTGACAACGTCATGTGTTTCTCGGTAGAAGGACACAAAAACGGACCAAGCATAGACCACACCCAAGCAAAGCAATGTTTTCTACATGACATTATCCCATCCAGCATTAAAAAAATCTACCGATCCTTCTATTTTGTTGGCGAAATACCTCTTGCTAAGATCATCAAGAAGCACAATATTTTGACAGCTGATATTGCTTGATGTTTCGACGACGGTGGTAGTCATTGACCGAAGCACTGCTTCTCCGACATTAAAGCCTGACCAGAAATATATGAGACTAGTTTCTTACACTGGCAATGATTTTATGACGGTTTTTCAACAATATCAATGTCATTCGTGGACTTCGTAGTGGTTTCTTTAAAAGACAAATATCTCGTAGAAAATGCCGAAAACAATTCAGTCGTGAACGTAATATTATAAATAAAGTGTACACGTGTTTGCTACACGGAAAACAGTCAGGAAAAGAGTGCATTCCATTAAATGATATTACGAGGCTAACTTACGAATTGACAGGTACTTAAACATATGTCATTGTAGAGCGGTTGCGATTGGTTGCAAAATTGTGGCCATATAAATCGTGTAAATAGCGCCCTCTTGACAATCCTCATATATTTCTGGTCAGGCTTTATATATAAATTACACGAAAAATTAAATGATGTCGTAACTGTTTACTGTTGAATAGTCATTATATGGAAATCGGTTCGTGATGATGGCCGGTCAGATAGTGACGTGCACCTGACGACGTCATGTCTTTCTCAGTAGAAAGACAGTGGATGCTGGGAAACGCATTTCGCTGTTGAATTTAGTTTGTACCTTTTCTCAATTTAGTTTGTATCTTTTTTTTGTTCTCATCGATTATAGTAATTATAGCGTGACAGTTTGTCTGAGACCACAGCACATGCGACTGCGTCTAAAACGTTAGAATATTTGGGTAAATATGGCGCCATGGACCCCTTATAATTAGTGTAATTAGTTTTAGAAGTAGATCAGAGTATTGCGTCAGTATTTTATTTGAATTTTAGTATATAATCGTAACAAACTATTGCATGCTCTAATGGGTAGATTATGCGACTCTACGAAAATTTTAACATCTTCACCAATGTGAATTTTCCATAATCGTGCAATAAAGAAAATTTCATTTTATTTCATTTGATTTCATTTGATTTCATTTCATTCCATTTCAAATATTAAGGAGTTATCATATCAATCGAACTGAAATCCCAACAACACGCTGTGAGGCAGCTTATTGAATTATAACAAAAATCCTGTAGTTGCAAATGTGTGAAACCATATTTTACTCCATAATAGTCATACAAATTCATCAAACAAATATTTGTCCCATCAAACGCCACTCCACCCCCTTTTCCGCTGTACGCGTAGGCAAACTACAGATTCCTCAAAAAGATAGTCCCCTAGCTAATATTTCATAAACGTGACCATTTATTCCATTTTACTGCTTTTAGCGGTCATTATTAACATGGGGAAGTCTAATTTAAAACTTGGCCCAAACTCTGTGTACGGATTTGGCGGGCCACGCCATCAGGTGGCCGGGTTTTGGCTCACTTGTCACTTAGATTTGGCCACTGTTCCTAACCTAAATTAACTTGGCACCGCTTTCAACTCACTAACTTACTGGAACTACAGATTCAAAGCAGATAAAATTGAAATCGATGATTATTAGGAATCTATACAGAGTAAGTTGGAGTTATATCAACATCGGATTCTAATTAGGAGCGACGAAAAAGTATATTTTGTCAAGTTTAGACGATTAGCAAAAAATCAAATAGTCCTCTTTGGTGGTCAAAAGTTAACAATTTGTATGAATCTAGATTGTGTTTCTATCGCGTAGGATAATAGAAGAAAGAACGCCGTTTATAAAGGTCTTATAAAAAAGCCGCGGGAACTTTCAATATATTCAGTTACAGGAAAACGTTAATCTACATAATTCAATATTTGTATGACTCTTGAGTATTTTGATTGAAATCGTGTCTTATAAAGACGAACAAAATTCTTTTCACTTCATAATTATAATAAGCCGACAATTGTAAAATTCCGCACATCGTCGCGTAGATACCTCATCAACTAGATCGCTATCCGCGAGCATGAATGCTTTATTAACGCACATTTCACAATATCAAGTTAAACCAGAACACATATCTCCTTGCTAATTATGTCAAGAATAAATAGCATTATTATTCAGATGTCTCCCCCTGACGTTGTCGGCTGATAATCTTGCTCGTGCACTAATTAAAAGGACATTCCCTACACAATGATCGTGGCTGTCCCCACGGTCGACATGAAGGCACATGCGAGCCTTTCTTTCTCAATGACTGACTACCAATACTACTTGTTGTAAAGGAGTAAGCCTTTTCAATGCGTATTTGTTTTATCTTATCTACCTATTCATCCTCAAACAAACCACAATTTAAAACTGTTACCAATACATTGCCGCTCGCAATAATTCGCTTCTTTATCCATGCTGAATAAAAGCGGCGTTCTAAAGCGAATGCAGTGATACTAACAACAGATATCTTCTGAATGCGGTGTAGGAGCGATTCTGTGATGGTACTGTGATAATCGGGATCGCGGGTCTCTGACATTTCTTTTCTTTTATCGCCGGTTGCCGTAAGATAAAACGGCAATAAATAATCCCGGTAGACGTCGGTACGTGCGCCCGGTTGCACTTTTCGTTTGTATTATTCTCGTAATTATACCCTAAGCGACGTAAGGCAACTTTATTTATGAACCGACCCGAAGGATATCGTTTGTTAATGACCAATAATTGCATTATCATAATTTATTTGCATTGGATTATTAAAAGGTTTGATGTATTGGTTTCATAAATTTGGGATTTTCGCGGCAGAATCTGGGTATACTCAACAGGTTTCACTTTACATGAGATTTATTTCTTATTTTGTGTGTCTGCAAAATGTTGGTCAATGTGTTTTAGAACATTCTAAAATCAAAAACATGTTCATGCCGTTTAGACTCGTAAATGCTTCCGCATTTTTTCTTATAATAATTAATTCTTTGCGAAATGGTTTGAGCTGATCATATTTCTTCCTGATATCAAAAATGCGATTTATTCTCTAAACGCATCAATCGTGAACCTCATCGATACATAGAAAAATAAAAGATTGAGAGTAGACATGATCATCATCATCATCATCATCTCGGCCATAGAACGTCCACTGCTGAACATAGGCCTCCCCTTTGGACTTCCATATATACCGGTTGGAAGCGACCTGCATCCAGCGCCTTCCGGCGACCTTTATAAGGTCATCTGTCCATCTTGTAGGTGGACGTCCTACGCTGCGCTTGCTGGTCCGAGGTCTCCACTCGAGCACTTTTCGGCCCCATCGGCCATCTGCTCTGCGTGCTATGTGGCCTGCCCATTGCCACTTCAACTTGCTAATCCGGTGAGCTATATCGGTCACTTTAGTTCGTCTACGGATTTCCTCATTTCTGATTCGATCACGTAGAGACACCCCGAGCATAGCCCTCTCCATTGCTCGTTGAGCGACTTGGAGCTTTGAGATGAGGCCGATAGTGAAAGACCACGTTTCGGTGCCGTAAGTCATCACTGGTAACACACATTGGTTGAAGACTTTCGTCTTGAGGCACTGAGGTATGTCGGACGAAAAGACATTGCGTAGTTTCCCGAACGCTGCCCAGCCGAGTTGGATTCGGCGGTTGACCTCTTTCTCGAAGTTGGACCTACCTAATTGGACCACTTGTCCTAGGTAGATGTATTTGTCAACAACTTCGAGTACCGAGTTTTCAACAGAGACTGGGATGGGCACAACCTTGGCATTTGACATGAGTTTCGTCTTGTCCATGTTCATTTTAAGCCCACCCGTTGAGAAACTCGATTGAGGTCATCGAGCATCATGCTGAGTTCCTCCATCGACTTTGCCATGACTACGATGTCGTCGGCAAACCGAAGGTGAGTGATGTATTCGCCATTGATGTTGATGCCAAGTCCTTGCCATTCCAGGAGCTTGAAGGCGTCTTCCATAACGGCCGTAAACAGTTTCGGGGACACAACGTCCCCCTGTCTTACGCCTCTTCTCTTCTCAGAGCAAAAGGCCTTTGTGCTCTGCTCCTGAACTCGGACCGACATGGTGGCGTTACTATACAAACACTTCAACACTTCAATGTACCGATAGTCAATATGGCATCGCTGAAGTGACTCGAGCACCGCCCATGTTTCCACCGAATCGAAGGCTTTCTCATAGTCCACAAACGCTAAGCATAATGGCAAGTTATACTCTTCAGTCTTCTGTATAACTTGCCGCAGCGTATGTATGTGGTCTATGGTACTATAGCTTCTTCGGAAACCGGCTTGTTCGGGAGGCTGGAAGTCATCAAGTCTATGTCCGAGACGGTTCGTGATGACCCTTGAAAACAACTTATAAACATGGCTTAGAAGCGTGATGGGCCTGTAGTTCTTCAATAGGCTGTTATCACCTTTCTTGAAGAACAGTACCACCTCGCCTCTATTCCATGCTTCAGGCGTTTTGCCCTCGGACAAGACGGAATTAAAGAGCTTCTGGAGGACCTTAAGTACCGGTGTTCCACCCGCTCTCAGAAGCTCTGAGGTGATTCCGTCTTCGCCCGGCGCCTTGTTGTTCTTAAGCTGCTTCAGGGCCATCCTAATCTCGTACAGACTGATGTCCGGGATGTCTTCGGAATAATATGGCGGGACAGCTTGGCTCTTGGATCGCCTACTAAGCTGTCAACGGGCTTTGCGACTGAAGTGTATAACTGACCATAGAACCTCTCGATCTCGCCTAGAACCTCTGCTTTGGTCGACGCTATGCTGCCATCTTCCCGTTTCAGCTTGGTCAGCTGGCTTTGTCCAATAGACTTGTCCTTTGCGAACACTTTGGAGCCTTTGTTCTGCTCAATGGTCTCTTTAATACGGTTCGTATTAAAGAGCCGCAGATCGTGTCGCAAGGACTTCGATATACGTCTATTAAGCTGCCTATATGACCTCGCGTCATCAGGAGACTGCAACCGCAACGAGCGTCGTTCAGCCATGAGGTTTAAGGTTCGATCAGACAATTTCTGAGGTCTATCTTTACGGCGGGGTCTGAAAAACTTAGACCCTACCGTGTGGACAGTTTCCACTAGCCCGTCGTTGATCTCGTCCACTGAGACAAAGTTCTCCAGACAAGCGAAGCGGTTGGAGAGCTCGAGTTGAAAGCTCTCGGGGTTTTGAATATGGGCCCGAGTAGGTCGGAGCGTAGACTTCATCAGACTGGACCTTTCCAGTTTAACATTGATATTCAGTGTGCCTCTTACGATTCGATGATCACTGCCGGTCTTTACCCTATTGATCACAGACACATCACTTAAAATCCGTTTCTTGTCGGTCATGATGAAGTCAATCTCGTTTCTCGTGGAACCATCGGGACTTATCCAGGTCCATTTCCTGTGAGGCGGCTTCTGGAAGAAAGAGTTCATCATGAAGAGTTCCTCTTTCTCCAGAAAGACATGATACCTTTCGTCTAATAAGACAATTGAATAGATAATGCACGATTGATGAAGCCTACGCATAAAGAATTCTTACTAAAGGAATTACAAATCGAGTTAATAATATTATTGGTAACCAATAAGAACTTTTGACATTCGGGGATGACTTGCGTGTGGGGTTGATTTAGGAGGCTTAAGGGCAACTTGGTCGTCTTCCTGACGCCACGCGATTGCAACTCCGAATTTACCAACTTCTTCCGAGCTGCATTGTGCCGATATTTAGCGAGATTAACCAATGGAAATATTGGGCCCCCCTGCTAAACAAAACTTTACTACAACTGATTCTCAATAGTTGCAAATAAAGCCTCTTTAAGGCGCACAGTAAATTAAGTAGCTGATTGGAAGATTTGATGCTCCAACAATTGTTCACTAACTAGTCTGCCGAAACTAATCAGGTTTCAGGGTGAAGTCAGGCGAGCGAATTTGAGTCGCCCTAAGGTCATCCGTTCTGGCCCAGTAAATAAGTAAGGGTTTCAAATCCACTCAAAGGTATCTACTTTTGAGTGGATTTGAAATACCTATTTATACCTATTTAGGTATAAAAATTTTCAACTTCTTAATTAATACATTGCTGTGAAGTGTCTATTGTGCATCTCAAATTGGTGAAACTTGAAATGGAAGTTGTAGCCTTAAAAATAAAACAAATACATAATACAAACTGGAAACCAAAAAACAGTAGTTGCAGCTATCCCATTTCTGTCCTTATTAGATCTGTAACACTCTGATAACAATACTGCGTGTTCATGTTTTGAATAAAAATTGTCCTTATTCTTGGAAACGCAATTTAAAAACCAAACACATCATTCTGAAACCACCATCAGATTCGATATTCCAATGTTGAGGTGCAACTCGGATGTTTCGTGACTTTCGCGAAAGAGACATCGATAACGCAATATTGTCGAAACAACGGGAGATTATGCTCGGCACATCTCTGTTCCCGTGAATCTAATCTCGTGTCTCGATTCCTGTCACGCGTATCCTGCGGGATGTTACTGATAGCGACGCGATAGGAGTTTGAGCGGAGCACACTGCATGTTTTGCCTTACAAGTAAACAAGAATGTCTCCTAGACTTTTTCGTTGAATGTTTCATTTCGCCGTTTCATTTTCGAATATTCCTCCGTAGTCATACCTACATGTTTCATAATTCTGTAAATGAGTAAATGAAGTCAAAGATCTTGGCACGTGGTTTGACTCGCACCTAACATTTAACCAGCACATCACTAAGATCTGTAATCAAGCCAGAAGATCCCTAGGATTTGTTATCCGCCAGGCGAAAATTCTCACTGATCGACGTGTCCTTGCACTCTTATACAATGCTTATGTTAGAAGCAAATTAGAGACGAATGCCGCCATTTGGAATCCCCACGAGAAACAATACACCCTTCTCGTAGAAAGGGTACAAAAACCATTTCTACGATTTCTATACAATAAAACATATGGCAATTACCCCTATCTTTACCCAACGCTCTTTGTTCTCGGCATGGTGGACTACATGTCCCTTGAGACTCGGAGGAATATCCATTTAATTAGATATTTCTTCCGACTAATACGTGGACTCGCATACAATCCGGATCTGCTAGCACAGATAACCATACGTGTTCCGTATGTTACGCCTGTGCTACTCCGCGCTCGTCGCCGCAGCCTTTTCGCCGTCCCTCCGGCGAGGACCCGCGTACTCAAATGCTCTCCCCTCCACCAAGCACTAACACTACTGAACGATATCTTAGACAGTGACAGCCAATTAGATATGTTTTTTACCTCCGAGGCGAAATTTCTGACCGCATCAACTCGCTACTTAGAAACAATAGTTACCCCGAGCAGTGTCCAAGAATGAGTTTGCTATATGTGCTTAACAATTTTATTGAATTTTATCGAATGTTATTATTATTATATGAATTTAAACTTAATGATACTGATAATTTAATGTAATGATTTTTCGTTTAATTTAATAATATAATGTAAATAATGCAATAATGTATATTACCTAGTTCAATTAATGATAATGATGTATGTATTCTTCTAACAACTAACAATTAGCACGTAAGGTTCAGCTGTTAGTGCTAATTCTGTATAATAATAAATAAAAATAAAATAAAAATAAATAAATTCTTGCAAATATCATCCTATTGAGTTATGATTTTTTTAAAACAATCATTTACAGCTGCAAATGATTGTTTTTTTTAAACAATCATTTACAGCTGCAAAAGCGGTGGTAGCCTAGTGGTTAGGGCATGCGACTTTCAATCCGGAGGTCGCGGGTTCGAACCCGGCCCGTACCAATGAGTTTTTCGGAACTTATGTACGGAATGTCATTTGATATTTACCACTCGCTTTTCGGTGAAGGAAAACATCGTGAGGAAACCACCTAAGCCCAATAAGGCCTAGTTTCCCCTCTGGGTTGGAAGGTCAGATGGCAGTCGCTTTCGTAAAACTAGTGCCTACGCCACATCTTGGGATTTAGGAAGCCGACCCCGAATGAGAATTCATTCTCAAAAAAATGGGACAAAGGCTAGGAGGATGATGAATCATTTACAGCTGCAAAGAAAAATCTACGAAATCATATTTCCATAAGTGTTATATTTTGTTTTACTGCTTTTAGCCCCACTTTTGTCTCCCACATAACATTATCCTATCACAGAAACCTAAATTGTCTACCGATCATTCTCATCTTGTGTGATATGGCATTGGCGAAATTCCTCTTGCTAAAAAAGATCAACAAGATGTGAAAACCACAATAAAATGATATTCGGTGAATTTAAACATTTGATGAAGAATAATTCTAGGAACCAATATACACCCAAACAATTTACCTTGCGCCAACGGCGTCGTGTACGCGACGATTTAAAAAGCTCCTCATTTTTTAAAGAAGGTTTTAAAATATCTAGCTTCCTCAGCAGTGTAACGCTATCCCCACTACCTCTAACTGTATTTACGCTTTCAAACATGCATCATTGTATTTTTATATCGTATTTGTATGCGGAATATGCCCTAGCGACATCTGTTCTACGAAACTTTTTAAATTGTGGGGGAAGATTCCGATTCGATCGTTAACTTGAAATTTTTGCGACGCACCAAAGGGCCGGATTCTCGAATTTTAGAAACAAACTCCGAATTCTGATAAACAATAGAAAAACGATTTGTCTTCAATTTATCGCTGCTGTCTAAGTTTGGGATAGCAACTTTGTAAAGGATTACTTTTGATTTTAAAAGTAGTTTAGTGTACCCTTTATGAGATAATTGGACGAACTACGTATGGATTTTATACCTACCCAAATATGTATATTCAATAGAATATCAAATTTGAAGTTAATCTCACTTTTGCAGAAAAGAGTATCAAACTTTAACGAAACAAAATCCTATTCTCGAAGTTAATATTTCTATAAGTATTCTAAGCTTATGAAATCCGTTGATTCTTTACGAATTCCACCATCACATCTTAACTGTGAATAAACTTGGGATTTCGAGAGGACTTGAGAACCTCCTCTTTTTTGAAGTCGACTGAAAAAAATCTAAATAATATGATTAATCAGGTGGACATTTATAATATTAACCTGATAATTCAGAATCGGAGACCAGCAGCAGCATGCACAAGTGCATACTTTTGGTATAAATGCCCAGGTTTTTTTTGGTCTGGTGGTTCAGGGCAAAGTAGACGGTACTAGACGACACAGTAGTCTCCCATAAGATGGACTGACCTAGTCAAATCGAAAACAAACTGCCCTCTGCATGTGAGCTCCAGACGCGCGGCTTTGAGGGATGAATGCGCCGTCCTCTGCCAATATCGACAAAAAAGAAGAGATACTTTTTTTTGGTAAAAGAGAATGAACTCCAAGTGTAATAAAAGTAAGCTAGACTTATCGCTGTTATAATGATGTAGCTTTAATTAGCATCGACACATGGACGCTAAGCCGTGTCTACATAACTGCCTTTTAGCTTAAGCCGATCTACGGAGCATAACAGTAAGAAGTAGACTGTAATTGAATGTCAAAGGGGCCGGGGCACGGATTAAGCGACGAATTCCGTTCCAGAGTATCTGGGAAAATTCAGTGTTTCTTATGGCATGTGTCCAAAATATCACCACTATGTGTTCATGCGCCCTGAATAACTGCAATGGCACTTTAATTTCTAATTGAGATGAGTATGGTTTTCAAAAAACTTGTACACAGTTAAGACGTTTTAGGCCATTACTTATTTTTTCTTTGCAATCAGATTACTTTGTATGTATTAGACAAACACAGGACCGAGGAGAAATTGTTAAAAGATTAGATTAAGGCCTTAACTATGTAGGTGCGTTTTTCTGGAATTTTCCTACCTCGACTGCATTGTGGAATGAATTGTCGCTTGCCGTATTTCCAGATTGATACGACCTTCAAACCTTGAAGAAAAGAGCGTACTCTCACCTGAAAGGCCGGCAACGCACTTGTAACTCCTCTGGTGTTGCAGGTGTCTATGGTAATCGCTTTCCATCTGGCGATCCGTTTGCTCGATTGCCCTACAAGTTTTTTGAAAACAACTCAAACACTCCTCATATAGATGGTGAGTCTCTATACTGAAATTTTATCTAATTTGGTACATTTAGCCATCCTTCTTCAAAGTGTGAACTTGTCAATATCACCTCATGCAGTTCGTACAGCAAAATTAAAACAGGGGCTATTGCATGCCTTGTCGAATTCGGACTCTGGACTCGAATTCAAATCAAAATTCGAACCTCCAATCCCAACTCGAACTATACACTAACCTGTACATTTGAAGGCGTATTTATGATTATTCTTTGATAGGATTTGTATGTTATACGGCACGAACGACGGTTCCTAATCGGATGTTATGATTGACAGTAGCATGTATATCGTTCGGTACACTTGATTCGATGGCGTGACAGCGATTATAGTTAAGTTATTTTTTGTCACAGTTTTTGTGAAGGTGCAAATGTCTCTTCTATTAATTAAAATGTCTGATTGTGGACTCTAAGAAAATGCCGGCAGACTTGGTTATTTCATATCTTAGGATGAGATAATATTTTTTGCGGATGATATTCATTATGATATTCAATTTTCGGTTGATTGCTGCTGTGACAGATTTTTGTACTGTAGGGAGCTGTTTTTAATATTGCAGTAAATTAATTGGGATATATATATATATATTTTTTGATCTATGCTAATTCAGAAAGCAGTTACAGCAATAAACAATCACATTGTGACATTATGACACCTGTGAAAAGTTATTCATATTTTATTATTCGACTTTTATTTGTCCATGCCGTCTTACGTAACCACAAAATATTTACCTAGGAGAAAAACAATCTATAACGTAGCAATATTCAACTTAAACGATGTGAGTAAACCAATTTCATATGGATTTTAATATTACGTATGTCCGAGACTCGCGAGAGACAGGACTAAAATAAACGTTTCTAATTGTCAAAAGCATAAAATTATTATCCTAAATTGGCCTATATTTTCTGGCAATCTATCTCTCTCCATCCCTCGTCACCGTACTAGTTTTATGTCCAAATCGTTCACCGTCCAAGTTTCCCGCCTCTGGAACCGCCTTCCCCTCAAGATCAAACAAGCTCCGAACAAATGCGCTTACAAAAGATGTTTGTGTGACCTCTACGCTAGCAGAGTTGTGAATTCTTAGGTTATCTGACTAGTATGTTTCATCCTGTGTTTATTTTTATGTGTATATATTATATGAATATATTATGTATTTATCTAAATATTTATTTATTAAAACTTGTTTATGTTAGTTGTACCGCCCACAATTTATCTGCTTTGCCCGAAGGTTGACTGGTGGAGAATGCCTTATAGCATTAAGTCCTTCCTTTTTACGATAAGTTTTCTTTTGTGCAATAAAGATTAAATAAATAAATCAATATTTTACTAATTAAGAGGACCGGCCACGACTTGCGTGACAGCGGCAGCGGTGAGCGGTACGTGTGTCTCGCTCACTCGCGCCACGCTCGGATCTCTCGCTCAGCCGCTGCCGTGGCTGTTCGTATGAGATACCATCAAGCTTAGACGCAACCCGCAGGGATTAGTCGGTTGCCAGTTGTGACCTCAGATACGGAATAGTGGAACTAAAAGAGGGAGACCTCTTGCCCAACAGTGGGATATTACAACAGTAAACAGTAATCATACCGAGCAGACAAAGTGGCAGGATTTCTACTACACGTCAGTTTTATTTCCTGTCAGGCAGGCCTGTACAGGCAAAAAATACCTAAACTCAATTCTCACAAATATCCAAAATATGCAACTTAGAATATAAATCAAAGGCAATACGACTGAATAGTTTTAAGTTAGTTTACACGCCCCACTTCGCGGTATCAAGTACCGCCGTGGCACCACCGAGGACCGTAAAATACCACCGAATATCTTAGACATAATGCTGTAAGCGACATATAACCCGTATAAATTAAGTTTGCACTTCAATTGTACGTGACCACATAGTCGCCAGATGCAAACTTAGAGCATTCAGGGTAGTAGATTGCTTGCTAAGATACGTCCTTTTGGGTTTATTAGAAGGTATAGCGGGCATTGTTCCTGGTATATTTTGGTAAACGCTTCCAAGCGGCCTACAGGCGAATAAATAATGGCAATCAAGTGGCAGTCACATTACTAGCCAATGGTGGGGCCTAAAGTATTTAGTACCGGGAAATCATAATATGGCAGTATTTTTGCCTGCCTGGGTATTATTGTTCTAAATTTTTCCGTGATTGTACACCCTAATGTGAGAGTATGTGTTTCGTGGACTTTTGGGGTTCGTGTGATGTTCTCGAAGTCTAAGTGTTCTAGAACACTAAACTATTGATATATTACTATATACTCCCAAGAACAAAATATCTAGTATTGAAATTTCAAACTGGCTTTGCAAACATCTCTACCTACTACTAAAGTCCATTTTTTGTCCATTACTTATAAAATGTAACATAAGAAGGAACACGGCAGAGTCATCAATTTCTTTCATAGAACTAAATTGGAGATAGGTAGGTACTTCAGACTCCAAAACCCAGTCTATATGTAGGCAGATAGTGTATATTATATAATGCACTGAGATTAATTTAAAGGAACCTTTAATTGTATCCTAATAATTTGCTGAAGACCTTTAACAGCCAAGCAATGCTTTTGTTTAGCTTTGAAGGTGCGGCCCGACGCCATGTTTCATACCACAAATATGTGGGTGCGAGACACAGCAGTCATACGCTATCTACGTGTCATCACCGTACCGCGTGATTTTCGGTGCACGGATGATCCACACCCGGGGTTTTAGGTGCACGAATAATTTGACGCCTATTGTCGGCCTAGTGTCAAATTATGTGTGCATCTGAAACCCCGGGGTATGATGCTTTCCGAGGTGCATTTGCTATTCGGGGTATACTTTTGACATGACGCGGTTGCCTTCTGAACTGACGGTCCTGGGTTCGAATCCCGGCAAAGACAAATATCTGTGTTTGAAGAACTCGAATATTTGGCCTTGGTTCATGAATGTTTCTATATGTATTTAAGTATGTATTTATCTCTATACAAGTATGTACTGGTTATTTATACTATACATGATGGCATTAAGTCCGGCTTTTGTAGGTACGATAAGTTTTTTATTATGAAATAAAAATTCAATAAATAAATGTGCAAGTTTCTTCGAGATGTTTTCCTTTTCGAGCATCCGGTACATCTGATAGTACATTTTATACAGTATACAGTATCAGACATAGTAGTGTTTTAAGTGAAATAAATATATTGGTAGTTACGTTACATAGCTACTGGAAAGGGCAAATATTTTTTTATTTACTTAAAAATTGTTTCATCTAGTTTATAAAAAATAAAAAAAATATAAACTTTAGCAACTTTGTAATTTTTCACATGAAAATAATAAAATATGTAATAACTTAGTGACAGAAACATAAACAAAAGCCAGAGGCCTTTCTATAACAGTCTCATACATTTTTAAGGAATACTTTGAATATTAATTCTAAATATGTGCGCCACAATCACAACAGTCTCGTTAACCTCAGAGTTAAGCTGCTTTGGGCATTCTTGTGGACGCTGTCGCAGCTTAGACAGGCAATAGGTACAGACAGTTCAGTCTATACTTTGCGTTGCGAATCAAACTTTAGTTTACGGTGCAATGGATTCAAGATTTAATGCAGGTGCTTTTGTCTAATTTAATTGAATGGTTTTGTGATTTTGGCTATCATCCCACAAATTTTTAATCATTGGTCAAAGAAAATTCACTCTAGTATAAGTCAAAACAATTGCAAAGTACGCTGCGAAGATTCAATGCGTGTTTTTAAATTTAGAGCCTATTTTGTGTATACCCTTTGAGTTTACTCTTGTTTTGCCGACAAACGCATCGTTAAAAGCGTTTTGCTCTAAACTCCTTAAATATTTAGGATTGTTATAAAACAAACCTAACTTAGCCTATTCAGTACGATGCTATCCCCTTAAAAAAACATTTTGAACTTTGGTGTGAGAAAATGGTGTTTAACCAATCTACAGAGCAAATGGTCATAACACATAAGTATAAGGATTTATTTATTGGCTGATTTCTTAATCAATAAATAATACAATAACGTTATGATTTATAAAATTAGAAAAATACAACCTTTTTTTACACAACACTACCAGTTAAATATCATAATCATGGGAATAGGCTTCCTACCTTTTCTTATTTATCGCCTCTAGGTGCCCGAATTTTAAACAAAGTGCCCTCTCTGTCCCTACCTAGGCTGCGGCGTAGTTTTGTTCGGTAGGAATTCAAGATGGTATCGTTTTACCGGGAGCTTAGCTTTATGTGAGTTATGGTCCAATAAATTAATGCACCGTTACGACACCTACGTGGCGTCATCGTCCATCGTGGCTGGATTCGCTAAATGGGACTGCTTTGTTTGGAATGTCAGGCTCGATCTAAGATGGCATTCAGACTATCTACATCGGTGGTTACCGACCTTTTCTTGACCAGAGAACTCTTTTGTTTCTTTGTAGTTCGCGGGGACCAAAATGTAAAGAGTAAATAAATATCGGACAACTTCACAAAAATCAATCTAGTCTCACAGTCAGCTCTTATAGGCTTATGCTATGGACACTAGACGACGATAAACATACGTATATAAATAAATAAATAAATAAATAAATAAATACATACTTAAATACAAATAAAATCCATGACCCATACATAAATATTTGCCCTTGCCCGAATTCAAACCCAGGTCCGCCGGCTCAGTAGGCAGCTGCTATACCACCGCGCTAACCTTTACCTTTGGCAGACTCCGATGTACCAGCCGCGAATTTGGTATCATTCACTGACCATTATTTGATTCCTGGGCATCACTGGTAGGGAACCACTGATCTACATGAATCGAGTAACTATAAAAATGACTAAAAACGAATTCACAAAATAAAAATAAAGAAGAAAAAATAAAAATAAACCTTGTGTATTCTTATTAATGGGTTTAAAAACCAAATTTCAGGCTGAGCTGTACACTAGAAACTGTGGCTAAAACTGGACTCCCAAATTTCGATTACACACGAAGACACCAGCACCGGTGAAATAGCATAAAACCTTGTAAACACTGTAAGTGCATTCGAAATCAAATATTAAAGAACCTATTACTTGTTAAAAAAAATGTATCTAAACTCACTTTAATTTTATATAGGTTCTTCCTAATTTTTTGTTACTCAAATTTATCCTATAGTCCTAGAGGTCCGACATGTCGGACAACGCTGTCGGGCCGCAGGCTTAATTTAAATCTGAAGATAATAAATATATCTCGTCAAGAATTCTAAGCGACATGAACCCGTCAACTTCAGGTGGCTTAGCAACTTTTCCCTGTCTATATTTCTTCTACGTTTCCATACAAAACACGCAAAACTACAACTACCTATCCGCCATTTTATCAATTTCCGAAGTAAGATAAGTAGGCGAAAAATAACCGTGAAACCGAGTCGACACGCTCATAATATCGAGCGCCTAAAGACGACAGATAAGTTGTCGGCAGAAAATTGGATTTCGTAAAATAAATATGTCGTGCACACTTCGAATTAAAAACAGTTATTCAAATAACAGTGCAGCGGTGGTGTGAATAAAGTGCAGTATCGGTTCACGCGCTTATTTGAGAGGATTTGGCGAAAAGTTAATTTCAAGTGAGAAGTTAGTGCTCACAAAGGAATTAATTTTTGTCCAATGTGGGCACGATTTTTTGCGAATGGACGGGATTACTGGCAGGTACGATGGCAGCTTGTTAACTTATGAATGACGTTTCGCATTTATAATTTCGAATAAGGAACTTTAATGTGGCCAGGTGACGTGATGATTTGATGAATGTTAGGACTTCCATATTGCACCTATTTTTAAAGCATATTTGATGTTTAAAACTAAGTAGTAAGTTATTGCAATTTTACCAATGGTAGATTGAGATACGGTTGCTTCCAAAACGTGACAAATTGTTAAAACAATAAAATTTAATTCATGTTTTTTTTTATCGACTGTGTTAAAGGAAGAATATATATATTTTAGTAAAGTAAAAGAAGAAATGGGTTATTTTAAGGTAAACGTTTTTTAGTGTTTCTATTTTCCACGCAACAGTAAACAATTCTTGACATGAAATATAAGTTTTTTTTCAACAGGATTCAGTATTTTATTTCGCAAGAAGAACGAAGGATTAGACAGCATTCCTGTAAACAATATTTTGATTTTGGTTAATAACAAATCAGTGTAATGACGTCAAATAATGCAAACATATGACGTATGCACATTATTGCCATATGAAAGCTGTTTGTAGCGCCACTATTCATAGGCTGGACCGACACTTTTTAGGCTATAAATATGCGGAAACGTACACACATTCACATACTTACAGCTATCCTTAAAGATTACCATGAAAGACACAAGCCAAACATCCAACCCCCGCGACGATAATAACGTCGTCAGTTACAAAACTGACTAATCCTTTATATTCCGATTGTGTACCTGTCACTTCGCTTTCACACCAAAGATTAGCAAATTCACTGTCACTTTTAGATTTATTTGTCAATTTTCTCGGCCATTATTTCCTGCACGCTTAAAGTCGATTCAAAGAATCCCGAAAAAGATGTCTTTAGTAAAGTGTTGATTTAAGTCGTCTTTGAACTTCGCAACAATACAAATTAATCTTATAAACAGAAAAGTACAGTTTGTTTTAAAAAAGGTGCTTTATTTTAGGCCTTGGGTTAAATTTTACGTTTGTAAAGTCGATAATGTAGTCGACGTGCTTTTACTTTAAACAAGTCAGGCAGTGTGGCAGTTTATGGACACTGCTTAAATCATCCTTTATAATTACGTGTAAAAGGCCAATGATGTTGATGACTCCTACCACGGTGATAATATCCGTCACTCAAATGTATTCTAAAATGTATCCGCAATTAAAAAAATAAGAAGAATTAGTGATTATCATCATCATCTTATCAAGATTTCCACAAATGGAGAAAAGCTCAATAGTAAGGGACAATCATTCATACTCGTAATTCGAACAAATCCCAAACTAAGCAATGCTTGTACTATGGGTACCTACTACACACTATAGATAACAGCCATGATCCAGGAATGCCCTTGCCGGGATTCGAACCCAGGACCGCAGGTTCATTTGGCAGCTGCACTACATACTGCGTTCTATCTATCTAGTTATCCCCAATGATCGCCACATTGACCATCTTTGTCACGAAGCATATTTCTAAAAGCAATCATTGAGTTGAATTTTCCCATACAACTGTTACCACTTTACATTAGTACCAAATTGGCAATTTATAATGATAAAAAACTGGTTTAACTTCATGAGTTACAAGTACCAGTTTTTGTCCTGGCGTCTGTCGAGTTCGATCGGACACCTTAATAATTATCGATACAATTATGTGTGAGCATTAGTAATTTACAGTAATTATTTCCGCCAGTCGTCAAGTTCGTTGGTGGCCTGGCGAACTAAGTGTTATAAGGGCCCCAGTTCGAATCCCATGAGTAGTTATTTATGTCTTATAGTAGTTATTCATCCAAATTGACGACATGGTTGGCTCAGTTTGTAAGCACTTGCCTACGGAGCCGGCGGTCCTGGGTTCGAATCCCGGCCAGGGGAAATATTTATGTGATGACAGCGAGTCATGGATGTTATCTATCGTCGTACCCATAGTACAATTTTTGCTTAGTTTGGGACTCGGTCGATTTGTGTAAGATTGTCCCTTATTATTTATTCATTATTATAATATTTATTTGTCTAGTCTAGCCGTTTGAGCATAAAGAAGTGACAAACATACACACAACCACTCACTTACTAACTTTCGCCTTTATAATATTAGTGTGACTAGTGCTCGCTACTTTGTCTGCTTACTCGGATAAAAAGTATCCTATAATAATTTTTGGATGTTCAGCTATCTCTGTACCAAAATTGGTTAAAATCTGTCCTACCGTTTTGGCGTGATGAGGACAGTGATTTTTTTTCCAACAGAAGGCGTTAACTCATGGTAAACGTAATGATTCTTGAACCAGAGTAATCGATATAGCTAGAATTATTATAGCATAGCTTCGCATAGGTAAGAGTACTCTGTCAGTTATTGTTTAAAAACTTTCGTGTGGTCTATTCACGTTTTCGCACGACTCCGAATATTGGAGCTCGAAACATTTAATGCGTCGACTTCGTAGATATCCGCTAAGTGATCCGAAGAATGCTCGGCAATAAAACGGCACTGATGAAACAGAACGTCTAAATGTCGCACGCCCACTCGTCGCGGCAAAGGTATGTGTAGTTACGACGTTTTGTTTTTAGTGTGTGTCATCTTCATGTAAAAATATTTTTAAACTAGCTACGCCTCGCGGTGTTACCCGCTCATCCCACGGGTACACTACATTTTTCGGGATAAAAAGTAGCCTATGTGTTAACCAGGGTGTCAGCTACCTTCATACCAAAATTTATAAAATCGGTCCCGCCGTTTGAGCGTGAAGAACTAACAAACATACGCATTAACACACTCACAAACTTTCACCTTTATAATATTTGTGTGATTATCATAATACATTATTGGCAAAACAACCGATTTCATTTCAATGTATCCTACTCTCCCATTTTATGGGAGCAAATGTTTTTAAATAATCACGGAGAAGTTTTGTACTTTCTTCTTCGTATCATCACATTTTAATAATGAAATAATGAACTTTATTCTGCACGTAGACCACAAGGGCAGCTTTACATGTCTGGGTCTACCGGCATTTCACAAGACGAGACCTCTGTTGAGAAAAAGCGCCGAAAAAAACTCAACAGTCACTATTTTTTATTAAATGTCTAATTAAAGAAACTGAGCAGTCATTATTTTTTCGTAAATGACCAATCTGAATGAAAGGAAAAAAAACTACCAGTTAAAACTTTCAATTGTCTGAGTTTGTCGGAATTGAGACATTATGATGGGACATACAGAATTGACGAAACTCCTCAATTATTGTAAGCACACGCATATTTTGATGTTCTTCATCTCGTATATTTTCTCCTAGAATTTTATATATTCTAGATTAAGGTTAGGTGCAGTAAGACTATCACCGGAAGAAGACTGTCGCAGTCCAATAAATAACAAACTCTTAATTTTACCCCATTAGACAATATAGGTATACTATGCTATGTCTTATTCCACCTTACCTTTCAACCCACCCCGGCTTCGCACGGGTGCAATGCTGATAAATTATGCATGTATTATACATATAAAAATTCCCCTTGAATCACTCTATCTATTAAAAAAACCGCATCAAAATCCTTTGCGTAACTTTAAAGATCTAAACATACATAGGGACGGACAGATAGACTTCAGGAAGCGACTTTGTTTTATACTATGTAGTGATATAATAATACATTAGGTATTAAAATGCGAATAACGTAATCCGTTTATATTGTTTAATTTAAACGGCTATCCGCGTTCTCAACTCGTTATGAAAGCGCTAATGTGTTTCAAAAATAATGTGTTTTAGTGGTTACGACGTAAACTTTATTTTAGTTTTGTTAAAACATCGCACGCTTGTTTTATTTGTGTTCTAGCTTGCGACACTAAACTATTTGGGATTATGATTATGACGTTGTTTGATTTAAAGCGGTGATACAGTTTTTAACGCGTAACGTGCCAGTTGTATATTTGAGAGATTGTTTTTGGGGTTCCTTACTAAAATGCAAAAGCTTGTTATGTTATTTAAAACAATAATATTGCTTTACTTATTCGTAATTTTAATTAATATGGACCCAGTGATGTGTCCATGGTTTCAAAGGAACTGAAGAGTCGGGCATCAACATTTTTTTTATTGCTAATTCGATTAGCCCTTGGGCTGTTATCATAAGTCGTGGTGGTAGGCTTCCCGCAGCACAAACCTCGGCACCACGTGTAGGGTGCTGTCTCGCGTGGCGCTTAGAACAGGATTAGGTAGTTACTGGCTAAAACAACTGGTCTCTTGTCATGTCAGTTTGTAAAAATCATCTAGCTGGGCTTTACATTTTTGTGGGAGTAGCGACATCATCATCTTGTCGCGCGAGTATTTCGAACTACCCGCACTTGGTCTTTATTTTTATTATTATCAGTTCTCTCACTGGGGTTGCTATACGGCTTAAGAACGACTCTTTTAATGTGATTTACATTTGCTGATCACTGAATTCCACACAGCCGAAAGCTTAAAATTGCCCTCCTGGTCGAAATTATTGTGCTTTTTTATGAAGGGCGGCATGCAGGTTAACTGATAACTATCAGTATTCTGTACGGAACCCTCATCGCACAAATCCAGCTGCCGCTTGTCAGGTTCTCATAATAAATGTAATCCGAGTGCCTACACAAAACACTAAAGATTAAAATGCAAATAGCAAACCGCCGCTCGAGATACTTAAGTGTCCATTCGATATCTCGTGTTATGTTCATTAGGAGTAATATACTGCATTAATTAACACGTCCTCTGATAATACCTGTCCACTCTTAATACTTCCCAAATTTATAAACAGACATCACTGTAGGGATAATACATTAGTGATTTATACTTAGACATTAACATGCCTGATACCAATAAATGTATCGATCTGGACGATACTTGTTTCAAAAAGGACTGAGCAATAAAATAAATACCGAAAGTTCTTTAAGGACTGCTTGATTCAATTGTCTTTTTTTTCCTTAAGCTGAGACCACGTTGGTTGGGAATTGTTTGCGATTTATAAATTAAGTAAATTAATCAGAAATCTCGATATAGTTTTTGATAGATATAGTGGCTATGAAAGAGTTGTTAGAGGATACTCTTCTAGTATTCCCTTAATGTCTGGATGTATAGCCCGATATACTTGTTTTTGACCACCTTTTTGCATTTTTTAGTTAAGCAGATGGGTGAACGCGCACGGTCGCGTCTAAAAGTATTAAAACATATAACATTTGTTAACTTAGATTTGGGGATACATGCCTATATTTGTAGACGTGGTACATTATAGTTAAGTAGATAAATACATAGATAATACCTATAGGTGTATACTATTATTTAAGAAATTGTAAAGTTTTGTGGACAATTCGTTTTTTACGGAGAGGGGTCAATATTTCGGGAAAAATCTTAACAGTGCGTTGTAAGGGCGCGCTTTTCGTACAGTGAAATATTTTTTTTTTATTTTTTTTGTCCGCTCTTCGCGCTTAAACGGCTGGACGGATAGATACCTAGTTGGACATCCAAAGATGGCATAGGATACTTTTTACACGAACGACGACGACTGACGAAGTTATTTTATACTAGCTGCGCTGCGCTCATCCCATGGGAACACTACATTTTACGGGATAAAAAGTAGCCTATGTGTTAATCCAGGGTGTCAGCTACCTTCATACCAAAATTTATTTAAAATTGGTCCAGACGTTTGAGCGCGAAGAAGTCACAAATATGTATACACATAAACACACTAACTTTCGCCTTTATAATATTAGTGAGATTTTATATATTTCCATGTGACTACAGCTTTACTGTTCGTTCGCTTTAATACGCTTTAATTGGTCATATTTATAATAAAAATACTGCAGTATGAAGGTGTATTGGGCATTAATTGCGAAGGAAATAAATATCGCAGCTGGAAATCGTTACAGGAGGCCCGGACATTCGAAATTTTACGATATTTTGCATTAAAAACAAACTGCATTTATTCATAATGTCAAATAACTTATGTTGTCCCGAATTCGTGCTCGTTTGTATTTGAATTTATCGTGTTGTTTAAGGAATGGGGTCTTAAACATCTTGAAAAAAGACTTTTGGGTTTTTGCGGCGTGGGCTTGAACAGAAAAGGTAACTATCTTTTCTCAAACATCCAAGGAAATGTCGTTCTTATGATCGTGGTAATAGACCGCGAAATACGTCTTTGTATAGCAATTGTTGAAGATTCGTTCTAATTTCAAATTAGAACGATATAAAGGAATTTCATACAACATTATTGGCCGTAGCCAACAAAGAGATTGTCTTTTGTTTCAGTGGGGTTTATTTCTTTTATTGATAATCTATGGCATACTGCCAATAAAAAAAAACTTAGTTTGTGCATGTGCATGCACGTTTTATTTCTTATATTTAACTAGATTATTAAATTAGATTAAATCAGATATTCAATAAAATAAACAAGGAATCACGTTTATTGTTAAAAAATATAACAATATTTAATTAATAAGGTGTTGTCATTTTTTAATAAATAGAATCATCTTAACATTTGGTGGCAAAAACATTGACCCGAACAGCTTAAAAAAATAAATTTGTTTTTTTTTATTAAATTTGAAATAAATTTGTTTTTATATGAATATATGTATAAGTTGAACATTTGTATTATTTCCTTGGATTTATTTGAGAAATAGTAAAATGATTCCATAATTTTAACATAAATTTATTAATTTTAGGATATTTAATTACAATTTTAACCATATATCAATGATGACGGGATACTATACAAGCCTCGGCGCGAACAGGGATTGTCGGCCTCGTATCTCTAGATGGCCTCGTTATCTATTACTACTCGGCCAATAATCCCCTATTTCGCGGCCTCTGCAGTAATGTACTATTTTGCGTAGCCGGCAATTCCGTTAAATCATTCATCACTACATATTTAGGTACTAGTATAAAACAAACTCGCTTCCCGCTGTCTGTCTGTCTGTCTGTCCCTATGTATGTTTAGATCTTTAAAACTACGCAACGTATTATGATGCGGTTTTTTTAATAGATAGAGTGATTCAAGAGAAAGATTCATATGTATAATACATGCATAATTTATCAGCATTGCACCCGTGCGAAGCCGGCGCGGGTCGCTAGTATGTAATAAGAAGTATAGTTTTTACTTACCTACCTAATAAACATACGTATTGGTTCATTCATCTTTCAAGTAACAACGTAGTGTTTAACTTGATTAGATAGGACGTTTTGAAAATTGAATGTGATTTTGACATGAGTTGAATAATTGACACCATTTTATATGTATTTCTAATAGGTGAAAATTAATATAGAGATCGAGACAGTTTACGACGTTTACTCCATAAAAAAAATACTTGTTTTCTGTATGTCAAGAAATATAAGAAGATACATAAAATAACCGAAATATTCGACAAATGCCTGCATAGAGTTGTAGTCTTCGACCACGAAAAAAAATAAGGTGTCAATAAATAGTACGCTCTTTTATTCAAGCTGTAAAGGTCTTAGTGTTGAAGAGCGAGCGGCAGTTCATTCCGCAGCTAAAATCAAAACGAATGAGAGATAAAATTTCAGTATATTTAAAAATCCGTGTGTCTATTGTTATCCCACGTGACGGGCAGCGAGTGCGGTCGGTATGTTTCCGGTTCCGCCCGCCGCGACCGCGTCCGTCGCGTGCCAACCGACGCCAACTGGCACAATAAAACAAAATGGACGCGGAAAAGGATGCGGTCCAACTACGGTATAATATTCCGATAGGTCACATGGACTACTGGATTGTACCCTCGGCTGTGTGCGGGTTTGCGTCTGTCTATCTGTCTTTGTTTGACGACGAAATTGGCGCAATAGTAAAGCTGCCTACTGTGCCGACGGCTCTGGGTTCGAATCCCAGCCATGGCAAATATTTGTGTGACGAACTCGAATATTTGGGCTTGGATCATAGATTTTATTTGTATGTATGTATGTAAACACTTTATTGTACACAACACCTGGTTTTAAATACATTCATAACAAATAAAATGTGCAAAGGCGAACTTATCCCTATTAGGGATTTCTTCCAGTTAACATTTGAGCATCTTTTGTATTTAAGTATGTATTTATCTATATAAGTATGTTTATCAACGTCTAGTGCCCATAACACAAGACTACTAGAGCAGTAAGCAGTGGGACTAGATTAATTTGTGTGAGGTTGTCGAATATTAATTTATTTATCTATTTTGCAGTACGTGGCACTACTAGGAATGCACGCATTTTGTCAGTCTGTGTGGTACTTCTTTAGAAGTACTTCAACCGGACCGATCAAATAAGAAACTCGTCACCTTTCAGTCATTTAGTAGGAAGGAGAGAAAATTCAACCCAAGTGTAAATCCTCTAATGATACTTAGAGGCCTAAGATTGAATTTGGGATAAACATTGTGACTGGGCTATCTTAGGGTCTTATCACACGTGCGAGTTGCGAGCGAGTTTATATACAAATATCAGTCGCGGCGAACTCGCTGCGTAAACGCCTTCATACATATTATCGCTCGGAAATCGCAAGTGTGACAAGACCCTTAATCGTACTAAATTATGTTGGACATTATAATAAAATAAATAAATATCGGACAACCCATCACAAATCAAACTAGTCCCAAATTAAGCTCAAGAAGGCTTGTGTTATGAGTACTAGACGACGATATACGTACTTATTATAGATAGATATATACTTAATTACATAGAACAACCATGACCCAAGCACAAATATTCGAGTCCATCACACAAATATTTGCCTTGGCCGGGATTCGAACCCGGGACCGCCGGCTCAGTAGGCAGGTGTCTACAAAACAAGCCAAACGCGTCGTCATGAACAAATGTAGTTCCTTTTTAATGACAAGTATGTGAAGCCAGCCCGGTATTGGCCCAATTTGACTTTGATTTGGGTCGGATGGCAGTCCCCGCACAGCTCTTTTAAAGGGGACATAAGTTTTTTTTTCGATTTCAGCAACATTTGATTAAGTTGACAATTATGCAATATCTTTAACTAAATATGGCGCCGCCCACTAACAGCCATTTTCCATTTCTAACAGCGAAGGTTCTTCTGTCGACCGATTTAATTAGCAACCTTTGTCTTTAACGAGTCCGTTTCTCATCCCGAGCCCACGCTGTCAATGCCATACAAAACAATACAATACAACTTCATTACAATTTTGTATGGCCGGTGTCAGATGTATACATCTGTTTATTCGTCGAGGTCTTGCGATATCCCAAATTTAGCAATAGATATATACTCTATCACGGTATTAGGTTGGAAATATTAATCAAAAATTATATTGACAAATTACATTTACGAAAAAATATATACTTTTGTGGACTGTTTCGCACAAAAGTAAATTGTTCGCCAGGCAAGACGACTCACATGGGGTTTAAGTTCGAAGAGTTTACCACCTCTCGGGCCCAACATTAGATCATAATTATGTCATAACTAGCAGCGGCGCGTGGTGTTACTCTTGCCACGGGAACGCTAAATTTTTCGGGGTAAAACGTAGGTGTTAATCCAGGGCATCAGCTACTTTCATACCAATATTTACCAAAATTGGTCCAGTCGTTTGAGCGTGAAGAAGTAACAAACACATGAACACACTCACAAACTTTCGCCTTTATAATAAGTAGACAGACCAGATTGGCATAACCCTTATTGGCACTACAGTACACGATGCGACACACGGCTACTGACAGGAGCAGATGGCAGCGCATCATCCGGGAGAGGCGGTTCCGTAAAACGGGGTTACTTTAAGAAAACTTGGGGCTACTTTGATAGATTTAAAATGTTTATAAAAACGCAAATATTCATAATGCGATTGAGCAAATGAAGTAAAAGGTTAGGTAATTGTTGAAGGTAGGTATTGCATTGCCACAGATAGTAAAAAAAAATAAGGATATGGCGTAAAAGCACTTTTCCAAAGTAGCCTCTGCATTTTGAAGTACCCGGAAAAAATGGCTTTCGGACCTACAAAAGTTTTACGAAATGTTACAGATCAGAAACAAACATTTGTTTCAGACAGGTAACTGACTTTTGAGGCTAATTGTACTTGCAGCACTAAACCCCGAGGGTTTCAGTGCACAAATGATTTGGACTAGGCCAACAGTGGCATGGCAAAGAGCGCGATGACCCGACTCAGCAAGATATGGGCTGACAGATCGATCTCGCTGAAGACCAAAATCGGCCTATAAAGGGCATTGGTGTTCTCAATCTTCCTGTATGTCACCGAAACCTGGACACTCAAAAAAGCTGATCGCTCACGCATTGATGGATTTGAAATGTAGTGCTGGAGGAGAATGCTGAGAATATGAGGGACATGTCCATGTACCTTCTTTTCCTTCAGGAATTGGGAATCACCATGAGACTCTCCAACATCTGCCTCCGTAGAATCCTTGAATTCTTCGGTCATATAGCCAGGAACAAGAATGACAACCTGGAAAAGCTCTTAGTGACAGGGAAGATTAAGAGGAAGACGTCCCATGCGCTGGACCGATCAGATTCGGGACACAACGGTCACCAAGTTTACCGACGCCATGCAGTCTGCAGGAGATCGAGATAAGTGGAGAGCGATCGTCCGAAGAGTGATAAATAGAGGTAACGACCCTCAGCAATGAGGAAAACGAAACAAGAAGAAGGCAGTAGACGTCAAATGATTCGTGCGACGTGCCCCGGGGAATCTTCATAACTCGCGTTACAGTTACGTTTCGTTACAGCTAGCTATTGATTAGAATAAAACAAATGACTAGCGGTTCGAAATCGAAATCCATACTTTCGCCGACCTTGCCGAGTTATTGTTTGAGGTCGTATATCTAATTGGTTGCGTAGCAGCCGTGGGCTGTGAACAATCAAAACGTTGTGCAACTATTGCAGTATTCGATAGGCCTGCATCCATGGGGGGTTTTTGTGACGTGTGAGCTTATTCAAATAAACAATTCAAACGGATTATATCGCGTACATTAATTATTTGAGCCTCCCTGACGTTCCAGTAATCTTTGACAAGGGTAACTGGAAAGTTGCTGAAACGACAGGGAGTGAAATGATACGCGATATAATCCGTTTAAATTGTATTATTAAATGTGTGTGAGTCGCGATGAAAATATTGTGTGAACTTATTGTGCTTATTCATATTTATATTGCCACAAAAAAACGGAACTTCAGCGCAGATCATACACATTTTAATGATATTGCCGAAAATCAATAATTCCAAATTGTTTATACGAATTGGTGATGAATGGAACTCGCTCCAGTCATATTATGTATTTATTTCCTTATAATTATAACTTGAATATCTTCAAGGCAAGATTAAATAGCTTAAATTAATACTGAATTAGATAGCTGTATCTTCGACTTAAGTTACGTCGGAATCAATCGCCGGCCAGTTTATGTTCAGTTGAATTGACAACATTTCATATTTATAACAGGTGGAAATTAAAATAGAGATCGACAGGGCTTTATGTCGTGAACCTTAAAAAAAATCTTTGAATTTATTCTTCTGTATTTAAAGAAATATAAGAAAATACATCAAATAACTGCAATCTAAGACAATACGGGCTGAATAGGGTTGTTGTCTAAACCAAAAAGCGAATATATATATATATATATATATTTTTTTTTATTTGACGTTGACAGATGACAGATGCATACAGAGTTTTATTAAGTTTTTTTTAAATAAGAAAACCGACTAAAGTAACCGTTCCATTAAGTTCTGGTTTTGGTGTTGCCACATTTTAAAATGAGTATGTTTTTATAAATTAATAATAAAATAAATATTCATCTCAGAAAACAAATAAAAACAGAGATTACTTCATCTTTTTAAGCAGAATTCAGAAAAGTAATAAAATGATAGTCTTAAAAATATGAAATGTTGTCAATTGAAGAAAATTACCGATTACTAAATATAGGTAACTTATTTTTTATCTGAACTGGCAAATTCTATTTCCACAGTTACTCAGTAGACTGATTAATCGCTTGTCAGCTTAAAAAACAAAAGAAAAAGTTACTAACAATTTTACAGAAATTCAAAAGCACAAGTTTAATGTACCTGTGCTCGTGGACTATCCAAGCATCCACACCCGGGGGCTTTCTTGCATGCAGAGCTTAATCGTAACCAACATACATAAAACATTGTTCTATCCGATTATTGGCTCAGCGTTCGTCATAATTACGCACGCTTGTAATCAAGTGCTAAAGATGGATTACAGTCGTGCTATAAACTGGCAAGCCACACACACTCATACATTCTTCATCCTCATGTCAAATTTCAACTTTGTAATCAAGCCCAACACGGTTGCTATAGCAAGTTTTTGATAAACAGATAGGAGGTTGAAGAAGTTAGGGAGTGATTTCAATGAACGGATAACTCATTCGTAATTACGCATGGACGTGTGATATTAGAGATTTTATCTTTTTTATGCAAGGTTACAGAAACAAGTGAACCTTAGTGGTTATATAAAGAAACTGTGGACAGGGAAAGTGATTTATGAATGACTGCGGCTCTACTACTACTCGCGAAGTTGGCTGAAGTACGCAGGGTTTCCGCAGCGAAGTGCCCCCTCCACACTGACATATTCGCCTAATTTCGGTCAACTACGTGAGTAGTGTGGAGCCGCTATCTACAGTCCGACCAAAAAGAGTAGAAATTAAAAAGTGACAATACTGTAGTGTCGTCCCTTTCTTATCAATCTAAGAAAACGGGGACGACACTGCCACTTTTTAATTTCTACTTTTTTTGGTCAGACTGTTTCGCCCCTAGAAGAGTAAAGTGATTGCAAGAAAAAAAAAAAATTGTGCAGGGTGGCTGGCTAAAGCTGGATGAGAGTAGCCGAGGATCGCTTACAATGGCGTGCAGTTGGAGAGGCCTATGTCCAGCAGTGGACAAGAATAGGCTGATGATGATGAGGATGATGAAAAAAAAAAACTAGGTATACATGCAAATAACAGTACATTACTGCAGACGCCAAGAAATAAGGGCTTGCCGGCTGAGTAGGTAAAGACGGCCAACCGTAGGGAGGCCGGATAGTGATACGAAGCCGGCAAGCCCTGCACGGCTAAGGCATGTAATGAAATAAAAAAATACACCACTAAATAAAGCCCAATTCAGCTGTTTAGCCCGTTCATGAACACAGGCGCCATTTCAAAAAAAATACTTCCCGGCTTAGGCCTTCAATTTTGTATGAAATTCCTTTACAGTTCTCTCGAGTTCTTCCGCCCGAAACGTGACACTTCGAAGCCTGTTTAAACGTGCGTTATGACGATATTTCATTGCATGTTTGAGAAAAAATATATTTAAAGGAGTCCCCCAGTACTAAGGCCGCCTGAGGCATGTCCAGGTGAGGGCCTCAGCACGCTCACCGCGTTCCCCCTTTGAATTGCCAGGCTCAGTCTTTGACCGAAAAAGAAGCCAGCTCTGATATTACCCGATATTTCGGTAAGTTTTTTTAAATACATTTCATGATTTGAACATAAAATTGGGCTGTTTATTTTTTAGGTAGGTATTTCCCAATGTTATGTTCAATATTAGCTGATGACCTAAGTACCCAATAGACGCGTATAAATTAATTTCCTCCTTACAGCGTTTGTAATTAGCACAGTTAGTTAATGCGGACAATGGATCCACGCGCTAATGAAGTCAATTAGACCCAATCGGTTAGCATCTGTTCTAGCTAACGGGATCTCGAGGGTGGCATCTATTAGATAACGGTCAACAGGCAACCCGATCGATTCGCACCGGCGAGCCTCATTTTAAATAAATAAAGTAAGTTTAGTTTAGAAGTAACAAACGTACACAATAAACACACTCTCAAACTTTCGCCTTTATTATATTGGTGTGATAAATAAACAGAATTGAATCACATTGGATAAAGACTCATATTTCTGTTAAGAACCTGTGACATGCGGGGTTTCAGGCCGGGAATAGATAAATAAATAAATATTTAGGAACAATCATACACAAATCGACCTAGTCCCAAACTAAGCAAAGCTTGTACTATTGGTACCAGACGACGAAATACATAATATATGAAAATACATTTATAGATAACATCCATGACCTAGGAACAAATACTCGATTTCATCATACAAATATTTGCCTCGGCCGGGATTCTAACCCAAGGCCGCTGGCTAAGGAGGCAGATGTCTACAAACTGCGCCAACCGCGTCGTCATTTTAAAGAGTTTGTTTTATTAAAGCAGTAACGTCTACTAGCGTAAACTAAATGTTTACCTACGATATTTTTTTTTTTGCTAATAGTCAAAAAATCTTTCCCATTTTAGAGAAATATAGCCACTAGTATTCTCTAAAGGAAACTGAAATCATGGTTCCTGAAGTACTCGTTCTATGATTTCAAATATTTCGAAGCGATTCAGCTATTTAGTTACAAGTAAAAATTAAAAAGTTATCGAGTCTGCGAGTCATATACCTCACTATACTTAAAAAAAATCTTTTTTATAACTTTCTTCTTCTTCTTTTCTCTTTTATAACTTTTTAAAGTAACTAAATTCATGTTGGTTATTTGAAAAAATTGTAAAAGCAAAAAAAAACAGTGTTACCCCAAATAGGCTGTCCCTTGTCCCCTGTTAAAATTAAAAATGTCGATCCATGCGTCGATTTAGCAACCGTTTCATTCAAAAGGAGAGCGTAACTTAGTAAACTATTTTCGCCACTTACGTCTTTATGACGGTAATACGCCAATCATGACGTAAATCGCATTGGACGGTGCGTCCGCGCGTGACTCGCTTTGATGTGACATCGTTTCGTCGATCATATCACCTGTGACACTGTCACATACTACACCACCCCAAAACACTAAATACTTTGATTGATAAATACCCACTTAGTATTAGCTGGAATTGTGTTTTGACTCTGAAAATGTCTGCTTTACAGATGCTTAGGATTGTCAATAAAATAATTCCTAATCAACATAAATATGTAGGTACTACCAATAACTAAAAAGCTAAATCTATACTATTATAAAATTCTAGATTTATGTACTGAAAATCAGTTTTCCATGGAGAGGGGTCATGAATTCAGGAAAAATCTTAATAGCGTGATGCAGGATCGTCATTTGTTTCATATGGGCGCGAGGCGCCTTGCCAGCCTGGCGCCATCTGTTGGTTATTTCTCATCAAGCCGAAACGGCTGGACGAATTTTAACCAATTTTGGTACAGGGGTAGCTGGACATCCAAGGATGGTTATAGGATACTTTTTACCCGTCTGAGGCAAAGAAAAACAATACGCGGGCGAAGTTCCAGGCGCCTCATAGTAAAGACATAATTCAAAACCTAAATCACATTAACAAAATAAATTACAAGTAACTAAAAATAATTATAATCATAGTCGTTTCGGCGAACGGTCTTATAGCGAAGAGTCTCGACAAACATCTTAAGAGACTCTCGCTAGATGGCTGGATCAAGGGTCAGATTTAGAAGCAGGTACTCCTGGACATGGTGCGCATCGTCAGGAGGTTCGTCTCTGCAGCCCGACACCAGCGGTAGCCCGGACCCTGCCCCGCTGCCGGCGGCACTCTAGGTTAGGGTCTTTTATAACGTATTTGTATTTTTTATAAAAAAAAAATAAAAAAAACAACCTAAGAAATCAGATTAATAAACGAAATAATAATCAATTAGGTGCGATGAACTGAAACATTCAATATCCCTAAGTGTGCAATGTACCAAGGGATACTCGTTCATGTTTTAGTTGACTGAGAAAAGTTACACAAAAATGCATAGCCCGCCGTTCTTTAGAAATATTCCAGACAAGGGGAGACCTGACAGCTACCTTGGGGCGAAATAAGAGCTGTACATTTCCGGGATGACAGCCGGGATAGGTACCGTGGCAGTTTCTTTGCGTCGACTTTTCCAAGTCAGTTTTCTTTGCCGTCAAATAGTCTACATGCGATCGGATCTGATGCAGATTTTTTAAACAATGAGTCTAGTTAGATAAGTGGAGAGATATAACTTTACTGAAAAGGGCAATTTGAATTGAGAAGAGCAAATTAAATCTAGTTTATTTCTGAGCTTATAAGATTACCAAGTATTAAATAATTAGAAATATTTCTAATACGAATTTTATTTTTAATTGTCTTCGAATTTAATTGTTTTTGAAAGCAAAACACCGTTTTTTTCGTCTTATATTACGAGGATATTAATAACTTGCAAAGCTAACTAGGATATTGAAAAGTCTACTTATATTTTTTAAGTTGTATAAAATATTTGATATCGTACTTCACTACATAGTATCAAACAAAGTCGCTTCCTGTCTGTCTGTCCCTATGTATGATTAATCTTTAAAACTACGCAACGGAGATTGATGCAGTTTTTTTAATAGATAGAGTGATTCAAGAGGAAGGTTTATATGTATAAAACATGCTTAATACAGCATTGCATCCTTGCGAAGCAGGGACGTGTTGCTAGTTAAGAAATAAAATTCAATGGAAAATATATTGCAACAATGTAACTTAACATCTCTTCATTTTTTTCCATAAAATACACCCATAACATTAAGCAAGTTTCCAAACGACATCGGCATATTTAAAATCCGCTCGTGTGTCAGATACGGCTCGTACTTATAAAACATTTTCTGAAATATTGAAATGATTTAACAATACCGTGCGCAGGCGCAGAGCAAACAATGTAATCTGTTCCAGGAATTGCATTTCGAGTTTGTTAAAGTTCCCAGTCGATAATTCATATTTTTAACGGGCAAAAAATAATCGTTTCTTAATAATCTGCGCTTAATTTTTATGTAATCGGTTTTTGGGTTAAGTTTTTAAGTTTTCGCAATTATGCGTGCGTTGCTGGGGCAAAAATCAGCTTACTAAATATATAATATGTACCGGGTGGGACCTGTATATAGTATTGCAAATATTACGCAATACATAGCTTCTTCGAAGAAAAAAGCTATAAACTAACAAGCTCTTTTAAAGAGTTGCTAAACAAAATGTTGATTAGTTGAATGAGTAAAATCTGTATTATAATTGATTGTTCCTATTACAGCACACACACACACCCGGTATACAAACTGGGGAATAAGTAGACGTATCTAATAAGATTTGTCCGAAATATCACTATTATTATTATTATATCTACTTTTGCCATTAAAAAGGATGTAATAGTAAATTAAGTGTCTGTAATATTAACAAAATATGGATTCTGTTGTCAAAAATAAATGCATTTTTTTAATGAATGTAAGCTGAAATGCTGGCGTAGGGTCTGTTATGTTAACCAAACTGCTGAGTTCATTCTTTAAGTTTCTGAAACCGACCAATTAAACATCTATTCGAAACAATGAAGAAACTACTTGAATAATTACGAAGATAAAACATTTTAATCTCAATCTAAGCTTTCTGTGAGCAATGAAACATAAATTCAATGTAAATTTTGCATGTATTGGCTAGTAATTGTGCAGACTTGATTTGATAAACTCTTATCATTCCAGTCTCAGTGTTCAAAAAGCATGTTTAAGTTGTACGCAGTAAGTCTTGTTTTTTAAGACTCCTTGTTGGTTTAAGATATTGAGAAAGTTTCCGATGATTTCCTTAGCCGTCGACATTAATGAAGAATAAATTGGTTGCCGACAAACGTATCATGCTGCCTGTTTTCACATTGAATAATGAGTCTTTAATGTTTATTCTGAGACCAGCACTTGCATGTAATATCGTCGGCATTTGAACAAAACTCTTTAAAAATTCTGTTTGATCGCTAACCTTCCATAAAGTTGAAACTAGATCACGTGATGAATCTTAGTTCAATTAGGTGTTCAATAAGTCTTTTGTATTATTCAAAACGCTTAAATGGTCGTGATTCCTGTAAGAAATACATTTTGTCTTAGCAGAAAATGGTTGATTTCAAATTATCTTGTCAGTTAGTGCCCTTAATGGATTTTAGTTTATTATTTTATCTTTGCGATTCTAATGAGTTACACTAGCCTCCTGAGTTTCAATGTCCCACACATACTCGTAGTACATACATTTCAATTAATAGTTCACTGACATTCTATTTGTCGTAAGGCTTAAATTAAACCGACAAATTATGAATGCTGGTCGTCAGGAGGCTAGACCAGCACCATTATCAAATCATCTGAAAGACATATATTTTGTCTAAATATCTCATCATAATGATCTTCATAATTATCAGCTTTGAACTGTACTTCATGTATCTCGTTCGGAGTCTTCCCACACTCCGTCTTCCGGTACGTGGTATACCTGAGTAATCAAGCTATTTATTTAATGTGCAGTGCAATTATCCTTTACTTTTTACCTACTTATAATTCTATCATCACCAAGATACTTAAAGGAAAGTTACGTATTCTCCAATCGTAGTTTCCTAAATTCGGTATTCCCTATAAAGACCGGATGCATAAACTTAGCCGGCATAACTGGCGTTTAAAAGACACAAATAACCCGATTCGAAGTAGTTTATAAACAATCCACGCCGTCCATTACATTATTCCAATATGCAAAACGTTAAAAAACGGCCCCCGTCTCTTTATATGCAAGAAACACCTCATTAAACGTTTGTCGTACAATTTTCCTATCCACATTAACAGAAGTTTGCTCGATACGGTGCCGGGTAAATTTGTTCCTTTTCATTTTTCTCATCCTTTGAAATATGTTAGCGTTTCACAAAATAATGATTCAGGGGCCCAATTCGAGAATGCCGTTTGAGATATCGCCGAATGTCAAATCTCCATTAGATAACAGTTATATCGCCATTGAACTGTCATTTAAATGCGATGAGCTTGAAAGTGACATATCTCATCTCAATTTTGGAAATACGAAGGCGATAATGATTGTCAAAAATGTTATTCATGTATATAAATTTCTGTTTTGAACGAAACGTAACGGACTAATTTCACGTACTACGCGGTCAATTTAAAGTATGCGTCTTTTTTTTTTCATTATGCCGTCACATACAAAGGAAACGAAAATTTTGCGCGTCCGAATTGACGAAGTTGCGATATCGCCACTTGTCAAGTAGGCACACTTCAAAAGTGACGGATGGCGATGAAAATGAGAGATCTCCATTATATCTCTAAAATTGGTCGAATACCCCCCCTGCTTCCTCCACTAATTGTTCTCTGGAGTTTTATAGTCATATTGTGCAATTTAGAACGTTGACTCATTAAGTTTTCTTTTGTAAATCGAAAATCCATTTCTAAATTTACAATTCGATTATGTATCTGCTGAAAATTGTGTTTCATTTGACAAAATATGAATCCACTACTTCAAGCACAAGAGACACGAAGAATTTGTCTCTTGTGCTTGAAGTAGTGGATTCATATTTTGTCAAATGAAACACAATTTTCAGCAGATACATCTTGGAACTCGTAAATTAAATTAACATGAGAGCGTTCTTTTTGGAGGGCCTTGGGACCTTTGGTTAGAAATGATTTAGTAACTGAGTTATGAATAATATTCGTGAAACACATTGGGTCCGGAGTGGTACCCAACTAAGGTGTTGGCTACCCTCTGGTGGTGCAGGTGTCTATGGGCGACGGTAATCGCTTTCCACCAGGCGATCCCTCTGCTCGTTTGACCCCAATGACATAAAAAAAAACCCGATGACATAAAAAAAAGGTTCGAACTGCACAGTCCAAAGGCACTAGGGTTGTAACCATTTAACTTGTGTGTTACATATTTTAAATATAGTTTTTTGTAGCCACTCCGAACTTTAACATTAATGTGCCTTATATGTTAGTTTCCCAACACATTTACTGCCAGGGAGCGTGGCCTAGAAACAAACTCGTATGACAGTGAACGCATACGCGTTGCTGGCAGTGAACGCATTAAAGTACCTTCAGGTAGAAATAAGATGGTGTACTGAGGAACATAGCCATACATCCATACAATGGGATAAAAAATACAAAGTGAACCGCCGCAATGCACCTATATGGCGCATGTCGTCGGGTAAGTTATTCAAATGAAGTTCTACTCGCGTTACCGTGCTGCAGCGTTGACATATTCGATAATTTATACTGCTAATGGAATCGTATTCTGTACCTCGATGTACGACATTGATACATCAAATTAAAGTTCCAGCTCGGTATCTTCAGTTTATAGTTTATGCAACTGTTACATAATGAGAGGTCTTAAAGTACGAGATACGTGATTTCATGAAACGAGCCGAAGACGAGTTTCATAATAGGATCACTCGAGTGTTTTAAGACCTAATTTTGTACAGTTGCATATCCTACTTTATCTACGACCATATTCATCATCATATCATACATTTTCTTTTACGTAGATGTGAAGTACTCAGTATTATCAGTAACCCCTGCGGAGCCGAGAAATGTAAGGCGACGCGGGTGGGGTCAGTAATGTTATAATAACATCACTGATTTTGCTCCTCCATGTCCCAACGCCGTCGCTGCATAGTAGCGGTGTAGCTTATGATGACTATTTTGAACGATAAACAATCTTAGTAAAGTAAAAATAAATATCAAATGTTATGGTTGAGGGTAAAATGTACAGAATAGCATGCCGCGTGAATAAGACACAATGACATGGCAGTTTCGAAGCTTGCTTCCATGCTCGCGCGCAGGTCGCAACATAAAGAAACAATCGGTCACCCGTGCTTGACTTTGTAGTCGGTGGTTATGCGACTTTATGTACACCCGTAACGTAATACGTTCATTTTACGAGCTTGGAATCTTTATGTAATGACTTAGAGATGTTTTTATTAGTTATATATTTATTTGTTTATTTAAGTATGTATGTGTATGTATGTATGTACGTACGTTCGTACGTACGTATGTATGTATGTACGTATGTTTGTTTATTTGTTACATAATAGCACATATATTGACGTTTTTCCACACAGCCCAGCGCTATAATTCCGTCATGAGGATACTTAAAGTTACTCTTATTATATTAGTAACATGGTTACTATGGAGAGCAGGTATAATGACATTATAGCATCGATATCGACACATATAGACTTACAAACTTGGCTACAAAAATCGAGCACTTTCAATAGCGTACAAAAACGACCAACCGGCCCAATCTTAAAACGATTAACAAAACGACACGATTCATAATTGATATCCGACTTTGATAACGTCACAATTTCTCAATCGTATCTTAATAAACTGGAACATTACAAAGATATTTTTATTCGTAACTAAACAAAGCTCACTTTCCAAAGACTTTGTAAAATACCTAGAGAAAAGATTAAGATATTTGACAAATAGACAACTCACTCAAAACTTTAAGATCAATTATTACACGCTTTGATACTGCCGTCCAAAAGGTAGTAAGTGGCTTTGAAGCAACTTTATCGATACTGTCTTTTTCTTTTATCTTGGCCTTAATGCCCGCTGTCCACGAGCCGACTTCGGTGACAAGTAATTACTTGCCAAATTAGGCTTGAGATATGAAACTTTCTTTCTCGTTCACATGAGAAATAATCGAATATATGAAGAGATCTTGTTATAAACATTTGCCCTTAGGATTAGGACCTCGGTCCAAATTCGACGGCGACTTGCGGTATCCATTATTGAGCAATATCTCAGTTGTATCACGGCATTATATCTGAAATATATGCAGTTTTGCTATTTAAGCTGTATTTATAATGTAGTATTTTAAACTTCATTGCACAATTCAAAAATATAAGTAGGTACACATGGTGGACTCAATACAATACAATCTATACTTGTCTAATTAGTGGCATTATAAGTAGGTAACTAATTGATGATTTAAAGGAGGCATTGTACATTTTAATTTTTTTGTCATTATTTTCCAAACAGATATGGCTCATAAAATTTTGAATTTTACACTTATCAATCAGAGTAGTAACTAGTGAAGCCCGCAAGAGAACAAAGGTCGTAGATATAGCTCAGACAGTGGCAACTTAATTGGCAGTGGGCGGGGCACATTGTTCGTAGAACCGATGGCCGTTGGGGCAGAAAGGTTCAAGAGTGGCGACCGCGTAACGGAAGACGCAGCGTGGGAAAGCCCCCAAGAAGGTGGAACGACGATCTGGTTATAATCGCTGGAAGCAACTGTATGAGGACGGTGCACGAACGATCATTGTGGAAAACTTTGGGGGAGACTTTGTCTAGCAGTGGGCGTCTGTAGGCTGAAATAATGAACACAAATTATAAAGGGTCTATCGCGATGTTCTATCCGTGAGATCCTGTAATTGGCTTCCCTGCTTTCTATTATATTTAAGTTTTGTCCAAATTGTTAAAGCTGTTGGTTCTCCTAAATAAATAAATAACTTCCTTATTTATTTTCATAATCCAAGACCACGTCGTAAAAAGAATATCGCAATAGACCCGTTATAATTTGTGTTATTTACGAAACGTGGCATCAAAGAAAAGAAAAAAATACTATTCGAAATTCCATACCACTAATATCGAAAATAAATTACTCATTTAACTTTGACACTTGTATATTTCTATTAATCGAAGACATACTTTACCCACGGGCCGATTAATTCAAGCCTATTATCCCGTATATGGGAGACAAATTATCGTTTACATTTTGTAACCAAAACGGTTTCTCTTATCTATTTCAACGTCTTACTAAGCCTGACAGACGTTTGCATTTACTGTATTAATACTGCACTTATATTTCCAATAGGTTGGCAGTTTTTTTAGCAGTCTCTTAAAATATTCACGTCTGAACTCATATAAAAATAAGTTTAGAAATATGTTTCCGAGATGAGTTTTCTTCGAGTTTGTACCTACCTTAGATTTGACTGCAGATGCGTCAAAAGTTGTTTTCACATCTGCTCGGCTAGCACAAGTATCGCGACTCTTGTCGCGCGACATGGCGCCAACCGTCACTCTCTCACGTTTATACACAGAAAGAGATGGGTGACATTTCTCGCACGTGAAAGAGTCGTGTGTCATAGTTGTGCTAAAGGTGCTGGTTGAATCTATGTAGTAAAATCAATCTAGACGACCAAATATATTTATTTAACAAATTTTTATTTGGAATAACAGAGAACCTCCCCTTTTTTAAGTAAAAAAAAATACGTTCATGGCATCCGTATCCGGTTGTCCAATAATCGAATATTAAATTACAAATGCCCACCAAATTCCAGCTTTATTGATAGGAATTGGTTAATAACGTACAAAGAAACTTTCTAAACTAAATGCATGTTGCGTGTTGAATTATACGAGACAAATGACTGTCCCGACCTTAGAGGCTTTACCGCACAATAATATATTCAGACTTGGAAATGATCTTACGAAGGGATAAAGGAAATGTCTTAGGTAACAAAAACGTTGGCTTATTTGAGCTAGCTGGCGTTGTTTGTGGCTTCTAATTGGCTAATTGGCATACAGGCGATAGATCAAGGGACGCAAGCGCTTCCTATTGGATAATCGCAGCGCCTTGATGAGACGCTCCCTGATCCGTATCAGAACTCCATTGAAATACGCCTTATAGTCTGTAATTGTAATAAACTGCGACATTTGATAATCGTTTGTAATCTCTATAAGGGCCTATGACCTAGCGCAAAAACACCGATGTGTGCGGTCGATTTAAAACACGATAGCTCGTACGTGCTCTATAATAGCGCTCTATAGCTCTTAGGGGGGTTGCACGCGGCGAACTTTTTGCCGCGATACAGCCGCGTGTCTCGAGAACGCGTGACTGTATCGCGGCATGTGGCCCTTTGTCGCATTCGAAAAGCGCGACAGAAGCGGTACAGTCGCGCTGCTTTGATTCTGCACCAGCTAGCATATCTTTCCACGGCTTAGTTTGTCGCACGACTCAGAATCACCAGCTGGCACGGTATTGAGAGAAAAGTTACGGTTAGTATTTGTCGCGCGACAAATAGTGTTGTTTCACAATTATGCTAGACGTACAGCAATGCTTCTGTATCAATGCAAATATACGACTATATTGATTTCAGATTGTAGCTATATCTAAGACGCCAAACTTAAGTGGTAGTGGGCGGGGCACATTTACGTACTCGTAGAACCGATGGCCGCTGGGGCAGAGAGGTTCTTGAGTGGCGACCGCGGACCAAAAAATGCAGCGTGGGAGGCCCTTAACAAGGTTAGGATCGCGGCTAGAAATTGGATGAGGGCGGCGCAAGACCGATCGTTGTGGAGAACTTTGTCCAGCAGTGGACGTCTATCGGCTGATAAGATGATGATAGTGATGATAAAACTCATGGCACAGTATATATATAGGCTAAAGCAGTATGGAAACAAAGGCCTTTTTTGAAGATAAATACCTACGCGCTAGGGTTGTCATCCGCTGCCGGCGGAACCCTAGGTTAGGTTTTTTATTATTTATTTATATTTTGTAATTACTTTATTGTATTTTACTTTTTCTATACATTTATTGTAAAAAACCTAGCCTAAGACGAAAGATAAATAAAGGAGATTATAATCGAATAAATTGACTAGTTTAAAAATCAAATTATGCAATTAAAATACTGGAACATTTTAAAGCGTCTTTATTCAATTAAGACAAGTTTGTACCTATTATAAATTGCTGACTGAGAAATACTTTCGCCTGATACGACACGTTCGAAAAGCTTTATTATTAATTATTTTATCGTGTAAGAAATCCTCATTCTAATTAATAACTTTTTAAAATAAATTACCAGAAAGCACGCGCACGGCACCATAACTTATTTTGTCTACTTATTAATAAATCGATCCAGCTACTTCACACATTTAGGTATTCTCTTTGAAAACAACAGCTAAAAGGTTTGAAGAAGCCGAGTTCGAGCAACCGTATACAACGCAATACAGGTATTCCCTTGATTTGTCTAATTCTTTTTTGTCTAATTTCGGTTTGTCTAACAACTTTTACCATAATGAATATTTTATCTAAAGTCAATATGTATAATATCATTTTTCATAATTATTATTTTGTCGAAATTCGTTTTGCCTAAATGATAATTTTCATAACTCTTGTTTTGTCGAATATTATTTTATCTAAAACTCACTTTGTCGATTCAATGAAAATTGTAGGTTAGGTTAAAGACCGAATACTGTAGGTTAGGTTAGGTTTGTTTTATGACCATGGATAGCGGAGCGAGTGAAACGAGCGGAGCGTCAGAATGCTTGCTAAATAAATAAATTAGTCAAAAAAATTGTTAGATAAAATATGTTTATACGAATTAAAAATTAGGGTCAAATAAAATTTGACGAAATAAGATTATGTGAAATGAGTATTATACGAAACGATTTTCACTCAAATGATAATTAGGCAAAACGAGTAATTATGCTAAATAATATTAGTCTAACTGAAATTAGGCAAACCGAAAGTAGGCAAAAAGTTTTTAGGCAAAACAAGGTACAACCCGCAATACACTCGTGGCATCTTCAAAAATTTGCGGACAGCGCACGCAACACGCAATAAACACAAACGCTCCGCTCGTCTCGACGCGGTACGCTCTACTGACAGCACCGCGAAGTACGCTTAGGCGCCTCGTAAACGCTTGCGTCTGTGTGTGTGCGCTGTTTCGGCCGTTTGTTCGTAGTTTACATACTGTTTTAGCTTTATGTACTGTGCTCATGGTGCATGGAATGAATGAAGGAAGGAAATCTGAATTAACTGACTGTATGGATACCGCATCGATGCTGAATCGTAGCTGCAGCGATGCAGAATCGTGTTTACGAGGGCATATGATCAGCGAGTGCAAATGATCGCCGTGCGCGATCGCCCTTAGTCCGACTCTTTGGACTCGTTAACTTATGTTTTATTGATCACGCCAAGAGTAACGGTCTCAAGGAAAATATTTATGTTGTAATTTTTGATAAGTTCGCAGATCTTCTTAAAGCCGGAGTCACGTAGCTCCCTAACGGCGAATACATTTTTAAAACATCGCGCACATAAAAGAGAATACACGAGTATTATTCGAAAGTGCGGAAATGCGTCCCATACATCAAGTGGGTGAAATAGAAAAACAGAGGCGAGATAAAATGTGAGTACATCGCTGTGAAATGTTACTATTCCGAAATAGACAAATTGCTCTTTGACAGTGGCTGATTTTATATGCATGTACGAATACGGTTATTTGCCCCTTATTCAAGTTGCAGTAGGGTCGACGGACGGACGGACGGACGATTAGGTGTATGGGCGCGTATTTTTGCATTGTTTAGGGTCTGTCTTTCAGGGAATGTGAAACGGACAGCGGAATACATTTGGGTACATCTTTTAGCATCGTTTTTGTTGTCACTGTTGTCAGGTATAGGAGTATTCTAAAGACAAAATCTTATAGATTATTCATTAATTGTACATTGTTCTGCTGCTAGGATAATAGATCAGAAAGTGTGATGAGATGTGGCAAATTATTAAATTTTAGAATTAAGTTTTTCGCCAACTTATGAATGCATAAGTCATATCGTAGTTTTCTTTTCTTTGTTAATCTTCATCTTTCATTCGTCTAATATTACACGAACATGTGGTAATGTAATGTGTGATAAAATAAAGTTTCACTTTACACGAAAAAAAGACGAATCAAAAGTACAGCCACCATCAGGTATATCGAAGAAAATAATGCGTTTGCTGAGGCATAAATGATGGCGATTATACTAAGAGTGTATGTATCCATGCAAATAATAAAACAACAAGCAAATTAACTAAGAGTGACATAAGCTGCAAAAGGACGGTATTCATTTTATTATCCAGCCACCTGAAAACTTTTTTCCTGACGCCCTTAAAAGGTTTAACTTTAAACTTGGAACACGAGTAGCTCCAAAGCGTTAATCCAATCGTGCCAAATCAACCGCTAGCTTCCTTTGGATCGTATCTGCTCAAATCGAACCCTAAGAAATACTATCTTAAATATATTTCGGATAAAGTTTCATTTGGAAGTACGGAAGAGGAAGGTGTGAAGATGACGCATCGGGCTATCGAAATAAGCATTGGTGATGGTGAGGTGAAGTGACAAATACAAACGCCTTCCCACAGTGGAAAAACCACCACTTACACCTGGTGGTAATAGGCCAATTAATAATAATTTAAGTATCTTTTGCCAGGAACTGTTTAGTGTGGAAAATGATTGTGTGAACTCTTTTATAATCAGTGAAGTAATTTCATCATTCGTGTTTATCAGAGCAATGGGCGATGATCATGGGCTTTTGGCCTGTTATGTTAGTTTTTGGGATAGACCAGGGCAGTTAAAATAAGAAATTGGTGTCGATGCCCAGGGAATAAATGCCAGCTTATTGATTCGGCTACTAAGTTATTATTTTTGTAGGTGAAGAGAAGAGTCTTGGCCTACGACACGAGTTTGTGCCACTTGCCCCGATCTAGTACCGTTTCCCGCCAGTTATCTGACTCGACGACATCGATCCAGTGATACCTGGGGCGGCCAACCGGCCTTCGTCGCTCATTCTTTCTACTCCTGCATTTCCGAATTCCGTAGGTTAGGTTAGGTTAGACTTTTTATTTTTTTAGATGCCCGGTTAAATACATCCCTTACTAAATTACATAGCAAAGCTCCGTTGAATTAGCATCCTGTCCTACTCATGATCGATGCCTTGCTTTTATGTCGTCTTCGTGTCGGATATTTCTGAATACATGTTTTAAATATATATTCCCTTTCCCTTCATAATAAAGCCTTTCACGGAAAAACTATTTACACTTATTAGAATCTCAAATATTGGTCGTAAAGGAGAAATGAATGGACAGTAAAATAAAGACCGCTATAAACGTCGCCGAGCTTGTAAATCATGGGAAGTGTCCAGTTTAGTGTCGCGGGGCCTCGACGTGTCGCGTCAATTGTTAGTGGAAGAATAGCTGAGAATTAGGGATGGGAGGATGACTAACAGACCAGTTAGTAGACTATTCTTATTAGAGTTTCGTCGTTTTGGAACTTATAAGATATTTGTACTAGGTTTTATTTAAGTTTTTTACAACGATTTTTTTAAGAACGATTCTACATAGTGTTGAGTACTTTAGCATCACCATCGGGCCTATGCTATGATGATTGCTTTTATCACGCGATAAATAAGTGACAAAATGCGAGTGTGGGTGACAGATGATTTGTCACTTATTTATCACGTGATAAATGCAACCATTATATAGGCCGTAAGCTAATCAAGAAGAATCATTCACTTTAGTCTTAAAAACATATTAGGCCTTTGATGCTTGAAAATTAGTTTATTGGATTCAAGAAACTAAACTTACTTTAAAATAAAGACGTAAGAACTAACTTATAATATTATAAAAGAATTAGTTCTCTAGTTAGCGGTTTCTGATTGGGATTATTAACGTCGACAAAAATCCTAGTCCCATCACTATCCTAAATAATTAGATGTAACACAAAAACTTATTTAACATTAATGTATTCGGGACACGGATGACACTACGACGCCACGGCGTAGACTAAAAAGTAAAATAAAAAACACTCACTATAATAGTGGACCTACATATCTTGAATATAAATTAGCAATGGACAAAAAACCAAACGTAACCTCACGCCTAAATAATGAAGCTGGATAGACAGGCGTGGATAATATCCGATTTATTGCCTTGTGACGATTGTTTCTTACATATTTGATTCTAATTTGAATTCCCTATCGTTTGATTCAATTTTACTTATTGTCAACGGTACTGTACAACAGGGGTGTCTATGGAATGGGTATATTGTATTTTACAAACTTTTTAGATTAATTTTTAACCAAGCTTATTGGATTCTATATAAGTATACATTATAATATTTTCACTTTTGTAATCGTAATGTCCCACAAAAAAATTGTACGAAATATGTCAAAATTTCTTTATAAGTGCCACAGAAATTGTGACCTCATTTTATCATCACACATAAGTTCGAGTTCAAACCGCCGGCTCTAAAATGACGAAGTTCTCAGGTAGGTAGTTTAGAAAAAAATAACCTAATTGAAAGGACCAATTTCTGAAGTTGGTTGAAAACCAAAAAGGATTTTAGTTTGGGGAATAAGGTGGTGGGTGCACTTCCACCCAACAGTAATACAACATCAGTGAATTCAGTCAGATCACAGCTATAGGTACCTACTCGTTCAAAACTGTTTCGCTGGATATTTCGTCTAGTATTTATAAAGCTCTGATGAGAGCCATGATGAAACTGAATATAAATACTTCTACGATGATCCATGTTGGAGAAAAATAAAGTATTATATTCTATTATATTTGTTTTACATTAGTCAGAAGCAAACATACATTTAGATAGTATAATTTAATAACTGCAAGCGCTGTCTAGCTTTGGTTATGGACTGTTCACAGAGCATCACGCTCCACTTTCTCACGTTTAATTTAAATCACCTAAACTGAATTTTATCTCAAATACCGGCCATTAACCAATACGGTATCCCATCAACGGTACCCGACACGCAAAATCTCAAAGGATAATTAATTTAAATAAACGAAAAAAAAACTGACCATAAATTAAGAAGCGGAAAGGGTCCGACGCATATCGAGGGACCTTTTAAGAAACCTGTACAGCCAAATGCCATTCCGAGGTCCATAGTTAAAATGCCCGAAGAATAGCTATTCATTAGTGGGTGCGAGAATGAGAATTCTTGGGGCACTCTGCATATTCCATTGGCTGAAAGGCTTGTATTGTCTTTGGAAAAATGCCTCAGTCCGGTGCTAAATTATGTCTGGTGCATGTTGGTGACGCTGCGCAGACACCGGCTAGTTCATTATGGGTTTTATAGATTCGTGCGGATCGCATTGTTGCTGGTATTTCCGTGCTTAATTTATTCTGGACGCTAGTTTACTTCGATTTATTGCGATGCAGCTCGTTTAATTTATATTGTGTGTGGTAATGGTAATTGTTTGAATTTGTGCGAATGTTTATACTTGTACTTGTAAACATGTGTTTTTTATTTAGTTAACAGAGAAATAGGTAATGGAGACTGCTTAATGGTTTTCATTCCTATATTTGTACTATCTTATGTTGTGCAATAAATTAAATTACCCGACCTGTCAACCCCTGTTCAAACCATTTGACATAAGAAAAGGTCCTTTCTCTGAAAGTAGGTCAAGAAAATGATGTATTTTTCGGAACGGGAGTTTTTAATCTACGACCCAGACCAATGCAACGTTATCTTAGAAGCTGCTCCAAGATTTACATTCTTTCACAAGTCTTGTACGCACAAGACTTGTGAAAGAATGTAAATCTTGGACTTTTTGATACTAGGCAGCTCTGTCTCTCTTAGCATTTCTGATACAGACATTTATGCCTCCTTATCACTTAACTCCATAAAAGTCACGACATTTACCGCCCTTTAGTCCGAAAAACGCAAAGCAAATACAATTAAAAGCAAATCTTTAATTGCGAATCAGCAACCAAAACGATCGAATTAAAACACGACGCATTAAGAGCGTGTAAAATTATTCAGTATCCTGTCGGTGGTGGACAAAGTTTGCGTTTTGCATACTTAACCATCTTATCTCGCCATCTCAGATTTTGTTCTCAGATATTCCCGAGAAAAACGGAGCAAAACGCGAGGATGACCAGGATTCTTCATCGTCGCATTAGGACAAAATTAAGTGCAGTTATATGTTCAGCTGTCGCATTAAAATGCCTTTTGGGCTACTTAACGCCAAAGAAAGGTGTATAATGTGTTTCCCGAGTTGACCTTGCTTTGTGTGAATTAAAATTACGACGCCTGCATGGATTTATCACGGTAAGCCTGTGTCGGCGCCAGGTGGCGAATGCATTTATCGGATGCGGTTTGTCGATTTATAACGACAAATCTCATGAAATTACTCGGTTGAATAGAGCAAATGTCGTTCGAGTCAATGCTAGAGAGGTGTGAATGTGGCTATTAGCTATTATCATTATCAATTTGAATTCGCAGAACGTATCTCGTGAATTCATCTGAGATAAAAGGTTAAAAAAATTAAGGTTAAAAATAACTTCCAAGTCTTCGAGCTTAATTTATTGTTATTTTGCGATGTCATGTTTTTATATAATAAATACAATTATTTGGATGTCTATGTACTCTTTATTCGAAGCCAATGTTCGACACATACATTGAGGACTTATAAAATGTATATTCCCATTGGTACAGAGGATGTATATTCCCATTCAATTGAGAGTGAGACTTCTCGTGTCGTGAGAGGAAAGAGGGATGAGAAAGTATTGAGAAGAGATAGAGATTTACTTGAAGTAAATATCTACAGATCTCACACTACGCGAAACTATCAAAGGCATTGAAAATGTAATTTAGAAATAAAGCACGTATGATAAAATTTGGCAAATTAGTTTTCTGACCTCGCGCGTAAGGAAGCCGCTTGTCTGTCCGCCTCCTAAGATGGCTCAGAGATTAAATTTTCTCTGTTTTTTAAATAGCTCAATAAAAAGCTATTTGGAAATTCCTGATCCAAGTCAGCAAGTATTAAGGTTAAAAATAACTTCCAAGTCTTCGAGCTTAATTTATTGTTATTTTGCGATGTCATGTTTTTATATAATAAATGCAATTATTTGGATGTCTATGTACTCTTTATTCGAAGCCAATGTTCGACACATACATTGAGGACTTATAAAATGTATATTCCCATTGGTACAGAGGATGTATTTTCCCATTCAACTGAGAGTGAGACTTCTCGTGTCTTGAGAGGAAAGAGGGATGAGAAATTATTGAGAAGAGATAGAGATTTACTTGAAGTAAAAATCTACAGACCTCACCCTACGTGCAACTATCAAAGGCATTGAAAATGTAATTTAGAAATAAAGCAAGTATGATAAAATTTGTCAAATTTGTTTTCTGACCTCACGTGTAAGGGACACGCTTGTCCGCCCGTCTCCTTAGATGGCTCAGAGATTCAATTTTCTCCGTTTTTTAAATAGCGAGCTGAATAAAAAGCTGTTTGGAAATTCTTGATCCAAGTCAGCAAATAAAATTTGAAGTTTTGACAAGTTTTATAAAATCTCAAAAAGTTACTGATCGATTTTGGGAATGCAAATTGCATATAGATCATCGACATACCTCTCATACTTGCAAAACTACAGGAAAATGTCACAATTAAATAAATTGAGGCACTATACCTATTCGGGAATACCTAATCAGGAAAACATAAACATTCTCGATGTAAGAATTGTAAAATTCCGGCCAAGTGCGAGTGGGACTCGCGCACGAAGGGTTCCGTACCATTATCTGTCAGTTTTTTGTATGCCCTTAAATATTTATTTTATTTTATTTTTAGTATTTGTTGTTATAGCGGCAATAGAAATACAATTATCTGTGAAAATTTCAACTGTCTAGCTATCACCCTTCTCGAGATACAGCCTGGTGACAGACGGACGGACGGACGGACGGACAGCGAAGTCTCAGTAATAGGGTCCCGTTTTTACCCTTTGGGTACGAAACCCTAAAAACCAATGTTATACTATCGGATCGGCAGTTGACGCACTTATAATTGTTTTTTATTAATTGTGATTTGTTTGCGTGGCGATGGGCGGTTGTGTGCACTGAATGTTTGAGATTTTGTGAGGAATTGGATGATCGATGATAATTAATATTATTATTATTTGTTTGTGTTGCTGTTTTATGTTTATGTTGGTTTTTCTATGAATAATTTAAGTTTCATGGCGCATTAGTTAAGAAACTGTAATGTCATGTAAACGTGTTTAAATAAATAAATAAATAAATAAATAAATTAAAAGGCAACAAAATCTAGTAACCATGCGCATCGATTCATAATTCCTTCTTTCCGCCACTTTCGTGTCGAGCATAACTTGAGAAATTACAAAACAATTTATCTCAGATACGGTGGTGACTCACCAGGTCTCCAATATCTAAACGAATGAAATGACTCGAAGACTTGTATGTACTTATGCCCTTTTGTGATATGGTGTTGGGGATCATTTCCGTGTCGAGTCGATTAGTCTCGAGCATTGTGATCAATTAAAATGGTGGACGAGACGGCATCCGCGGGGTATGACGCGGTCGTGCGATCCACTGGGTTACGCTCCTTGAGAGAAAACAAAAAAAAGCGTCAATCGGGATTGTGTTAAGGATTCCGTACCATAATGTACGGTACGGTTTGTCCTTTGAGACACTTCGGTTGGACATTTCAAAATTGTTTTTGTTCGATACTTTTCAAAATTGTATCATTGACGTATCTATATTTGTATCTATGTGACGAGTTATTTTAGGGTATGTTTTAATTTAAATCACTCATCTAGCCTATTTCTGCCTACAATAACCCAAAGTAGGATTGCTTTGAACGTTTTAATTAGTTTTTCCAATGACTAGCAGCTAGGAACTTAGTGATGTAAAAAATATGTATTTATATCAGCCGACGAAGCCGTTTTATTTGACATTTGTGATCCAGAAAAAAACATTTCAAGTCCTATATTTGTACGTAAAAGAAAATGTGGACATAACTACATCTTGCACAAAAAATCATTACTATTCTTAAAACGCTCCTAGGATTTAGAAGAACTTCACGATCCACTAGAATGCAATCGGTTAGTTAGTAAGAGTAAGAGTAACCGGTTTTTAAATAAACGAATAACCGTTCGCATTCCCTACCCTATTTGCGGGACCCTAAAATCAACCGTCACTAAAACTGCCGGGCTCGTAGAGCACCGAACTATCAAAAATGTCGATTACTCGCTTCCGGCCGAGCGAGTGTTTTTATCTCGCTTTAAAGGGTACATGACGGGCTAAAATTAAACGGGTTGTTGTTGATCTGAAATTTCCAACATCAACGCCCTTGGCTTTTATTTACTAGACGGTGCCTGCAAGTAGTCTGCGTAATACATTTTTAGGGTTCCCAACACAATAAACACCTAAATTGTTAATAAACACCTTTTAAACGTAAAGAAGTCCCGTTTCTTATTAATAATCGTATTAGTTTGAATCAATATTCAGTTAACGTGGTTCGGAAAAAATACCTCATAGTCACTTACCATCAGGTTTTAATGAAGTCATTCGCTGGTCAGATTACAAAAAAAAAATCACTATACCATTATTTTTCATGTGTGATCAGCGTCTGTATCATTACGATACCTAATTAACTATCCAAGTAACGAAATTTTGAGGTCACAATTTTGAAATGTGTAATCTCAAAATTCGTATACGCATTACTTGTCATGTAACTCAACAGAAATGCCAGACTAATTGTAATTCCTAATACGATCACCGAAATTCCTCAAAACGCGTCCAGCTGTCACCCACCTGACGACGCGTCGGCTCGCGTTAGACTTGACTCTCGAGTGGAATCGAATTAACTCTTCAAGGCATCCCGACGTTATCGACGGGTGACATCGGTAGCTCAAACGTTACGACTTTTTATTTTATTGAGTGACGGGTTAAGGCCGACGTGCACAGGCTTTGGGTTTAGGCATTTATTATTATTTCCTTTATTTCTTTTCATTCTTACGTTAGGGTATTTACAATACAGTTATACCAAAAGTAAAATGCAATCGGTGGTAAAGGGCTGCAGAGAGAGGAACCTCCTGACGATGTGCACCGTGTCCAGGAGTACCGCCTTCTGAATCTGGCCCTTGATCCCGCCATCTAGCGCGAGTATCTTATGGTGTTCGAGACTCTTCGTTATAAGACCGTTCGCCGAATCGACTATCAGGGCGAGCTCAGATATCAGAAAAAGATAATGGCTACAAATGCAAATTAATATGGTTATTATTCATAAGAGCTGGGTTAAACAGGAGTTGAAAGTTTGTATGTGCACATTTTATCCTAGCGAGCGAAGCCTCGGGGAAAAACAAGTATATTGTGTATTGAAAACCTATCCACACCTCCTCTCAGTCTCTAATCTCTACTAAACCTAACAATTAGTTATGGTCATTGTATTATATATCACAACGAATTAAACAAAGCTCTCCGACTGTGAATCGATGATATTTCTCGGAAAGCAAACAATTAGCAAAAAAACTGAAATTGACGCTAAACCAAAACGAAATGGTTCATTCGAACGTCTCATTGTACGTGCATGAACCGTGGTAATGTGAAAAAAGCCGGTCAAGTGCGAGTCGGCCTCGAGCACTGAGGGTTCCGCTACCTAGCCGCCTGCTGTTTACCTCTGCCTGTTATATTATTTTATCTCATATTGTTTTGTATATCCCTTGATGTTTGCTCGATGTACAATAAAGAGTAGGTATTTCTATTTGTATTTTGTTTCGTGTTTGAGGTGTACAATAAAGAGTAATATATTTCTATTTGTTTCGTACAAACTATGAAAGCTTTGCAAATTGCTCAAACGAAAAGATAAACTATACTGAGATGACAAACTTAACTTTAATGGTAATTGTTGTCTCAATATATCGAAATAGTGGTATTTTATATTTTTTTTATTTACTTGTGCTAAATGATTACTGAAAAAAAAAAATAGCTCAACTAGTTTTACTAGACAAATAGCCAAATTGTGCTTAGTAGTAACCAAAATCATGCTAATTTTGCACTACTCATTTTGGTTACTAGTAGCCCTCCCTCAGTTTGTCAGTTCTCAGATTTATGTTAGGTACTAGCAGTTAACTTTTGGGCTACTGTTAACGAATTTTTTTTTCAGTGATGTTGCTATTGTTGCTTCTTGCCAAATGTCAGCCGTCGAGTCGACTAAGGTACGGAACCCTAAAAAAATCTAAATTGAAAAAGTTTTCTACAATCACTGGAATTACTCACTGGGTCTGATTGATTTTCTGAGAATATTTGGATTAAAACAGGAAACAATAGTCCGAATTTGAAACAGTTTTTAAGTGTATAATAGTTAGATAGATTTTAGATTTTAGTTCTTTAGTTTTATTTTTATAATGTCATTATGACATTGTCATTTTTTACTACAAGCTTTTATTTAACTTGCATTGTATGTATAAAAGTGTGCCTGACGCACCTATGACTGGTTTGTTTACGTTGGATTGACTGGTACAACGTTGGATTGACGGGCAACGTTGTACTGACGGGCAGGGATTTTGGTAAAAAAATACTTCTTGATCTTCAAAGCCGGGGAGAGAGACGGGCAGGGATTTCTTCTAGTTTCTTGTAGCTTGCTGGATCGAATAATGCTAGTACGGCGCAATGTATCGCCTTATATTTCGATCCGTGCCTCCCCCTCTCCTGCCGCAACACTTTATTATTATTAATTTTGTTTACTTTTTACAATTTCGGTACAAACATTACTTATTTTAACTTATGTCTATACAATAACAATTATACCTTATACCTAATACTATTCTAATGAGATTCCAATTGGTAAGCACTAAATAAACACTAGATTAGATCCTAATTTCGACTAGGAAACGACCTGCGCAGGCGTCAGCGGGGCGCGGGTGGGAGCGGGGCGTGGCTACCTCGCCTCCCAACCATTTTGATATACCTTCCGCGCTACCTCCCCTCTGACGCCCGTCAGTCTGTGGGATGTCGTCGCGCTGTTAGGATCTAATCGTTATAACTTAGTACTTATCCAAGTACTAAGCTATACTATGGGGGAATGAAATGCAATCAAGATAATTATTTATTTCCTTAGCCTATCCTACTTAACCTATAGTTTATTTATTCATAACAACTAGTAAAGTATCATATTTCTTACAAGCTAACAACGAAAACAGGACGTAATATTTATTGAACATAAGATAACAAAACAAAACATAACTTCTTAATTAAATTGCCGTAGTTGAGGTAGCCGGGCTGCACAAAAAGTATGTTTGTTCGGGTGGAATCTTGCAACTCAATTTTGAAGCAGATATCGTCAACCGATTGAGCTGAAATTTTGCATACTTATATAACTTTGATGACAATACATTAATATGGTGCCATGGGGCTGATCTGATGATGGAGCCGGAAGGTGGCCATAGGAACTCTATAATAGAAAAAGCAAACCTACCGAGTTTCGGCTTTTTAGAATCATCTCAGTGAGAATTTGATGGATATCCAAAGAAAACAGTCAGCTATAAAAGCTTGTCACTAAAATGACATTTTTGACAGAAACTTATTTAATTTAATATACTTAATTGAATATTTGTTGGAATGTTGTAATATTGCTAGAAGAGAAGCAATGCACGTTTACTTGTGAGACAGATAACTTGCTATAAGGATCAGGCGACGCGGTTGGCGCAGTTTGTACTGAGTCTACAAAAAAAATATATAATTATCGAACCCCTTAATAAAATTTCTCTAAAATCGGATGAGAAATGCAATGGACGAGAAAGTTTTATTGCTGAAACGGTCTCTCTTCACTTCGCTCGCTCTGTCAATTATGTTACATCAGCGATATATTGGAATGGCTCCAAAACTTTAACAACAAAGCGAAATCTGGGCGGTCAACAGATAAATGCCTTTAAGGCTCCTTATAAATAATAAATAAATAAATAAATATTAAGGGACAATCGTACACAAATCGACCTAGTCCCAAACTAAGCAAAGCTTGTACTATGGGCACTAGACGACGATATACATAACATAATATATAAATACATATATACATCCGTCCAAAAATGCTGATTGTTTTAAACACTTTCTCTATGATCATCAAACATGTTTCTGAACATATTATCAATGTTACTATTTAGAGGAGGGCTATTGCAATGTATTGGTATTATTTGAAACATACAGTTTGAATTTTCATTGATAATTTTAGCTTAGTTTAGAAATAGCTGTGTTACTATCTAGAACTAAAGGAAAAGTACTATAAAAATTATTCACTGTAAAAAACCGGCCAAGTGCGAGTCTGACTCGCGCACCGAGGGTTCCGTACAAACTTTCACTTATCCCTGGTTGAGTAAGTTTGCACCTAAAATGTATAGCGCCGCATACAAACGAGGTGCACACTTAACGCAACCGAGTTCTCCAAATATGATGTTTGAAAAGGACTATAATTTTTATGATTTTATTACAAATGTACAATTTTCAGATTTTTATAAGTATTTGTAGTATGTGACAATATTACTTGCCAAATTTCATAGTTCTAGGTCATCGGAAAGTACTCTATCATTTTGATTCCCTTGAGAGTGTCGAAATGTACGTATTTTGCGGCATAAACGGCCGTATCTTTTTTTGACGTTAACGTAGAAGTTTGATTTTTTCACAGTTTTAAGGGACCGTAAACTTGAGTATATGGTGTTAATTTCAACTCGATACCTTCACGAGTTCCCGAGATAAAAGGTCTTGACAGACAGACAGACGGACGGACAACAAAGTGATCCTATAAGGGCTCCGTTTTTTCCGATTGAGGTACGGAACCCTAAAAATTAGTTGTAATCGTCAATATATTTGTCATAATATGAAAAAAATACATTTTAAAATGTATAGGGCCTCTTAACAAGTCTAATTTTACTAAATCTTTGCACCCGCCAGCTACTAGCCGAGGCCCCGCCCTGCTTGCAACACTGTCAGGCAAAACCTACAGCCGGGAAAGTCTAAGCAAATGTACTAGCCGTTATTAAGCCCGGTAAGTGGATTCGATCGATTTAGCCGGCCGCAAACCGACCACGTCCCGGTAAAACTGTGTAAGTCAGATTTGATACATTTACATGATTGCTGTGACCATAAATTATGCATTTCACTGCGGGATACGGTTTTTATTGGAACTCTGGTATGCAAAATGTCGGGTAAACAGATTGACCTGAATGCAGGTTGAAGTTTTATTGTTAATGGCTTCGCTGATATTTGAGCCCGTGAGATTTTGCTTTGTCGACCGGTTCAATGTTTATCGCAAAAAAATGCATTTGGATTTTCATATCGGAATAACGCGCAGTTTTATGACAAGTTTGATCTTTATCAGATTCCTGCCAGATCCTCGTTTCACCAAATTATGAAATCCAAAGTTGCTCAATCGAGCAAAAAAATAAATAAGTATGTTTTTTGTAATTCAGACATTGTGACCTAAAAGGATTGTCAAGCATCTTTTTATGATTGCCATTTGGAAAAATACGTTACCTTTAGATAGATTTTAGTTCATGCCTCATCACCTTGTAATACAGTATTTGACTTAGTGAAAATATATTATGTAATGGAAACCACTAAACATACATTATAAAAAAATACACGGAACCAAATAAACTAATATTAACTTTTAGACATTTTACTACTAAAACTAAAAAGAGCTGTTTTGTCTACTCATTTTTATGACGTCACAAGCCAGTATCTTCATAGAAACTTCATACTAACAAATAGTTTTTGACAATTCATAAAGAGTGTAGTTAATTTGAGCTGTCATCGAATACCGTATTGTTATTGTTTTATCTTCCTGCTACCGATGGTCCAGACACATGGAAAAGGGTGTATGATAATAAAATCTCGTATCCTGTGATCAACAGGAGAGAAAAACTGCGGAATTACAATAATAATTTTATATAAAGACGATATAAAAAAACATGAAAAATAAATTAATCATTCTAAGCAACGTTTGCTAGCAAAACTCCAACCAACACGCTATCCTGAAAAACTAGAAAACTACATACAGCTAGCGTGGTTACCGCTGGATCTAGACACGCGGCAGCGTGTCCAGCCAAGTTCACCCCAAGAACTGGCGAGCAGCAGCCGTGTGTTATATTACACGAACCGTTTGGAGCCACTTTTGACCCCTCAATAATTTCAAATCTATTTAACATAAAAACATGAAATTTGGCTTATGTATTTAGATCCTTTAGAACAACTAGAACCCCAAATTTCATAAATATAGGTGAAATAGGTATTGAGATATTAAAGTCCAAAAAACGGTATTTTTAGCACTGACTGACTGACTGACTGACTGACTAGTAATCAAAAACCTAACCCACTTCCAGGCAGCCTAGAAAGGTGAAATTTGGCATTCAGCTTGGTAATTGTGTGTGTACACATAAAAAAATCGAAAACAGTGATTTTTTTTACTTTTTTAATTATTATTATTATTTATGCTTCTTGCCTCAGAACTCCGTAATTTATTAACCGATTTGGAAAATTCTTTCTTTGTTTTAAAGATGTATTAGCATAGCTCACACTCTTTCTGTCTCTCTCACACACACACACACACACACACACACACACACACACACACACACACACACACACACAAGAATCCAACACTAACCGATTTGGAAAATTCTTTGTTTGTTTAAAAGATGTACTAGAATAGCACACACACAAGTAATGATTAAATAATTAACACATCATAATAATTTACGTACAAAAAGTAATGATATCCCATCAAAAACATAAATGTTAAATTAGAGCCAAGTTCTCGCATGCCACGTTGTCGACTTCGCCGACAAAAGAATTGAGATCTATATGGGCGCCAAGTTCTTTGCCCTAAATTTTTTAGATACAAGGACATGCGACATACTCAATGCATTTATTTTACTTGGGGTGTAATTCAATATCAAGATTTGACTTGGCTAGTTTTCACAAACTGACTTCATTTTATCAAAGTAACATAGTATTTTTATTTAAGCCAAATACAAAAACATAGTATTATTAATCAAGCTAACAGTATAAGTAACAGGACGTACACTAACTTGCGTACATACCTTTACGAAAATAGGTTAATGATTAGACAAATATAATATAAATTTCCTATATGTCAAAACTAGCCAAGTCCAGTCTTGATATTGAATTACTCCCCATGTAAAATAAATGCATTGAGTATGTCGCATGTCCTTGTATCTAAAAAATTTAGGGCATAGAACTTGGCGCCCATAAAGCTTGTGCTAGACGACCATCCATCCAAGAATTCTGCATTTTATTAGTTTGCATAAAATGCGTATAGATCTCAATTCTTTTGTCGGCGAAGTCGACAACGTGGCATGCGAGAACTTGGCTCTAATTTAACATTTATGTTTTTGATGGGATATCTTGTAGGGGACCAGGGCCCAAAGCGAGCATAGGGCTCAAAGCGAGCACTACTGCTCACCTTGAAAACATAACAGCAATGGCGGTGTAACTGCGTGGAGATACCCGCCCCGCCCCGCACTGCCTGCCGCGGTCGCCCTACGTCGCTGTTAGTGACCATGCGCGTGAAGTGACAAAAATTACGATTTGATCCGTTCAGATATGAAAAAAAAAAAGGTATGAATCGAGTGTTTTGTGGATTTGTGAGGACATTGTTGAATAACATTAATTGTAATATGGATTGACGGTTATTTAGCTTTGCTTTGGTAAAATTTTCGTCAATATGCGCGAAATATTTAAAGGTTATGTTTGAGTACAATGTGGATTTGGTGGAAAGGACAAAGCGGGCAGGGCAAAGTGAGCATATGCCCACTTATATGTATTATATTGGATCATTTTACTGTGACACTTGTCAAGAGATAAAAGATAAAATAAATGTTTGTTTGATTTAGAGTTTATGTTTCTAAAAAGAAGAAGAATTTTCGTCAAGGCTGTGATTTTAGCCAAATGATATATTATTTTATGCAACCGTTGTATAAGAGGGGGCAAAAAACGCGAGTGGCATGGGTTACGGGATGTGAGCGCAGCGAACATCGTAAGAAAGATGCCACGAGCGTTTTTTGACCTACTTATACAACGTTGCATACAATACTTTTTATACGACTCAAAATTTCATAAATAAAATGCCAATAATAAATAACAAAGGAAATAATTACATGTTCCCGCTCGGAATCAACAAAATAAAATAAAAAATTGTAGCTGATAAACTTTTTTTTATTGATGTCTATCTGTCAAAAAAATTAACTTATACATAAAGGTATACGTTCACTATACTAAACATCTATCAAAATAATATGAACTTATACATAAAGGTAACGTTCATTATACTAAAGATCCATGCACTGAAGATAAAACTTTTTTTTTTAAGTTGGCAGCAATGCCTTAGTACAATAAGTTTTTTTTTAAATTGCAAATTGTGTGAATGCAGCTGTTTATCTTGTAATCTGTGGTACTAATTGATGCTTTTTTGGCGACATTATAACATCGTTTAGCAGTGTTTTTTTGGGCAATAGAGTATAGACTTTTACAGACTTTCATAATAATCATAATTTATGTCTTTATATTAGAGTTAGTAACTATATAAATGACAGAAAAAAGTACTGGAGAAGAAAAAGTCTATTTAAAGTAGCTACTCGTATGTTATATGTTTGGTAATAAGTACATTTTTTTTATGAATTTGTTACTTTTTGATACTGATCAAAGTCTATGTTAAAAAATTGGAGTATTATTGATGTCATCGACGTAGTTTCTATTCTTAAAAGCTGTGCCCGCTTTAGGCTCCGCCTCGGGCAAAACCGAGCAAAAGTAAAAATTTCGTAATTCGCTATTTTTATTATCTTTTCTAAACTTTGCAGAATATTGAAGTATGTATAAGTAAACTACAATGAATTCAGCTTTAAATGGCATACAAAGTTTAAGTGTTATTAATATTTCTTCATACTTTTTTCTCAGTTCTTCTAAAGGTGCTCGCTTTGGGCCCCTCTCCCCTAATTAAGCCGAACGGTAGTTGTGGTTGCCAGCTTCTTTCTGTTTCGACGTCCACTCGCTGGCTTATGACCCAAGAACAATAGAAACTAAATATCATAAGGAAGAAACCTCTACACACTATCCTGCAAACTACAGACCGCGTGGTCACCGCTCGTGGGATATCTAGCGTACATGGCGGTAACGGTAGTGTAATTAAACCGAACGGTAGTTGTCGCCGCCATCTTCTTTCTGTTTCGACGGCCACACGCTGGTTTCATGTGGCCTACCAGTAGTCTAGTTTCCTGACAGACTATATTATGTAATTTCATGAAGTTACAACGGCCATTTTTATCGGTAAATCAATTGGTCTTTTTGAGCCTCATGGACTTATTTTACGTTTACATTTTAAGTGAGTGCGTTTTATCACACTAATATTATAAAGGCGAAAGTTTGTGAGTGTGTTTATGTGTATGTTTGTTAGTTCTTCACGGTCAAACGGGTGGACCAATTTTGATAAATTCTGGTATGAAGGTATGGGCCTTGGATTAACGCATAGGCTACTTTTATTCCCGAAAAATTTAGTGTTCCCGTAGGATGAACGGGTAACACCGCGCGGCGCAGCTAATATTTTCAAATAGCGTTTCAGAACGGTAAGGGCAAATTTTAAGACAAAGTAAAATTTAGCGTGGATAATTTTTATTTTATCACTTTAGCAGAATAATGAATGCAAAATATAAAAATTAAATATAAAACAAATAGTATATTAATAGCATACAATAATAGTAAGTAAAAAACAAGTATATTAATCGTACTTTGATGATATGACAGAAACTTGGAAGGTAGAATGAAGTTTTCCGGAAGAGTGAAATTTATCGAAGTGCACAACTTAATTTCTAAGATTTGATTATTTTGATCCTCCACCTACTCGTAACGTAGGATTTTGGGATTTTGATTGTGGACAGCGAAAATAAATAATTTTGGGCGAGCTGGATACCTAAGATAGAAATAAGCAATACTAAAATAGTCGAGGTGCAGATTATGCATCCCTAAGTATTGCTATCAATGTCCATTGCAAATAAAAATACAACAATGCGAAATGAACATAAATTGATCTAAACATATTTTCCATCAGAGGATGTTGTCAAAGCTTTTTGCCTTCACATAACACAGCCACAATTTGCATAACTTGACTCATTTCGCGTATTACCCGTAGCATAGTCATGTTAACACGGACTAGCTACTATTCAAAAATAAAAAGACGCTTGAGCATAATTCGATGTAAACTTATAAGTCCTTTTGGAATGATGCGTTTGCTAGGTGATTTAATGTGCAGAATTACGGAGCACATCGCTAGCTGCCGCTGTCAGTGTTACCTTGTAATCTTTAATTTACTTAAGTAAACACGATGGACCAGCCAGCAGGTAGCGAAGATACCTCAGTCACTGGGGACTGTTTTTGGATATTTTTATCTGTGACCATCTTCTATATAGCGGAGATGGTCGACGACGATCACCCTTAGGGTGCGTCTCCACTGGAGCGGAGAAGTGCGGCATCAACCAATCACAAAAGTAAAGCGGAGCTGAGATACAGATTTCAACCCAGGGGGGGTATTCGACCAATTTTAGAGATATAATGGAGATCTCTCCTTTTCATCGCCATCCGTCACTTTTGACGTGTGCCTACTTGACAAGTGGCGATATCGCTAGAACATCGCAACTTCGTCAATTCGGACGCGCAAAATTTTCGTTTCCTTTGTATGTGACGGCATAAATAACAGGCGCATACTTTAAATTAACCGCATAGTACGTGAAATTGGTCCGTTACGTTTCGTTCAAAACAGAAATTTATATACATGAATAACATTTTTGACAATCATTATCGCCTTCGTATTTCCAAAATTGAGATGAGATGTCACTTTTAAGCTCATCGCATTTAAATGACAGTTCAATGGCGATATAACTGTTATCTAATGGAGATTTGACGTTTGGAGATATCTCAAACGGCATTCTCGAATTGGGCCCCAGGTGATTGGTCGATTCCGCCAGTCTCCGCTTCAGTGGAGACGCACCCTTAGGCCCGTCATAGACGTTCGGAAATTTCGTTCAGTTGACGGAATGACGTCAACAAGCGAGACATCGCCATATGACAGACAGACTCACTTTCTGACGTCATTCCGTACGGAAACCGAACGAAAATTCCGAACGTCTGTGGCGGCCCTTAACATTTTCGCAAACAAAAATTTCGTAACGCTTCTCCATGGAAAATGGATCTCCATTATCACTAAAGAGCGATCTCTTCCAGACAACCTTTGGGTGGCGGAGAAAACAAAATTAAACAGAAAATAGTAGGTGGTGAGATAAGAACTTTAAGTAATTTGAGAAATAATAAATAAACGAGAAAAAAAATATTAAAGACAGATAGGTAGGATATATGTGGCAATGCGTAAAATAAGGGTCCATAACGCGGTGCCACATATAATCTGAAATCAATGTATTGGACATCACAAAGAAAATTGGTTACACAATAGGAAAAATATTATTGAACGTTATAATTGACGTCTTAATTGTGTTCAAACTTTTTGATTTTTGATTGATACTGTATGAGGTCGCGGGTTCGAACCCGGCCCGTACCAATGAGTTTTTCGGAACTTATGTACGGAATGTCATTTGATATTTACCACTCGCTTTTCGGTGAAGGAAAACATCGTGAGGAAACCAACTAAGCCCAATAAGGCCTAGTTTCCCCTCTGGGTTGGAAGGTCAGATGGCAGTCGCTTTCGTAAAAACTAGTGCCTACGCCACATCTTGGGATTTAGGTAGCCGACCCCGATTGAGAATTCATTCTCAAAAATGGGACAAAGGCTAGGAGGATGATGATGACTGTATATAAACTCAAACTAGAGCAGATCTAGTTTGAGTTTGTATACCTACAGTGAGCAGAAGGATAAAAAATCATGAGGTTATCAGCCTTATAAATTGGACTACATTATTATTTGTTTCTAGACTGCAAGTCCAGTTAATTACTTCTGAGCAAATTCTTGCATTTTTTGCTGATGATACCTGCATTAATTTTATAATCTTATGAATTTCATGTGATGTATATTATGTGGATCAATAATTGGGATAAGGGAAACGTTATGAAATCAAATACTTTACAATCTAACATATTTATATACCGGGTGTTTCCTGTAATAGGAGCGATAAATTAAAACACAGATTCTTCGCTTGAAACTGGACAACATTTGTTAAGCACGAGTAAAATCTATGTTTTAATTTATTGCTCCTATTACAGGAAACACCTAGTATATTATTAATACAATAAAATCTCACATTAACACGTTAGATCGGCGGCGCGTCACTAGGGAAAGCAAACCGATAAAATTTTCTATGGTTCGGTATTCCGATGATTCGGTAAATTCCATACAATAAATTACCAGTTTGGATTCCCTACGTGTGACACAACTTCTAGGTCTCAGATAGGATGGTGAACCAATACGCGATGATGTAGCGACCTACACCAGGTCAACAGTCTACCAAGCTTCTTTGCCTTCATCATAGATTTAATATCCGGTATTAACAATATCGAATATTTTTGTCATAAATTGAGAATGAACATTTTTAAAACATCTTAATTGCATATTGACGACCAAAGCACCTAAAGTATCTAATCAAAAGGTCAGAGATTAACGTTCCGTGTATGTCAATATAGAAAACTTAAATACCTAATTAAGATTCTATGAGATTGGAAGGGAATAAAAACTCTAAACTATAATTTGGTCAATGAAAACACCAATTTGGCTATCGATTTCCTATCAATTTACTATATTGTCGGGGTTTATTCGGTATTTGACAGCTTAATGGGTTTTTCAGTGTCGATCATTCTTAATTAGATAGTGGCGATAGCCTGGAGTGACCAAATATTTTAATTTTAATGTCCGCGCCACCCACCGGTTTGGCGTGGTTTTTGCAGTTTTCGGAATCAGTATAGCAATATTTTTTAATACCACTGTAATGTTTAATAGCTATTGAAAGTGGATTATTCTACAGTTGGTCGCGTTAGAAAGGATGGGTGTGTAATAAAACGATACACGAAGTGATCATTTTGACAGGCTACAGCCTCGTTGTTTGAGTACAGACGCATAAAAATGTGCTGAGTGACATTGTGGAGGTTACTCACTATTTGTCAGACTGCCATTACGGGAAGTTGTATCATATATGTTGTTATATATACAGATTTTTTTATTTATGAATACTACATGGCGCAGTCGATAGGATTTGCTTTGTTCTGCCGTGTATACTACGGAAATTTAAATCTGAAACGTAAAAGCTTCAATCGATGTCTTTGTTTTACTCTGTTGTATTTCCCGTTCCCTAATCAATTTAAACTCACTTCCAACCGACGTCAAAAAGCGGAAAAGGTTATCAATTCTTCTTCTCAGTCCCATAATTTTCAAATAACATATAATATAATATATACTCGTATTATACGTTATTTTTTGTTAAAAAGTGTTTTTTTTTTGGGGTCCAGTTATGAAATTGGGCGAAAAGCTAGAAGAACAAGTAGCATAGTTTTTTGCTAGCCAAAAGTAATGGACCGGCCACGACTTGCTTGACAGCGGCAGCGGTGAGCAGTACGTGTGTCTCGCTCACTCGTAAGGTCGCCGCGCTCGGATCTCTCGCTCAACCGCTCGCCGCGCCGCTTGCCGCTGAAGTCAGAAGCGTTATTCTTGAAATAAAAGTTTGGTTGCATCCAGAATAAAGAGACACGGCGAAAGAAAGTTTCTCAGTTTTCTCACGCGTATGAGCAGACGTTAACAGAAGTTCCCAAAACAAAACCTAAATCGTTGAAAGTTAAAAGCATTTTACAAGACAAACACTTAGCTGTCATTACCGGCAAAGCGTGAACTACTTTAAAAACAATCGGGTCCATTAGCGACGATAGAACCAATTTAAGACAATTACTGCAAATCGGAACGTAAAGAGTTAGAAACGTTCAAAGTGCTTTGAACAGGTAACTGGAAACGGTGGAATTTGCTTTAAAAACAAGTGAACTTGCCGGAAAACATTTCTTAAATCGTAACTATCTTTCAGTATTCCTTCGGCATTCTGACGACGCGTTAGCTCGGTTTGTAGACATCTGCCTACTGAGCCGGCGGTCCCGGGGTTGAATCCCGGCCAGGGCAAATATTTGTGTGATGAACTTGAACATTTGTGCTTGGGTCATGGTTGTTCTATGTATTTAAGTATATCGTCGTCTAGTACCCATAACACAAGCCTTCTTGAGCTTAATTCGGGACTAAATCGATTTGTGTGAGGTTGCCCGATATTTATTATTATTATTCTAGTGTCATGTATACCTTCTATATATCTATAAGCCACAGACATCCACTGCTGATCATAGGCCTCCATAGCTCACCACAAGGTGCGATCCTGTGCAAACCGCATCCATCGACTCCTTGCGACCCTAACGAGGTCATCTGTCCACCTTCTCGGGGGCTCTTCATGTACGTGGTCGCCATTCCAGGACTTTGCTGCGTTGAAAGTTGAAAGGGACGTTTCATGGACAATGTGCCCCACCCACTGCCAAATGAGTCTAGCCAACGATTTTGGTTCTCCTGCCTGTCTAGCACAACCAGGCTTCGCGACTATTGTCGCGCGACATAGCATCGCCCGTCACTCTCTCACAGAACAGCGAAGAAAGTGATAGGTAATTATATCTTGCGAGAAAGACTTGCAGGTCACAGTTGTGCTAGAGGTGCAAATTCTGATTGATTGAAACTGTCCGATCATTTTCTTAACAGCTTAAAAGCCAATGTTCAAATATTTTACTTCGGTTTACATTTAACAGCCGATTTACACGAATCCATTATATTGAACAAATTGATTACCGAATGAAAATAGCAGTTCACGGATCGAATCGAGTTTATTATTGGTTTTTAATTGCCATCGACAGCGGGATGAGAATTTATTTAAAGTAAGTAGGTGACTGTTACTGTATCACAGAGATTTTGACAGTGCTAGAAAACGGGTTGCATTTAAATAAAAGGTATATTGGGGTTAGAATAGACGTCTCTAATAACATAATGAGTATTCGAAGATCTTGCTTTTGAATACCTTAGTGATTTGGAGCATCTACGTGTTCCGATTAAATTTTAAGCATAAAAAGTTCTTATAAGAATTTTGTAATTTGACTTCTCAAAAAAATGCTTACCTACCGTTGAGTTTCTTTCGGTTTTTATTTCGGGTATGCCCTTGAGCCTATTTACAGAATAAAGTGCATACATTTTATGAAATATGTAATGATTTTTTTTAAACATTTTTTTTTATTGAAGCATTGATACAAAGATCATAAACAAAGAATAATTTAAATGCGTAAATTGGTGGAAGAAACCGGGAGTCGAACCCGGTACTCTGGATTACGGTAATCGGTAATCTAAAATTGTACTACATTGAAATTTTTCTTCGTGTTTTTATCTTTGTATTAATGGTTCAATGCACTTTGCATTATAGAATACAACACAAAGATTCTTTATTGCACACTAACAAGAAAATGATACGGTCGAAACCTTAAATTAAAAATTGTAGAAATTAAACGTGGTCTTATTGCTGCAAGGCAATCTCGAGATTTTCGAGAATCTCGCGAGATCTCGAGATTATTTCATAAATTCAGCAAATAAATTCCAAAAGTGATGCGTCAACCCAAGACAAAGCAGGAAACGTCTGGACATTTAAATAAAACATAACAAATTTAACCCTTTTAAATTATTAGTCTGTTCGATCGAAGGATACAAACAAACGTGGTCCGCTTCATCGTACGAGCGTGCTCGAATTTTATGGCCACATAAATATAAGAAGATGGGCCGCCGCGTCGGCCGGGGTTGTTCCGGGCACGAACAGATAGTTTGTTTAAAAAATGTGCACGTTTGGAACCAATGCTGCAAACGAAAGTTACTCGATTTACCTGACATTGTATGCGAGTGTCTCTGTTTGTATAAAAATACTCTTGGTACGACATACCGCACTGCTCCATCACAGCGATTTTTTTTAAAGCGACCGCGCGGTCCGTTAAGTAGCGCGCCACGCCATTGTGAAAACTATCTAACCGTAAGGGTGATTTGAGCGTTTTAACGGCCTCATTAATATGTTCACAATATTGACGACCTCCGCATGAACTGCGGCGCCATTTTCGGTTGAATTATAGAATTCTAGCGCAGTGTTTCAACTTAGAGGTCCTAACTTGTGTGAGCGGAGAAGATGGCGGAGCTATAATGAGCAAACCTTCCAAAATGTAGAGCAGACAGCGATCGTAGCTCTACCCTAGATGAAAATGCTTTGCAAAATGGCTGACGCGTAGAAGAAACGCTGGTACGTACTCACGTATGCTATTGAAGTAAATAATTTGGCTTGCGGTATGAAGTGTGATTGTCTTGATATTGCAAAGAGCGGAAAGACTGAAAATTAAGAACGGCAATTCGAGGTCCCACTCCGGAAAGCCCCAGCCTCAATGGGTCTGCTCGCGCGCAGCTCGCGGGCAAACCGGTCGTAATTTTTATTCGCCGGCCGGTGAACGATTTCGGTAAATTCTGTTTGCTTGTCCCACTCTTTGTTTGAGCATTAGCGTCCGGCGGTTATGGATGTGATGTTGAATAATAATTATGACCGTACTGTCGGTCTTTTAGGGTTCCGTACCCAAAGGGTAAAAACGGAACCCTATTACTAAGACTCTGCTGTCCGTTTGTCTGTCTGTCCGTCTGTCACCAGGATGTATCTCCTGAACCGTGATAGCTAGTGAGTAGACACATAGATGATGTATTTCTGTTGCCGCTATAACAACAAGTACTAAATACAGAATAAAATAACCATTTAAGTGGGGCTCCCAAACAACAAACGTGATCGGCTATGTTAACTTTGCACCTCATTTTATGCGGCGCCATACATACGAGGTGCAAACTTAACTTAACCCGGCCAGTTAAGATGGGAAGTGTTTATACGGAACCCCCGGTGCGCGAGTCCGATTCGCACTTGGCCGGTTTTTTTAAGTACACGCCGATGTCGGAACGAATATGCAATCATTAGTTAGTCGATCTTAATGTTCGGGTTTTATTGTATTGTTCACTTGCATGACTGTATGCCTGTTATGGGAATTTGTTTGTTTTTGTTTGGCTTTATGTGGACTTGAGCCAAATATTGCGTAGTGATATTATTTATGGTACGTGGAATATAATAATATATGATTAAATAATTGACATCGAGATGGGGGGAAATGATGGCTTTTCGACCATTATTAATCGAGCTGGATTATAATCTTCCACCGCCGTGAGTAATGCGTATACAGGATGTAAGTTAACTCCTATACAGGGTGATTCAGGAGACTCGGGATCACAACAGAACAACAGGGAAGACCCTTTTGCGACGACTATCGGAAAAAAATATGATTTATTTGTCTTCCAAAAATTGTACCTCTGTAATTGGTCGATTTGACATTTTCCATCTGTATCGTGTGGGACTAAATGCATACAATACAAATACATCTTTGTATCAATAAAACGTGTGTGTGTGCTCAAAACAATTACATTTTAGCAACACCCAAGTATAAATCGAATGAAAACAATTATTTGTCTGCAGATAGTGGGTATTTTAATCGGATATATAAGATAGTTCCGTCGTTGCTACGAAGAGTCACATATTTATACAAAAACGCTGGCGGTTACGCCTTTTTCTAAGTAGGTAGGGTATCGAGTTACACTTTGAACCCGACTACGGCAAATAGACCGCGGGCGTTGTTGATTTTCAATTGTTTTCCATTTACGTTGACGTAGGAATAAAGAGAGAAATGGCAGTTTGCGACCATACGGCTGTCTATATTGATATTGACTTAAGTTTAGAAATACATTCGTATACAGGATGTTTTTGTCGTTGCGTGAATTTCGCTATATTTTTTGATACTGAAAATGCTTGAAAGTGAACACTTTATTGTACTCAACAACTGGTTATAAATACATTCATAACAAATGAAACACGTACAAAGACGAACTTATCCCTATTAGGGATCTCTTCCAATTAACCATTGAGAAATTTAAGGAATATATGAAGAAAATAGGCAAACTACATTAACTGAAACTGAAAGTAAACGATAAAGTTATCTTTTTTCCATTTACGTTGGCGTCGGAATAAAGAGAGAAATGGCAGTTTGCGACCATACGGCTGTCTATATTGACTTAAGTTTAGAAATACATTCGTATACAGGATGGTTTTGTAGTTGCGTGAATTTCGCTATATTTTTGATACTGAAAATATTGAAGGTCAACGATAAAGATATAAATAGACAATATCTTTAGCCGTTTGTAGTTCAGCAGTTAATCTGAGACATAGGTCCATACCCAAGTAGCACACATGCTGTTTAAGCGCTTAATAGCTCTTACACAGCTTTACTTAGCTGAATAAGGACCGTATACGCTATTAAGTAGCAGAAGATACACGCAACGTATGCTAAGTAAAAAAGGAGAAGACAGACGGTCGGTTATAAAATACCGCGAATTGAAAAACAATTTATGGTTGTCGTTGTTTTAATAAGTTTGCCTACTTATAATACAGTTACCTTTGTATTGTGCGAGTTGAAACAATTTTAGTATTTAATCCATTAGCGCGTGTGACTTTTCCCGATAAAAATAACAATATGACCTTAAAATACCCCAACTTTCTGCATCCTGCGTCCGATAAGCCCCGTGATACACAGCGAGACTGATCGACCGATAGTTACGTCTTTATGTTTAACGATGTATTGGTTGGTACTTTCAGTTTCTAAAGTTGTAATGTATTTTAATGATAAAAAAATTGTAAGCGTGTATCTGCGGACAAAGAAAGAATTTTACCAACGAGTACGCTGTACACTGTACAGTGTACGCTGTGAGCCTATACAATTCCACGCGCTGTCAAGTTTTCTAGAAATAGTGACCCTTCTCCACAGAAATCAAATTTTCAACACAATTTAGTTTTTTTATAGTACCTATATTTTTTAGATTAGGTTAGTTTCGGTTTGAAATTGGTCAGAAATATTGGCACACCCGTGAATTCGTGAACTCTGCATACTAGCCGCTCTATGATTACAATACACATACTTACGTGTTGTATCAGGCCCGATGGCAGGTCGGTGGCCTGATCTGACAATACGTCGGCCCGACCGTATGCCATGCCATCCACGCCAATACTCACGTCCCCAAACGATCTATTGTACCAAGTGTCCCACGCATCTTTACGAGTATACTTTTCAATCAGATATCTTCCAGAATTAGCCATCCATCACTTAATGATAATGATATTTGACGTGCCGCGATTGTGATGCCTGATAGATTTAATGTTATAGCTAGCGTTTTGCTGCGGCTTTGCGTCTGTTGTTGGTTTATTGGTGATAAATCGGGTCACTTTGTACGGGCCGCGGTTTTTCTTATGTTCATTAGTGGTGATCGCATATTGGGCTTATTATGTAGGAATACAGATACTATCGTGAGTAAAAACTTCATTTTACTCCCTAAGGACGTGATTTTGACGACGCGGTTGGCGCAGTTTGCAGACACCTGCCTACAGAGCCAGCGGTCCCGGGTTCGAATCCCGGCCGGGGCAAATATTTGTGTGATGAACTTGAATATTTGTTCTTGTGGGTTATGGATCTTACCTATATATGTATTTATATATTTTGTACATCGTCGTCTAGTACCCATAGCTTAGTACAAACTGTGCTTAGTGTGGGACTAGGTCGATTTGTGTATGATTGTCCCAGAATATTTATTTATTTATATTTATTTCCGTAAAATCTTTACTTGGTGTTCTGTGAGATAAAAATGTCTCCATATTATTTTAAGTCCCATTTATACAAACGAATAATGGACATTATTTATTATTTAAAAAGTTGTACACATGAAGACATAATAAATTAGATTAAAAAGTAAAGTTTATAATGACAACCATGATTGATAACTGTTTTTAAGGTCATCTGGGACAATTGCGACTACAGACAGACAAATAGGCAAGACGCAATAGCTTTAGATATTATCATAGAAACGCAACACTGTATAACTACCACCGCTTTCTTTCTTTATATTAATAGTGCAAAACTATATGGATTAAGTGTCTGGGAGAGTTCATAAAATATTTTGGAATGTTATAACACAAACCTAACCTACTCACCTAATTTCTATTCTAGGTTGTCATTTTCAACATTCCTGAAAAATATATGACTTCCGAGGAAAAGATTGTTTATTCAATGAAAATTCTATTACCTATTGTTGTTTTTTTAGGGTTCCGTAGCCAAATGGCAAAAAACGGAACCCTTATAGATTCGTCATGTCTGTCTGTCCGTCCGTATGTCACAGGCATTTTTTTCCGAAACTATAAGAGCTATATATAACTATAAGAGCATATTGGAAGGTGCAGGTAGCTGAAATTAGTAGGAAGGTTATAGGCTCCCTCCATGCTCTCAACAAGCTTAAGCACTTTTTACCTATTAAGACCAAGATCCTGCTAGTTCAGACGTTAATTTTACCTATTATTGACTACGGTGATGTGTGTTATCCGGACTTAACCGAGGAGCTTGTAAATAAATTGGAGAGACTACTTAACAATTGCATTCGCTTTATCTTCTGTTTACGTAAGTATGACCACGTTTCTTCTTACCGTTCTCAGCTTGGCTGGTTTCCTATCCGTCAACGACGTGAAATTCGCATGCTTTGCACTCTTTTTTCTATTCTCAAGGACCCGAACTCTCCTGAATATCTTAGAAACTTCTTTCACTATTATGGTGTAACTCTTAACCGTCAATTTCGCTCTTCTGGCAATTTATCTCTTTCCATCCCATATCACCGAACTAGTTTTATGTCTAAATCCTTTACCGTCCAAGTGTCTCGCCTTTGGAACCGCCTTCCCCTCAAAATCAAGTAAGTCCCGAACAAGTTTGCTTTCAAAAAGCTTTATGTGATCTATTTGTTGGCAGAAATGTGAACTCATAGCTTATCTGATTACTTTGTTCATCTGTATTTATTTATATGTATATATATATATATATATATATATATATTGTGTGTATATCCTATAGGAATATGTATTTATCTAAGTATACATCTTTTGAAATTGTTTTAATTTAGTTGCACCGCCCACAAATTATCTGCTTAGCCCAATGGTTGACTGGTAGAGAATGCCCTATGGCATTAAGTCCGCCTTTTGTACGATAAGTTCTTTCTTTTGTGCAATAAAGATTAAATAAATAAAATATACTGTTGAAACTTGGTAGGTAGATGTATTCTGTGAACCGCATTAAGATTTTGATGCAAAAATAAAAAATTATAATAAATATTGGGGGCTCCCCATACTTAGAACTGAACCTCAATTTTTTTTTTCATCAAACACATACGTGTGGGTTATCTATGGATAGGTCTTCAAAAATGATATCGAGGTTTGTTAAATATTTTTATTCTAAACCGAATAGTTTGCGTGACAGACGCTTCCAAAGTGGAAAAAGTTAGTCCCCCCCTCTAACTTCTAAAATAAGAAAATGAAAAATCTAAAAAAAACATATGATGTACATTACTATAAAAACTACCAACGAAAATTGTTTTGAACGAGATCTAGTAAGTAGTTTTTTTTTAATACCTAACTTTGCACCTAATTTATATGGGGCGCTATACATACCAGGTGCAAACTTAACTTAACCACTTAGGGATGGAAAGTGTTTGTACGGAACCCTCGGTGCGCGAGTCCGACTCGCACTTGGCCGGTTTTCTATAAAAGAATTGGAGACCGTCTGAGAGTTTTTAAAATCAAACGACGCAATTGCCTCTACGCAAAGATTGGCCAACGATTCTTCGAACTATGTTTGGCTACGGATTTCTAATTAATAAAGAGAAATTTTATACCTTGTTAACTCCACGTTCAATTTATAATATATTTATAAATCCGCTACCTACTAAATAAGGCCGTAAATATAGAAAACCGATTAAAGTGTGTAATGATTAGCTATTGTAAGGAGATACTGCTACATTAAATTAATGCCGTCAATATTGCTTGCAATATTGTTTCCAATATCCGTTAGTAACCGTAATAAGGCCTCTTAAGCGGTGTGGAATTGTCTGCTACTCGTGCTGGTTAGGTTCGCGTGCAGAAATTGGATGAGGGCGGTGCAAGATCGATCGCTATGGAGAGCTTTGGGGAGGCCTTTGTCCAGCAGTGGACGTCGATCGGCTGATATGATGATGCAGCACCATGGCGCCAGCCATGCAACGCCATCCGTTGGTGAAATTTCTTTGTCATCTCATCACACTGAAACGGTTGGAGGGACTTTAACCAACTTTAGAACAGGGATAGCCGGACGTTCAAAGATGTAGGATAGTTTTTACCTAACTACGGTAAGAAAAAATATGCGAACAGTGGCAGTGTTGCGATTACAGTTGTCCCGAATCCTGAGCATAGAAATATTAGTATTCCTCGGAGTGCTTCAGTAGTAATGCATTTGAATTAAACATCTTAATTAAAATGAAGAAATAAGAATGTACATCTTAATATTATATACTAAATTAGTTAATAATGCCTCGGAAATATTACATACGAATTACTGCCGGTAATATTCTCCAGAAATGGGATGGATGTAACCCATCACTTACTAATATCAAAATAGAATTTATTACCAACTAAATCGTTCACTATCATGTACCTACGAGATGAGAATCAATATACTTACTTGTTAATATCAGTTTTCATGACTCAATATGCTATATTTTAATCGGAATAGGCAATTAGGCATGTACCAGGCACATAAAATCTAAGAGTTAAGTTAGGGTTGTTGATCTGATAGTCGATAAGTTATCGACTAACTTCGATAAGTTAAGACTCAGCTTTTCTTTTACATTAAATTAAACCGTAAAACTCCCCTAATATAAATAGGTAGTTATTTACCTATAATATTTTTTTATTAAAGCAGTAACGTAAATTGAATGTTTATATAGAAGCGAAAAATTAAAGAAAAAAATAGCTTTGACCGGGATTTGAATCGACGTTCCCACTTTCCGGGCCAGACGGATGCATTGCCAAAGCCACTAGCCAAAAGAATCTAATTTTCTAACCAGTTGCTTCATTTGTACATGCTTCAGGGGCATCGTAGCGCCATCTACCGTAAAGATTATGTCTTTATGATCGGCACCATTGTCTCAATTTATGTTGAGAAATCGATAGTGACAGTGTAGCATACCGAAACTAAATTTCTATGAAAGCTGTATCGTCGGCTAGCGTAAGCTAAACGTTTTTATAGAAGCGAAATTGATTTTTTTTTGCTCTTAAGCATACACTTTTTAATTTTTTCGCTTCTATATAAACACTTATTATAGTCTATTTTCAGTGCACTTGACTATGGTTCAAATTCATAGACTCAAATATTCCTCGTTAGAACGAGTACCTGAGCATTTCTCAAAAATGTTGTACCCAATCATTGATTACTTAATCATCCGGCGCAAAACCTATAGTTGTGGAGAAGTTTGGGGAGGCCTTTGTCCAGCAGTGGACGTCTATCGGCTGGTAATGATGATGATGATGATAAAAAACATATTTTTCTAAAGGCTATAGGTGCAATTAGTATGCTGATCGTGTGGTTAGACTGCGGTTCCCATAAAAATACAGTTGGAATGCAGTCCATCTATATGGATCCTAAGTAAATAATTACTATCCTGTGACATACTTCAGAGAAACGCGGCGGCATTTTTCCATTTACGTGCAAACTCAAACCAACCTCAGAAAAATAGCGCAATAAGGTATTTGACGACAACTCAAATCAACTACTCTTTATGAAGTATCAAAAACAATCTGTTAGTAAGAAGTTTTTATCTGGCTTGTGACGTCTTAAAAATCAGCAGTCAAAACACGGCTTCTTTTTAGTTTTTGTTCAATTAAAAATGACGTGATGACTTACGGAACTGAAACGTGGTCGCTCATGATGGGCCGTATAAGAAGGCTCAAAGACACTCAGAGAGCAATGGAGAGGGTCTATGTTCGGAGTTTCTTTGCGCGATCGAATCAGAAATGAAGAGATCCGTAGAAGACCAAGGGTAACCGACATAGCCCGAAGGATACCAAAACTAAGTGGCAATGGGCAGGGCACATCGCTCGTAGAACCAACGGATGCTGGGGCCATCGAGTTCTTGAGTGGCGACCACGCACCGGACGACGACGCGGCGTGGGTAGGCCCCCCACAAGGTGGACTAATGACCTGGTGAAGGTCGCTGGAGTCCGCTGGATGCGGTCGTCGCGGGACCGGTCATGGTGGCGTTCTCTGGGGGAGGCCTAAGTCCAGCAGTGGGCGTCTTTTGGCTAATGATGACAATTAAAAATAGTATAATGTCCAAAAGTTGGTGGTAGTTTACCTGGTTCCGTGTATTTTTGAACGTATGTTTAGTGGTTGTAATGACATAATTAATGTTCACTATCGCCAAATACCGTCGACCAACCAACGCATGCGCAATGCGCACCTCTGCGACTGGCGCGGACGCACGTGAACACGGGCCGATTTTGTTCAAGCAAAAGTAGCAGCTTGAGCAAGTACTGGTGGTGTGGTGGGTACCGATGTGTACTTTTATTCTCCGTTCAACGAAAACAAATTAAACAACATATGTTATTTTTCAAAACAGATTGGGATCGATTAATTAGTAACTAATACACACAAAAAAAAACTCACATCGTAAAAAATAATATGTCTAATAGCCAAACTCAAATATAATTATAATCATTCATTCATTCATAATTTCAGAAATTTGCTCTTGTCGGTGGAGTAATCGCCACTCTTCCCGTCAGCATAGGCAGAGCTTTTTGGCTCAACGAGACAAGTACCTATATGCCAAATTAACGTTAACTTTTCGTTTGAAAAAAAAAACATACTTAAACATAGAACCTCATTTTTTGAAGTCGGTTAGTGACTAAATTATAGCCCGTCTATTTAAATTTCTACTATTTTCCAAAATTACTTGTTTCCGAGTTCCTTATTTCAGGCATTAATTACAGCGTGAGAACCTACATATACCTACATATGTACTTATATTCATAAGTAGGTACGAGGATATTAACTTAACAATATTCAACAGCATCGATTCGTTGCGGCTATTTAACTTTCAGCTTGTAAAATCATTATCCTAACATGTTTAAATTCGCCATAACATACTTCAACATCAACTCCAATTTTAAACATTATTCCCAATGGGAAAGATTCTATTCTCTGTTGTACGCAGTCAAGAATGAGGTATTGAAAGTTGCACGTTTATTCATACTTTTATTATCTGTGAAAACTATTAAGTTCGCCTTTAAGTACTTGATAAAGTAATAGTTCACCATGCCCATGCACCATGGTCATAATGTTAGTTTATTTCTATTTGGTCTACAGTTAGATAAAGTTGCGTATATACTGACGTGACCGGTGTACGCTCTCGTAATGGTTTACTAATGATCATCATCATCATCATATCAGCCGATAGACGTCCACTGCTGTACAAAGGCCCCCCTTAAGTTCTCCACAACGACCGATCTTGCGTCGCCCTCATCCAATTTATACCCGCGATCTTAACCAGGTCGTCGGTCCACCTTGTTTAGTAATGTGTTGCAGAAACTTTTGTATTATATTGTATCGTATCGAATTGTATCATATCGTGTCGTATTGTATTGTGTTGTGTGTGTTGTGTTGTGTTATCTGTAAAATTTATCAATCAGTACATACCTACTATGTCTACTTTAGAGTTGTGTAGACTTTTGAATGATAACCTGTGAAAGCAATGAGCACAGCTCGAATAGGAAATATCGCAATATTTATTTATTTAAACTTTATTGCACAAAAAATGTGTACATATGGCGAACTTAATATAACTATATATGACAGAAATGTGTCGGTAATATCACCGATACGCCGTCACTCAAATTGTCAACGCCAACCAAACAGGCCCCAGGTCTATATAAGCTATGTTCGTACGTTTATTTATGTACCTAAATTACCATAGTCGTCTTGATAGTTGTAATTTATACTCAAGTGTAGTAAGTTTAACAAATCACGAGGCTAAGTACGCATTTTATTTTATGTTACCCTGACCAGTGATCAAAGTAAACGCACACTATAATATTAACTGGATAGCGTACCCTAGTTTCTAGTCGATCTTGCTAACGCAAGTCTTAACCCACCATAATGAAGTATTAATCATAATCTTCGCGATTCGCTCAGTATTTTAGATTATGGTGATTATACGTTATAGGTTGCTACGTATCCATACATATGCTTTATGAGAATTATGAGACTATGTAATGTGATTATAAGAGGCTTTAATTTTGGTTTAGAAATTGCGTTACGGATTTTGCCATTGTCTTCTTTCTTTCTCCGTGCCTCTTCCCAGTTCATTTGGGGTCGGCCCTCTGAATATGTTTACGCCATTTGGCTCTGTCATTTATGTCAACTGTAATTAAATTTGATATTTTTTCAAGGTTTCTCCACCAAGTAGCTTTCGGGCGTCCTCGGGGTTGTTTTCCTATGTCAATGTTTAGGGCGATTTTAACCGGGTGGTCTTGTTCACGACGCATCACGTGCCCATACCACCGCAGCTGGCTCTCCTGAAGTTTGTCTGGTATAGCTCTGACTTTAAAGCTCCCTCTGACGTGTTCATTTCTGATCCTATCCAGTTTGGTCACACCGCCGGCCCATCGAAGCATTTTCATTTCAGAAGCATGGAGTTTGGATTCATGTTCTCGTTTAGTTGTCCAGCACTCTGCACCGTAGAGCATAACGGGTCTGACGCAGGTTTTATATACCTTCCCTTTAGTTTTGACAGGCATCCTACGGTCACAGAGCACACCTGACAACGATCGCCATTTCATCCAGCCGGTGTTTACTCTGTGTGTTATATCGGCATCACAGCACTTTTGACCTAACGTTCATTTGCCATAATGTTCTTATGCCCTAAACGCTTTTTCGTCCTAAAAGTCTAAATCTATCCTACGGGGACCAATGGGAACATGCTTCATTTTCGGGATAAATTGTAGCCTTTGTGTTAAGTTAGGATGTTTCTGTTCCACGTGCAAATTCACCCAATCATTTCGGCACGAAGAAACCAACACTTACACATGAACTTTCGCTTGTATAGTATTAGTGGGATTTATAAGTGACTTGAGGCCCTAGTTTTGCCGAATCCCGTCAGAGGTCGTGCACCAATATCCGTAAACATGCATGTAGTGTAAACCCTGCTATTGAACAGCTCGTGATCTCAGATTTGAACGCCCTACATCGCAGGAATGCGCGACCGCGTCCAATCAAATCTCCACGGTACGTATTTCACAAAGCATTTGTCAAGACCGACGGACTCGTAATTACTCATCGTGTCTAACAAATTGATATTAAAACCAGTAATAAGTATTATTAGAAAGTGAAACGGAGGTTTTACCTGGCGGGATAAAGGCAGAAGTCACTGTGAGTGTGATAGTGAATACGTCTTTGTGGAATTAATGTTGAATGTTTTTGTTTCACGGTCATTTGTACGACACGGATTGGGAGAATGCTCTACACATTATTTTTTTATATTTTTGGATTGTCCTTAACACAATGTTTGAAATATTTATAATATATATCAGCATACATTCATAATATGCCTCTGCATATCCAAATCACATGGCTTGCTGTAAACGCAATGTTTCGTTTGACGCTGCAATCAGTTACACATAATAAATACTTAACAGCAGCTCACAATTAAAAAGAGAATACCGGCATACTTTGGGCTTTGGAATACCTAGAATAACTTGGTGTGATAATATCAGGGACTGAACCGGTATTAAGGACGTCACCACTGTCAGCAGAGTCGCAAAAAATAGAGATGACTTTCGTTTTCGTATTATGATCGCCGACATCCGTTACGTCCACAAGAAAAGGAAGAAGAAGATATTAGCAGCAGAAGAATTGAAATGAATAAAAGTACCTATATATTTTGTCACGTGCCTAACATTTGCCACCAGAGATCACCAGTAGGTGAAGTCTACTGTAGCGCTGAGCTCTATTTGAAGTAACCGTATTAATATTTGAATGAAAATTAATTCTAGCGGATCCTGCAGTTTGCTGTTAACTTTGCCTTTCGATGCAGAAAAATCATCACTCACTTGATAGGAAGTGGTGTGCGTGAGTTAAATTCTGCCACCTTATAAGGTAAAGATATTTACAATACTTTTGTAATAGGTACATATACATTGGAACGTTATAAATAATGACACAAAGGTAAATTAAGAAAGAAAAATTGAATGCGATCCACTACAATCCAAGCAGGATTTGAACCCGCGGCCTCTGCGTTTCCGGCGCATTGCTCTTCCAACTGAGCTATTTGATCGCTACGTCAATCACACCAAATCTTTCATCCCTTAATTCTTTACGCTACTGGAGCGCCCTCTGCGTCACATATGTTTTTGAAATGCTTATGCGCATTAGCCATACCCTAGGATGTGCGCTTTACACGCACGATCATTTATAAAAATAAAAATGTGGTATTACCACATAAAAAAAAATAATATGAATCGATAAAAAGATTCTATACAAATAATTGGAACGTTGTCAATTATTTTTTACTATTTTAAAAATACAGTATACCTACTTATAACGGTACCACTTTGTAGGCTACACTAACAACGGAATAAAATGTTTCAATGTACACATTGAATTTCATGCCTTCAGGATGGAGATGGCGCCGATATCTTTAGCCACAAACGGGATCTAAGTGGAAGGGTCACGCTATCGAGTGATCTCAGTAAGTGTAGACCGATGGTCACGGCTGAAAACATTAACAACTGTACCGACGAATAAAGAGGCGTTATCGCAATAGATTTGCTATGGGAGTTGTGATGTTCTCGTGTGGAGGGTTTTCCGAGCAATTGGAATATTGGTTTTAAAGTTTTATTGTAACAAATTGCTTGTTTCACGTTATTGTCAATGTAAATGATTGGGATGGTGCAAACTGAATAGAAATAATTAATTGCTATAAAACATATGTCTGGTATCAGGCCTTAGCGACATGAGTTACACAAATGGGAGTTAATAGAAATTTAGGCCCTAAACTTGTCTATGAGTTTCATAAAGTCCATTCCACAACAGATAGTAACGCAAGTTACTTGCGTGTTTTTTATTTATGATACAAATTTAAGTATCATCATATCCGGGATATACAGTAACATATCCAAGGATAAATGAGCACTTAAAATTGCACCCAAACAACACGCAATTTAATGGTATTTACCGTTACCATTTCGTGGAATTGCCTGGAAGATGAAATGATTTTAAAAGTAGTAAATACAAAATAGATAGTCACCGTTTGTATGTTTTTTGCTTTTTATATTGATAATATCAGTACGAATTACGACCAACCAGAGAAATTTTGATGAAACATTAATCAACATTTCAAGCTAACGATATTGTAAATTTATTGCTGTTCTCAAAATCCATCAACTCTGCTTATGAACTCGTAAACTATTAATACCTTTATTACAAACTATAGACTCGAAGGATTACTGGCTGTCTAACACGATCCCGGTGGAATCAAATCGATCAATGTTTGCATTATTATTCTAAGCGATTATTTATGAAATCAGAATAAAAATCTTTTTTGTACCCGTATGAAAAAAAGAGATGATTTTTTTTTTATAAAAAAAGAACCGACTTCGAAATAAACTGAAAGGCCAAAAATAACCCGTTCACGTACAGATTACATTTCAATCCCTTTTTGAAGTCTGTGTCAAGCCTCACGTAAACTTCTTTATCGAACAAAAAAGTACAAGTTTTTGGCCTTTCAGTTTCATCAGTATTTTCAAGGGGTACACTACATAAATACGAAAAACTTAATTCCGATATTTATAATCACGAATTTCAAAATACCGATTTTTACATTTCCGAATGGATCAACATTCCGAATATGATTATTCCGATATTTCATAAATCCGATTTTTACATTCCCGAAATTACAAAAATCCTAATGATTATAATAACGAATTTCAAAATTCCGAATCTTTGTACACCGAAGTGTAAAAAGTCCGAACTATTAATATTCCGATTTATCACAAGTACGAATTCCGATTGCTAAAAAACCGATTTTCAAAATTCCGAATTTTAATACAACGAAAAATGAAAAGTCCGAGTCAATATTAATACGAAACTTAAATTGTTATGATTTATAACTTCATGCTTGAAGCATATTCCTTATGCCTTATTATTTTTGTATTACTTATTACTTTAAGTAAATAAATTCATATATTCAGTGTATTCTTTATTTTAATATTCTTTTGATTTCTTGGTTTAGGGCTTGTGCACAAATCACGTGAGGTTTTTTCGGCTACTTTTTGACCCCCCCTCCCCCTCACTACCTCACGTGTGTTTTTTTTTCGCCATGATTTCATAAAATTAGACTCGCTATTTTGAAGTATTCAACAAGTGTATATTTATTTTTAACGAAACCGATACAAAATATCGATTTTTCTTATTTTGTTTATTGTAGAAAAATACACGTGAGGTCTCCTTATACCCCTCCTTCCCCCAACGTGATATATCGTGATTGTTTCGTGACGTTAGTTCAACCTAACACTCCTCCTCGCTTCGCTCGTCGTCGTACCTAACCTAAGCCAATTTTACTTACAATTTGTCAATTTTTTTATTTTGGTTGTTATACAAACGTAAACTAACCTATAGTTTTCGGGGTTCAGCCAATAATCTAACCTATAGTTTTCGGGGTTCAGCAAGTCTGACGCTCCGCTCGCTTCGCTCGCTCCGCTATACGTGGTCACAATACAAACCTAACCTAACCTACAGTTTTCGGGGTCCAGCCAATAACCTAACCTATAGTTTTCGGGGTTCAGCAAGTCTGACGCTCCGCTATACGTGGTCACAATACAAACCTAACCTAACCTACAGTTTTCGGGGTTCAGCCAATTCGATATTTGTCCAAATCCGGTTTTCTATTTTTGTTTTAACTTAAAAAAATCGGTTAAATAAATAATCTTTACCCAAATACTCCGAAATATTTTATTCCGAATTTACTAATTCCGATTTTTAAAACTCCGAATTTCATAATTCCTAAGAAAGAAATTTCCGATTATTGAATACACGAATGTCATTATCCCGAATATCAAATTTCCGAATAAGTAATGAAGTTTCGGAAAATTAATAATCGGAATTTTGTTTTTCAGGCCAATGACACTTCGGGCTTTTCATTATTCGGAGTTATAAAAATCGGAATAATATACAATCGGAATTTTGAAATTCGGTTAAATAAATTTCATGTTTTTTAGTAATCGGAATTTTATTTCCTAGGAATTATGAAATTCGGAGTTTTGAAAATCGGAATAAGCAAAATCGGAATAAAATATTTCGGAGTATTTGGGTGTTCCCATTTTCAAGTCAGTTCTTTTTTTTTGTAATATTTTTTTTCTTTTTAGTGATTGAAATAAAATACATATGGCGGGGTGTTCGCGGAAGTCTTGTATGCATGAATTTCGTTTGAATTCTCCCTCAACTCAAAAAAAATACATACAACGAAAGAAAGAAACTCCTTCTTTTTTGGAAGTCGGTAAAAAAACAATATGAGTAGAAATTGTTTACTGATACTGTGATACTCATACATTTTGCCTTGTAATTATTATAATTATCTCAACAATATTTGTGCAGTACTTACTTACTAGTTGCTTTCTAAAATTGCTTCGTATAATTGAAGTCTAAACTTAATTTCGTAAAATTTCACCCAGTTCTATGAAACAAATGAGAAAATTGAATAGGCACAACATTCACCAAATAGAATTAGCATAATATCTGAATTACACCTACCCTCTACGTACATAACGAGGTCAAACCCACATCCACATACCGGCAGAGGAGTGAGTCACAATGTCCTTAATACCTGTGATGTACTTACTAATACAATTCAATATTTAAGACATAACTTAATAACTATTTAATGAACAAATGTTTTTATTCCGTGAAAGAGTAGATTATATGAAATGACAAGTACTTATACTGCTGTTCTTTTTCAAAACGACGCATTTCAGTTGGCTCACATGAAATTCTTATTCATAATTGACATTGCCTAAACTCACCGATCCTGCGCCAGGAACTTCAACTCTAGAACCAATCTTATACTGTCCTCAGTCACAACCTGCGGCAGAAATTTACTGATAAAAGGGCACAGTAGAGTGTGGTACTGGGAAATTGGACTCACATTTACTAGAAATAAATGAAATTCTTCATCTGAAAAACAAACAAAAAAATTAAAAAACATTAGTCATAACTTATATTTTTCTCTGAAATAAATAAATAATAAATATCAGACAACCTCACACAAATCAACCTAGTCCCAAATTAAGCTCAAGAAGGCTTGTGTTATGGGTACTAGGCGACGATATACATACTTATATAGATAAATACATACTTAAATACATAGAACATCCATGACCCAGGCACAAATATTCGTGTTCATCACACAAATATTTGCCCTTGCCGGGATTCGAACCCGGGACCGTCGGCTCAGTAGGCAGTTGCTTAACCACTGCGCCAACCGCGTCGTCAAAACTAACTAACTTTTCAGGACTGTTTTAATACAAACCAAAGCTAAGCTAATAGGTTTCACCCTCAAAACGCTTGTAAAATTTATAATTTGAGAGTTATGGCTAATGATTTTATGACAAACAATACGTTACGTGACAATCAATCGTTATGTGAAAAAACGCACCCTTTGAGAATTTTTAGATTTTAATTTCATGCGCAAAAGTTTTTAACGATTAAAAAAAATACTAACCATGATTTTATTATGTTCATTATGATAATTATAGGTATACCTTATACAGGAAAATGTTAAAAATCGTCGCATGAACCACTTTTCTTTTAATTATTGGTATACCTTATACTGGAAAATGTTAAAAAACGACGCATGAACCATATTTTTTTGAATTGGATTAAAAATAACCTTTCGGCCGTCTCCACTTTTTGTTATAAAAACTGGATTTTATTCGATTTAGAATAATCTAGTGACTAGATTCTAGACTTTGTTTTTTAAACATGACATTAACTGTATCAGGGTTGTTTACAGTGAGTCGGACTTTGCCGACTTTTTCTGGGACACCTTCTAGCACCATTCTTTATAATTATTCAGTTGACAAAGGTGTTTTTTTTTTAGTAAAAACAACTTCCATCAATGTTAGTGTTAAATTACGTCACAAAAATAAAAATAAATTCATTAAGTATGTCTAGCGATAAACTCAGACTATTTGGTTTTGAGGCATCGCATTGTAACTGTCACGTGTGTTTATCGAAGCTCACCCTTAAGCAAATGGACGATTCATTAAGGGGTGTCTGATTGATGGATCCTATTAAAAAGTAAAGGGGTCTGCATACGATCCGACGCTGCGTTTTTGTGCTTGTTTTGTCTGCTTTTGAAGTGTGAAGAATCCGTACATTACATGTCGCAGATTATAGCTGGGTGAAAGAAAATACTGTCTACTAATATTTATGTTTTGGGCAATTTTATGTTTATTGTGATAATATAGTATTTGTTTTGAATCTATATTATAGGTACTGTCAGATAATAATAGTTGTGATGTATTTGCAATTTGCAATAAACATTTCCCATTTATTACTTGCTATATTATGATAATATTTAAGTGTATCTGAGTGATACGTTTTTATACGTTATAAGTGTGTGTGTGTGTGTGTGTGTGTGTGTGTGTGTGTGTGTGTGCGTGATACGTTTTTGCTGATTATTTTTCTATTTTTTTATGTCATAAGGGGCAAGCGAGCAAAGGGATCACCTGATGGAAAGCGATTACCATCACCCAGACACCTGCAACACCAGAGGAGTCGTTGCCGGCCTTTCAGTAGGCTCTTTTCTTGAAGGTGAAAAAAAAACTTTAATAAAGTGGAGGCGCGTTATTTAATATTATTTGATCCCTGCCTACTACTTACTTTTTGCTCTACTTTTTGTTTTATATTATTAATTTATTTAAAGACCGTTTCATAAAATCTAATTGTAATTAAAATTTTAACCGAACCCTCGTGTGTAAAGGTCTTAAGAGTACCGATACATTCCAACCCTTTTCAAGGGTTATAAGCCAATGAATGAGCATGTATATCAGTCATTCTAATTAGGTACTAGCTAGTAGAAAAAGAGCGAAATAGATCAACTTCTCTGAGTACTTACGACTTTTAGTTACTGGGCAAGGCAATTGTAAATCAACCCTGTAATCATGTGAGCATTGACAGGTGAAGATACATCTGCCGTGAAATTACGATTGTTTTATCCGGAATAATCTTAATCAAGTTAATGAGTTTGACCACCTGTGAAGTAGATATTGTATTCGTATTCCATTTCTACACGACTTACTAGCCAGAGGAAACCGTTACTGCTTTGAAAATGCTATTATAGTGTCTGAAAGCGGATTAGGGAAATGCAGATTTTTTTTTATAAATAAATAAATATATTAAGGGACAATCTTACACAAATTGACCTTGTCCCAAACTAAGCAAAACTTGTAGGATGGGTACTAGACAATGATTATAAATATGAATACATATACAGATACAGGAACAGGAACAGATATTCGAGTTCATCACATATTTGCCCTGGCCGGGATTCGAACCCTAGGACCGCCGGCTCAGTAAGCTCAGGTGCACTACAAACTGCACGAACCGCTGCATTGCTCTCCAGCGTCATAATTATTTTTTTTTTTTTTTTTTATAACGGCACAACATAGTGGCTCCACTTCGCCTGATGGTAAGCAAAAAGGGGAGCCCAAGTCGCAATGGCAACTGACGAGAAACCAACGGTGCCAAGTCAGTTGACACTGCCATGCTGGCCCGAGAGATGCTTCTTCACGCTTCGTTTGAAGGGTCCCAAGTTATAAGAAGGAGGAAACACATGAGCCGGCAAGGAGTTCCATACTTTAATAGTTCGGCAGATGAAGGAATTGCCAAACTTCTTGGTACGTGTGGGAATATTCTCCACGGTGAGGCGATGACATCGCAAGCTGGCACGTGTGGTTCTATGACGGAAAGGGGAGGGTGGGATAAGAGAAAATAACTCTTCAGAACACTCGCCATGGTATAGGCGACTAAGTTACGACTTTGGGGCAAGACGCGCTACGAGTCGAGATGATAGCCTAAGCATCGACTCGCTCCATGGTGATTTGCTCCGCCTTACGTTTTCATCTGACAGATAAAGACTTATAGTAAAAAAGGCGGACCAGTCAACCTTAGGGCAAAGCAGATTTTTTTTTTGTTGTTTGATGCAGTTTTCTAAGAAAAATTAGTTTTAACAATTTGGAAGTCACGTCGAATATAAACTTACTTATGTTTTCATTGAGTTATTTTAAGTATCATTAAAAAAGACGCAAACCGCAAAGATTTCCGGAAAAGTATTTAAATGGCAACCTATATTCGACGTGGTCAGGATATAAATGTCTAGGAAACTGCTCTTTTAAAGTAGTTGTTTTTTTAAAGTCGACGATACGACAGTAAAAATACGCACCTTGTGAGGATGTGGGGTATAAAGATCACAAGTTTTGGATATCATATTTCAATGTTTGGTGCATTTGTACCCGCGGATCTTTATACATTCTACTTAAATAAAAAAAGCTAAACTTTAAGAGGCCTTATTCCTTTTAAAATTTGTTTTTTTCATATTATGACAAATATGTTGATAATTTCTACCATTTTTTTGAAGTGAATAATACTTTTCCCCGAGTTCTAGGTAGTAACATACTTAGCTATTTTATGCTTTCATTGTGTGCAGTCGAAAATAAGTTGTTAAAAACTAATTTTCCGCGTGAATTTTGTCAATTTCGAGTAGTATTTGAAACAAAAACTATCAATGAAAAATTCAAACTGTATGTTTCAAATATATACCAATAAATCCAAATAGCCCTGTTCTAGGTACTTACATCAATAATATGTTAAGAAACATGTTTGATCATAGAGAAAAATGCCTGAAAAATCTGCATTTTAAAAGGAATAAGGCCTCATAATTTGACCTATTTTACAGTGTTCGGTTGGCCGCCGCCGCCTCTGATCGTCTCTCCTGATGATGAATCGCGTACCGATTCGAAACATGTCAAGCGTTATTCGACTTCTACGACGACGTGAGTAAACCCGTTTAAGTATTTTAATATAATTTGATATTTTATATCACGTACCTACTAGTACGAAAATATACAAATCCAAATGGGTCAGTATGGAGAAGTCCGAAACTATGGTTCCTAAGAACAGATTTCCCTGTCTTTTATAGGTTCTGACTTCACCCTTGTCACCTATTTGGATCATTTATCCTGTACAGTACCTACTATTTCTGTTCTTTCTATCGTAAGTCCGAATTTTTGCTTCCCATACGTTTCGCCAAATTTTGATTTGTCTGAAAGCCATTTTATTCCAGAACTGTTATTTTTTCTAAATAACGATAAAACAAACGTAACCTGACCTATAACGGGTTCTTTAAAACAATGTTTACAAAAACCCTGAAAGTATTACGGGTTTCAGGAAAAAAATACCATCAGACAAATGGTACTTACCAGTAAATAATGTTGTCCCGCAAAAATGTTTAGGTACTCGATGTTTTCGTGCCACTAAAAAATGTTATAAATTTGCACGATAAAAATACTAAATGATAAATGAACATGGATACTATCAGCAAGAAAATTGCACCGTTAAACTACAAAAGCATTCAATTAGCCAAAGTTGATGAAATTGATCACAGTGTCACATAATACAGTTAGGCGTTCACAGTTCCGGCCAAAACTGGTCAAACATTAAAACATTGATGGATATTTCTCACAACTGTAGCATTATGTTCGACTAAAACTGTCTGATATATTTTAGAGCAAGCCCATTCGTCTTAAACGGAATCCATGAGGCTGCGAGTCGATTGCAAGATTCCGAAGTCGTCGAGTTAATCTAATATAAAAGTTCACAAAGAAAATAAAAAGATAAGTATATAAATAGTGCCTGAAGCACATGCCTAATAATATTTTTATCATTATTTTAATTTTGTATTGTATTTGAAATGTAGATCTTTGTTTAATATGATAATTGAATGGGATAATATAACTTAATATAATTTGATATCTTAGTATAAAATGTAACATGTAAAATTACAAAACATTTTATAAATAAATAATTATGTGTATGAATATAATTGTCGATCATCAATAAAGCGAGGATGGAAAGAAGTGGTTAAATGAAATCAACTTATTCTATTATTATCTTATCTTTCTATGAATCTGTCTTTGGCAGATACTTTCTGTGTTAAAATCCTTGGACGATGTTGTGTAATTTTATTGCATAATACATATTACTTTAAACTGGTTTCATTTCAACGACATGGTTGGCTCTGTGGCAGTCAAAATGAGAATATTTTTTTTCCGGGTCGTGGATAAATTGCGGATAAATTCAATTTAATAGGGATGTCACATACAGTTTATCTATATTTATTTTGCTACCCGAAGTTTCATACGCGACAAGTTAGACATCTCTCATGTCTCTCCTAGTCTACATGAAGCTGATTCGTGGTCGGCGTGGGAGCAATGTCACCATAAAATACGATTGTAGGACAGAAACGAACGGCCGCGAACATGATTGAATTTTATTGTGTACTTTGAGTTCACTTGTGATGATGTGAATATTCATAGGAAAAAGCTTGATTGCAGCCGATGATTTTAATTGACCGATTAAGATTTGAATTTATTGGTTGTTTGTTTTAAAAGTCAGATTAATATCATCAACATCAGCATTTTAGCCCACATGCATTGTTGAGTCTTTTTACCTTCACAAGACAGATAAATATAAATATAATTTAATATAAAGAAGCTGAAGCCACCCAAAGAGCAATGAAGAAGGCTATGCTCGGAGTTGCTCTGCGAGATTGTATCAGGTACTGTAGAGTGTAGCATGATTATATCCATAGAGGAAACAAAGTAAAGCTAAAGACATAGTCTTCTTAGGCCAAATAACTAACAGGACAGGACTAACAAACAGACTATGCTGATTTCGTGAAATCGAGAAATTTTATATATGTATTTAAAGGGGCCGAAATTAACCATTGGTAACTCACAGAGCATTCGATTGGGCCTAAATACGTTAAAGATAACACACCAATTAATATTCCGCAAACATGGCCGCGCGGCATCCACGATTGATCTGATCAAATATTAAAACGGGTGCTCTCCTAAAATTCAAGTAGCTATTAAATCGTTCCAGTTACCTCATAACGGATTCAGTAATTTGCCCATACGTCTTGTTATGGTCGTTCCGGAAGATTAAAACCCAGGCCACCCTTCATAAATCCTGGCTTACACCTAACCTCGTGTATTATTCAGAGCCCTACCTGGAAAAGAGGGTGAGAGCGCCCTCAACGCCACCAAATTGTCAATGTCCGAAGCAATACGTGGCCCGTTTGCCACAGTTTACAGCGTTTTCCGAAATAAAATCGGTTCCATGCATATTAAATTGTCATCATATGGTCGAGAATGTTTACGCGAGGGTCCCGACGCCTTTATAGCTATTGTCAATAGTAAAACGCCCGAAAGCGGCGCCGATTGACAAATTTGGGCTAAAATCTGTTTTATGGAAAACTAGCTTTATGTCCTACCTTTCTTGACTCGGCTCGGAGCTTCATACATAATAATGACCACTTATTTTGGCCTTTGAATATTTTCTTCAGCTCAAAGCGTTTGACAGAGACGTAGAAATGTTAGTCTTGGGATTTTGTGATTTATTGTTGCTTTGTTTTCGTGAATTCATAGTTGAACTATACTTGTAACAAAAATCTAACGCGGGTTTATATAACTCGACACCTAACTTGATATCTAATGGACTCTTAGGTTTAATAATTAATATACATAAATATCATACATTTTACACACATCAACCGAGTACATTATATAGTGCACAATGTTTTTCGACTGTTTTCTGTCGTCAAAATTCGTTCTAGCACGCTTTCTCTATCAACTTCAGTAAAACAGCTGAGATGGTAATATGGAAATTTATAGTTTGCTTGATAAAATACCATGGAATGTATGCACTATATTTCTATATCTTGCTTGTGTTACATGTACTCGTACTACACTTACGGTCATAGAAATTGAAACTGTCACATAGAACACATAGAAATTGTCATAATTACAATAATAAAAAAAACAGGTACGCGTTTCAGCTTCCTTTACTGTACATAGATAGATTATTATAATAATGTTCCCAAACTAAATGATATTTATATAGACAACGTCCAAGACCAAGCAGATTTCAAGCGAGATACGCCGAGCAGACGAGCAGCCATCTATTTTTTCTCCTGTTTATCATGCTCGAGGAAGGGGGTGTTCATGTTTCACGGAAGTTCCAGAAGCGGTATAGTCTTATTACTTCTGGGATCCTAAGGGTGCGGTTATCAATATTTCCATAAGTGGTTCGGCTACTAATTTACCACATTGAAAACATACAAAAATCCATTTCATTCAACCAGTAAATTTACCCATCGGCATTGTTTATACGATGCTCTATCGCATTCCCCGATGACGAGATACCATACACATGACAGTTCGACAATGTACCGACCAGGGGGCGTGGCTTGCGTAGGCGCAATCGGTGGACATTGTTCGAGTGATCACGCCGATACGACCAAATATTGAGGTTGAGATCTTATCATAATTATAATGTTCTTTTATTGGTATTTACACTCGCGTATCGTATGTGATCGGCACGCTTGGGCTTATCTTAAGCGTTTGGTTGTAGAAAGTTGTCTATTAAGTTTAGGAACAGTATCATCATAATATCATGCATCAATAATTTAAAAACACTATCAATCTTATACCAAGTCGAGTTCTATTATACTGTTGTAGACGGAGCCACTTTGGATGAAACTCTTCGTACCATAATTATTTGTCGCGCACTTCACACGCGAGTCGTCGTAAAACAGTCGGTAAGTGTCAACCTGGGGGGGTATTCGACCAATTTTAGAGATATAATGGAGATCTCTCCTTTTCATCGCCATCCGTCACTTTTGACGTGTGCCTACTTGACAAGTGGCGATATCCCTAGAGCATCGCAACTTCGTCAATTCGGACGCGCAAAATTTTCGCTTTCTTTGTATGTGACGGCATAAATAACAGGCGCATACTTTAAATTGACCGCGTAGTACGTGAAATTAATCCGTCACGTTTCGTTTAAAACAGAAATTTATATACTAGAATAACATTTTTGACAATCATTATCGCCTTCGCATTTCCAAAATTGAGATGAGATATGTCACTTTTAAGCTCATCGCATTTAAATGGACGAGGATCTAGGCTAAATGAAAGCGTAATATAAGGTGATTAATGGTAGGTATAGGTATAGGTAGGTACCAATATACTCCTTTTAACGAGACGGCCTTGCGGAATCTTTCTCTGGCGGGTACAAATAGCTTCCATTTGCTTTCTCTGCTCAGTCATGATGTCATGAACTCGGACGCATAAAGCTAAAGAGGTAACCGTACACAGAATGGAAATAAGTTTCTGTGGAAAATATTTCTTTATTGTCAATTTTCCTTTTATGCGCAAGTCTACATATTTCTAATCACACTAATATTATAATGTAATTATATGTATATATATATATATATATATATATATATGTATTATACATTTTGGTATGAAGGTAGCAGATACTGTGGATAACATATAGGCTAGTTTTTATCCTGAAAAAGTAGGTATAGTGTTCCCGTGTGATGAACGGGTAACACCGCGCGGCGCAGCTAATAAAAGATAAAAATGTAACGAGTCCATGACCACCTTTTGACATCTATCAGGTCTATGCCATAATAAAAATTTAAATGTCATCCCGTTTGTTACTATACGAAATTTCAACTCAATTAGAAACCAAGAAATTAGGGCGCAAAATAAAAGTCAGTACAAATGGCGGACTTAATGCCAAACGGCACACTAGAAGTTAATGCTAATCAGAAATATAATTGTACAGAGAGCATCTAGGGTACTAGTAAAAATACACACTATAAAAAATGAATACAACTATGTACGGAAAACTACAACATAGGATATTGAAATAATAATGAGGTAATGAAATAAGATGATTTATTCTGCAAGTAGGCCACAAGGGCACCTTTACATGTCTGAGTCTACCGGTATTTCACAAGAGGAGACCACTGTTGAGAAGAAACACCGAAAGAAACTCAACAGTCAGTAATTTTGGATGACTGGTGAGTGGTGATAGATGAACTATTCGGGTTCGGGTTCGGGTATCAGCCAGTGCACGGTGACCCTACAAGGCTGCTCTCATGTCGTGCCTAGCTTAATTAGCTGAACTCATGCGCCTCGTGACATTTGCTCCACGTCCGCGAATTTGTTTAATAAAGCGTCTTCCCGCTCACGGAGCAAGCAATTGTAACGGATTTTTTAATACAGTGGCTCATAAAGTGGTATTATTAGTTGGCTACAAGTATATCGTGGGGGAACTTGAATTATCGGCATATGTGCTTTTTACATTTTGGTTTTTTTATTTGCTGTCATTTGTACACTTTTGTACACGTTACTTTGCTCTCCCGTCACCATTGAAACATTACGAAAATTATAATAGAGCTTCCGGAAAGGTTGTTGGGTAGGGTAGTTGTGAAATTGGTTGGGTATATTGTATATATTGTCCATGTCACGTATGTCGAAGTTGACATGGCCGGTAAATCGCTCAAAATATCGCTACGTGATAATGATTATACATCGAATATGCAACACATGTAACAGAGGGTTATACAAAATTAATAAAGTAGGTAGTCATCTTTCCTGTGGACAGTATAGTAAAATAAGTTGATAATTGGATTACTGACTTGTCATGCAATCAAAATGACACTCACTGCAGTGAACTGACATTCAATGACTATAAAATGATGTACATAATGTGTTTATTGTACACTATTTATTCAAAATTAGAGAGTATTTAAATTTTACATATTAGAATCCAATGACAAAATTGTATTTAATGCCTTATTAACTTTGAAATTTTCACAGGACAGACACAAAACTCTTAACTCATGGTAAAAAATCTGAATGACCTAAACACGTTCTTCAGACACTACAAGTAAGGCAACCTGAAGCTAAGAACATGTGTGATTCATTCGGCTAAAGAAACCACACTGCAATGAAATACAATGAAGCAAGAAGGTTTCTACAAAAACAAGAATTATTATCCACATCGTTTCGTATTCTCTCCGCGCAAAAAGGGACACCAATTATGCGTAAACGCAGTCCGAGGTCGGTAATAACGAATCGGGAACAAAATTCGCAATAGTTACATGTTTGCGAAACCTTGCCGATCCCGTACACAAGCGCTTTGACGTTCAAAATTGCTCTATTATTTCTTTACAAGCTTTTATTTTTCCTTACCCATTTTTTTAAACATGACTTGAACTGGGCTGATTAACCTTCACCACCAGTGAGTCGGACTTTGTGGAAGAGTACAAGCCCACCTAACGACGACGACGCGTTTGGTCGGTTTGTAGACACCTGCCTACTGAGTCGGCGGTCCCGGGTTCGAATCCCGGCCGGGGCAAATATTTGTTCTTGGGTCATGGATGTTATATCTATATATGTATTTATATATTATGTATATCGTCGTCTAGTACCCATAGTACAAGCTTTGCTTAGTTTGGGACTAGGTTGATTTGTGTATGATTGTCCCTTAATATTTATTTATTTTATTTATTTACTAAAGAGAATGTCGTCGCGCCACAGGAGTGCAACAATAATAATATTCATATAGTCAGCAATGTATTGGAAAGTATACCATAGAAACACGAAGAGGGAAGACCATAGGCCATTTAAGACGACACAACGATCTAATTCAGAAGATAATAGAAGGGAAAATTGAGGGAAGGAGAGTACAACAGAGTTTGAGATCGTTTGATATGTTTCGAGGAACAACTGTCAATTTTGCAAAAAGAGCAGTCAGGCTTAAGTTTTCCCTACCTTCCCTTAAGTTTTACCTACACATAGCCACCTTCTACAACGACACAACATAGTGGCACCACTTCGCCTGACACTGCCTGCAAGTCATGTTTAAAAAAAAAGACGCTGCTCGATATCGGCAGCTCCCTCACTCTTCGAATCATAAATCGTCACGCACCGTACTATAGGAAGCTCCCACCACAATACGCTTCAGAATTCGAATAAGGTCCCACCGAGGTTTCTCCAAGGGGCTACAGCCAGGGGTTCTTCAGAAGGGGACTAAAACAATTAAAGAAGCATGCTTGGGATGCTTTTGCTATTGCAAATGTCCGTTGGCTATACCTACGCAATTTTCTGAGCAAATGTAACAAATCCTCAATAAGTATGTTTTTTTGATATCTAAATCATTATCCTTGGTGGCGAGAAAAGACTGACCTACTTAAGGTCAAGGTGAATAGGCAATTATATTAGAATATTAAACTTAAAGGCTTTGTATTAGGTTTTAGGAACATAAAATTATCTTTCAATGTATGTTTGCATACCGAAGGCGCGTACAACTTAAGATCGGTTTTACTCTACTTGTTTTCCAATATCGATTATATATTTAAAAAATTGAAAATTGTTTGTCCATTCATCAAGCATAAACGGCTGGACCGATCTCAAAAATTTTTGGTATACGGGTAACTGCGCATCCGATGTTTATAGGGATATCGTTTTTACCCGATTACGGAGAAGCAAAAGAAGAGAGTTACTACTTTTCTTCCACATGGACGTACGCGGGTACATTCTAGTGAGAATAAAAACATCATGCGAAAATCGCGGGAAATGCGCTCTCGTTGAATATTTGATATACTAGTCTAACGTCAAAAAGTTGCTCCATGCGTCATTGTGTCAACCCGGCTCGATGCATAATGCATCGTTTCCATTACACTACGAATTTTAACATAAACTCGATGTTAACGTTTCTTTCATGAATAAAATGCAATTTTTTATTCGACAGAGTCAGGCTTTAGCATGTATAGGCGGGATGGGATGGGACCGCTTTTTGTTTGATACATTTCTTTAGTAAGACAACAGCTTACACTTGTATGAGTGCTGTAGTGATATACGTCATTCTTCTTATAAATGGTTCATGATATGGAGGCGGCGGGTGTTATGCTAAAAACTAATGTGGAGATATTTTACGAAATGATTGGTATAAAAGAGAGGTGCAAGAAATATTTACATTTTGAACAGGACTCGAAGAAGCAGAAATACAATACGTACATTTGCCCGTTGTTTATATACTTATATTTATTTATACGCTTAATATTACTGTTTAGGTAAATTAAAAAGTTTTTTGACAATAATTAAATTTCATTATTTTACATAAGAAACATTTTTCATGATAAAAATTAAAATTTTGTCGAGTCGAACGGGCCTATTAGGATAAAATGTAAATAAGAAAACGTACTAATTTAAAACATTCTTTATTTTCTCAACAAATATCCTCGTATATACCTCATCAAAGGGTTGGTTTACTATAGTTCGCATTGGCCGTTGGTAAGCGACGGTGCTAGTCTGCAGGTCATTCCGTTACAACACTGTCCCCTTTTGAAAAGATTGCACTGTAAACATTATTAAAATATATATAAATACAAAGGATAAAGCCAAAATTTTACGCAATCCACCGCAGTGCTGGTGATAATCGAACCCACGTCCAGTCGCCATCATATATATCGCAGCATATAAGGCGTTCATAAATATCTGAACATGTACTGTAACGCCCAGGTAATAAGAGTCGTGTTCAGATATTTATGAACGCCTTATATGCTGCGATATATCTGATGGCGACTGTACGTACCCTGTCCCACTGCTTTCCAGCAAGTGTTAGAACAGCGAGAGAGATGGCGCTATTTTAAATATTGAACAGAATCATTATTTATACAGGCTGGAACATTTCTAAAGACTGGGCTGACGGAATAGTGTCATCTGAGTGATCTACAATCGACCTATTATAATTGTAAAGCTAGATTTAAAAGTAAAGAAAAGTCATCCAAATAAAATATTTTAATTTCAGTGACAACCCTACTAATTCAAAGGTTTCATTTTAAATAGACACCTGTCTTTAATAGCTTTAACTTAACGATGTTCAAAAGATGCTAGGGTTGACATAAGCCGATTTTTATACTAATGTTTAACAAACTGTATCTCAAACATGGATAGAAATATTGACATAGTTTATTGGTAAAAAATGAAGTAAGTACTCAGTCTGAACAATTCCCTGTATGCTTAAAAGTTCCTCGATCTGTTCCACCCTGTATATATTATAATGTTTTTAAAATTTTATATAAATAAGAAATGTGGCATGGCAACACCACATACAATAGGATCAACATTGTTTTTGTTAAATATTTTTAACATACATTATAACATATAATATTGTTAGCATTCGATATTTTATTATATTAATAATATAATAATAATATATCGTATATTCCACTTAAACATCAAAAACTACTAAATATATTACCTTAAAACTTTTCAGATACTTATATAGCTTTTACATCTTAATAGGATAGGCTATGATTTATTCATTCATAAAAAGGCTAAACAGGAGTTTAATAATGATAAGAAAAAGGGCCTGATTCAGAAGGCGGTACTCCTGCGGGCTAAGATGTTTGCTTTTAGTACGCGATAAATAAGTAAGTATATTATAAAAAAGGATGAGCATCTTAAACACTATTAATGGGCACATTTTCGTCCTTCTGTGCGAGCCAAGCCGAGGTAAAAGCTAGTATTCAAATGAATGAAAGAAAGAATATTAGCTGTATAGGTTAATTCGAAAAAATAAATAATTATATTTGTATTCAATAAAAAAAAAAACAACCAAAAAATATTGAAGGGCCAATTGAATTTTGAGGGTGACTTAAGCTCCTTCAATACAGCATGACCTAATAAGAAAAATAGTAAATTTGGGACTTAAAATTACTTACTTTTTACTCACTATTTCGATGTTTTTTTTACTGAATCTTTTTATCGAGTCTATGTTATTGTGTGTAAATACCATTTTTTTATTTTTATAAATATTGACACAATGACAAATTATGATCTATTAACGTAGAATTCTGGAATTAAAAATTTGCTGTGATTGACGCAACGAAGGGTCGCAGGTTCGAGTCCTGCTTACATTGTAGTAGATCAAGATAACATTACATTTCTCTCATAATTTATCTTTGTGTGAATATTTATATCATTATTTCGACGTTCCTTTTTACTGGTGCTGAAGAGATTAAATTTTATGTACATATAATTATTATTATTAACATCGCACCTTTGTAACGTACGAAATATCAAGTGAAGTTGTTGGTCAATGTTTTCTTTTGAGCAGTAAATGTATATCACTCCAATAATATAAATTTCTTAGGAATTGATATATTTTTTTTAAAATAAAGCACTTACCTTTTGTCCTATGATCTTGCAGGGCTCTTCACCGTTAGCTACCAGCGCCAACAATACGATAAGAATTACAACCCATCCTAAATGTTTCATCAATTTCATCATAATGAGGTTGGTTTGGTTGCTAAAAACATGGAAAACATATTTATTATAATAAAAATTAAATGCTTATCAATAAGGTTTTGAGTTAATTTCAATAGTACATTACTGCAGACGCCGGGAAATAAGGGCTTGCCGGCTGAGTAGGTATAGACGTCTAGTGATACGAAGCCGGCAAGCCCTTTTCACGGCTAAGGCATGTATAGTGTTTTTCTCAAACATATGCAATGAAATAAAAAAAATACATCACTCAAAAAACTAATTTTATATCGCGGTAACCGAAGACAATAAATCCGTGATTTTTCAAAATTGCCGCCGTTTTTTACTGACAATTTAGGCTTGCTAAACTATATACATATTTATTATTATACTACTTTTTCGTTACATTTATAACTTGGGTTGAAATTAAAATAAGATTCATTCCAATTGAAGTTAGTACAGCGGATCGCTAATAAGATAAAACACGTTTTTGAACGAAACTTTAGGACAGACATTTTGTCAATCAATTGTCTGTGACATCTGACTCACATTATAACCTTTCTTTCATTTATGATGTGTAAAGTTACAACAATTTGAAAAAAATATCAAAATATCACAGACCCGGCGATCTAACATATATATTGCATATTACGTTCTACAAGGAAACAAGATAACAACCTAGCATTACCTATAGATATAGATAGGCAGCTGTATTCTACATACATACTATTAATATCACCATGGATTTGTACATGCTTAGTGCACAGAACTTTTTAAAGGTACGTAACTATTATTTAAAACAGATTATTAACAAAGTTTTTGACAAATTTAACTGATATTAAATGACGCATTCGACATATGGGGGCAATTGCTTATTGAAATTTTTATTGTTTTTCCAGGTACACTGATATTAGTTAGCTGTACTTCCGAAACTGGTCTTGGCTGTGATAATGTAGCTGACTGTTGATTCTGCTGAGATGGCAAAGGAGAGTTTTTTTTTTTTTTTTTTTGTTCACAAACAACTGGCTTCCCATATCTACTCTAACCGTATACTCACTCCTTACCAATCTGGCTTTCGGCCAGGCCACAGTACATGTACAGCGTTACTCAAGGTATTGGAGGATGTGAGACTAGGTATGGAAGCTACCCAATTAACTCTGTTGGTCTTGATAGACTTCTCCAACGCATTCAATGCTGTTGATCACGACCTTCTATTGGCTATACTCAATCGGTCAAATATCTCATCATCAGTGGCTACATGGTTTGCCTCCTATCTTCGCGGTCGCCGTCAGAGGGTTCACGCAGATCGATCATTTTCTGACTGGTGTGATCTCACTTCCGGTGTACCGCAAGGCGGAATTCTCTCTCCACTCTTATTCTCTCTTTTTATTAATTTAATTGTGTCTCACTTAGTATGCTCTCATCATTTGTATGCCGATGACTTGCAGCTGTATACCCAGGCGAGCGCTGACGATTTAAATCGCGCAGTTTCTGACATCAATAATGACCTGGACCGGATTTCTGCTTGGTCTCGTAGTTTTGGGATCACCGTGAACCCGTCTAAATGTCAGGCCATTATACTCGGAAGTCCCCGTTTGCTCTCTACAACTGAAATGGCGCACATAGCTCCTATCCGGTTTGAAGACACTCCTATTCCGTTGGCGTCGCAAGTGAAGAACCTGGGTCTGATTTTTGACTCCGGCCTTACGTGGGAGCCACAAGTGTCTGACGTATGTCGCAGAGTGACCAACACACTTCGATCGCTTTACCGACTAAAACACTTTCTTCCTGTCAGCACCAAAACTCTCCTTATTCAAGCTCTTGTTCTGCCCGTATTTGATTATGCTGATGTGTGTTATTCAAACATCACTCAGGCTTCATTGAATCGTTTGGATCGTGTTCTTAATAACTGCATTAGATTCATTTTTGGACTTCGTAAATATGACCACATATCTGATTTTCGCCGTCAACTTAATTGGCTTCCCATTCGTGAACGTAGGTCATTACAAGTCTTATTCACTCTTTATTCCATTTTATTTGATCCAGCTGCACCCGAGTATCTTAGATCTAAATTTCAATTTGTATCTGCTCGACCCGGTTGCGTCCTTCGCACTTCTCGTAAACTCATGCTCATTGTCCCTCCTCATCGCACCCGCTTTATGTCAAATTCTTTCACTGTTCAGGCAATACGGCTTTGGAACGATCTCCCACTTTCCATCAGGCAAGCACAAACAAAGCAAACCTTTAAGCACATGTTGCGCAAGCATCTCACCAGTAAGCTCCTAGACTGATTGTCGGTTATGATATTTTGCACTGGGTACAAGAATTAATGTTTATGTAAGTATATTGTATTGCATATTTGTGTATGTTTATTTATTGTGTTCATTATATTACTGATATGTAATAAGTTTCTCTTTTGGTATAATGTTGATAGTTGACAGGCCCTGCACCATAAAATGTTTCTGTTTAGCCCAATGGTTGACTGGTAGAGAATGCCTTATGGCATTAAGTCCGCCATTTGTACACTTTTTGTTTTGTGCAATAAAGTTTAAATAAATAAATAAATAATAGTTACTTACAGTTTATATTTCCACTCTTTTATACAATTTACTCACCAAATTGCATTAAATAGCTACATAAAATAATTAAAATAATATTACAATTTGTATCCGCGATGCCGTCGTGCCAACATCATTCTACCCAATCTTTAACATTTTTTTATCTTTATTTTTCTATAGTTTCCCGCCACAGATGTCAACCAATCACAACGCTGCATCCACGGTATACCTTCACTTGCCAAAATTTCATATGCCCGAATTTCGTCTGCCATAATATTCAATAGTCTGAATCTTTTGTTTCTTATAAATATGTTTCCCATAATCATTGTTTACCATATTAATCCTATGCCAGAATCATTGTTTCCCAAAACATTAATTCCAATAATAACATTTGCCATAATGATTGTAATCCATAATTATCGGTTCATCATCATTTGCTAAACAACTTTTTACAAATAATCACTTAACAAACAACGATTCACAAACTATTCATTTCACAAACCTGTCATTCCTTTAAATGCTCATTTTACAAATAATTACTCGACAAATATACATTTAGTAACTTTGACGCTTGATAAACATATTGAAATACAAAGTTTCATTTAAAAATGTTCACTTCACGAATAAATCGTTTTAAAAATCAGTTATTTTGCAAAATGTTATTTGATAAACTATTGTTTCATAAAAATATTAAAAATAACTCTCTATGTAACGAAACGCAGGACGGTATGAAGTTTAATACCTACTCGAAACACTTGGGCCACATATTAAACAGGCAAGTACTTACTTCAGTCAGATTGTACCAAGTAGGGCCCGCTTCTGGGACTTAAAAAACATTATACTTTTTTTGCTGTTTTTGGGCTTAAATTATTATATTTTGTTCTTTAAACTTTTTCTCTAAGAGCGATATTTACCGAGATATTGGGGTTCAAAATTTTTTTTATAATTTTTTGCTATATTCAGGCTAAATTAGATTGAGTGATAAACCATGAATACAAAGATCAAAGCTTAAAGAAAAATTGAAAAAGGAGCTACCTGGTGGAAGGGACCGGGAATCGACACACAAAGCATAAGGAAAAATTCGTCAGGTCTACGTGGAGCGAGGGTAGCGAAGTGGCTAACGCGCTGGACCGGTAATCCAGAGGTACCGGGTTCGATTCCTGGTCCCTTCCACCAGGTAGCTCCTTTTTCAATTTTTCTTTAAGCTTTGATCTTTGTATTCATGGTTTAAATAAAAATTGTGGTGTACCCGCATTAAAAAAATGAGACATTACATGTTTCATAATAGTTATTTACGATACAAGTGTGGAAGGTAGGTGATTTCAGACGAGTGTGATTTTTAGTCACGAGCGAGGTACGAGCGAGTGATTAAACAAACACGAGTCGGAAATCATCTTACACACGAGTTCTGTACAAAACTTTACTGTGCATGTACGAGAAAATAGAAAATACTTTAATACTGACAAAGACTGTTTTCATCGGAAAAAAAGTATTTTGATTTGATTTATCCAACAAGAAGCCGTCGTTCACATTTTTTACTTCTTCAATAACATTTTACGGGTTTAAATTCATGATTCGTCCCTTTATCTCGCCATTTTTTCAGCAGATTTGCACAAAACAACTTCAAAATAAACTAGACATCAATAAAAAATGGCGGAGTTATTTGGAAACCGCGCTCGACATAATCTACTACTGCGCATGTGCAAAAGTATTTTTTTAATATTCGTCTTATGTCAAAATGGCACAAGCGCGTGTACATTCAGCCAAATTTATTTAATGAATAACGATTTAAAGTTCGTTTATTAATCAAATTTTATATAATCAAATATTAATGAAATATTGGTTTTATTGTACTTTTATACGTGATAATAATCGGTATTTGACTTATTTATCAAACTTTTTGTAAATAATAAAACCTCTTTGTGCCAGGTTGTCAGATACGGCTATAAATAAAAAAAAATAAAAGTAAAAAGCACTAGTGCGGAAAAGTAGTACTTTCCGCACAGTTTGAATGCCTAGAATACGCTCTTTTCGAGCACATGCATTGTAAAATTATAAAACAAACAGCGCCCTCTCTCGCTTGCTTGTTCACCGCTGTAAAGTGGTGCGGTAAGATGTGAATATTAACGTAATGAAATGAATGAAATGAATGAAATGAAATGACATGAATATTTATTGTGTGACAGATTTAGGTTAACATTTTTACATTTTGCGGTTACTGGTGCAAGCGTTGGATCAGCCAAATCTTACCTTTTCAGGTGTACACACATTACATAGCTAATTAGAATTTAAATTTATAACTAATATGTCAAACAGATAGATTATAAGATAACAAAAAGAAAAATAATACACTAAGAGATATCCGGACAATATTATTTGAATTCATACTTAATTAACATGTCAAAGTGTCAAACAAATATTATTACCATTATAAAAAAATATATATTTATATACACTTAGTCCGAAAAATATTCATTTAGGGAGTAATAACATTTTCCCACTAGCCATTGTTTAACAGATTATTTAAACTGATTAAGACAAATATTCTTGAACATATCGGGTAATTTTTTATAAATCTCTATGCACATCATATATGAATTTTTGGCTATGATTTGGAACTTTGCAGGTAGTTTATATAGTTTATGCGTATACTCGTATTGAGATCTAATTTCACGAGAAACTGTGTCCTGCTTTAGTTTGAACATATCTTTATGCTTTTGCACAAACACACAAGTTTCATATATATATATAGACATGTCAAGGTTAAGATGTTAAATTTTTTAAAATATGGGCGGCATGAGTCATTTCGTCGTAGTCTAAATATTGCCCTTATACAGCATTTCTGAATTAAAAATAGCTTCTCTTTGTCTGTAGAATTGCCCCAGATTACAATGCCGTAACGAAGAGAAGATGCAATATATCCATTGTATGCAGTTAAACCTGCTTCTGTGGATATCACTCGGCTAACTTTTCTCAGTGCAAATATAAATTTATTAATTTTAGCACAAAGAGCATGGATATGTTCATTCCAGGTGCAACACATATCAATATTTATGCCCAAAAAACATGTATGCGGTACTTCTTTAATGATTTCCTCTTTTAACTTTATATTTAAATCATCAGTATGACCCTTAACACTTCGGAATTGTATGTAGTTAGTTTTAGTCAAATTTACCTTAAGATTATTCTCACTTAGCCAGTTTACTGCTTGTGCCAGAGTTGAATTTATAACATCGTTATAATTGTCATCTTTATCTTTTCCTTCAATTATAATGGTAGTGTAATCAGCGAATAAGATACATTCGTGCGATAGTACATTCGGCAAATCATTAATGTACAGTAGGAAAAGAAGAGGGCCTAAGATACTGCCCTGAGGGACACCAAATTTATTACGAACATATGATGACCGGTAGTTGTTAACTAATTTATTAACTGGGCTATAACCTGAGATTTGTACACACTACGTATTCACATAGAGGTCGCTAAGGTGTAAAAACCTTTCAAATAAACAATGCAAAGATCGACACACAAAGCATAAGGAAAAATTCGTCAGGTCTACGTGGAACGAGGGTAGCGAAGTGGCTAACGCGCTGGACCGGTAATCCAGAGGTACCGGGTTCGATTCGACCAGGTAGCTCCTTTTTCAATTTTTCTTTAAGCTTTGATCTTTGTATTCATGGTTTAAATAAAATTGTGGTGTTGTTGGTGGTGTTAATGTGGGTATTAAAAAAATGAGACATTACATGTTTCATAAAATTATAGATTGAGTGATGTTCCATTTTTTAAGCAAGCATTTTGACGCTCCGCTATACATGGTCATAAAACAAACCTAACTGGATTCGGATTTTGAGCCATGTTACCTAAAAAAACTCAATAACCTGAACACTAAGACGTCTGTATGTTCATCAAAACAATTATACTTTGTTAATAATCAAGTATGTTAATTAATATTTGTACTCGTAGAAAACTACACATATGAATAGCGTTCACACCATGATGATTTATTAAACGAAATGTTTACTAAACAATGCATTTTATTAACGTTGTTTTATCATTCGTTATTTTGTCAATTGACTAGAATAATAAATAAATAATTTGCTAAATAATGTTTTGTGATATGATGTTTTGTCCAATAAATAATTTGTATCATGATCTATTTGTAAAACTATATTTTATGCAACGTCTAATTTGGAAATCGTTAATTTGTCAAACGTTGTTTGTAAAATGAATATTTATGAAACGTTGTTTAGCAAGTGATTAGCTACCATAATTATCACATGCTATAATGTCATATGCCATCCAAATGGAACATAGGTAGAAAACCGAAATCTGTAGGTTAGGTTGGGTTTGTTTTATGACCCCGTATAGCGGAGCGTCAAAATGCTTGCTTCAAAATACAAATCCTAACAAAATTTACAGTTTTAGAAGAACTACGATAAAAGGGAACATTAGACCAAAACCGAAAACTTTAGTTTAGGTTAGGTTTGTATTGTGACCATATAGTCATGGTAATGTAATAGTACATAGTATCTATGTACATACGTGGTCACAATATATATAAATAATATTTAGTATGGCGTTTAAATATTCTATCAAACGATATTATGGCATTTAATACTATGGAAATCAATACTTATGGCATTCGTATCATTATGGCATATAATAATCGGGAATACAAGAGGATGTCAAATGAATTTTCTAGTTAAACAAAACATTCGGGCAAAAGTAATTCGGGTAAGTGAAATTCGAGCAAATCGATCTTATTGCATATAAATTTCGGTCAAACAATAGACAACCACATATATTATATATACATCATCATGGGATTGTTTTAGTAATTCGCATTGGCTGCTGGTGAGCGATGATGAATCCCTCCCGTTACACCACTGTCCCCTTTTGAAAAGATTGCATTGTAAACATTATTAAGATTAGATATTTTTATTTCACAAAGATAGTGTTTTTGATGAGTGATGACAATACAATAATATGGTACCATGGGGCTGGTCTGATCATGGAGCCGGAAGGTAGCCCTCTCTAGGAAGCTCTGTAATAGATAAAGCAATAAGAATTTAGAATCGTCTCAGTGAGTAATTGATGGATGTTCAAAAGAAGTACAGGCGGCTATAAAAGCTTGTCACAAACATTACATTTTTGACAGAAACTTATTTCCAGTCACATCACAACTAGATCAGCCTGTATGTCATTAAATATCGATATAAGCCAAATAAGCCAAACCTTATCACCCTCAACCTTCCTTAAGTACATCAGTCGAACATCCGATTTGGGTAAAATACTGTTCTTATTAAGCATATTTAATAGCAAGTATTTTAATAGTAAAGTATTCAATAGCAATTAAATTATTAAAGCTCATCTATTCTGATGATGGAATCGGAAGGAGGTCTTGAAAGCTGTGTAAATAGAAATTTTGCTCGTTTGAGTTCTCTTGACTTGAGGATAAATTGGCGTTTTGCAAACAATATAACCTCGTCATAGAATATACATTTTTGATAAGAACTTCTATTCTTCCTCTAACAGAGCTAGGCCGATGACGTAGTTCTATGGCCAAAATAATTTATCTCAAACGGAAAGTACAGAACAGAAATTACCCAGTATTGTTCAAACACCGGGGGCGATATGTTGTTTCACAACGTTATTGCAGCCTTTCTCATCGCTTCTATTTTAAGTAAGTATTTTACCATTTCTAATTTTTTTACGGAAACAGGGGCTGTTATGACTTTAACATGTGCGTCTGTATATGTATATGTGTGTCTGTCTATTACACTGTAGTACACACATAAAGCGATTATGATCAACTCGTTGTTTCGTAGATTCCCTAAATTTAAATTTTATTTACGAAATCTTTAACAAAACAATATTAGCAGCAGTTTATAAAATAATTTAAACGAAGGTTATCGAAACGCTAGGATTAGGAAGGCTCCAATAATAACAATAAAAATAGTAGTTTTTGATATAAGCACCGTGGAAAGTAGGTATAGATGGCCGACTGGCCTATGTAAGGTACGAGACTTTAAGACCTAATTGTGTAACTATTGCATACAATACTTTTTATACGAGCAAAACTCAGAAAAACATTTTTTACTTTAATCGTCATTCTCCAATATGATTTTTTATTTTTGATGTAACCTTTTTCTTTCAACTAAAACTGACCTATTAAAAAAAACATGATCGCGATGGCCATGGCGGGTACCTCATGATAGGTGAATTTTTTTGGCAAGTAATTTCAACCAATCAGTGAGCATCAAATAAGCTTATGTTCTCTTTTTGAAATTATTAGAGTTGTGTAGAGAGATGTCTTATGAATATTAAAGTTCTGTAGCGGGTAACATAGAGTATGAAATTTTGTTACAGGATTAAAGAGTGCGTTATTGTGATTTTGTCTGTGAAATTATAATTGACAGATTAAAGTCTGCGAGTATAAAAAGTTATATTCAATGTATGAATATGTGTATGTATCACACCGACAAAACGGTAAATAAACTAAAAAAAAAAACTTTGTTTTCGTGTACCTCTCGTACATCTAAAGTGGGGGTGATTTTTTTCGTTTCAACGTTTTCGGGTCTCCAAACATAATTTTTCGATAAAATCAGCAGTTTTGTAAATATTCGCTCCTAAAAGCTAAAAAACAGGGTCAAATAATTATGGAAAAATTCACGGAAATGACGTAATAAAATAAAGTCAGAAAGTGATTGACCTTTGTATGGATGTATAAGGTATATTAGAGACGTATTAGAACAACAGAAAATAAAAAAAAATGGAAAAGTAAAAGCACTAGCTCGAAATATCCAACTTTTCGAACGATATGCAGCTACGAAAAGTACCACTTTTTGAGCAACTGTATTAAAAAAAATATTTAAATGTGTGACAATCGCGGAGACCTAAGAAAGTGTTACGTACTTAATTCTATTCTATTTTACGTCCATGAAATAAAAATATAATTTTTCTTGTTAAAGGAATCGAAGCCGAGAAAGATGGAGAACGAGGAACGCCAAATACAATACAAATACAGTCCTACGAAGATGGAACCAAGCTCAAAGTAGTTGTACCAGGAGGTCCTGGACAGGAGGAAATGTCCTACGCAAGGTCAATAAAAAGTCCAAGAGACCAAGGACAAACGAACCAAAAGCAGAAAACCAGCAATGGAGGTACAGTCACATTCGGATCCCAAACGCTTCAAGAGGGGAACATTTATGAAACTGGCCAGAATGACCAGAGTATTTTTGGATCTCTAACAGAATTCCATAATCAGATTTTTCAATATAAAGGTGATAACCAAACTCACAATATCCACTGGGGATCCAACACTACACAGATTGGTAACACTTATAGAACCGCGGGCACCCACCCACAAATACCACATAAATCAAGTAATAATACAAATAGTCAAGGCTCTGCGAAGCAAATGGCTCCTAATAGACAAATGAACCAAAATCAGAAAACCAGCAATGGAGGTACAGTCACATTCGGATCCCAAACGCTTCAAGAGGGGAACATTTATGAAACTGGCCAGAATGACCAGAGTATTTTTGGATCTCTAACAGAATTCCATAATCAGATTTTTCAATATAAAGGTGATAACCAAACTCACAATATCCACTGGGGATCCAACACTACACAGATTGGTAACACTTATAGAACCGCGGGCACCCACCCACAAATACCACATAAATCAAGTAATAATACAAATAGTCAAGGCTCTGCGAAGCAAATGGCTCCTAATAGACAAATGAACCAAAATCAGAAAACCAGCAATGGAGGTACCCACCCACAAATTCCACATAAATCAAGTAATAATACAAATAGTCAAGGCTCTGCGAAGCAAATGGCTCCTAATAGACAAATGAACCAAAATCAGAAAACCAGCAATGGAGGTACAGTCACATTCGGATCCCAAACGCTTCAAGAGGGGAACATTTATGAAACTGGCCAGAATGACCAGAGTATTTTTGGATCTCTAACAGAATTCCATAATCAGATTTTTCAATATAAAGGTGATAACCAAACTCACAATATCCACTGGGGATCCAACACTACACAGATTGGTAACACTTATAGAACCGCGGGCACCCACCCACAAATACCACATAAATCAAGTAATAATACAAATAGTCAAGGCTCTGCGAAGCAAATGGCTCCTAATAGACAAATGAACCAAAATCAGAAAACCAGCAATGGAGGTACCCACCCACAAATACCACATAAATCAAGTAATAATACAAATAGTCAAGGCTCTGCGAAGCAAATGGCTCCTAATAGACAAATGAACCAAAATCAGAAAACCAGCAATGGAGGTACCCACCCACAAATACCACATAAATCAAGTAATAATACAAATAGTCAAGGCTCTGCGAAGCAAATGGCTCCTAATAGACAAATGAACCAAAATCAGAAAACCAGCAATGGAGGTACCCACCCACAAATTCCACATAAATCAAGTAATAATACAAATAGTCAAGGCTCTGCGAAGCAAATGGCTCCTAATAGACAAATGAACCAAAATCAGAAAACCAGCAATGGAGGTACAGTCACATTCGGATCCCAAACGCTTCAAGAGGGGAACATTTATGAAACTGGCCAGAATGACCAGAGTATTTTTGGATCTCTAACAGAATTCCATAATCAGATTTTTCAATATAAAGGTGATAACCAAACTCACAATATCCACTGGGGATCCAACACTACACAGATTGGTAACACTTATAGAACCGCGGGCACCCACCCACAAATACCACATAAATCAAGTAATAATACAAATAGTCAAGGCTCTGCAAAGCAAATGGCTCCTAATAGACAAATGAACCAAAATCAGAAAACCAGCAATGGAGGTACCCACCCACAAATACCACATAAATCAAGTAATAATACAAATAGTCAAGGCTCTGCGAAGCAAATGGCTCCTAATAGACAAATGAACCAAAATCAGAAAACCAGCAATGGAGGTACCCACCCACAAATTCCACATAAATCAAGTAATAATACAAATAGTCAAGGCTCTGCGAAGCAAATGGCTCCTAATAGACAAATGAACCAAAATCAGAAAACCAGCAATGGAGGTACAGTCACATTCGGATCCCAAACGCTTCAAGAGGGGAACATTTATGAAACTGGCCAGAATGACCAGAGTATTTTTGGATCTCTAACAGAATTCCATAATCAGATTTTTCAATATAAAGGTGATAACCAAACTCACAATATCCACTGGGGATCCAACACTACACAGATTGGTAACACTTATAGAACCGCGGGCACCCACCCACAAATACCACATAAATCAAGTAATAATACAAATAGTCAAGGCTCTGCGAAGCAAATGGCTCCTAATAGACAAATGAACCAAAATCAGAAAACCAGCAATGGAGGTACCCACCCACAAATTCCACATAAATCAAGTAATAATACAAATAGTCAAGGCTCTGCGAAGCAAATGGCTCCTAATAGACAAATGAACCAAAATCAGAAAACCAGCAATGGAGGTACAGTCACATTCGGATCCCAAACGCTTCAAGAGGGGAACATTTATGAAACTGGCCAGAATGACCAGAGTATTTTTGGATCTCTAACAGAATTCCATAATCAGATTTTTCAATATAAAGGTGATAACCAAACTCACAATATCCACTGGGGATCCAACACTACACAGATTGGTAACACTTATAGAACCGCGGGCACCCACCCACAAATACCACATAAATCATGTAATAATACAAATAGTCAAGGCTCTGCGAAGCAAATGGCTCCTAATAGACAAATGAACCAAAATCAGAAAACCAGCAATGGAGGTACCCACCCACAAATACCACATAAATCAAGTAATAATACAAATAGTCAAGGCTCTGCGAAGCAAATGGCTCCTAATAGACAAATGAACCAAAATCAGAAAACCAGCAATGGAGGTACCCACCCACAAATACCACATAAATCAAGTAATAATACAAATAGTCAAGGCTCTGCGAAGCAAATGGCTCCTAATAGACAAATGAACCAAAATCAGAAAACCAGCAATGGAGGTACCCACCCACAAATTCCACATAAATCAAGTAATAATACAAATAGTCAAGGCTCTGCGAAGCAAATGGCTCCTAATAGACAAATGAACCAAAATCAGAAAACCAGCAATGGAGGTACAGTCACATTCGGATCCCAAACGCTTCAAGAGGGGAACATTTATGAAACTGGCCAGAATGACCAGAGTATTTTTGGATCTCTAACAGAATTCCATAATCAGATTTTTCAATATAAAGGTGATAACCAAACTCACAATATCCACTGGGGATCCAACACTACACAGATTGGTAACACTTATAGAACCGCGGGCACCCACCCACAAATACCACATAAATCAAGTAATAATACAAATAGTCAAGGCTCTGCGAAGCAAATGGCTCCTAATAGACAAATGAACCAAAATCAGAAAACCAGCAATGGAGGTACCCACCCACAAATTCCACATAAATCAAGTAATAATACAAATAGTCAAGGCTCTGCGAAGCAAATGGCTCCTAATAGACAAATGAACCAAAATCAGAAAACCAGCAATGGAGGTACCCACCCACAAATTCCACATAAATCAAGTAATAATACAAATAGTCAAGGCTCTGCGAAGCAAATGGCTCCTAATAGACAAATGAACCAAAATCAGAAAACCAGCAATGGAGGTACCCACCCACAAATACCACATAAATCAAGTAATAATACAAATAGCCAAGGCTCTGCGAAGCAAATGGCTCCTAATAGACAAATGAACCAAAATCAGAAAACCAGCAATGGAGGTACCCACCCACAAATTCCACATAAATCAAGTAATAATACAAATAGTCAAGGCTCTGCGAAGCAAATGGCTCCTAATAGACAAATGAACCAAAATCAGAAAACCAGCAATGGAGGTACAGTCACATTCGGATCCCAAACGCATCAGAAGGGGAACACTTATCAAAATAGTTCGAATGTGCCCCGCAGCAAGAACTATTGCTTATTTTTATTCCCTTGGATTGTAATGTTACAGTATTGTATATTTTAAATTAAAACTCGCACAGTTTATTTGATGAAAGTTGAATAAATCAACTATTGAAAACCACATTGTATTATTTACGTTATCCAATCTACTAATCTATCTTAACAGTGAACATGTCTTACACTTTTAATAATAATATAATATACTAGCTTTTGCCCGCGGCTTCGCACGCGTAAACACAATAACATACGTTCACTACACTTAATGCGAGGCCGAAGTCCGAGCTCCGCGTAGCACCGAAGGTGCGGAGCTTCCTAAGGAAGCCGCCCACCCAACTAATATAAGTCGAAGTAACTTAATGCGAGGCCGTAGGCCGAGCTCCGCTTAGCACCGAAGGTGCGGAGCGTCTCAAGGAAGCCGCCCACCCACTTAATATAAGTTGAAGTAACTTAATTCGAGGCCAAAGGCCGAGCTCCGCGTAGCACCGAAGGTGCGGAGCGTCCCACGGAAGCCCTCCACCCACTTAATATAAGTTGAATAATGCGAGGCCGCAGGCCGAGCTCCGCGTAGCACCGAAAGTGCGGAGCGTCTCAAGGAAGCCGCCCACCCACTTAATATAAGTCGAAGTAACTTAATGCGAGGCGGCGAGGCCGCAGGCCGAGCTCCGCGTAGCACCGAAGGTGCGGAGCGTCCCAAGGAAGCCGCCCACTCACTAAATATAAGTTGAAGTAACCTAGTGCGAGGCCGAAGGCCGAGCTCCGCGTAGCACCGAAGGTGTGGATCGTCCCAAGGAAGCCGCCCACCCACTTAATATTAGTTGAAGTAACTTAATGCTAGGCCGAAGACCGAGCTCCGCGATGCACCGTAGGTGCGGAGCGTCCCAAGGCAGCCGCCCACCCACTTAATATAAGTTGAAGTAACCTAGTGCGAGGCCGAAGGCCGAGCTCCGCGTAGCACCGAAGGTGCGAAGCGTCCCAAGGCAGCCGCCCACCCACTTAATATAATTTAAAGTAAATTAATGCGAGGCCGAAAGCTGAGCTCCGCGTAGCACCGTAGGTTTGGAGCGTCCCAAGGAAGCCGCCCACCCACTTAATATAATTTGAAGTAACTTAATGCGAGGCCGCAGGCTGAACTCCGCGTAGCACCGAAGGTGCGGAGCGTCCCAAGGAAGCCGCACCCACTTAATATAAGTTGAAGTAACATAATGCGAGGCCGCCGCCTATAAAGATACTTACACATATGTTAAGTGGGTTGGCGGCTTCCCTGGGACCCTCGCGGAACTCGGCCTACGGCCTCGCATTAAATTACTAAGGATTTTGTTAAGTAACTTCGTACCAAAGGTTCCCTGGGGAAGACGCCCACCCACTTAATATATGTTCAAATAACTTAATGCTAGGCCGCTCACCCACTTAATATAAGTTTAAATGTGTGAGTGGCTTTCCTGGGACGCCCTGCACCTTCGGTGCTACGTGAAGCTAGGCCTACGGCCTCGCATTAAGTTACTACTTATATTAGTGGGTGGGCGCCTTACCTAGGACGCTCCGCACCTTCGGTGCTACACTTGTGAACATGATCTTGGTTTAATTAAAATTGAGGCAAGACTTATGTTTAAAAGATAGTTTTTAGGGTTCCGTACCCAAAGGGTAAAACGGGACCCTATTACTGAGACTTCGCTGTCCGTCCGTCCGTCCGTCTTTCACCAGGCTGTATCTCAAGAACGGTGATAGCAGGACAGTTGAAATTTTCACAGATGACGTATTTCTATTGCCGCTATAACAACAAATACTAAAAATAAAATAAAATAAATATTTAAGGGGGGCTCCCATACCACAAACTTGTTATAGATTATGGTACGGAACCCTTCATGCGCGAGTCGGACTCGCACTTGCCCAAATTTTAATATTGATTGTCTATTGTAGATTTAAATAACTTATTGCGAGGCCACCCACCCACTTAATGTAAGTTTAAATGTGTGAGCGGCTTCCCTGGGACGCTCTGCACCTTCGGTGCTACGTGAAGCTCGGCCTACGGCCTCGCGTTAAGTTACTACTTATATTAGTGGGTGGGCGCCTTCGCTAGGACGCTCCGCACCTTCGGTGCTACGATTGTGAGCATGATCTTGGTTTAATTAAAATTGAGGCAAGACTTATGTCTAAAAAATCGTTTTGAATATTTATTGTCTATTGTAGATTTAAATAACTTAATGCGAGGTCGCCCACACACTTAATATAAGCTTAAATGTGTGAGCGGCTTCCCTGGGACGCTCTGCACCTTCGGTGCTACGTAGAGCTCGGCCTACGGCCTCGCATTAAGTTACTACTTAAATTAGTGGGTGGGCGACTTCCCTAGAACGCTCCACACCTTCGGTGCTACGCCTGTGAACATCATCTTGGTTTAGTTTAAATTGAGGCTACACTTATGTTTATATATCGTTTTGAATATTTATTGTTAATTGTAGATAACTATTCAAAGCACCTTGAAAAACTATTAGCTCATAGTCCTACCTGAACATTATATTAATGGCATCTATTAAGATGACAATAAATTATTTTCGTCTACAATGGTACTAATATAATAATATGACCTGTCATAATAATTTCCTAAGTAACGCCTTATGATTCAGGGGGGGTATTCGACCAATTTTAGAGATATTAATGGAGATCTCTCCTTTTCATCGCCATCCGTCACTTTTGACGTGTGCCTACTTGACAAGTGGCTATATCCCTAGAGCATCGCAACTTCGTCAATTCGGACGCGCAAAATTTTCGCTTTCTTTGTATGTGACGGCATAAATAACAGGCGCATACTTTAAATTGACCGCGTAGTACGTGAAATTGGTCCGTTACGTTTCGTTCAAAACAGAAATTTATATACATGAATAACATTTTTGTCAATCATTATCGCCTTCATATTTCCAAAATTGAGATGAGATATGTCACTTTTAAGCTCATCGCATTTAAATGACAGTTCAATGGCGATATAACTGTTATCTAATAGAGATTTGACGTTTGGCGATATCTCAAACGGCATTCTCGAATTGGGCCCCTGGTGCCAACTTAACTCAATCGAGCGTACGTCAATAATGGCGACAGCACCACTGAACGGATACGTGATGCCTCACTGTTTTGTTATCCGTGGTATTATGAATAAGGAAGCAAAGGAAAATGCATGAGATGACACGGTTATTATTTCAGTAGTTTCTTTGTGGTTCTGGGTTTAAATCCCGGCTAGGTGAAATCCTTTCTACATTGTAAATTTAATGATTTTGTCTTGTCTCGAATCATGGTTGTTTTTCATACAAAATGCATACTTTGTCGAGCTATAACTCTGAATAACTGATACACTGCTGCTTATATTAGGTATGCGATCAATATTCAACAACTTTGGTAGTAATTCTCGAAGTCCGGGTTAACCCCATCACAGCTACACTCTAGCTTGTGCCGAATCGTGGTCACAGGCACAGGCATCCAACTGGACCCTTGAACTCTGTTTAGGGGAGACTCATCAATGACTCCTATACTTTACATGTATGGAGCTGGTGTTATTGACTCAGGAAAAATCTTAACAGCGCGATGCAGCCCTTAGTATGGAGATTTTGTCAAAGTAACCCCATCTCATGGGTTAACCCCATCACAGCTACACCCTAGCTTGTGCCGAATCGTGGTCACAGGCACAGGCATCCAACTGGACCCTTGAACTCTGTTTAGGGGAGACTCATCAATGACTCCTATACTTTACATGTATGGAGCTGGTGTTATTGACTCAGGAAAAATCTTAACAGCGCGATGCAGCCCTTAGTATGCAGATTTTGTCAAAGTAACAACGCCATCTAGCGGAAAATTGGGTCGTTGAGAACAAAATCTCAACACACCGTTAAAAATAAAGAATGACTGATATTTATTACTTTGAATAAATTTTATATATAAAAAAACTACTTAGATGCAAAATTGTGGCTAAATATATCGTATATTTATCGTTTCTTGTACATTTCACTACCTTATTATGTAGTAAGTTAAGCCAAACACAAACAATGCCAAAATTTGCACCTAATGTTCTAAATGTTGGTTGGTAAAACATATTTAAAAATGTATTTAATTTACTTAAATTGATTCGAAATACTTTTATTTCAATTACACTCGATAAAATCGCAATAAGAAATCTGTTTTATTCATTAACATTTTTTATTGCGTCTCCGGGCTTTTTTATGGTCAATACTTACAAACTACAGAAGAATATAATTGCATATTCAATAAAAGAGCATTAGTTCCTATTGTCGCAAATAGAGTTTTTAAAGAAATTTATGTGTGGTTTTTTTTTTCAGCATGAGCCAATTTACCACGGACATTGCACTTATATTTTCGTCTGTGTTGGTCGATAATTGGCGCCATCTTTTCTATTTAACTAACACGATTTCCGTAACTCAACGCCTCAAACAACCTTAACTTTATTGTTAATTACCGGTGGGCCGCAAGGAGATATTATGTCGAATTCATACTTTTTAGTTTTTGTACACGAAAGAGCAACGCGGGGGTCGCGTCGTTCTAAATTCAAAATCACAAACGCTGCCATTATAAGGTTACACATTGTAAGGAAAATATTTCTTGGAATTTATGTTTTCAGAGATAAATATAAATCATAATAAAAAGTATCCTATAACCATCTTTGGATGTTCAGCTATTCCTGTAGCAAAATTGGTAACTTTTTATCCAGCCGTTTCGGCGGTATTAGAGGACAAAGGTTTTTTTGAAAACAGTTGGCGCCAGGCTGGCATGGCACCGCGCGTCCATATGAAACAAATGACGATCCTGCATCACGCTATCGAGATTTTTCCTGAAATCATGACCTCCCTCCATAGAAAATTAATTTTCAATACAAGTTTAGGATTTTATAATAATATATAGAATAGATATAGAATAGATAATAGTAGAATAATAGTATAGATGACGACAAAACTATAATTCATCAATCAGAATTCCGAATTTCTATACCTATATGTAGTATATATTCTCATCATCATTTCAGCCATAGGACGTCCACTGCTGGACACAGGCCTCCTCAATTGACTTCCACATGGGCCGGATAGAAGCGACCCGCATCCAGCGTGTCCCCGCAACCCTGACCAGATCATCCGACCACCTTGCGGGTGGCCGTCCTAGATATTACATCTCCTTGTCTCACACCTCTCTGCAATGGAATCGCCTCCGTACACTGGTCTTGTACTCGGACTGACATAGTAGCGTTGTTGTACACACTCCTGAGCACCTCGACATACCGATGGTCAATTCGGCATCGCTGGAGGGACTGTAATACTGCCCATGTCTCGACGGAATCAAAGGCCTTCTCATAGTCCACAAACGCTAAGCAGAGTGGCAGATTATACTCTTCGGTTTTCTGTATAACTTGCCGCAGCGTGTGTATGTGGTCTATGGTACTGAAGCCTTTTCGAAACCCGGCTTGTTCGGGAGGCTGGAATTCATCGAACCTGCTTGAGAGACGATTCGTGATGACCCTAGAAAAGAGCTTGTAGACATGGCTCAGAAGCGAGATGGGTCTATAATTCTTGAGCAGTGTTTTATCACCTTTCTTAAAGAAAAGCACCACCACACTCCTGTTCCATGCCTCCGGCGTGATGCCCTCGAGCAATACGGAATTGAAGAGCTTCTGAAGGACCTTAAGTACCGGTGTTCCACCCGCTTTCAGAAGCTCTGAAGTGATTCCGTCATCACCCGGCGCCTTGTTATTCTTGAGCTGTTTTAGGGCCATTCTAATCTCGTACAGGCTGATGTCCGGGATATCTTCGGTATAGTGCCGGGTCAGCTTGGCTCTCGGGTCTTTGGCCAAGTTATCAATAGGTTTGGCAACTGAGGTATATAACTGCCCATAGAACCTTTCGATCTCCCTTAACACCTCTGGCTTCGTCGACGCTACACTGCCGCCTTCTGTCTTCAGCTTCGTTAACTGGCTTTGGCCCATAGACAGGTCCCTGGCAAACACTTTGGAGCCCGAGTTCCGCTCTATCGTTTCTTTAATATGGTTGGTATTAAAGGAACGGATATCGTGTCGCATGGACCTATGGATCTGTCTATTGAGCTGCCTGTATGCTTCAGCGTCATCAGAAGTCTGCAGCGTCATTAAGCGTCGTTCAGCCATGAGGTTGAGGGTATGATCGGATAGTTTTTGGGGTCTATCTTTGCGGCGGGGTCTGAAAAATTTCTTCCCCACCTCGTGGACAGTTTCTACCAACCTATTATTTATATCGTCCACGGCAACGCAATCATCCAGGCAAGCGAAGCGATTTGTTAACTCCAGCTGAAAGTCTTCGGGGTTTTGTATGTGGGCTGTAGTTGGTCGGAGCGTAGACTTCATTAGGCGAGACCTTTCTAGGCGGACATTAATATTCAATGTGCTTCTTACCATTCGGTGATCGCTACCGGTTTTCACCCTGTTGATCACTGAGACATAATTGAATATTTGCCTCTTTGTGGCCAGAATGAAGTCTATCTCATTTCTCGTGGAACCGTCGGCACTCATCCAGGTCCATTTTCTCTGAGGCGGCTTCTTGAAGAAGGAGTTCATCATGAAGAGTCCTTCCTTCTCCAGAAATTCGGCCAGCCTCTGGCCCCTTCGGTTCCGTTGCCCATATCCAAATTGCCCCACTCTCAGCTCGTTATCACCTCTCATACCCAGCTTTGCGTTGAAGTCTCCCATAACAAGAGTGAAGTGCGATTTGGAAGCATGTATGGCCCTACTGACGTCCTCATACATGGCCTCCACCTCCTCATCCGGGTGCGTCGAGGTCGGCGCGTATACTTGAATAACCTTCAACGAATATCTTTTAGATACTCTGAGTATCAGGTATGCAACCCTGTTCGACACACTCGAAATTGTCACTATGTTGTTAACGAGAGACTTGTGGACGATAAACCCGACACCACCCTGGGACTGCTGGTCGCCCTCCCGGTAGTACAGCAGGTTACTGGATTTCCCTCTCTTCGGACTTCAGATAACCCCATGATATCCCAGCGCATCCCGCTGACCTCCTTTTCCAGCTCTGTGACCTTTTCGTCCGTCCTCAGCGTGCGCGTGTTGTAGGTTACCAGTGATAGCCTACGTCGGTTGTCCGTACTATCGTTAGCCGAGGTCGTCGTTTGACGGTGGAGCCCCACCCGGGGATTCTTAGCACCCCTAGCTCCAGTGCTCGGCCGACGCCCGTCTCCGCCAGCTTTGCAACTGCAGCCGCCGGGTACTTGGGGCCGTGGTAAAGTTGTCATCTCATTTGAGGGGTTCGGACCATAACCCGCCACGCTGGTCCGGTGTGCGGGTTGGCGGGTCGCCAGAGCCTCGTCCGTTGGTCAGCAGCGTGCACCACGAGCAGGTGAGGTTGGCTTGGGCCCCTGAGAGATGTAGGTTTGGGGCCCCTTACACACCTTATATTCTAAATTATATATAAAGCTATATATGTACTAGCTACATGGGCACGGAACCGTAGCAATTAGGGCACATAATAATTGGTTCATACTAGCAATTATTTTTAACGTAACTGAGAAGGAATTTCGTGATATAAGTAGGTATTTGAGTAACAAATAAGAACTCACTCATAGTCATTTGCTTATCAAAGGATAGTCTACATTGTGCGACTATTCCACGAACTAGCCTAATTAAACCGCAAACATTGTAACAATCCATTTTAAATAAAGCAATAGTTTTCCATAAATAACTGACTGAGTGTGATAAGGATGGGATCTGGGACTGAGAATTCAGGAACAACATTCAGTGGTCCTTTTACTGATTCTATGCTCAGTAGCTAAAATAACGAGTAATTCCTTTAAATAAAACAATTTAAACGGATTATATCGCGTATATTAATTATTTGAGCCTCCCTGACGTTTCAGTACCTTTACAGATACCGTTGTCAAAGGTTGACTGAGAAAAACACAATTTTTCTCTGTCAAAGTTACATTTGTGCAAACTACCCATTTTGTAAATATTAATTTAAAATAAAGGTGTTCATACATGCCAGATGGGCCTAATGTGTAAAGACAGTTACACATGTGCCAGAAGGGCATTTATTATTTATTTAAAATATCTACCAGCGGTTCACTAAAGGCTTACTGAGGAGAAAGAACCGCCAAAGAAAACTCCCAGATTGCCTTATTTATTACTATAAAATACTTTTAAACAAAAACTCTACATATACTACTTTTAACACTAATTTGTTTTACACCGTTCGAGGCCCAAGGCATCCAGTCTTGTGTCTTGCTTGATCCTTGATAAGATGTACAACAGGATCCCAAGCCGGTGGTAATGACAAACCATCTTCTCTATTGAAATTGGGATATTTTTTGATTTCAATAGCCTCGCGCAACATTCTGGGAAAATATCGTTTCTCTCTGGCAAGGATTGAAGTATTATCAAACTTAATTGAATGGTTTGGTTTGTCCATGACATGCTCGCAGACTGCAGACCTGTTGCAACGACGGTGCTTGACATCGGCTACATGCTCCTTAACCCGTGTAGCTATACTACGTTTCGTTTGGCCAATGTATGACAGACCACACTCGCAGTCCAGCTTGTAAACACCAGCACTCTGCAGAGGGATGCTACACTTCACGGGCCTCAGGTATTGAGACATCTTCTTCATCGGCTTGAAATATGTTTTAATGGAAGCCCGTTTCAAGATGTTTCCAATCCTATCCGTGACCCCTTTCACATATGGCAGGACCGCAGGTTTACGCTCGACTGTAGGAGTCTTCACACGGGGTTTCTGGTTGAGGCGTGGTATCTTGAGCCCATTGGCCCAAAGCGCACGCTTGACATGCTGTAGTTCATCAGTCAAATGTTGGTCGTCACAGATTCCCTTGGCTCTCTGAAACAAAGATTTACCCACTGTAGCAAGTTGACTAGGATGGTGATGTGATTTGCCATTTAAATACCTATCAGTGTGAGTAGGCTTTCTATAAACAGTATGACCTACTGTATTATCAGACCTTCTCAACACACTGACATCTAAGAAGGCTAGTGAATTGCCATTTTCTAACTCCATTGTAAACTTTATTTTCTCATGAATGGAGTTTAAATGGTCTAGGAAAACTGAAACACTAGATTTAGGTAAAATAGTAAAGGTATCATCTACGTATCTTTTAAAGATCCTCGGCTTAACAGGTGACGATGAGAGTGCTTTCCCCTCGAAGTCCTCCATGAAGATATCGGCGACAACAGGAGATACTGGAGACCCCATAGCCACACCATCCACTTGCACGTAGAATTCACCGTTCCATAGCATATAGCCAGATGTAAGGCAGTGTTCTAATAATTCAGCATATTCCATTGCCATATTCTGTTCACGTAGCCTCCTCCTCACAATATTGATGCAATCCTGTACTGGTAGGCATGTAAAGAGGGACTGGACATCAAAACTAACCATAATTTCATCATCAGTTAGTATCAGATCTTTAATTTCAGTGATGAAATGGTATGAATCCCGTGTGTATGCCTGCGTCTTTCCCCGCAACGAAGAAAGAACCCCAGCTAGGTACTGAGCCAAGCGATAGGTGGGAGCATCGATTTGACTCACTATAGGGCGTAGAGGCGCATCTTGTTTGTGTATTTTTGGCAAACCATACAACTTTGGTGGCAACGGGCAGGAGGGAACTAAACTTTTGACATCTAGATTAAGGCTCTCGGAGTGCTTGCTTATTAGCTCAGTAGTAATCCGTTTAAATTGTTTTATTTAAATGTGTGACAGTCGCGGAAACCGAAGAAAATATAACGAGTAATTCCGTTATGAGTGTAATAATTAATTTAGTAGAAGGTTTCTTTATTTCTAGACCTGAGGTAACTGGGCACTGCAGGATAGAGACTCCTGAATAACGAACAGGGCAATGATATCTCAATAAATACATTAAATCTAACCATTCAACTCAAGATGTGAGTCCTACCTGGTTCGAGGAGTATCCTGTTAACCACGAAAGACGGCCACTGCTAAAGAAAGGTCTCTCGACTGCCTCCACCAAACGGCTTTTTGCGTTCCTGAACGTCGCACCACCTTGTTAGGTGCTTGTCCATGGTGCGTCGACCAGGGCGTGGTCGCCACTCGAGAATATTCCTGCCCCAACGGTCAACGGTTAACGAGCAATGTGCCCCGCCCACCGCCACTTATTTATTTATTTTAACTTTATTGCACAATATAAAAGAAGTACAAATGGCAGACTTAATGCCTTAAGGCATTCTCTACCAGTCAAGCATTGGGTTAAACTGAATGGTAACTTGGGATTTATGTAGTCGGTGCAGGATCAAAGATTACAGAAAAACAAAGTAATTACAACACAAATAAATTGCCTAAAGATATATATTACGTACCATAAACTTACACGAATACATTATGGCCTGTGGGTCAATAATACCCATAGGGCAATAATTAACGCCCTCCGCGTTCAGTACAATAATATACTTAGGATGCTGTTGGGTCGACCTAGGCACTGCAGTGCTTCTGGCATGTTTGCTGAGATGCGAGTTGACGATTATCATGCTGTTAGGAGAAAACGAGCTGCCTCCATAATGCACCGCATTCGAGATAGCTCCAACAGCATCCTACGTGTGCTCGCGAGTAGACTGGATTGCCCACTGGCAAGGCATTGGTCTAGCCTACATGTAACAAAGTTTAATTAATACAGTTAAATTCTAAGCATGTGACACTGTGTTTCTAATTTTTAATGTGTTATAACTTTTAATATGAAATTGGCTTTTTATTGTTGTTATTCGTGTTTGTATGACAACTTAGTGTTATATGATACACTGATGTTTGGCAATTGTTCGAGCTACTTATCTCTCTGTCTTAATCAGAAATTACTACATGAGGAGATCCGCAGGAAACCGATATTCTCATTTCTGATTCAATGATTAGCTTAATTTGCTTTATTGCCATTTTTTACAAGAAAAATGCATTCAATTTTACGAGATTTAATCCATTTTAGAAGTATTTATTTAGTTCTATCTGACCTGGTCATCATCGTCATCATATCAGCCGATAGACGTCCACTGCTGGACAAAGGCCTCTCCCAAAGTTCTCCACGACGAACGATCACACCTGCGCCGCCCTCATCCAATTTCTTCCCGTGATCCTAACCAGGGCACCGGTCCACCTTGTTGGAAACCTTCCTACACCGTGTCTTCCAGTCGATCGGCCACCTGACCTGGTATTTGTCTGTAATCCAATTTAGAGAATCAAAATTAAATAAGCTAGTTTAAATTGAGCTGAAATTTGGCATACATACGTAAATGGATGACGATGCAATCTTATGATAATATCGCGTTGATTTGACGACGGACTCGGAGCCTGCTTATGGGAGCTCTGTAATCAAACAACGCGATTCCATCGATTATAGTTTCATTTGATTATTATTATCGAGATTTCACGTTTGTTCCAGACAGTATTGTCGACGAAACTTTTTAAACATTCATAGGAATATCTGAACTGACTCAAATTATCTATCTATCAGCCACAGACGTCCACTGCTGAACATAGGCCTCCTCATTGGCTCGCCACAAGGTGCAATCCTGCGCAGACCGACTCCATCAACACCCTGCGACCCTCTGTCCTCCTAGTTGGGGGCCGTCCCACGCTGCGCTTTCCTATACGTGGTCGCCACTCCAGGACTTTGCTGCACCAACGGCCATCCGTTCTTAGGGCTTGTGGCAAAGGTACGAGAAGTGTCAAATCAAACTATCCCTATGTTATTTCACACATTGATATAAAGTGTTTCGTAGTGAGGGTTGGGTGGTGACAACAGCTGCATGAATTCAAATACGATCGTTTATATTTAGCAAGAACCATTGTATGAAGAACATGGATTATGAATTAAAGATGGTCGTCTATTTCCATAATATATGTGGCAATGTTAATAACTGGGTCTGAATTCGACGTTTCTTTATAACATCTGTCTGAGATCTCGTCACTATACTCTGTAAGCTCGTAACTCTAATTTATCGATACGCTTTGTTTGAAGTAACCGTTTTGGCCTGCAGACCATTCCCGCTTGTTTCGAAACGGCCAAATTTTGATATTTTTTACGTTTTCAACCGCCACATCTCTTTCGGACGACGCAGCGTGAGTAGGCCCCCTCATAAGGTGGACTGATGACCTGGTGAAGGTCGCAGGAGTCCGCTGGATGCGGGCGGCGCAGGACCGGTCATGGTGGCGTTCTCTGGGGGAGGCCTATGACCAGTAGTGGACAGTGGTTATGAATAAACATCCAAACATCCAAAATACCGTTTGACCAAGCTGAAACGCAGACGCTTCGCTCGCTCGGTCAATTATTTCATATAATTACATTTTTAACTTCGGTTCAGTTGACGTGGCTCAGTCTCAATGCAATGATGGGTAAACTTAAGAATTTTTACGTCGAAAATGTGACTTTTTCACTTATCCACTTATACATACCTCCCGTCGATTTCTCGGCTCTGTTTACAAATACAAACCTGCTTCAAAGTACGCTTCTTATACAAATACGGCGTGATTTGCTATTCCATCCCATTCCGTTGTGTACTCGCGCCTAATATTTGTGTTTGTCGCCCAAGACAAACTGAGCGTGTGCTGCCAGAGACGTGGCAGGGAAACCAACTAGATACCACATTGGTATACCTGTAGGAAACAAATCTAATACTTATTTGATACTTCTCGATTCCATTTTGGTCATACCCTTCTGGTAACAATGATAGTCCAACATGCTAACAGCAGATAGGGAAAAGTGATAGTAAACGGTCATTTCTGGAAATAGTTATAGATTATTCAGTAGCTTTATAAAATTAATCGTACACCATAAAAGTAAATTCTTCTACCGCCAATTCTGTGAGTATCTCGTTTATCCGAAACTCGAAGACCCAAATTATGTCAAATGGGTTATGTTAAATGACTTTATACTTATAATAGTGATATATAGTTTTACACTTATACGACACTAGTTATAGCCCGCGTCTACGTTCGCGTTAAAATATATGCTCTATCCTACGGTACCATACTTTTTCAGGATAAAAAGCAGCCTATGTGTTCAATTGACGACGTGACGACGCGGTTGGCGCAGTGGTTAAGCAACTGTCTACTGAGCCGACGGTCCCGGGTTCGAATCCCGGCAAGGGCAAATATTTGTGTGATGAACACGAATATTTGTGCCTGGGTCATGGATGTTCTATGTATTTAAGTATTTATTTATCTATATAAGTAATGTATATCGTCGCCTAGTACCCATAACACAAGCCTTCTTGAGCTTAATTTGGGACTAGGTTGATTTGTGTGAGGTTGTCTGATATTTATTTATTTATTTAATTAGGGTATAAACTGTTAGTCAACGTGAAGAAGTAAGAAGAACATACACACTCACAAATTTTCGCTTTTACAATATTCGTGGGATACCATTATAACATAACGTACTCTTTAAGCTTCGGGCTACCCGTGTCTATACTTCCAACTCTCTGGCACGTCCGTGCCAGTCATAACGTTAACAGTACAGATAGGCATTGGACAGAATTTACAGAGCAGTGTACTAATTTATGCAGTGTAATATAACCGGCCACCGGAGCAGACATACTGAAAACGAAGATTTGGAAACAAGGAGTTACAATCACGATGCACTAAATCTATATAAGTAATTTGACAGAGAACCAAAGTTATCGACATAGCACAGCGAATAAGAAAGCTGAAGTGACCGTGGGCTGGTCATGTCTGTCGTCGAGCTGATGACCACTGGGGCAAACGAGTTCTGGAGTGGAGGCCACGAATCGGGAAACGTGTAGGGCGCCCTGTAACGAGGTGGAGCGACGACATTCGTAGGCAGCGGGTGGTAACTGGATGAGACCTGAAAATTGATCTCAGTGGTGTGCCATGGGGGAGGCCTATGTCCAGCAGTGGACTGATACGGGCTGATGATGATGATGATGCACTAAATCCAAAAAAGGTGCTGTCTTTAAGGACCAAAACAGACGGATAGACTTTGAACTGCAACCCAGGTGCTAAATGACAGTTCGAGGGCAGTTCTGATGCTGCAGTCGTAAATCCATCCAAACTACAAACCAACCGCGCAGTTTGTTTGTAGTCGATAGACAGGACTGCATGCCAGCTGCAACCGGCCTGCACGTCAGCTGCAAGCAGACAACGTAGATATTTAGCAGTTTCGACTCTTATGTACTGCATCAGAATTACCATTTGGCAACTGGATTGCAATTCAAATGATGTCCATTCGTATCGGCCCTTAGAAACTGAAGTACGTCACTTGTCTCAGTCCAGTATTCCGGTGGATTTTTAGACATTCGCATTTCGCATTCAATCCATGCATACCTGGGGTAAATTCAACGGTACTAATAATAAACTAAATTAAAAAAATACAGCCCCGACACAAGTAACTGGTAATCATGAGATCATCTTTCAATGAGTGATACAAACAAATCTACTAAAACATTACTACAATATTCTCCGTACCCATGACAAAAAAAAGTACTCCAGAATCAACAGGGATTGAACAATACTTGTTGCGGTTTGAATAATAGATGATCAAGTAAATTTAGACGTCATTTGACAACGTGACGACAGCCGTAGCAAATTTACGATGTCGTGATATGACTATGGCGTACAAAAGGTTAATGAAACAGGAAACTTAGGACCACCAACGTCGGCTAAAACAGCGACGTAATAATTACCTAAACCGTTACACACCCACTTTCTTACGTGAGACGCTCCGTAATAAATATCATTGATTATACCCTGCTGACATTTCAATTCGATAGTCTGTCTTGGAAATAAAACAGACTAAGTCTCACATACAAAGCAAATACATACGACCGTTTGACTCTAAAGCACGCAATTCCCATTGCTTATCACTTTTCCCGGAGTATTGATCGATTTAGTATTGCATATCGTTAAGATCTCGTATAATTTGTTCTATTCCAACTAAAACAGTTGTAAGGGTATATCAAACCAATATGTATTTAATACCTTTTGGTTTTGAATGATCGCGAGGCGGCTGGTTGCGAATCATTTTGTCGTAGAAGCGTAAGGGCGTAAGACTGTACGGGCTACGTATACACTTAAGTTTTTTTCTTTGGAAAGTAGTATTGTCAAAGGCGCATCGGTTATTGTTCCCTCGCGTCTTATCGCTCAATCGCCTTTGGCTTACAGAAAAGCATATATTATTACTGGAATCATGGTGTTTACGTCTTTTATAATTCTGAGTTTATAGCGTAGGACCGTTTTATTTCACCATCGCAAATTGTTGCGAGAGACGGATTAGTTTTATCATCTAAAGAGGACTTGCAACGCTAGTGTTTATATTTACTCTAGGGCCACAATTTGACACTAACATCTTTTGAAGGGCTACTCCGAAGATCGGAATTCGTAGTTTGTACCGTGCCACACTCGATCTCGAGTCGAACAATATTCGAGTGCCGTCCCGCACAAAAAAGTTCGAAATTCAAACATAGGAGTAACTCTCCTGGGATCGAGATGTATTTCTACTTCAATACGAGGATCATACTTGTTGGAAAAACAGGCGACTCTTATATTTTCGACGACGTGGTTGGATCAGTTTGTAAGCACCTGCCTACTGAGCCGGGCGGTCCCGGGTTCGAATCCCGGCCAGGGCAAATATTTATGTGATGAACCCTTAATATTTGTGCTTGGGTCATGGTTGTTCTATGTATTTAAGTATATTTTATCTATATAAGTACATATGTATATCGTCGTATGGTACCCATAGCACAAGCCTTCTTGAGCTTAATTTGGGACTAGATCGATTTGTGTGAGGTCGCCTGATATTTATTTATTTGTTTACATAGTATAAAACAAAGTCGCTTCGTGCTGTCTGTCTGTCCCTATATACGCTTAGATTTTTAAAACTACGTAACGGATTGTTTGATACGGTTTCTTTTAATAGACAGAGTGATTCAAGAGGAAGGTTTATATGTATAATACATGCATAAGTTATCAGCATAACACCCGAACGTAGCCGGGGCGTGTCGCTACTCGCTAGTAAATGATAAACTGATAAGTTAGGGTACATTTGTGCCATCCATCCATCCAATTTGTATGGAAAATCATGAATTAATGATGCACAGCACAGCACAGCACTAAGGTATTGTCATCCGAATGAATTCACAAACCCCGTCTTTAATCAGTTGCTTCTGCTGATAAATTTTGATAAGGAGAGAATGACGCTCACTTATGAGAGGCTCAAATAGAACCATATCGAATTATAAACGACGCGGTACGGCTTTGTAATGAGATTGAGATGCCATATATTCGTGGGAATAGCATTGCACCCGTGCGAAGTCTATTATAAAATATAAAATATGGTTATCCATTATAAAATACAAAATTCCGCTAAGGAAAATTTGGTTACATCGTGTGTATTTTCAGAAAATTATAATTTGGGCAATTTGGGCCTCTTTAAGGCAAGAGTATTCGTAAATAAATAGGCTTTTGCTGAACCAACGAGCTGCGTCCTCCACCCCGTCACTTACCATCAACTGATAATACTGAGGTCAACCGCTGGTCAGTGACCTATTAAAAAAAAATAGGTATATATCGCGAAGTTCGAGTGAATTATTTGTTAGGGTTTGGCCATCTATTTTGTCCAAAAGCCTTTTTTTTTCTGAAACACGTAATATTTTGAGGATTTTATAAACTTCGTTTTAAAGAACCCATTTGGTTAGGTTAGGTTATTCTGAAAAATAGTACATTACGTAACAAGGGTGGTAATTGAGGAATTACAAACGAGTGTCTATTAGAAGCCCGCAGCCGAAGGCGAGGGCTTTAATGACACGAGTTTGGAATTCCTTTACCACCAGAGTCACGTACGACGTTTTTCATCACACTTGGGAGGACATAAAACGAAAGTAATAAAATAGCAGTCAATACCAAACATTTATAAAACAAAACTAAGTAACTACAATTTAATAAATTTAATATTTGTTCAGCTCATGGTGATAATACTTTTATTAAGTGCGGCGTTTGTACCTTCTTGAATTGAGGAATAAAATATTTAGGTTTAGCAACACGAATTTTTCGTAGCAGAGTAAATTGAGAAGACATGGCGACATACCTATTTCAGAAAACAAAATTTCCTCGAATTATAAGGGCGACCTGACACCAAATAACTAAATTAATCTTCACACACCATTTACCTACTAACTTATACATTGAGACAGAAACATAATTTTATTTAGTTATTTAATACAAAGTTTTAAATTTATTGTTGTTACATACTGTATCGTTTCATGCAAGGCAATTAAATCAAAAGGATTAACTTGAAAATTTAATCTGAAATTTACTTATGTATACGTATGTAGCTAAGTTTTCCCGACTTACCTTCATTGTTAAATATTCATCCTCGATAAAATCCTGTTATTTAAGACTGCATTCTTCTAGATTGTCTGTTGCCGCCTTGTTGCCGTACCTATTGATAATAATTTCGAGTGGAATCCTTTCCATAGAGATTCTTTTAATTGATTTCATGGCATTGAATACATAGTCAATTCATTTAATTTTTACAGAAATACAATGACGAAAAGATACACAACGGGATTTAATTCACCATAACAAATCAATAATCAAAACAAATCACTATTACAGTAACATGTAGAACATTTTTTTTTCATGTCAGACCGCCAACCAATCAGAGGCCGTTCCTGTAGACTGTCCAGAGATAATGTTAATATTGCGTTTGGGTATTGTATAATGATTGACAAAACAAATACGAACAATAATTATTAGAATAGAAATTTGCAATGTACAATAAAATAAATGAATATATATTAATTAATATCAACGTATTTCAACGTGTTAATATACTTTTATGATAATTATTATCTACTCTGCTCTTTAAATAAGCATATTTATAAAACATTACATTAAAACATAGTAACTTTTTACTAATAACTTTTTGGTGTAACATCATACAACTAAACGTATTTCAATTTAATAAAATTACTTACCGCCCTAGGGCGTAATTTACGATTTACCGCACGCTTTTCTAGCATGTAAACCATTGATTTACGAGCAAATGTGATGAAAATTAATTTTTGAAAAAAAAAATGGCTTTCGGACTAATACAATAAATTGGCGAAACGTTACAGAAGGGAAAAAAAAGTGTTTCAGCTAGATAACCATTTGTTAGTTGTCAGTCGAAGAAATCTATTAGCATTACGTGAATGAACATTGTTTTCTGAAATCAGCTGAGCAATCATTAATTTTAATGAATGTTGGGGCAACTGGGAATTATTGATATAAAGTAACGTTAACTTTATTAAGCCCGCATGACATTTGCGCAGTAAAACCATCGATAAAATCGTTGTGTTATCTTACTCGTAAATCCGAAGCAATCGATTATACCTGTCGTGTGAGACGACCGATCAATATAATCGGTTTATACTATCGCACAATTTAAAAAGGTACTTAGTCTATTAAGCGTTAGAACACGCTTACCACCTTTTAAATTCAATCGGTTAGCATCGCCGTTCAATTGAGAAAGGTAATAAGACTTTTTTGAAGATGATAATGTTAATGCTTTTTAGGTCTGGACGGTAGTGAAGGCTTCCTGCTTTGATTGTTATTCTAATGCGCTTTGTGCTAGGTTATTAATGCCACATATGAGATATGAAGTTACGGTTAATTTATCCGTATTAAAGGTACAAAGTAGGCATAAGTTATTCTGTACAGTCAAACGGTTCTTACATATGTACGATAGTTGTTTAGTGACGTCACGTGACGTGGGTTAAGTTACAAAACATGTGAAATCAATAACTGACGCGAAGTAATTGATTTCTTATTGCTACTCCACACTATACTCGCGAAGTGGGCCACTATGATAGTGTGAGATGCATTTCGCGTAGGAACCCCATAATTCGGATAAATTCGGTCAACTTCTCGAGTAGTGTAGAGCTAGGGATCGGTGTAACATTCCAATGCAACAGGAAGTCTTGATCGCGCTAACGCTAAAGTAAAAAAATGACAAACAACCAATACAATGCATTGCTTCGGCAACTTTTGCGAAGATCATAAGACAGAAACTTCTGTAATCTTACATTCTATTACAATTATAATGTCATAAGCTCATAACTGCTTAGCAGGTGTTTAATTCAAAGGTATGAAAGGCATACCTAGATTAAAATATGGCACACCTCAACGGGAAATGAACATATATTCGCCAGAAACGCACTTGTGATTCCTCTGGTATTGCAGGTGTCTTATGAACGACGGTAATCACTTTGTATGAGGCGATCCGTTTGCTCGTTTTTTGCCCCATATGACATAAAAAAAAATGCAAAATTTAATTAAAAACGTCAGACATGTGAGAAGATATTGGAAGACTTTAAAGGTATATTTTACATATGAGACTCCATTACGTGTACACTCTCAGACACGTGACGGGAAACCGTGACTCAGGGGATGCGGGGTAGTGTCACTTCTTCATTACTGTTATTCTTTGATGAAGACTTATGGTCTCAAGTCAAAGATTTAAGCTCAAGTTTAGACATTAATTAAGGTTTCCATTAAGGGAGCTAAGTTCGGCTATTAGGTGTCTCTAGGCACAAAACGTGTGGATTACATTTTGTTTATGTACCTTGGAGGAGTAAAGATGTATCTCACTGCAATTGTCATAGTAATATGAGTCATTGTTCTAATAAGGATTTGTCTAAGCTAAGACAAATGCGTCTTAAAGTTTGAAGGTAGGACATGTTACATGTTTTCATACCTTTTAAACACAATATGTTAGTAGAGTTGAAATGAAGTGAAATGTTTTTTTTTTGCTGAGATTGAATTTGGGGTATCATCATTGCATTAAAAATGCATAGCTGACACCCTATTCTTCGACTTATAAAAAACATCTTCACTAGCACTTCTAAGTAGCATAACTGTGAAATGCGACTCTTTGTCTCGCGACAAATAATACCTGCCACTTTCCTTTGATACCGTGCGAGCAAGGCAGGAGATGCTTTGAATTGTGCGGTATTTCCGGACCGATACGACCTTTAAACCTTCAAGAAAAGAGCGTACTCCTGAAAGGCCGGCAACACATTTGTGACTGATGTTGCAGTGTGTCTATGGGCGACGTTAATCACTTTCCACCAGGCGATCCGTTTGCTCGTTTGCCCCGTATGTCATAAAAAAAAATTGGTGGGACCATCGTGTTGAGAGGATTAGCCGTTTGGTACAGGGTACTAGACGTTGCCCGGGGTGCGCCAGACGCGGCGATGACTGATGAACGTGTTAACGTTGGAAAGCTTCGAAAGCGTCTTGCTCCTTCATCAGTTCTCTGAGTAAAGTGGAGTCCGTTGGACACCCTTTTGCCCCCCATATTACACCCGTATCCAGTGCCCGCTGTGAAGGGTGAAGGCGTTCTTTGGCAGAGGCCTATGTACAGCAATGGATGTTTTTTAGCTGATGGTGACGATAATAATGCTTGTTGTAGGTATAAATTTCGGAGAAAAAAGTTGTTCAGTTCATTTCTATGATATAAAAATCACATCGATCCGTTGTTACTAAACTCATTCTCTATTATGGAATGCAAAAAATACCAAGCGAGATAAGATTCTAATTCAGATAGTTCACAATTGATTTACAAATATTTAGTTAAACAGATACTTTGGTATAAAGTATTAATTTATAAATCATGTATCGTCATATTGATATATAATGATTACATTTAATAGCCTCTCCATACCAGCGCGTGATTTAAATAATTTACCCATTTGTCGATGCCACATGTTATGATGTTACTTACACCCACTCGATATTGACGGTAGTTTGTGAAACCGACCAACCGATGTTCGAAATTATTTTAAGTTTCTGTACTTACCTCGGTCGACGAATGATGATCCCACAGGACACTTCTCAAAATGTGATAATTTCCTAATAATAGTTATTAGGTATATTTTAAGGGCTTACAAAAATGTTGAAGTGCACGACGTTTTATATAATTTTGGTTTGATATACCATTGCTTTTTATAATGTAACGAATGACATAATGCCGTTTTAGAGCATTTTCAAATAATAAAATGTAATAAGAGATATAATGAGTAAGGTGCTATTGAGCTATAGACTAGACCCTTCAAATCGCCATTTTTTTGCCAGGTTAGGTTCGTTAGGTGCCTCGCTTCCTTCAAAGCGGAAATATAAGTTCCGGGAAGCGGGACTTCCTCGTCTTGCTCCCGTTATTTAACATTATAACCATATACGTATACCAATTTATAATTAGCGTAAAACAAATTGTAACTAAAAACCGTAATATCAAACGGTACATTATATTAAATACTATAAAACTTTATGTACATTTATTGTGTATCTATTGTATGTTAGGTTTCCGAAATTATATAAAACACATCTGAACTTATATGTAGTGATATCAATGCCACTACAAAGCTAATATTTGAAATGTCATGTTTCATCGCAAAAACGCTGAGACACTATAATATAAAGTTTTTGTACTTTGTGTAAGAATAAATAATAATTAAAAATAGATTAATGATGAAATAACAAGTCCCAAGTGTACGTTTGTGAAATCTATCCATCCGATTTGTATGGAAAATGATGAATGAATGATGCACAGCACACCACTGAGGTATTGTCATCCGATGTTATTTCGACACACTTTTCTGAGAATTAATTCACAAACCCCTTCTTAAATCAATGTTGGTACTGCTGATAAGCTATGATAAGGAGAGAATGACGACCGTTTATGTGAGGCTCAAATAGAACCATATCGAATTATAAACGACGCGGTACGGCTTTGTAATGAGATGCCATATATTCGTGGTGTTAGTGAGATAAGGGCGTATGTAACAATTAAGGGCGCTTTTACGAAGACGCTTTGCGATATTCTTCATGACCAGCTACTTGTTTTAAATTTTTTATTTAGGTTATTATGTTTAGATCCCGATCTAAACAAATAGGGTAAACTTACCAGTAACTGGCCACTTAAGCTCTTTGGCCAGTTCAGGATCACTTTTTTAAGGAAGTATCATTAAATATTGTTAAATTTTTACACCTACAGATAAAGAATATCCTCTTTTCTTATTATGTTTAGCCGTTTAGTAGAATCAAACATGTTTTCATATTTTTAATTTATTAATAATAAGAACAGTCATTTTTTACCAATAATTGGCCGCAAAATTTAGAAATTGGCAAGTACAGGTCTAGTAACTGGCCACATGAACAAAACAACTGTTATTTAGCAATTAAATCATTATTAATGCAATTAATACCTTAGGACAAAAATAGGAACATCTGTAACGTCATTCAATACAATACTTAAACATAATGATGATGAGATTACATTAATTGCAACATAGGTTAATACTTTGTTCACTTATTACCATAACCAGAAAATATTAATTTATACCCTTGGTTTTAAGCTTCTTTTAATTATATTCTAGATGAAAATGACACTGCATTTTCAACTGATGAATCTGGGCTACTCTCCCGGTATCAAATATGACATAAAAACGGAGCCTTCGTCTTCATCGGGGACGTGGACTCTTTGGCTTAGCGGAATGCAAGAGATTTCTATAATTTTCCTTATTATATGACTTAAATCATAAGCACAATCGAATCACAGCATGTGGTTAATCAGCTGGTAGAAAATTTCATAGTCTTATTAGACACGTCATTCAAATTTGTATCAAATTTTTCTTCTCTAGTGACTAACTTATCTGTAGTACCTTTCCTTCTCTCATTAATATCTTTGTTACTTTTCTTTTTAACTTTTTTATTGTTGTAGTTATTTTTTGCTTCCCGAAATTTCTTTCTTTCCTGGTTTGCTAAAGCTTCTTGCTTTTTAAGCTGTTTAGCTTTTATCATTTCGGCATAACTATCGATCAGACGTTAGGACAAATAGGGCTTTGTTAGACTGTCTCTTCATTATTCGCTTAGGAGGTTTTGGTAACCTTCTTGTTTTGAGTTGATCTGATAATGAAACCTTTGAGATAGGTAAATCCTTTATGAGACGAAATACGGCAACACCTGCAGGTTGGAATATACGTGTCGAGTTCGAGTATTAGCGCGATTAGATATATAGGTACGCTTAGGATTCGGCATAGGTTAAACACTTCAAGGGTCAGATGTGTTTAATATCAAACTACAAGCAAGAATAACAGCTGTCAATAGAAAATTATTTGCCTAAAGTGGCGGATAAATACAATTGTCAATTAGAGACATCACCAAAAACTCCTGCAATTACCTGAATCGCTACATTCCGTTATACCAACCAGAGGGAACACTCAGTCACACTGATCGGTACTCTTTTGTAAGGGTAGATGATAAGAAGATTGCAAACAAGACCAGCAGTAGAAAAAAGAGATTAAAACTGTAATGTTTCCTTTTCAAACCTGCAATCAGTACAGGATCTGGCCCGGACTCAAATTTGGCGTTAGGATTTTGAATTTTAAATTGAAGGCTGCTTCGCGGTCCACCAAATTGTTTAGACACTTTTCAAATAAACCTTTCTATATTTCGGTTTAACCTCAGTGCATTACCAATGGCTTATTTAATGTGCTGTTTCTTTTTGGGCATTTTGTTGTTTATAAAAGAAGTATCTGTTAAATAAAATTAAATTATCAGTAACTGGCCACTCAATTGGCCACCTATGCCAGTATCTGAACAAAAGCATGTAAAGTGATGAATATTTTTGTAATGGATAGCTTACCTTACACATTATATAAATAGGGTTCAATTTCGCCGGAATAACAAAGATAGACATTTGACTAGTTACTGGCATAGGTGGCCAATAACTAAAAATTCGGTTTAATCACAATCAATAACTGGCCACCCCCCTAAATCTCAGTAAATTACAGGTTCTACCTAAATACAATATTTGATAAGTCTTACTTACCCTTTCTACTGTTGGAATAACACCAATGTTATAGGTAGACTACATCACTTTACCTGAAATTTATTTTTTTCATCAAAGAGTTCTGTTAACGTTTTCTTAACAGTTAACCTGTCAAGTCGAGACACGCACGCCGAGTGTCAAAATTTGTCGACCATTTTTGGCGCTAGTGTCAATACTGGATAAAAAGTGTACTAAAATGAAAGACAACAAGCCTAGCAATGACAATAGATTATCATAGATGGCGGGCTATGCGTAAAATGCTTATTTATGCCGTATGAAGTATTAAGTGGCCAGTTACTGCAAGTGGCCAGTTATACCTCGGTTTACCCTAAATTTATTAAAAAAAAAAATCGAATTAAGTGGTAAAACAATTTAAAAACCTAAAACCTACACTAACCTAACTCTATCTAAGGTCTGTCATTCGCGGAAATGATCCCAAGATGCTGGCGGCGTTTCCCCGCTGCACAGCAATACTGAGCCTTTGTCCGAGAAACGCGCCAGCTCTGGGATCACAGGTAGTTCGTATTAGTTTTTTTTATATCTAAACATAAATATATATCTACTAGTATTTAACGGTGTAGTATATGAAGTGAACTATTTACTTGAACCATATCACAATGTGATTGGGTCCACCGGTGGTCAGTTGGGTGCGTTGCTGTTGTGCTGCTGTTTAATTTAGTTTAAGTATAGAAGAGTAGTGTAGTTAGCAAGTATGTACTTAATAGTTAAATATATGGAGCCTCAACTGCCAATAAACCGCCTGCAGGTTTGGCAGAGGATGAACATTAGTGATAAGGTTTTGCATTGAATAAACGTTATTATTATTATTCCTGTATGTCGCACCCGCTCACGGGACAATAGTGTCCCGGACCTTTGGGAGGCGTGCACGGAGCCGAAGCCAACGCGTAGAGGCCCTTTCGACAATTTAATGAAATGCAAGGTGTACATCGAGCGGATGCTGTCCCTATCCGTGTCATGGGACGGACACAGAGACAGCGCCCGCTAGGTGCAAGAACTATTGATGGAGACATGGAATCTAAATACAAATTGGGCTATGGGGATGAAATGGAGGACTGGCTAATTGGGCTATGGGTTGAGACTATCGGGCGTCTACCAGCAAAAGTGTCTCATAGCAAAAATGGGACTGGTAGACGATGACTCGCCTCCCGCTAGATGGGCCCCCACAAAATAGCGACACATAAAGTGGCCTAAGGGCAACACCGGTGCGGAAGGCTAAGGGCGGAGAGGTGTAATACTGGGCTTTAAACCGAAGCCAACTAACCCCTTACGTTTCCACATCCACCCCCGAGCCGAAACTCTCACGACTCCACTCTGCCCGGCCGGTTAAGGCAAGACAGAGGCGGAGGCCCCGACCCATCACCCCCCGTCAGGATCCCCCAGGAGCGCTCAGGTACGTGGGGTCGCTACCCCCCAACAGCTCGCCATAAGCTGCCCTGCGTGACTGATTGCGCTGGTAAAACCAGCGGGCGATGGGGTCGTCACATCCCTACGCCTTTATTATTATTATTATTATTCTTACTGGGGTATTGAGTAAGACAACCGGGAATTATTGAAACTAGGAAAAATTGACATAAATAATTTTTAGGTATGAGTTTTTTAAGCATGGCATACAGCGATTCTAAATTTAAATCAATGCATAAAACTAGTACTTTCAATCACATCCCGAGATTTAAATGTCTCTCCAGAGACCTCGGGTCTATTCTCACTTGCAGAGATATTGATGCAGCAAAAAACCTATTCCGTATATGATTTACGACTGTTTCCGAGATCACCTATAGCTTATAAAGTCGATTTATAATCTTTTTGATTTATGGGCATGGTAAAACTTTTATATCTCACGTCTTATAACTTATAACACGTTCATAGTCTTTTTTACTATTGTCATCTGATCTGTTGCAGTTGACGACAGTTTAAAATGTTAAGGCTTCTTATCCCTTCAAAAATTCTGATTGTTTTAGTCAATTTTCTCTATGATCAAACATGTTTCTTAAGATATTATCAATGTTACTACTGCCCTGTTCTGGGCCATTGCAATTTATTGGTATATTTGAAACCTATAGTTTGAAATAATCATTGATAACTTTTGTTTCAAGTCGCGCAGAAAACTGTTTTTTTTTTTCAAGTAAGTTTCGACTGCACGCAATGAAAGCATGAAATAGCTACGTTACTTTCTAGAACTTAGTAAAAAGTATTATTCACTTTAAAAAGTTGGTCTAAATTATAATATATTTGCCATAATGTGAAAAATTTTTTGAAAGGAATAAGGCCTCATAAAATAGATAATTTAGTGATATTGGTTGGTAAGTTAGAAACTTCACTCAAAAGACTGAAGTGGTAAAAGCCACGCGATTTCAAATTGCTGCTTTACCGATTCCTCCTACATGAGCCGTTAGACATAGTGTGAACAGACAAGTAGTTTATCTTCGCGCTAAGGTAAGAAATATGGGTTTATATGGACTCCTGGAATTATTTATCGCCGAATGTAACATTTTGCTGAAAAATCATTTCGTAAAAAGCATTTTTCTTTACAACCGTAGACTATTTGAGATTGTTAAAAAAACCTTACCTAACCAGATCAATAGGATGATGAAACATGTATGACAACAGAGGAATACATACTCGTATTCTGTGAATAGATTTTTCGGCGAAATGAAACATCCGGCGAAATTAGTTTCTAAGTCAAAGGGTTCCCGAGAAATACATAATATAGATAAGAATATAAGTTGACTGCCAATCTCGATCGTCTTTACGTTCTTAAAAATATGTTTCTTGAGTCGGAACCAATTTCAAACGTACTACGATTTGGAAGACGATGGAAGCGACACTTTATACTGATATATTGCGCTATTTTATCTAAGATGCCTTAGCTGAGCGTATCACTTCGTTTTTGCCTTTAAGTAAGTGAAGGATGATGAAGCTACTTGTTTATAAGATCCAGAAAAAGTTTTGCTGGAACAGTGCTCCATTATTATAGTACCTTAATTTTTCATTTATTTATTTAAAGAAATCAATAATGTTAGTGTTCATTTTATAATACATCGGTAAACATTTGTTTATTGCCGATTACTGCGCTCACTTTTATAAGTACCCTAAAAAACTTCGCACTGGCAGTAGGATTAATATGTGAAATTTATATCACAAAACAGAAGTAGGCTCAAATATTCTCTACCTCTCAATCACAGAGATTGATGAATTTGATCCAGCGAGAAAATAGTTGTACTGACAGTATGTGCTCTCACACATACGATGCGCCTCTCGCTGCATTACTGTATACACTATGGCACGCGTTTATAAAGCAAGCTATCATTAACTGCCCATGGATTTATGCCGTCACGGACGGTTCCCGTAGTCAATTATCCGTCTTGCCATCTCCCCATTGTTGTCGAAATTTAAAACAAATTTCCTGTACAGGGGGGTCGAGTTTTTCTGCCCTGCCAAATTGGATAAGCACTGTAATTACTCGTTTAATGTTTCTGCTGGTTGTGGGCATTTTGGAGGTATGCGGATCCTTGGAGGGGTTTATGACGCGGAACACATTTTTGCTTGCTTGGGTAAGTCGTATGCTCGTGCCTCGTAATGTAATTATATAGGCTACGTTCTTTTTTTTGTTTATGAAGGGGAAAGGGTCCATTAAGAAGACTTCAACATCAAAGCCAGTAGCTAGAAACAAAATCTATCTACATAGATTACCAAAATGTCAGAATCTCCTGTCTACATAATATTGCCAGATATCTATTATTATCAGAATCTGTACTACATATATTCTCAAAACTGTAAATTTTGATTTGAAATGAAGAAAGGTGGCAAGACAACTCCAGTGATTCTCATACTCATACATATTAAATGGAGCCGTGGCGGCGCTCCTAATGATGAATCGTGAACCGATTCGAAGCGTGTCGAGCTATATTCGACTTTTACGACGTGAGTAAACCCATTTCATAGGTATGTATTTGAATAAGGTTGCTAACGCCTTTTAGCATAAAAAAATAAAGTAAAATAGTGGGGTATAATGTGAATATTAACATATTTATTCACATAGAGGTACTCAGGTGTACAGCCTTTCAAATAAACGATGCAAAGATCGACACACAAAGCATAAGGAAAAATTCGAAAGGTTATCAGGGCGTTACGGTGGTGGAATGTTTAACACGCCGGACCGGTAATCCAGAGGTACCGGGTTCAATTCCCGGTCTCTTCCACCAGGTTACGCATTTAAATTTTTCATTGAGCTTTGATCTTTGTATCAAAAAATTAAACTAAAGTGATTCGCGTATCAAACGACATCCAACCGTTAAGTGGCAAGTGAAGTCGAGGAAATCAGATAATCGGGAGCATCTACATGTCGTTTCAAATAGTGATATGCGCCGTTTGAGCCGTATGCACTTGTGCCCTTCTAAAGTTGTATCGAGTTGACACCATGAATGATGGGATTCCGTTCCGTGGTGATTTATTGCAGATGTGAGATTATGGTTCGGTAACTTCTGTGCATCGTGAGCAAAAGGCGCGCGGAATAAAACATAACAAAAGTTACTTTTGGTGTTCTGAAAAGCTGCGTAAAAATTTTACTTTCGCAAAAATGGTCGGGAATGTGGAATTTATTGATAAAAAATCAGGACACGAAGTGCATAGTTACTAAGAAGAAAATATTTGCCGGCTAGGTTTGATCGACACTAATGTTGTATGAAATTCCTTTGTTTGTCGAGGTACCTAATTATAAACATTAAAAAAGGCCGTATAAAAAAGGCATAGGTCCTAAACTGCCTGGAAGACCAGTAGTTCGTACAATTTTTATTTTGTTGTCGATTTCTTTTTTTTTCTCAGATTTCAATAAAAATTGGTCAGTTGGTAAATTTGCTTATTCTGACCACGGTAAGCCCCATTTCACGATATGTCCTACAAATCTTTCTCTATTGATTTACACATAATGTATTAAAGAATTATTTATTTTTCATTTCGAGCTCCTCATTATGTACTAAATTTTAGTACAAAATACGGAATTTAGTTACAAAAATTCCATATTTTTTTTTGTAACTCAGTGGAAAATTTTATAGGACATACCGTGAAATTGGGCTCGCCTTGTTCAGAATAAGCAACTTTAGCAACTCACCAAATTTGATTAAAATCTGAGGAAAAAAAGAAATCGACAGAAACATATAAATTCGCCTAGTTACGACTTATTGCGACTTTCTAGTTCAAATAGCTTATGGCGTTTTCGGAAGAAAAATAAACTTTTCTACTTTTTTATAAAAAAATAAAAATAGGCGGCAATGCAAGGATTCAGTTTTTAAATAATAATGGCTAATAAAACTTATCCATACCTACTTATTTTGTTTTCTTGCGCCATTTTTGATAAAAGTTCTATATTTGTCTCAGCCGGAAGGGCAATTGCTGGCTTCGTATTAAATTAAACGGACTCCCAAGGTCGTCCATTTGAAATTAATACTCAGCCAGCAATTACCTACTTCCGACAATAATGTACTATTAATCGGTTGAGAAATATGAAACGTACGGATAAAAGACTAGTTTCCTAAAAAAAATATATAGTCCGCGTGCCAATCAGAACAAAAATTTAACACGCATTTTATATTTTCTCAATTAATCAAGAAATATAGATATAGTGTATTAAAGTTTCACACTGATACAGGCCTTAAACAGCTTAAATTAGAGTTCTAAGGGCTGTGTAAGTGTTAAAACACCACTTAAAATCACACTATTTATTGAAAAAGTAATAGCGAACATACAACAGAAACACAACAACGTAAAATTCTCACATGTCAAAAACTTCATTTGTTTTTTGTTATTTTTTGTTAGCGCGTTTTTGGGTGGCCAGTACGTGAGTTAATGTTCAAATCTATGTACATTACTAAACATGCCGCGGCCCAAGGACTACTGTGGTCCTTTTTATATCGCGAAAAGAACAAAAACACCATTTAGAATACATAACAAATACAAAATAACAGTAGCATAGATTTACAAATTAATGGGTAGGTTCCGAAGTATCAAGAGGCAACGGGCACAGTTTAGTCACGGGTCTTTTAAAAATATTATCTTTAAACCGCAAGGAAACTACGCGTGTTATGCCGTCAGCGCCGGGATGCTCCGCCACCACTGTGCCCAAAAGCCATTTTCCCGGAGGTAAGCGGTCATCCTTCACTAAGACAACTGTACCAACATCAAGATCGGGTTGATTTTGGGACCACTTGTATCTATGTTGCAACATAGTGAGGTACTCTGATTGCCAACGATGCCACAGTGCTTGTACCATACGTTGAACCTTTTGCCACCGATCTAAACAATTAAGTTTGGTATCAACAATACTTTCTTTGGGAACGGAGATTGGGGTTTCTCCTATCAAAAAATGCCCTGGTGTTAAAGGTAGTTCGTCAATGGCTGAGTTGATTAAGATAAGTGGGCGTGAGTTAACGCAAGCTTCCACTTGTGTGAGAAGAGTGTTAAACTCTTCGAATGTTAAGCAGGTCTCACCAATGACGCGTTTTATATGTCCCTTTACGGACTTGACTCCTGCTTCCCACAGTCCTCCAAAATGAGGCGCACTCGGCGGTATAAAATGCCACGTCGTGCTGTCGTTTGCCAAAAGTTGGGCGATTTCTTCAACAACAGAAGATTTGCTGTTATTAAACGCAATATCTAATTCCTTAGATATTGCGTTTAATTCGCAATCACTCCAGATATCTTTACAATGCCCACGTCGAGCTGTGAAACGTTTGAAGGCTGCTAGGAAAGCGGCACTGGATAAAGAACTCACCAGTTCGAGGTGAATGGCTTTTGTGACCATACAAAGGAAAACGCTTATATATACTTTACAAGTTCTTGTACATCTACCAGAGTACAGTTTAAGTGTGAATGGACCACAGAAATCAACACCGCTTGTCAAAAAAGGGCGTGAAGGTTTAACTCTGCACTGTGGTAAATTTCCCATTAACGGAGTTAATGTTTTTGCCACCTGTTTGAAACAAGGTTTGCATAACCTTATAATTTTCTTTACCAAATTTTTTGCACCAATAATCCAATATTTTTGTTGAACAATATTTAACGTTAAGCTATTCCTACCATGTAATGTTCTCAAATGTGCATCAGTTACTATCAATTTTGCAAGATTACAGCTGTGATGAAGAATCACAGGAGACTTCATATCATAAGGTATTTGAGCATTAGCAAGACGTCCACCAACTCTGATAATTTTATCATCATCAAGGATCGGATATAGAGAATGAATTTAGCTACTCTTAGGAATGGGTTTTTGTTGGCTTAACAAATTTATCTCATTCTCGAATGAAATCGATTGGGACATCCTAATACAAGTTTTCATTGCATTTTGAAGTTCATTGGTAGTAATGTATGTTGGTTTCGGGTTACTATTTTTGAGAACTTTATCTTTACAAAGTCGTATAAATCGAAAGCAATAGGCCGTCACGCGTATGAGTTTCAATAGACTCGAATATCTATTCAAATACTCTGTAGTTTCATCGGGTACACTGGTGCATATGTGACTGACTTTTGCTATCGGTTTAGCTTCAAGTGTGGTTTCCGATACAGTGAAGTACGATTACCAATGAACGGTTTCCATGTATTGGGTGTTTTGCGAAGCCAGGCCAGAACTATGGTTGAATCCGTCCAAGCAAACACACAGTTGTCAGGAATGTTTAAGCTTATTTTGACAGTTTGAATTAGTTTTGCCAATAACACTGCACCACAAAGTTCAAGACGTGGCAATGAGATTTGTCGAACAGGAGCTACTTTAGTACTGGCTGCTACCAAGTTAACTTTAATCTCATTGTCCGTAATAACTCTGAGGTAAACAGCCGCCGCATAGGCAGCACAAGAGGCATCGCTAAAACCATGTAATTCAACTCTAACGTTCGTGTTACAGGTTCCCAGCCAACGTGGAAGCTGAATAGGTTTCATGTGTTCGAAATTTCTCATATAAGTGAGCCATTTAGCTTTCATGTCTTCGGGCAGTTCGTCATCCCATTCTAAGCCAGCTAGCCACAGTTTTTGTATGAAAATTTTCAGCAGAACTACGCAGGGCGCTAGCCAGCCTTCTGGGTCAAACGTTTTCGCTATCGCAGATAGTACAGTTCTTTTAGTGATAAATTTTTTATCGTGAGGTAACTTAACTACCAGTGCGAATAGATCACTTTGGGGCTTCCAGGTGATGCCTAGAGCTTTCACTGAATCATCCATTATTATATTCACTGCACTTTGTAATACCCTTTGGGTATCAGGTATTTCATTCAACACTTTATCACTATTAGACGCCCACTTGTGTAAAACGAAACCTCCTCGTTGGAACAACTCGATTAGGCGACCTTTCAGCTTAATAGCTTCTTCTTTTGTAGATGAGCCCGTCATTAAGTCATCCATATACAGGTCAGTTTTCAGGAGCTCCGCTTCAGGGAAGTCTACGCGTTCATCATCAGCAAGTTGATGCAATGTTTTAATTGCAAGGTAAGGAGCGCATAAACTGCCATATGTGACCGTCAATAAGCGGTATTCCTTTATAGGATCCTGCGGTGACTCGCGCCACTAGATTATTTGGTAATCTGCGTCTTGCCTTGATATAAGTATCTGTCTATACATCTGCTGAATGTCTGCTACCAAGCAGTATTTATGCTGTCTCCATCTTGTCACTAAATCTCTTATATCCTGTTGCAGAGGTGGACCAATCAGCAGCTCATCTGGGGGCACGGTAGTGCCCCCGCCAAGACGAAAAAAAGAGGCGGGGCACTACCTACCTTTTCTCGAACCGTTTCGTCTCATTTTCAAACCCTCATAGTTTCGTCCCAGTTAACACCAGAGCGCCCAAATTCACAGGTTAAGATGCAGTTAGGGAACATATGAAATGTACTAAATTTCATTAATCTAGCTTTTATACTTTAGGTTTTATTGGTACCTAAAATACGCCGATTTTGCCACTCACTCACTTATGTATCAAAACCTCTGGGGTACTTCCCGATGACCTAGAAAGCTGAAATTTGGTATGTAAGCTAGGTTTAGTACACAAACAATAGAATAATTCTGAAACTTGGAACTTTTACCCCCCAACCCCTTAAACTAGGGGATGAAAGTTTGTATGAGACTTTCGCAAATTTTGAAACTAGAGGTCTGAAAATTTATACCTATTGGGCTCATTGTTATAAATAAAATACACATTCTAGGATTTTTAGAAAATCACCCCCCACCCTTAAAATAAGGGGATGAAAGTTTGTATGGGCTTTCCATAGGTAATGGGGGATAAAAGTGTATATATATATATATACACGATGATTTTTAATCGGTGATCAGGAGTTGAAAAATATTGATAAACAGCTAAAATCTAATTTATTGGACGATGTCTCACGCAATTACCTTGCTGTTTAAGTATTTTAATTAATGGTTTTATTGAAATTAGTTACCACTGGATACTTGGTCATCCTACATTCTTATTGAAGTAAAGTAGATACGTCAAGTGTCATCACTTTGGCGGGAAACTCGATAGATCTTATGTCAATAAACTTTTCCCTACACCGACTCCACCAAGACTCGACAATAATAAGAATAATTGGTACGATATTAACATTAAGCTCATTTAATAATCTGTTGGCTTGGCTAACATGTAATGAATGTGAATTTAAGTGAAACGAAAATAATTTAATAATCGTATAATAAAATAAAAACAACTTCTAATTCAAAAACTGAGAAAACTTAATCTTAAACATAATTTAATAAATGTTCAAAATGACCACCATTTTGTTCTCGACAGAGTTCCGCTCGACGCCTGTGGTTCTGTTTTATTCTGTTAAGAACATAACGGTTTTCCCGTATTTCGTCGAATGCACTTATTATTCTTTGGCGGAGTTCCTCTACGGTATTGGCCTCTTGTTCATAAACAATACGCTTGACATCACTCCACAGATAGAAATCTAATGGAGTGAGATCTGGACTACGTGGAGGCCGCGGAATGGGGCCGCCGCGGCCGATCCACCGCCCAGGGAACTCTCCGTTTAGGAAATTGCGAACCCTATGTTCATAATGTGCAGGGGCACCATCGTGCTGGAAATGTAAATTCTGTAAGGACTGCAGTGGCACTTTCAATAGCTCTTCGACCACATGCCTCAACAGGTTCAGGTAGTTTCCTCCGCGTAATGTGCCTTCAATGAAATGGGGTCCAATTACAGTGCCATTAATGATCCCTGCCCACACATTAACGGTGAATCGTAGTTGGAAAGCATTTCTTCTGGTGAGACGTGGATTTTTCGCAGCCCAAAAGTGTTCATTGTAGACATTAAATTGGCCAACCCGCATGAAGGTCGATTCATCCGACCACAGGATATTAGTTTCGAGATTTTCAAGATACCACTGACAGAATGCCATCCTTCCCTCTAAATCCGGTGCTAAAATATCTTGTACGGGCCGAAAGTGAAAAGGATGCAATTCGGACGAGTTAAGTAGTCGCCACACGAAGGATTGACTCACATGAAATCTTCTCGCTGCTTGCCTAGTGCTCCTACGGGGATCCCGAGCAAAGTACTGTAAGATGCGTCTATCCAGGTTTTCAGGATGACGCAGAGGTCGGCCTGGTGCTTGAGCGTGCCCTGGTACTGTCAACTGGCCGAAGTCACGCAGGTTTTGTTTTAGGCGATTTATGAGACTGTGTGTGGGAATTGGTACGTTTGGATGAATCGCGTGGAACAATTCTTGAGTCCGTCGTGAGCTGTTAGTTTGTATTGACAAACGAATCATATCGTAACGCTCGATGTTCGAAAACGGATATGGCTCAGGCATGATTTTTGTATCTTTCCGATATTTACGCTTTCAGACAATTTTTATTTCGTATTTTGACTTTGTTATGCATTTGACAATGACAACTTATTACTCATAAGTTTAATCTTGATATGAAACTGCTTTTTGAAAGAGGTTTTAAGCTCATAGACTAAACTATTAGTAGGGTAACAATAATTTCCAATTGAAAGTTATTATCAAAACAAAAAATATTACAGAAAAACAAAAATTGGTACCATGTAATTTCGACTTCAACGTGATCGCCATAATTTACTGAATGAGAAAAATTGGTTCCTGATCACCGATTAAAAATCATCGTGTATATATATATGGGGCTAAACGTAAGTATTTCTTAAATACACAATTATTATTACTACTTACTTAGAAACACTTCAGCACAAAAAAAACATATAAATTAAAAATTACCTTACAAAAAGAAATGAGATCCCACCAAAAACATTTCATGTAAAATTGGCGGCCAAGACTCACATGCTCATAACGCTTTCGCTGTAAAAAAGTGGTCAGATCCCTCGAAAAGCCAAGCCCCTAAGCCCTGAGTTTACTGATCCTACACCTTGGCTTCAAAAGTATGGCTTGGCCGTTTCATAAAGTACCGTAAATAAGTTTAACGGACTGTCGGGCCTATATGGTAAGGAATTAAGTTTAATATATTTTATCATGAAGACATAAACTTAATTTCTTGATACCGTATGGGCCAGACGGTTCGTTGGACTTATTTACGTTACTCTATGAAACGGCCAAGCCATACTTTTGAAGCCAAGGTGTAGAATCAGGAAACTCAGGGCTTAGGGGCTTGGCTTTTCGAGGGATCTGACCACTTTTTTACAGCGAAAGCGTTATGAGCATGTGAGTCTTGGCCGCCAATTTTACATGAAATGTTTTTGGTGGGATCATTTAGTGAATTTCCATTTACTGGTTTCGCGCTTCCGTCAAATACCACTCTTAGTTTAGTGGTCAGACTAGAATCCCTGAGAACCGCGTGATGAGGTAAGTAATAAGCTTTTTTGTCTTTATGTTCAGTTTCAGGTACGACCTCCATGTGGCCGAGCGATTCATACTGCCGCATGAATTTAGCATATTCTTCTTGAAACTCAGGTTTGTGTCTAAATTTATTTTCCATCTGATGCAACCTATTTTCAGCTAAAGATCTAGAGTCACCAAGATTTGGTGTATATGCATCAGGGTTTCGAGTGTGAGTTTTCTTATAATGCTCTTCGCACTGTATCTCGAGTTTCGACAAAGGTCGGGTGTTTAATGGATATTCGTAAATTTCCCAAAACTGTCTAAGTAGTTGAACCACTTCTACTTGTGTGTGCATGACAACTACATTGTGCGTGTGTACGCCTGGCTCTATAACGCGTCCGGATACTAACCAACCTAGGCGAGAATTTAGAGCGATTAGCGATTCATGCTTTCGTAAACCGTCTAAAATGATGTGAGCGTGCACGTCGGCACCCAATAAAACGTCTATAGATGCTGGTTTATGAAAGTGGGGATCTGCAAGGTCAGACAATTCAGACGACGGCCATGTGTCTGCAGGGAACTCTCTTGACGGTAGCAATGACGTGAGTCGCTTGAGGACGTACGCCTCAGCGGTGATTTTGTGTGAAGGATCTCCTACTGCATGAAACTTTAGTTCGACCATAGACTTGGTTGTGAGTGTGGCACTAGATATTCCTGTGATTTTACCATGGACTGAGCTGCGCTCGAGGTTGAGCAATTGCGCGGCTGCCTCAGTGATAAAAGAGGCATGTGAGCCCTGGTCAATCAGAGCCCTTAGAATAACAGTATCGTTATTCCTTGATTGAACTGCAATCTGTGCGGTTGCTAAGATAACTTGTTCACTTTGAACCTCAGCCTTAGAGACGACCGTGGATGTAGATTGGCTGGGTGCAGTCGAATCAGTTGGACGAGGATTGTTTTCTGGCACTGGTGTATTCTTGTTAGGGCTTGTGAAGTGCAACAGAGTGTGATGACGACGGTTACATCTCTTACATGTAGTGCTCTGTCGACCCGCATTAACTGAATGACCCTTAACAAGGCAATTAAAGCAGATGCCGTTTTTCTTTACAAAATCCTGCCGCTGTGGAACATCTAGTAAAGCAAATTCTTTGCAGTGACATATGTAATGTTTCTGTGAGCAATAAGTGCATTCGCTATTTACTTCTGTGGCGTACGATTTCATTGTGTGAGTGGGTTTGTGCGATGTAGTGGTTTTAACTAAGTGATTTTTCTGCAGTGGGTCTTTACTGTGGGTTACGTTTACCATTTCCATAGAACGGAAGCGACTTTCTAAGAACGACGATAGTTGGGCGAATGTCGGTATGTCCTGTGATGATCCAAGAGACTGTTCCCAATTTTTGTGTGTGTCTAAATCTAGCTTGGATACAACTAAGTGCACGACTATCGCGTACCACGTGGAGGTACTCACGCCGAGATTGTCTAAGGCATTAAGGCATTCTTTCGTAGTATCTAGGATATCTTTTAAGCCTCTATAACACTCTGTGCTCATCTTTTTTTGATTCATTAAGCGGCTGATTATCGTTGTAACAATCATACGTTTGTTGTTATAGCGACTCTCTAGTGTGTTCCAAGCCTTTTCATAGTTAGCTTCCGTAAGTGCAAAATGTTTTAATAGCTGTTCAGCCTCACCCGATAAGCTTGTTTTTAAATAATGGTGCTTTTCTATGATTGAAATGTGCGTGTTGTTATGTACCAGTGACACAAACAACTCTTTGAAGGTTGTCCATGCATCATAATTGCCTGAAAACTTCGGAATTGATATCGGCGGCAAATTCGTTCTCACTTTAGGACTTTGGCAATCGTTCTGCGTATTTACAGTAACTGTATTTGTTTGTGATTTAGAAAATTCAAGCAAACAATCTGTTAATAAGCCCTTAAACTCCAGGTACACGTCTTCAGTTGCCTCAAAAAGGCTGTTCGGATCCAACTCAAATTTTCTAAATCGCTTGATGATACAGTTGCAGTAACTGTATCATGTATATTTTGAAATTTAGACCAATAACTTTCTAGCGTGTCTACTCGCGCTTGCAAATATCCTTGTGTGTATCGCGCTTTAGACGTCTTTTTAGTATTTGTGTGCAATTTCAGAATACGTTCCGATAACGACTTAAGTGATTCGCAAAGTTGAGCCATCGTTGTGAAAATACAGTTCTAGATCACTATTGAATGAGTCCAAATATAACTATACTGTCTATTGGAGTCTAAGAAGAAGTATATTCGTGCCGATTGTGACTTGTGACATGAAAAATACGAATACGCCGTTCCAATTCAAAGTTTGTCATATAAATGTTCCGAATATTGAAGCTAAAATGTTCGTAGCACACTTTAATGGTAATTTTTATGTAGAAAAATGTCCAATTATCACACGTAGAATAAATATTAATCACTTTTATAATGGTTAATATACAATAGTAGTTCATATGAGTCCGCAGTTCCACTATAGCACCAAATCAAAGTCAATTTTTACAGTCTAATCTTACCCACTCGCAGTATTTACACTAAATCACTAACACTACTTCGTTTATTTACACTATTTACAAATTTACATTCCAACTCGAAGGACCAAACATGTTAAAACACCACTTAAAATCACACTATTTATTGAAAAAGTAGGTAATAGCGAACATACAACAGAAACACAACAACGTAAAATTCTCACATGTCAAAAACTTCATTTGTTTTTTGTTATTTTTTGTTAGCGCGTTTTTGGGTGGCCAGTACGTGAGTTACTTAGAAAGAAATGTATGCAGAGGTTTTTAAGTGTTCAAATCTATGTACATTACTAAACGTTATGCAGCCTTCGACTTGGGACGTAATAAGCCCGTCTTGATCCAAGTGAATTGTGAAAGTAACTCAAGAAGATTCGATTATAGTACATTACAACTTCATGAACGCATTTCTCTTCCAAATACGTTCCCGACGTATTATCATTTTATGCAAATTGAATTTCAAAAAGGCAATTTATTAAGACGTCAACACGAGGAAAATCAAAGTTAGGATACAGTTCCGAAAGTGGCTTACATTACACCATCCTTGGACGCAAAAGGTCGTTACTGGCTGAAATTGTTCATGAAGCATACATCATTTTATAAAATGCATGTCTCGTGTGTACATTTGACAGTTGAGTTGTCAGTAGAAAATTGGATTTGTAAAATAAACATGTCGCGATATTTCTATCGGATTGATTCTGTACTTTAAGCGGTTAAGCATGAGGTTTTAAATTGTAAGGAAGTTATTTGTAAGTTTTGCAGACAGTCTCTTATCTGTCCGGAACTGAAGATTGGCTTTATCATCGCTGTCTTAATTTTATGTAATGTAAGTTGTAATTTTTTTTCGGTTGAGTTGGAAATTAGCATTTCTTTTTATTTACCATAGTCAAGCATTTGGCCTCGATTGCACCTATGTAAAGTGACAATAAGGCCTAACATGGTGTTGGTTGGTGTTCTGCGTTTTACGCTTGCCAAAAGAACTTGAAGAAATTCAAGTTATATTCTTCAAGGAAATGTGCGCAGGGAGTGAGTTCTAGTCTTTAACTACTGTCCTGATAAGAAAAGTAGACGTAAAGCGTTTTGTACGAATCATTGGTACATCGACAAGACAACGTTGATTTCTTTGTGAATTTAAAAATTATAAGAGCAAATAGATTACTGAAAAAAAAAAAAGAAATTATACCTAGTTCATACATTTCCGGAAGTTATAATTATGTTTCGTTACTGTTTAATTACTGTACCTACCTATATCAAACTGAGGCAAGTATGATTAAACTATTTATATGCAGGATACTAAAATTATTTCAGTTGGATTAAAATTTGATAAATTATTATTACTATTATACCTAATTTAATGTACAAACACCATCAAATACACACCAATTTATCATTTAAAGCCGAAATTGATTTTATTGCAATAAAAACATCCCAAGTGAAAAGATAATCTGCGAAATCATTGAGCAATAAAAACGAATATTGGATCGAATAAAGGTAGCCTTCCAAACCTTACCGAAACATTTACATTTATCCATAAATAGTTTGCAATGCGATTTTCGTTTTATTTGCTACGGCATAAGAAATGTAATGAAATAAACATTGAGGTGGATTTACGTACATGTGGCTCTAGGGGGCAAAGTTATATTTTGATAGCGCACCAATAAAATGGTTGTTAAGTAAATAAGTGTTTTTAAAACTTTATGTCAAGATGTATTTTAAACATGTTTTAAATTGGTTTAATTGTCCATATACAATTAAATGATCATTGCAAAAATACCACAGCGGCTTAGTTTTATAACGATTAATTAAGTTTATGTTGAAATTGTCATTTATCTTGACCAGATAAAAACTACATGTGCCACCATTTTATTGCAGATAAACTACTGGAATCGATTACGCGAGGGTTTTATTGAATACGGTCTTGATAATTACTAGCTTTACCTATACGCCTTTTTTGGTGTATATAATTTGAATAATCTTTAATATTATAAAATTTTAAAAACAAAATATTTGTTCTTTCATCACGCCTAAACGGCTGGGCCGATATCATAAAATTTAGGTATACGAATAACCTGCGCATCCTCAGATGGTTATAATTGATACTTTTTACCCGACTACGGAGAAGCAAAAAAGAGGGTCATGACTTTTTCTTCCACGCGTACAAAGTTCGCAGGCACATCGGTGTTGTTTGTTGTTCTGCGTTTTCACAGAATTATTTTTCGTAATTTAGAATGTTTCTAATCACCGAATTTTCACTTCGCAGAATTTTTATTTCTCAGTAGTCATACATTTTTCATAATTGTTGCATATATTATTCTGTAGATTAGGTTTGTTTTATAAAAATGCCAAATAGTTTGCCAAGTAGTTCTGCGAAGTGAAACATTTGATGAAAAATAATTGGGCGAAAAGGCAGAGTAACCGTCTTGGTTATCGTTTCAGTATATTTTGGTTAAACATACCGAAGTCCATTCTCCTCAAGACGCACCACTGGGCATCAATGACGTACGAGTATAATTGACGTCTGACGGCGTGTCACGTCAACTTGACAGCGACGGACAATGCGGGCGTGACGTTGCGACGTCGACGTTTGGGGGATTACATTGTTTACGTTCTTGTTTTGTTTTTGGGATTATTGTTGTAGTTTAGCGAGAGGTTGGGGTACTTGATTGCTTTTTGTGATCGTATCTTGACATTATGTGTCGTTCACTGCACCATTTTATAGAAATAACGATTTGTGCGGGTATAAAATATATTGTAAATATTTGGGTATCTATTAGTAAGTTAAGTACCAACTTAAAGGCAATTTAACTAAATAAAATAATTAATAAATTTCGGACAGTCATATAAAATCGATTTAGACCCAAGTCAAACTCTCCAGTAGGTTTGTGTTATGAGAATATTACACATCTTTCTATGTATTTAAGAATATATTTATCAATATAAGTACATATATGCATATCGTGGTCTATGACACAAGCCTTCTTGAGCTTAAATGGGACTAGATCGATTTGTGTGAGGTTGTCTGAATATTTGTATAAATACGACTAGTCTTAAATACATGAAAAAAAGTTTTACATGGATGGGCACTTTCTAGACAGCTATACTTCGCAAGTAGCTTGAGTAAGTCATGAATTAAATTGATGTCTTATTCTTAATAGGTTATTGATAATGATAATACCAGCATCGCTCTAAGTCACGATAAGGCCTCGTGAGAAACCCGAAACCTTTAACTGTTTCAAGGGCATCCATAAACGGAAACAAACGAGCACATCTCCCTACTATTATAAAATTCTCAAGTACCTATTATTTAAAACTGAAGCAAGTAAAGTTCTGTAACAAGAAAAAATAAAAGTCTCATTTTTAATAAAACGGTTTAAACGTATTAAATCGCGTTATTAATTATTTGAGCTTCCATGACGTTTCAGTTCCTTTCCAGTTACCGTTGTGAAATGTTGAAAACAGTTTCACATTTACGAAATGAAACATTACTATCCAGTTCAATCATTTTCGGTACACGAGTTTTATTCATTCATTATTTCATTTATTCCATTTCAATTTACTATCGAGAAACAAGTAGTACTAATAAACAAATAACTACGAAACGAATATAGCAAAGTATCACGGGAAGACCACTTTGTATTCACACAAGTTTAAAAAAGAAACCGGCCAAGTGCGAGTCGGACTCGCGCACCGAGGGTTCCGTACAAACACTTTCCATCCCTAAGTGGTTAAGTTGAGTTTGCACCTGGTATGTATAGCGCCCCATATAAATTAGGTGCAAAGTTAAGTAAAAAAAGAAAAAAAAAATGGTTTTAGTAATTTTTCCTTTATCTATGCTATAAGACGTTGCTTCGTACCAAATTTCAAGATTCTGAGTTCACGGGAAGCACCCTGTAGGTTTTGATTCCCTTGCAAGTGTCGAAAATTTGCGGCATAAACGGCTGTATCTTTTGATTGCGTTGGCTTAGAAGTTTGATTTTTTCACAACTTCAAGGGACAGTAGACCTGAGTAATTGATATAAATTTCAGCTTCATACCTCCACGCGTTCCTGAGAAAAAGGGTCTTGACAGACGGACGGACGGACGGACAGACGGACAACAAAGTGATCCTATAAGGGTTCCGTTTTTTCCTTTTGAGGTACGGAACCCTAAAAATTGGGCAAGTGCGAGTCGACTCGCGCATGAAGGCACAAGTTTAAAAAATTGGGCAAGTGCGAGTCCGACTCGCGCATGAAGGGTTCTGTATCTATCTATAACAAGTTTGTTGTATGCGAGCCCCCTTAAATATTTTTTTATTTTTATTTTTAGTATTTGTTGTTTTAGAGGCAATAGAAATACATCATCTGTGAAAATTTCAACTGTCTAGCTATCACCGTTCTTGAGATACAGCCTGGTGACGGACGGACAGCGAAGTCTCAGTAATAGGGTCCCGTTTTTACCCTTTGGGTACGGAACCCTAAAAACCAGCCAGGTGCAAGTCAGACTCGCGCACTAAGGCTTCATCGGATAATGTCATGAAATTTTTATTTTTTTTGCTTCATTATAAACATTTGGTTTACGTTACGTACAGTAACGGTATGCTACACCCAAACTAGTTAAAACTAGTTTGGGTGTAGCATACCGTTACTGTCGATTCTCAACATATTTGAAACGGTGGTGCCGATCATGAAGTCCGAATCTTTACGGTAGATGCATGCAAGAAGCAACTGATTGAAAAATTCAATGGCTCTTGCATCAGGTTCAGTGGTCCAAAAGGTAGGACGCCCGTGTTGGCCCGGAAAGCCGTTGTAGACGCAGGTCCCTGCCGAACCATTATTTTTTTTTATAATTTCATGCTTCATTCTAAACTTAAAAATAGGCAGTTGCCGTTAAGTAGACAACGTCAACACTAGTTGTTTAATCCACTTCTGAACTATATATTTAGCACTTACTTAGTAGCAGAATATGTTTACAACTTCTCCGTGGAAAAATAATAAGATTATTAATATCAAATATTTCAATTATTGTTTGGTATTAAAGGTCCAGATTTATCAAAAAGTGCTTTTAATTCTCCATACATTTTTACTAGTTATGGCGGCCGCGCGCCTATCTCATTACGCATTCCCCGCGCTCTATGGTTATAGAAGCGTTACTGCTTTAATAAAAAAAAAATACACTATAATGTGAAAATTTCAAGTCTCTACCTAGGTATTTACAGTTCCAAAGATCCCTGTGACTGAAAGACTGACAGTGGAGGCTTAGTAATATATAATAGCTTTCTTTGGGTACGTAACGGTAACCTTAAAAGCGCTAAAGTAAACAGACTCCGTCGATTTAACTCCTAGGACTGCACGTGAGAAATTGTTATTGCCCGTTTTAGGAATAATTAGCATGTTATTTAACCGGAGGTGGGAGCTTGTAATATCGTGTACAAGGAACCATTTGTTATTATGAAGTTGAGGCGGTTAGCGCTTGGTACAAGTTAGAAGAGAGCTAAGGCAAAAATATCGAAAATTTTGAAACATTTTGATACTACTTAATTCTGATACTACATAAGGCTGCGTTTCCACTAGTGATATGTGAGGATACGAAGCGAGGGATGTGTTTTGTTAACCACTAGAATCAGCTGCGTTGAGCAAGGATAACTAAATTAAATCATTCCATTGTATTACAAAAACACATTCCTCGCTACGCATCTCCGCACATATCTGGTGGAAACGCAGCCTAAATGGCTCATCGTCATCGTCACTCGTGCATTCGTACCAGGAAGGAGGTTATCAGGGTAGAATGACGGCATGTTGTAAAGCTTTCCACCAATATCTCAAATGATGACCACGACCACTTTGCCAAGACTAAAACAGACGAAGCGGATAATAAATCCTTTGATACAATAAGGCGTGTATAATAATGCGGCTCTAAGTCACAACTTTACAAGATTGAGATAGTTCAATTAATATGATTATGGTTAGATACTGAGTCATATAATTATATGTGGGTGGACTATGTAAAAGATGATATGGATAAGAAAGTATTAAACGAGGAGATGAAAAGATGAAAGAAAAGAATAAAATCATGTTGCTGCGTCTTCAATAAATAAAAATTAACAGAATTATAATTTTACTGAATTCATTTAAGATACTTAGACATTTTTGTAAATTTGTGACCAAATTATAATTTTTGTATGGCCACTTAACCATCGATATTGTATTAGTTTAATATATAATCTTCTAAAGTCAAATAATTTAATTTCTAAACAGCTTTGCGGTTGTCACATAATATAGTTTATCTACGCACATATCATTAGTGCTCTAAAATGCGTTCAGAAATCGTAGGAAATGACCAGAATTATTACAACCAATCTTACTATGAGATTTTTTTGTCTGTGTTAGTAGGTAAAATCTGTACTGTAATGTTATTACAGTACCGATTTTTGTAAGGTTACGAGTTTAAATTAGGAGCAGCTGTCAGAACACAAGTTGGTCTCTATTCTAGTATCCATAGAAATTAATATTGTTATCGATACGAAACGTCAATGCAGTATGTTTTTTTTATAAAAACCGCACGACATTTGATCTCGAGTGACATGAGAATATGGATACATTCGTTTGTATATGATTTGGAAATAAAAACATTCGTCTTAACGGAGGTTCGAATTGCCGCCATTACCTATTGTTGTCATTTGTTTGTTGGTTCTTTGCTGTTACGAAAGTAGAATTGTGAAAAGTTTATTGTTATTCACATTTTAGTTGAAAATATTGTTTCAATGTAAATGTAAATTACAATAAATAATCTGTTTATGTATTTGTTCAGATTTATTTCTTACTGCATTAGTATATGTCGTTTTTAGATATTTTACAGGTAGCAATAGTGGTGCCGGTCATTTCCTTATGGCTTCTGAACCCATCTTAGAGTATACTTATGATATGTGTTTAGATAAACTAGTGTATACAACTGTACATAATTAGGCCTTAAAACACTCGTGTGATCCTTTTATGAAACTCGCTGACGCTCTTTTCATAAAACCACACTCGTGTTTTAAGGCCTCTTATTATGTATCAGTTGCATAAACTACTATTAACTATGTTTTCACCACAAGGCAAACTAATAGATTGATATTATAAAATACATTAACCTCCCGCTTCCGCTTTTGCTACCGCCCCGCTTCAGCGTATACCTTGAACCAAAACCTCCAAGATAGGAGCATAGACGCCCTGCTGCGTATACAATCAATTTATAGCACTAGACGAGACAAATTGCTCGGGCGCGGTATGTGTCACAGTCCCACACAGCAGATAGCCATCTCTTCATTAGCGGTATATCGCTATCAATGTTTAACGTAGGTGGTGTATCGAATATAACCCAACTGTGGCAATATGACAATGTTAAAGCATTACAATATAATATGGGAGTTTTTGACTGTCTCTCAAATACAACATATGCATGAAGAATAATCATCGGTAAAACTATAGGTTTTTCTTTTGATATGTAATCCAGTGAGACATATTATATGCCATACGATAAACAAATAGGTAATCGGTAAAACGAGCCTAGGTACATATAATAACCTAAATTTAAAAATTGAAAATACCCCCGTCACAAGCAGTTAGTCATCATGAGACCCTCATTCAATGAGTGATATAAAAAATTGGGCAAGTGCGAGTCGGACTCGCGCACCGAGGGTTCCGTACAAACACTTTCCATCCTTAAGTGGTTAAGTTAAGTTTGCACCTGGTATTGTATAGCGCTCCATACAAATGAGGTGCAAAGTTAACGCAAACAATCCCTTTGTTGTATGGGAGCCCCCCTTAAATATTTATTTTATTTTATTTTTAGTATTTTTTGTTATAGCGGCAATAGAAATACATCATCTGTGAAAATTTCAACTGTCTAGCTATCACCGTTCTTGAGATACAGCCTGGTGACAGACGGACGGACGGACGGACGGACGGACAGCGAAGTCTCAGTAATAGGGTCCCGTTTTTACCCTTTGGGTACGGAACCCTAAAAATGCTTCTCAAACTGAACATAATAACTACAAAATCTGGAATTCTTAGCTTCGGTATTGGCTGAGATGCTGTCATTAGTTCCAATTAAAGCTGAATGTCTTGGAAACTAGTCCTTTTTCCACTGAACATAGCTAAAAACAGTATAAGAACCACCTCGACGGACAAGTCGATGAACTTTCGATTAAAAAACGCGCCACTCTAGTTGGACCATCCGTTTGGTAGAAAATGAGGAAATGACTATAATAATTAATTCCTGAAGACCTACAACCTAATCCCTGCAAAATACTTATTTAACTTTGTCCCTCAGGTCACAAAAAAAATAAAATTACAAAGCATAGAAAATAGGACTGCGACTGCTTAATTCAAATCCCGTTATAATATTATTCCGAACAAAGTTATCGAATAACGATATTGATACAGTTAGGTACAAAGATTGGTCCCTAAATTAAATTAAGATTCTTGTCCTGTTTTCATTTAACACACCCTCTATTGCTAATAGAACAGCGATTGCATGGAGGTGCAAATAAAATAAAATATATAAATAGAAGGGGACCGCCTGTTGTGGTAGTGCAGTTGCCTACTGAGCCAGAGGTCTTGGATTGGAATCCCAGCAAGAGCAAATATTTGTTTAATGGACTTGAATATATTTTGTTCCTTGGTCATGGTCATAAATATTTTGATACGCATTTAAGTATACGTTTAGGAAACGAAAAAAACACCGTTTATACAGTTATTTTTCTCAACATGATAGCCTTCGCTAGGAACGGGAGATTTCTGTTTTCGTTTCTAAAATGTCTCCCACTGTCTCGCTCTCACATAGTTAAATTTATTTGTATGAATCGGTATTCATTAATTCTAGTTGTTATCTGTTAAAAGGAACGAAAATCAGTAAAACACATTCTGTGAGGTTCCCCGATAGTTACTTTATGCTTTCTCAAAAATCATAAAATAATTGCGCAAAAAAATATTCGGTGTGATAAAATTTCCATATAATTAACGTTTGTAGACTAGTAATGGCATTAAAAACCAACATAGTTTATATACCTACTGAAAGTATTGTTTCTCTTTAAGAAAGAAAACTCGGGTGACGACTCCATGCCATTCCCAATAATTTTGACATGGGAGTTTAATAAAAGGGCGGGCGCCCGTATGGCCATAGACAAACCACAGATAACATCGTAGACATAAACACGAGTCAACCCGCGCCAATTGGTACCCTTTACGTTCCGTGCCATTGATCGGGGCGGACGTGCCAAAAACGACATATACGGCTCATACGTTCTATGGAGTTAAGCTCTTTTTGATTCAAGTTAACTGTCGTTCAATAGAATGTTTAATTGAATTTGACCGAAAGGGTTCGAAATTTAAATTTGACTATCTATGCCGATAAACGTTGGAGCAGAAACTGTAACGTTTGTTAATACTGGGACTTAATTCGACATTTCTAGTGACATAATATTATGTCCGAAATATTACCACTCTGTTGGCAGACTGCAGAGCAGAGGCGCATGTCGCATCGGCATTCGTAGGTAAATAAAGTTGAGTGTCAAAAAATTACAATACGAGTAGTGTAAGCAGGATAAATGTATATAGCAATAAAGAGATGGCGTTAATTAACAGATATTGAAAACACCTCGAACCATAACTTTACAGTGCGTGTCGAATGAAGGATAGTGATTTTAATTTCTTGTGGCGGTAAACACATTCTCTCAAACATACAATAAATTGTCGTCATAACGTGCATTATAACAAGCATGGAAATATCACGTTTCGGGCGGAATAATTTGGAAAACTGTTAAGGAATTTCATACAAAACTGAAGGCCTAAGCAGGAAAGTTTCATTCATGAACAGTCTAGTCTAAACAGTGGAATCGTGTTTTTTTGAGTGGTGTATTTTTTTTATTGCATATTTTTGAGAAAAGCACTATACATGCCTAGCCGTGAAAAAGATTTGCCAGCTTCGTATCAGCCGACCGTAGGGAGGCCGGATTGTGACTATGCTACTCACCCGGCAAGCCCTTCTTACCTGGCGTCTACAGTAATGTAACCATTTCATCGAATTAGTTTCGATTCTGTCAATTACTTCTGCAAAACGTAAAAGTACGAGTACGAGTACTATAAATAAATAAATAAATATCGGACAACTTCACACAAATCGATCTAGTCCCAAATTAAGCTCAAGAAGGTTTGTGTTATGGGTACTAGACGACGATACACGTACTTATATAGATAAATATATACTTAAATACATAGAACAACCATGACCCAAACACAAATATTCGAGTTCATCACACAAATATTTGCCCTGGCCGGGATTCAAACCCGGGACCGCCGGCTCAGTAGGCAGGTGTCTATTTAAAAACCGAGCCAAACGCGTCGTCAAAGAGTACTGTCACTGTAAACTCATGGTAAGGTACAGGACAGGACCGGACACGTTCTTAACTTAACTCCGATCGTGGGACATTGTTGCTTTGTCGGCAGTTCCGTCGTCTGTACCTCTAGCACAACTATCACAAGCGACTATATCTCGCGCGAGGTAGTGTACCTGTCTCTTTCTGTGCAGTAATGAGAGAGGGTGACGGGTAGTGCTAAATCGCGCGACTAGTCGGGAAGCAAAGTTGTCCTAGATGGGCTGGCACACATTCCTCGCACTTCGCCTATTTGGCGAGTACAGGCCTTTGTCCATCAGATACGCAACAAAATGAGGAACCGTGATAAATGAAATACATTGAAGTTATGGGGCGCAAATGTCTTGTCTTTTAAATTATCCTTTTCCGTGTTTTTTGCTAGAGGAAAATTTTGGTTTTGTAAAAATTGCACTGTAAAAAGTTTCCGCTGTGCATCTATTATATCTAAATTCTATCAATAACTAAGGTCTATTTGAGTGAGGTTGTAGGTACGATGTTTACTTTATACTTTCTCTTCAAATCAAAAAACTATTTCGGAGAAAAGAAAAAGAAAAAAAAATTTCATGCGTTTTGGGATAAAAATATAAAAATAAGGTAACAAGAGGCGATTTGTTTCAGATCTTTGGGTTTGGGTAGCAAACAATAAAAATTGTTTTGAAAAGGTACATAGCGCAAGAAAAAACTGATTCAACACATAAATAATAAGTTAGGTACCGGATATAATAGCGAGAGGTACTGTGTATATTCAGAGTGAGATGTGTTGCTTTTTTTAAGGCCCAAACCACCAGTCTGTCACCAGGCTGTATCTCATGAACCGCGATAGCTAGACAATTAAAATTTTCACTGATGATGTATTTTAGTTACCGGTATTACAACAGAAATAAAATATTTGAACGTGATCGGTTGCGTTAAGTTTGAACCTCATTTGTATCCGGCGCCATACATACCAGGTGCAAACTTAACCCGGCGAGGTATTTTATTAGATGGTACGGAACCCTTCGTGCGTGAGTCCGACTCGCACTTTGCCGTTTATTTACCTCTATGAGCTCTATGGGTGTTACAAACATTGATTCCGACTGTACGTGAACCTACCTTTTAATCACTCGCCGTTAATTGAAATCCCAACTAGGTAATAGAAAAACATTCGAATTGCTCACCCACCTGTCAGGTCAGTGACCTCACAACCGTCCAAGTCCAGAATGCATCAACAACATACCAATCCCAAACCTGTAACCACCTTTATAAACTGGTCGGAACATAATGACCGGTCACGTCAATGTCCGTCACTGGCAGAAGAGTTAATTTTCTTCGTGCACTTAATTTAAAAAAAATAAAAAAAAAGTTATCAGAGACCTCCAGGCTTAGGCGTGCCCATCGTCTTGTTTATCTTTAATTAGTTTGGAATAGCTGATTCACTGTTGTGAGGATGCGATAACATGCCGGCTGTCCACCTACACGAGATAGGGATGTGACGGCGTAACAGGTATTAGAAATACTTGTACGTACTAGGTACTTTTGGATTATGTTTTATAAACTTTTGTGCAAAGGTATTATGGAACCAGTGAGTTTTATTCTTAACCTCGTAGTCGCTTACCATCATCAGTTCATAATTTTCACAGTAAGTACCTACATTATTAAAACAAAACTGGACTTAATCGCGTGCGAAGGGGCCCTTCGAGAACTATTAACCTACGTCACGTTCGAAACGTCAAGGTAATTAAATAAATACTTTTCGAATGCGATTAAATCCCGTTTTGTTATAATGTGTGAAAATCGTGTTAGTTAATAGTACATTACGGCAGAGACCAGTAAGTAAGCCATACTGGCCGAGTAGGTATTAGACGGACCGAGCCGTAGGCGAGGTCCGGATATAATACGAGGCCAGGATGGCTCTTACGGTCGAAGCAAGTATAGTGCTTTTCTCAAAAATTAAACAAGAAAATTAGATTAAAATTATATATTATTTTGTAGGTGACATTCATATTCGGCCATTTTCCAATGAATATTTTTGTTATATCCCGTTTTAATTATTACACATTGTGATATTCGTCGTCGCAGGCACCATTAACTTCCATGATAACAACCTATAACAAAAATAATTATGAGTTTATATTATACTTTGATAAAAGATATAGTTATATCGTTATCAAATAGTGGCAGCATTTATTTACCTTCATCGCCAAAATGGTTATCATCTAGAGCTTGATTTAAGAACTTTTCTATATTTTGCTGCTGAATATTTGTGATTTCTTTCCTTTGTAGCCATCCGATTATCTCAGAAAGATTGTTGAAATATTCTGATTTTATCACACATTATCTGAACAATTATTAACTTGATTTTCTTCCTTTCATTTAAAGAATCTCTTGTATTTTTTGATATCTCCTTGGATTTAGTCGGAAGTAAATTATTTTAGCTAACTCTGCCTCCGCTTTTAAGTATGGAGGAGTGCCGTCTATTCGGAATCAGACTCGTCTGAACTCATTTTTACTGAATTATTGTAATAGATCACACAAACAAATTTGAAATTGTTGTCTTTTAATTGAAATCGCGCCTTAATTTCTTTTTTTATAAATACTGCGTTTAATTATTTGCACTGTCTTACAAATCTAAGTCCTAAAGATAAAATTTAATTATTGTTATACATTGTTGTATTTACTAACTATTTTCATATCATAAAGCTTACCTTAAATTTTAACTCCGAGGTTTTGTCTAAGCGACACAAAAAAGGAAGGAATTCCGAAATATCATTGTCATTTTACACAGCACAATTATGAACTAAACGCTGCATACAAACTTCCGCACTAAACCTTGTCGCTACTTTTTTCTTTTTTTAATATGGATCTTGAGTTACGTTTATACTGCCAATAGTGCTAACCTCTTTTTATTTTACATTTGCTCTTACTGTAAATTGCAAGTGTATACTGCAATGTCGTCTCTTTCTATTTAATCTATGAAAAAGGGACGCCACTTTTTAATTTCTACAATTTGCTGTCGCACTGTACTTATAATTAAAACAATTTGTGGAATGCATCCTTTTTACATTTATATACGACCTCATCGCCTTCACATCCTTAGTTTTTTATAGGTCGGTGACGATGTAAATCGTGTTTCGATATTCAAATATCTTGATACGTAATAGGAATTACATACTTACTTACTGGACAAATATTGATTCCAAATTTAAAATCTCGCTGTTTACTGGACACTTCTAAAAAGTCTTCGGTATGTTCCACTTACTGTAGTCTATCTAGCGATGGTAAGGCAACATTACATGCAATTTTTGAGAAAAATCAATTTACCAACGAAGTACCTAATAAATACCTACTTGGTAAACTTGCTAGTTTATCCTTATCTCTTTTTTTTTGTATAAATCTGCTGGAATTCCTCATATTTGAATAAGCTTATTCGCATTCAAAAAGTATTTATTTAATTACCTTGACGTTTCGAACGTGATGTTATGTGTTATTCTAACACTTCAGTAATCATTTGAATAAGAATTCCACTTGATTACTTAAGTGTTAGAATAAAATGTTTTAATCTTGCTATGCAAAGTACAAATTTACATAATATCCCGTCCCTTGCAATACCGTTCACTGATCCGGATTCAACAAAATCAAATCAAATAGTTTATTGGCCGCAAGTTGCGTAGCAGCACGGATAGCCGCCGATGAAGAGCTCCATATGAGTTCGAAACATGTCGGGCCGTTCCTGACAATGTTTACGTCAAGTCCATATCCTAGTATTTTTTCCCAAACACGTCCCAACCCTATCTCGCTTATTGTTCGGCCATGTTTATCATAAACACTGGTGACGTTCCAAATGAGCACTAAGACGATACGAACGTTACCATAACGTTACGCTCAGAGATGCTCGAACATTCATATGTAAATACGGTCCCAGTGCGATGCAGTGTTTGTGGAACAGAATTCAGATTGTCTTTGAAATGCTTTTAAAGGTAATGGTGGTGAAGTTATGTTTCTGTTTTGATGCATTTTTGCAAGTATTTCACTTGGATTTTTCGGTCCTTTGCGTTTAAGGATAGTCAAATCACGTAGTACCTCTTATATTCTTCTTTGTCCTAGTACCTAAAATGTACCAATATATTTTGGGTCACTCCTAGTATTTTTGTGCCATACCGCACGGTTGCGGGTTGACTGTTCGTTTGTAAATTTGTGAAATTATGTAATGTCTAATGTCTCATTATTTTTAATTTGGATATACCACAATTTTTTTATTGGACCATTGATACAATGATCAAAACACAAAGAAAAATTTAAATGCGTAACCTGGTTAATGGTTTTTCGTTTGCGTTTACAGATGCGAAAATGATGAATGCATATTAATTGCGAAGAATGCGTAACTTAATTTCTGCATCATCTGACTACTATACGTAAAGTTATGCAAATTTGTTCATGGAATACTGCGTAAAAGAATGTAAATAAATAAAATAAATATTAAGGGATAATCTTACACAAAACAATATGCTTATACTATGGGTACTAGACGACGATGTATATAATATGCAAATACATATATAAATAATATCCACGACATTCGTGTTCATTACACAAATATTTGTCCTTGCCGGGATTCGAACCCAGGACCGTCGGCTTAGTAGGAAGGTGCACTACAAACTGAACCAACTGCGTCGTCAAATAAATTAATCGCATGGTACACAGTGAGATGAGATCTCTGTACTTTCTCCAAAAGTTTTACATAAATAAAAAATATATATAAATATCGGAAAACCTTATTCAAATCGATCACGTTAAGCTCAAGAAGGCTTGTGTACTAGACGACGATATAGTTACTTATATAGATAAATATATACTTAGATACATAGAACAACCATGACCCAAGCACAAATATTCGAGTTCATCACACAAATATTTGCCCCGGCCGGGATTGGAACCCGGGACCGCCGGCTCAGTAGGCAGTTGTCTACAAACTGCGCCAAACGCGTCGCCAAATGCAAGATTGATACAAAAAATAACGTAATACGCAAACCATTGTCAGTTGCGCCTTTATTTCTCTAAAAACAAAATAAGCGCAAATGATAAGTCGTGACGGAACCTCCTACCTCTAGTCGGCTTAAATTATTAACATTACCGTCGGCAAGCCAGTTGTTACATGAATAATAAAACACTAGAATACGCCGTGAAAACTGTAAAGAAGCTGCAGGGCGCACAATAGTGTTATAAAAGCAACAGTGTATCTTTATATGCGTTGACATTGTGCATTGTGCCTTAGAATTGCACGCAGGGTTGCCCCCACGTCGTCGGCGGGTCCCGTTTCTAGGACTTATGGCCGCCGTTTGTCCCATTTTACAGAACTGCTTAATTATTCTTATTATTTCTTTTATTGATCTTTTATCTTAGGCTAGGCTAGGTTTTTTTATAATAAATATGTATAAAAAGTTAAATAAAAAAAATACATTACAAATATAAACATATTCTAACAAACCTAACCTCGGGTGCCGTTAATATGAAAACCATTAATTTAATTATAACACATCACAACAGATGAACAATTGCTCATTAAAAATACGTCTGTTTAAATATATAATATAGTGGCTATTATGGGTATTGGTTTTGATTTTTATGGGTTATTGATGTAATGACTTATTAATCGTTTTTATTTATACGAGTAGAGTTTCAGATGACAGAATTTTATAGGTCAATTTGAAAGCTATTCACTCAAAAAGAGGTCTCTGTTAACAAACAGCCGTGTCCTTGTCAGCCGGCTTACGGATCCGTGTAGTAAGGAAGTCTCTTAAGCTGGATGCGTAGATCCCGTTTTACTAGTAGACCAAGCCCCGGAGTTCAAATGCAATTAATTTAATACAAAAAAAAACTACGCGTAAAAGTAGGCAACCCTAGCTGCACCCTAGCGCCCAAAACAGCCTTTATGCTTGTACCATGCCAACTTTATATGACTTTATGCGTAAGACCTTAGGTTTGTACTTGAAGAATCCAAAATGACGTATAATAATCGCCTAATTTGACGTTTTAGTCCTTTTTAGATTGTTATAGTGGTTGTCCGTCGTACAGAATTTTAATATTCGTGCCTGAAGACAGCCCCGCCCAAGTTCTTGCACTGTGCGAATTCTTTAATAAATCACGGAGGTCATTCAACTTTGCAGTCTCATAGAGTGCCCTAGTTTGAAACAATTTCCTAGGATATAAAAAGAAACTTTATTTTACTTTTATTAAGTACACCTTAGGCTGGATTTGAAGAAACTTTTATTCCATTCCAAAACTAGCGAACCGCCGCGGCTTCGCATGGGTGCAATGCTATTATACATATAAGCCTTCCTCTTGAATCACCCCATCCAGGGCCAGTGACTCAGCGTATGGGTCATGCTCAAACAGTCGCGCAGGGCCAGTGACTCGCATGTGAGTCATGACAAAATCCAAATTAAAAAAAAAAGGAATCTTACTATGACTTAATAGTATTAGTATAATAGCTACCTGGCTCCAGAAACGGCGGTCTATTTAGCGTTCGCGCCGGGGTCATGACCAATACGTTGAGTCACTTGTTTTAGCAAAAAAATGGTTGTATGGTGGCCTGGCGTATAGTGTACGGTCGACGGCGCTTGGCCGTGAATGGGTTAAAATAAACCACCTCAAAATCCGTTGCGTAGTTTTAAAGCTCTAAGCGTACAGCCAGCAGACAGCAGTAAGCGACTTTGTTATACAGGGTGGAACAGATCGAAGGACTTTTAAGCAAACAGGGAATTGTTCAGACTGAGTACTTCACTGAAAAAAATATCCAGTGGAGCCTACTGACATTACAGTAAGACTTACTGCAATAACAGTTAGGCCTACTGACATTTCAGTAAACCTAACTAATTAATTAGTAATTTCAGTAGGCTCCACTGGGTATTTTTTTCAGTGTTCATTTTTCCCCAATGAACTATGTAAATATTTCTATCCATATTAAAATCAGCACATATCAACCCTAGCATCTTTTGAACATTTAAGTTAAAGACATACTGTGTCAATTTAAAATTTAAATAAAACCTTTGAATTAGTAGGGTTGTCACTGATATAAAAATATTTTATTTTGTTATTTTTTTTTTACTTTTAAATCCAGCTTTACAATTATAATAGTTCGATTGTAGATCAGTCAGATGACACTATCCTGTCAGCTCAGTCTTTACAAATATTCCACCCTGTATACTATATTCCAAAATTAACGGATAAGTTACTCTCGGATAGCATTGTCAGAAGGAGCGTTATAACAGTAATATTATAAAGGCGAAGGTTTGTGTGTTTATGTGTATGTTTGTTTCTTGTTCACGCTCAAACGGCTTGGCCAATTTTGATAAATTTTGGTATGAAGGTAGCTGACACCCTGGATTAACGCAAGGGCTATTTTTTATCCCGGAAAATTTAGTGTTCTCGTGTGATGAGCGGGTTTTACCGCACGGTGCAGCTAGTTTTTGGAATAAAAGCTTTTTCGAATCCAGTATTAGTAACTCGGAGTAAGTTTTACTACCCACTTGTATTTCATTTCCAGGGCATTTTTAAGTCAGAAATATATATATTTTTTTCGCAATTATGTACACATAATTAGAATATAGCTAAGAAGTAAGAATACAATTCGAAAAATTAATGCACACGTGAGATAAAGTTGTTAGTAATTATGAAAATTTAATAATATTAATTTCTGATTAATAATATTTTAAATCAATTTATTTATCAAAATAATTGGATTTGAAATTACTCATCACATTAGCATGCGATGAATATAGTTATATTTAATACATAATGTAATCATAACGTTCTCGCACTCTTGGATGCCAGAAAAAAGGTTATGGGTTTATTAATCCGAATAAAGTCGAAGGCAAAATATTGAAACGATTAAAGTACACTTTAATGCAATGCAATCATGCATAATATCGAGTAACTCTACACCGGATTTTAACTTATTTTTTGAAAAAGAAAACCCTTTGGTTCATATTCCGTAGCGTTATAGTCCAGTCAACACAGCTTTGTAAGAGATCAATCAAATTACAATTCAAAAATGCACAATTTACTACCCTGTTGAACTTGAACCGCCCGTGAGTGCACTGCTTTTGCAAATATGGATGTGTGTTTCTAATTTGAGTTTACCATATTTTTATTGGATTTAGCTGATAGTAAATGACGGGGTTTACATTTGACTCGGAGTTACGATGCCAGACTTGCAAATACACACGTTTGTTATAATTTCTTCGTCAAGGATTAAAACTGCAAAATAATTCTTGTTGGTATTTACACGTTAAGTGCATTGATTACAGTGATAACTCTCGGTAATATTATGTAGTCTTTGTAAAGCTTACCCTGTTAATTGCCTGAGTCATTTTATAAACTCCGACAAGTACCACCAATGGAAAAAATAGTTTAAAATGCTACAAAGTGCGAACAGTGACCAAATTTAAAAACTAGCTGACTGGATACTGTAGCTCACTGGAGCTTGGTTCAAAACGCGGCATAGCACAAGAGATTCGTTCAAATGCAGTGGGGGTCTTAAGTTTGGCCCATATTTCGATCTTTGTATTTGTTATATTTAATAAATAATGACTTTATATATTTAAAGATTTAAATTAAACTGACACGATTTTCACACATTATTATAAAAAAACGGGACTAATCGCGTTCAAAGTGTTTATTTAATTATCTCGACGTTTTGAACGTGACGTTAGGTTCAAGGTCTCTAAAAGACTATGTTCTGTCTCTACGAGACCATGAACGTGACATCGAGGTAATCAAAGAAACACTTTTTGTCCCGTCTTGTTATAATATCTAGTGACTGAAAAACTTTCTAAGATCGTGACAGTACTCAAGCGGTATTTTTGTAAAGCAATTTTTGTCTTAATTGACTGGAGTATTAAGCGTTGATATGGCCTCTTGTTTATAGCTCATTGTTCCTCTGCATATTATACTTAGCATTACATTTAAACATTTCATTGGCACATTGATCAAACTGTAGCGAAAGGTCAAATTTAATAGGTATTACATTTTTAAGTCACATTATAGGGAATTTATAGTCTTCTCAATGCAAAACTTGTGAATATTTATGAAATATTATTTGCGAATTTTAAATACAATAAATTCTAGATGAGGACATGCCGAATCTTTTAGGAAACTGTGGCAACTGCAACTTGGAATCGAACCTTTGGTTATATATTTAGGCGATATAATAATATACAAATTTTGGTATAGTACACTTTAGATACACGCCTAAAATGAAATAAAAATAGTGATAAAAAAACTAAAGAAGTTTTAATACAACCGTAGGGATTTTTACTTATTTATTTATTTAAACTGTATTGCACAAAAGAAAACTTAACGCACAAAATATGGACTTAATGCCATGAGGCATTCTCTACCAGTCAACCTTAGGCAAAGCAGACATTTTTTTCTTAAAAATAAATAATTAGTATGACTTGTAAAAACTTATTAAAACTCCTTTCGATATAAAATAAAAAAACCCCGTTCCTCGAATCACTCTCTGATAAAATAACAAACAAGATCCCTATTACCTCTTAAGAGCGATCATTAAATTCTAACAAAAACCCTAATGGTTATCAAAAGGCCACCCAAGTCGAATTTAGACAAACACACATCGTAAATTGCTCGTACAAACGTAGCTTCCCCGAACACATGCCTTTCAAAGACATTTTTTTGCAAAAACGGGAAAGTATTACGGAGTTTTTCCGCGAACGGAATTTAAATTCTTCTTTACAGTCGCGTGTGGTCTAATTATGAATAAGGTACAATTAAACTGCTTTTTTTTTAAACTAATTTTTTTCCTGTGAAAAACTGTAGGTACGTAAATTAAAAATGGAAAATTTAGTACAGTAAGTCCATTATGTGTAGTGCTATTATTTTGTGGGATTTACAGAAATTGGATTTCCCTAGTTTGTCTCTTGCATAGCTTTTTCGATAAAAGACAATGAAACGCTTCAAAGAAATGAATATATCTGGTGAAGTTAAAATTTTACGAGGATATTTTTCTAGTATAATTTTGATATTTAGTATAAGATTTCACAGGTTAAGTTTAGTGCCTGAATTACGAATACTACGAGTATTTTTGTAAATTAGACAGCAAAAAAAGTATATAGAAAAAAAAACATTTATTCAAATAGCGGATCACAAGTATTACTTTCGCACAGTCAAAACTTAATCTAAACACGATCAATAATTTTTATTTTTTACAATGTCACAAGCTAGGTACCATAATAATTTATTAATTAAAATAAAATTATTGCAACACATTTTCATTAGGTAACATAATAATTATACCTAAGTTAAAATAGATTAGTTAGTAGAATATTTTTAAGATAATATATCTGTCAGTCGCTAAATGTACATACTTGAGCCGTATCTACCCTTTAAAAATATTCTACTAAATACTTTTAGAAAAGCAAAAATAACAAATTTTTATTTTTATTTTATTAGTTAGTTTTAAGTCTTTATTTATATAGTATAGTGCCTTGGTTTTTAATGTAATGCTGTGTAACTTATTTGAATAATAAATAAATAAATATTTCATTTCAAAGTGAAAATCGGTCACATGCCTAACACATTACGAACTCAAGAAACAGCTTAAATTCAGAAAGCCTACGTTGAATAAGGATTGCCCCACTATTGTTCAGCCGAACAACGCTTTGCACTTACCGCCTGCGCCTGCGACGCCGGCACCATACTTTATCGCGCCAAGTGAAGAGTTTACGCGCGATACAATTAGTAACGGGGAACTAACTGCATTGCGTGCTTACAATGCTAATGTTTACCTACTCCTAAGAGTTATATTTTTTTCTGAGATGAAAGTTTACTACTTAAGAGGTGTTTTTTTTCATATTATGACAAATATGTAGATAATTTCAACCAATTTTTTAAGGTGAATAATACTTTTTCCTGAGTTCCAGATAGTAACATAGCTATCTCATGATTTAATTGCGTGCAGTCAGAAATAAGTTGAAAAAACCAGTTATCTGCGTGGAATTTTGCAAATGTCGAGTAGTTTTTGAAAACAAAAATTATCAATGAGAATTTCAAGCTGTAGGTTTCAAATATATACCAATAAATCGTAATAGTTCTGTTCCGATTATTAATATTAATAATGTGTAAAGAAACTTTTTTAATCAAAGGGAAAAATATCTAAAACAAACAGCATTTTTGAATCTTAATATTATGGAGTATAGAGGTAAAGAGGATGGAAAAAATATTTGCAACTACATTTTAGATTCATAGCTCCATACTCGTACATTAACTCTATGCACGACCAAAGAAAATTAACTAGGTATAATAATTAATTTACTTCTTAGAAATGCAGAAAGTGTGGTGACCGCGACCTGGAAGACGCAGCGTGGGAAGGTAGATCTGGGTTAGGATCACAGGCAGAAATTGGATGAGGGCGGCGCAAGACCGATTGTCGTGGAGAACTTTGGGGAGGTCTTTGTCCAGCAGTGGACGTCTATCGGCTGATGTGATGATGATGATTCAATTAAAAAACGCCCTCTTTAAATTAAAATCAGCCGCTTTCTGCATCCATTAGCTTATTACAAGATTATATCGATAACTATTTATGGCCTTGTGAGATAAATGATGTTTTCCACGTTAAAATCGACGGCAAAGAGATTTTGGGCATTATGACTATTATTGTTAAATAGAATTTAAAAAATAATTTGTACATCTTAATGACTACCGGTTCGCGAATCTTCAAACCATAGGGAAACTAGTTGGTAGCTTAAAACGAGGATAATAATTGGTAAACCTCAGATTAATATACAAGATAAGCCTTTTAACCGACCACATAACACCTAATTAGTGGAGAATTTGTTATTCAAATACAATTCCATTAAAATACCAAATTCTAATAATGACGTAAGTCAACGAGAATTTCCTTATAAAAATGACTTTTTATCAAGTTCAAAAAGATAAAGTGTGAGCGACTGGTTAATGTGCGATTTTAAGTCACGCGAAAATAATATTAAATTGAGGATTTTATGATGTTTTTAGGCAAAATGAGGATCTGTTGTCATTCAGATGATGAATTGGGTGATAGTTAAAATACCAATATAATGTTTTGATGATAAATATTTATTTATGTTCCGTTTTATATTGATTTAGGATTCAGAAGCTACGCGTTATGATTTAAAGTTGCTAGATTCATTCGAAATGTGTCTATATCACATTTGATTTTATATTGGGATAAACTATACTATATTATATATTTTTAAAATTGTACTGAAAATCAGGGGGGGTATTCGACCAATTTTAGAGATATAATGGAGATCTCTCCTTTTCATCGCCATCCGTCACTTTTGACGTGTGCCTACTTGACAAGTGGCGATATCCCTAGAACATCGCAACTTCGTCAATTCGGACGCGTAAAATTTTCGCTTCCTTTGTATGTGACGGCATAAATAACAGGCGCATACTTTAAATTGACCGCGTAGTACGTGGAATTAGTCCGTTACGTTTCGTTCAAAACAGAAATTTATATACACGAGTAACATTTTAGACAATCATTATCGCCTTCGTATTTCCAAAATTGAGATGAGATACATATGTCACTTTTAAGCTCATCGCATTTAAATGACAGTTCAATGGCGATATAACTGTTATCTAATAGAGATTTGACGTTTGGAGATATCTCAAACGGCATTCTCGAATTGGGCCCCAGTTTTCTACGAGGAAGGGTCATGATTTTAGGAAAAAACTCAATAGCGCGATATACGAGTAGCTAGGTTTGGTATATAATAGGTACGGGTGCGACGCCAGCCGTACTGCATCATCGTTGGTCTAAATTTCTTTGCCCACTCAAACAAAATGGTGAACTGATACAACCAATTTTGATATACAGGTATAACTTACTGGTCATCCAAAGATAATGAACTTTATTCTTTACTAGCGACCCGCCCGGCTTCGCACAGGTGCAATACTATATTATGCTGTGATATAAGAGGACGGTTTATATTATAAACCGTCCTCTTAAATATATCACACTATATATTAACAAAAAACGCATCAAAATCCGTTGCGTAGTTTTAAAGATCTAAGCATACATAGAGACAGACAGTCAGCAGGAAGCGAGTTTGTTTTATACTATGTAGTGAAGTATCCGTTGACATTTCTTTTTTAGAAATAAGTATCTACTCGCCAGTGTCATTTGAAAATAATAAGATTACAATCCACAGTGATAATTATGTAGATCATTTATATTATTCAAGAATGTAATTATACTACAAGTACTTTCGTGGCCCGCCTAAGGAGTGCGTGAGACTACAATAATTCTATCATTTAAAATCCATTGATAAACCTTTTTAAGACATATCTACTCGCCAGGGTCATTCGGACCAACCCAAGTAGCAACAAAAGCCGCAGAAGCCTTTATTCAGCTTAAATTAGCTTAAATGAGTATATGGAAATGTAGTTGACATTATTTTTATTTATACTCCAGTTTTGTACCTACATTCATTACATTATAATATAAATTGAAAATACATAAAAGTTACCTGCTTTTGTCCTTATTCCTAATTATTGCCTTTATTTGACTTTGTAATTTTCAGTGTTATTTTCACCGTGTAAATTTTTGTATTTTGACAATCCATTTAGGAGCTTCTTTGACATTTTTATCTGTATTTAAAATATTGACATGTAATTATTTTATCCGTTTTATTATTAATTCCGCTGTTTTTATTATCAATGTCATCATATTTTATCTCTTAGTTACTATTAATATATAAATGCATTTAAATTGACTTAGTGTAATTTATGTTAACAATTTATATTTTGAAATAAATAAATCTAAATCTAAATCTAGCAGTATAAGGGCTGTATAAGCGCTTCTGCAGCTTGTTTGGTACTTGGGGATGAAGTCCTTATAATACATTATTTGGTAAATAGTAGTATACTAGAACCCTGTTTACCCCAAGGCACCAAGCACTAGTAACCGAACACGGCCCCTCTCGAAGAGCCCAAGTGTTGACGGAGCACTAACGGCACTAGGCACTATTTTGGCACTTGACAGCTATTTGTGGCACTTGCGGGTATTCGTGGCACTTGCATTGTGTCGATATGTTGTAATTCTAGTCGCGGTTGTGGGATAAGTGTTTGAAGTAAGAGCGGACGCAAAGTTTCGTTTGTAGAACTACTGGACAAAAAGTAGCTATCTTTAATGTGCTATTTAAATTCCTTAATAGAAAAGAAGAAGAAAGAAATAAGTTTATTTAGCATAATATAGACATAAACATGATTTACGCGTAATACTTATGTGTAGATAAAATTAATGCTAAAATGGTCGTCACTCAGCTTAATGTCATGACGTAAGAAATACTCACTTCATGATGCTGATTTTCAGAACATTAAAAAATAACGTAAAACGTAGTTGTTTCAAATAAAATATATTTAAAGTGTTAACATTGTTAACAAGCAAACATACTTATTTATTGTAAGTATTTTTTTTTTTTTTTTAATATTTTAAAACCGCTACTTATTTTAAAACCGGTACAATAACTGCAATTTAGTTTTGGTTCCAATTAGATTTTCTATTATATGAATGAAACTACTGGAACACAAATAAACTAATTCTGAATATGTCAATTCTTAGTAGGTTGTTATTTTCTTGTTAGTTATTTGATCAGACATAACAGAAAAGTTTAAACTGGCTTTTTATCATAGGCTTTGTTTCGTTCAGTTCAGATTCCAATTTTATAAAACTAGTGAAAAAAAAATTAAGATATATATAATTATATATATATATTTAAAACGTATTTAAGTGTCCCTCTGATGAGAAAAAACCCCAAAATACGCGTATGTTAAAAATTCTACATACACTTCGCTAACTCACTCACTAAGCAGAAATCGAACGAAACAGTATTTTGACATAGAAATTGTCTTTACAGCTAAGCCTGTTTCTATAGAAAAAAAATGGATATTATTATCAGTAAAACCGCAAGTCTGCGTCGTCACTTATGTATAGATAGACGAAAGTGCATTTGTCGATATCAGTTTTAAAACGACTCTCCCCGACACATGTTGCCCGACGTGACTCCAATGTAAAACAACGTGTCCCCCTATATGGAAATAGATCCAAGGGTTTTGGGACCACGGTCGGTATCTTCGCTTTCAAGTTTAGGTATATTGCTTTTTTGGGGACATTATAAAGTTGAACAATAGTATTAAAATGTATATGAAACGAGTTTACTGACGTATACATAAGAGATGTGGGATCACCACATAAATAATAGGATCGACAATGTTTCTGTACAGTATTAATTTGTTTACTATACATTTTTCTAACGTTAAAAAACATTTATTTAATTTTAAATGTATTTAGATTTTATCTAATAATTTCATAAAAACCTGAAGCCAAATTACGATAATTTACATTTAAACTTTCGACAAGACCCGAGATGGATGTTAATTATGCAAAAATATTCTCGAGTGAAATGTGGATTTTCTTAGTCACACTTTTATATAATTAAATTAATTCATCAAATTACGCGTAGTCTGACATTGGTGTCTAGGTTTATTCTGATTCTAAAATAAATAAGATTGACTTTAGTAATTTGTTCTAGAATTAACTTAGCTGTAGACTTGTCACTATTTATTCTACCTTAAAATATGATATTTAAATTTCATCATCATCATCATCATTATCAGCCAAAAGACGTCCACTGCTGGACATAGGCCTCTCCTAGAGAACGCCACCATGACCGGTCCTGCGCCTCCCGCATCCAGCGGACTCCAGCGACCTTCACCAGGTCATCAGTCCACCTTGCTGCGTCGTCCGGTGCGTGGTCGCCACTCAAGAACTCGATGGCCCCAGCGGCCGTCGGTTTTACGAGTGATGTGCCCTGCCCATTGCCACTTAAGTTTTGCTTATCTTTCGGGCTATGTCGGTTACCCTGGTTCTTCTACGGATCTCTTCATTTCTGATTCGATCTCGCAAAGAAACTCCGAGCATAGCCCTCTCCATTGCTCTCTGAGTGAAGTGCTATTTAAGTTTAAGTGAGTGGTTGCTATTTAAATTTAGACATCCTTAGGTTGCCTATCCACTGAACTGGAGCAGGGAGCAGAGAAATCTAACCAATCAAACTGCATTTAAATCTGAGGAATGTGATTGGTAAATTTTACACAACTCTGCTCCGCTCAGTTTTTATGGACAGGCAGCCCAGTGTTGCCAGATGACATTTACGAAAATCTGTAGGGTGAGACAAAAAGGCCGAGGAATTCCGTAGATCGTCGCTTGAAAAACCCGTACCTAGTTCTACAGATTTTTTTCCAATGTTTCATTTGACTATACTGAACCATAAAATGTTATTAAAAGTTAGTAAATTTTGCAAAACCGTAGGTGGAAAAATAATCAAAATCTAATATTTTTTAATACCTACAGAAAAGAGCAGTACGGTTTATATATAATATGAGTTCGCGCGAATCTCTTAGAGAGCATTTTAAGACAATCAATATTTTAACAATGGCATCGCAATATATTTACGATAACATTATTTTTGCTATAAAAAAACATTGATTCGTTTAAAAAAATGCACAACGCTAGACACAACCACAAAATTGCAATCACCAAGTTTCGTGTCCGGAAAGTACAGAAATCTTTTCTGGGCCAATGCATACATTTCTACAATAAGTTACCTAAGGAAGTACTAGAATTACCCTTACCTGGTCTAAAAAAATATTTAAAAAATAGTTTATTACACAAGGTTTATTACAGCGTTGAGGAATATATAAATGATAAAAACGCTTGGCCTTCCTTACAGTCATAATTATTATCTTCATCCATCTGCTAAAGCGTGACATTGCAGTACAAAATATATATTATTATTTACATAGCTATCAGTTACGTAGTTTTAAGAAATTGACACATATAAGTATATAGCTTACCACTGCAGATAGTTCTTTGTTTGATCTTCTCTAGTATGGACTATATTGGATTGTTTAATGTATTATTGATTATTTTCGTAAATTCTGATCTGTAACCGTTTATGAGCGCTCCTAATGTATTTTGTTCATATATATTTTTTTTTCAAACTCAATGACATCAATTAAGTTTTTGACACAGTTTCTGTAGGAAGAAATAATTAGTAATATTATTCTACCTCCAGAACTACGTTCATGTATAAAATAAACCTATAATTGAATGTGTACAATTTTTAATAATACTAATATTATGAATGTCATTTTAATATTATTTTAAGCAAGTTTTATTTAGACAATGTTTTAAATAAAAAAATAAAAATAAAAATTCGTTTATTGAAAAGACAGAAATATAGATTGTAAAGTTAATCAGTGATCCCACACTAGGCTAGGCCTGTATCGTGGTGACCGTTAAGCAAACATTGACATTTCACATTCGGGTATCCGTTAATAAAATTATTTAGCCTATTACCTACAATTATGTACTACATTTACTTGCAAAGATAAATGCACAAATGAAAGTGGGTATGTCGATGTGAGAGTGTGCGTGTGTGTGTGTGTGTGTGTGTGCGTGTCTGTATGTGCATGTGCAACCTTATATTAGGAAAAAGAATCATTGAATACTTCGTAGGATTTCCTCAGTCTCTGAGTAATTAAGACTGTTTAACCAAGAAAACAGCTTTATTTTAAGTTCACCTGGTGATAATTTTTTGATGTCACAGTGTTTATTTACTACATTATATACCAAGGGATGTAAAAATTTGGGAAACCGTTGGCCGAAGGAGGTTTTGGTGTGCGGAATCGGAATTTTGTATACCCTCTTGCTTAGCAGCTCAGGGTACTTATCAGACACAATGATAGTCCGATGAACCAGGAGAGTGACCCTCATGAGCATTAGTTGTCGAACGGTTAAAACCCCCCATTCCTTGAATAAAGTGGCGGTGGGATATAACCTAGACTTCTTGTGCATGACCTTTAAGATAAGACGTTGGGATCTTTCTAGTGTTATGAGATTTGACCTTGATGCACCTCCCCACACTGTATTGCAATAAGAAAGAACTGGTTGACAAATGGACGTGTATACTAGTTTTAAGACGTCCTTACCGGCTGAATCTCTGAGTAACTTCATAATATATATCAGTTTTCTTACTCTACTGGACAAAGAATCAATATGAGCTTTGAAATTTAATTTTTCATCGAGAGTTACTCCCAGGTATTTAATTATGCAACAATTTCTTATGACGTCATCATTATAAGCTGAATTGGTGCACACCATATCAGTGGCTAATTTAAACTTAAATTCAGGACGCTCACTTGGCGATGAAGCAGCAGTTTTGTGAAAACATAGGTATTTAGTTTTATTGACGTTCAAAGTTAACAGGTTATTTGTCAACCATTTATGTACTTCAGCCAGACCCTTCTCAGTCGCCATGAAACATTTCTCCCCGAAATACGAAGTTTAATTTTTAATGATTGTGTTAGCTTTTGACGATGCAAAAGTGATACCTGTGATCCTATTTGATTAAATGTTATTTTATCTTTTATCTTCTCCATAGTTTATTCACCCTTTTGAGCTGGTAAGAAAATGAAATTTAAAAAACGGATCACTGAGTGAAAGTGCATGAACTGTATGTAATGAAATGCAGATCGTATGACTAGTTTGCGAGTGTTTCAGTCAGGCTTATAATTCATTTTTCACAGAAAAAGGACAATCCGTTTCGTTTATGTCATGTTTTGGTGATAAATAAAAGTAGTCTGAAATTCCGTAGGTTCATCAATAATTTCCGTAGGTCTGGGCACAAAGACTAAATTCCGTAGATCTACAGAATTTTCCGTAGCTCTGGCAACGCTGAGGCAGCGTTTTGGCTTGGGTATTTCAAAACGAGATTTTGTAAGTAGGTTCGATACGTATATATAGTTTTAATTGTCGATCCAGTCTTTCGTTTTTTTTTCAAAATAGTGGAGGAACTTAAAAATGTCCAATTCCGGCTATCTGAAACAAGCAAGCGACAGTTACAATTTATATAACTTAGAAACAAATGAAATAAAATTGGGCAAGTGCGAGCCCGACTCGCTCATGAAGGGTTCCGTACCTATACATATATATATATATAATCTATAACAAGTTTGTTGTATGGGAGCCCCCCTTAAATATTTATTTTATTTTATTTTTAGTATTTGTTGTTATAGCGGCAATAGAAATACATCATCTGTGAAAATTTCAACTGTCTAGCTATCACCGTCGTTGAGATACAGCCTGGTGACAGACGGACGGACGGACGGACGGACAGCGAAGTCTCAGTAATAGGGTCCCGTTTTTACCCTTTGGGTACGGAACCCTAAAAAAAAAGGGAGTTTTCATCATCAAATTGTCTAATACAAGTGTAACCGGCAAATAGCACGAATCAATAGTGCAAAAACAATCCACCCCATATAAACATATCTGCGTATTTCCCAAAAGTGTATTAAAAAGTCATTAAAATTAATTAGTGGAAAAATAAACCGAGCCGCACTAAAACCATTTGAGCCAACAAATAGCCATTTAAGATAAATTAATTAAAGTTTTGAGAGACGCAATAAACGCTGTTCGATCGTTTACGAGCGAGTTTATTGTTCATATTCGATTTCATCGTCGAATGTGTTACGGATGCCATGGGGTTATAAAGATACTCGTATTCACGGCTATTATCCAAGAAAGTGTGTAAAAAGCAGGCCACAGAATATAATAAAATATTTGAACTATTGATACAAAGATCAAAGAAAAAAGAAAATAAATAAATGGTTAACCTGGCGTAAGAGACAGGGAATCGAACCCGGTACCTTTGTTGTTTTTATAACGGCTCAAGATAATGACTCCACTTCGCCTGATGGTAAGCAGAAAGGGGCGCCCAAGTCGGAATGACAACTGACAAGAAACCAACGATGCTTTGTCAGTTGACACTGCCATGCTGGCCCGAGAGATGCTTCTTCACGCTTCGTTTGAAGGGTCCCAAGTTGTAAGAAGGAGGAAACACATTGCCGGTCCAACTTTTCTTCCTTCTACCGACCTTTCTACTACTCAGACGCCAGACCCCTACATTTCGAATGTTTCCTTATGTTTTGTGTGCATAGTTTATTTGAAAGGCTTTGATGCTGTTATTTATAAGTTTCTAAATAAAAGCGCCCTCTCTGCGCCAAAAAAAAAAAAACATTTATTGTAATCGCCATCCTACAAGAGGGCAGTTTAGAATTTAAATTTAAAATGTGCTGATATTAGGCTTACAGTTTTTAACTTTCGCAGGCCACTATTATTGAGAAATGTCAAATAGTTAATTAAAAAAAAAACATTTTGAAAAAACATGGTAAAGAAAAATTAATAAGCTTGTAGATCCTCACAGCAAGAATTAACTATCAAATGAAAAAAAAAACAATATTCACGGTCATCCAAAAATTGTACCAAGCCAATTACGGTAAAAGATTACGAAACATAGGATTTTCCGCAGTCACGTGAAATCGCTAGTGTTACATAATTTAGGCACACGCCGAATCCAAATCACAATCCCAACTGGATGGAGATAGATGCCACGCGTATGTACGACTCTAAAGAAGATGAATTGGGCACAGGCGATTTATATCAATCCGTTGTAAATGATTCCTAGCTATCCCTTCCCGTTTATCTAACTATTAGGAGTTATCTGAACACAAATAATGGTCCGTGTGGGCCTAATCTGTGAGAACCCTTCGTAACAATGGATGTTTATGAAATGTCAATCTGAATTGATGGATGCGGATCGTGAAGTTATAAACGGCGGGTACAAAGCTGGATTAGTAAGTTACTCTTTTGGTAAGCTTTATTTAAAAAATTATGATACAATTAACCTTTGTTTACTTTTAAGCACAATAGGAATGTACGTAAATATTGTGAAATTGTCAGGAACGGCACGACTTGTTTCGATCGCATACATATTCTTCATCAGAGCCTGCTATTCGTACAGTTGCGTGGTAACTTTGACACAAATCATGTTGTGTTTGGAGTGACAAAGTTACTGCGCGGCGGTGCGGGCAGCAGTCCCTGATGAAGAGCTCCATATGAGTTCGAAACATGTCGGGCCGTTTTAAACCGCGTAATGCAATATTTTAATATGTCTCGCATTGATAAATTGTTAAAGTAATAACAAAATCCATGTTTTAGTACTGGTGCTGCCATCTATTGACAAACGTTGTTAGAAATCTAACGGTATTCTTTATGGAATAAATTTAGTCTGTTCGCAACTGTCATACGAGTTTTATTATAAATTAATACTAAATATCACATGTTTTAAAAGTTGCAATTGTTTGTTTCAGAATTATTTAGGACACAACGTGCTACCGCCGCTGTAAGCCGATGGATTCATTGTGATGACCCGTTGAACCTTTGGGAAAACCAGGCAAATTGTCAATAGATGTCCTAGATACGAAATTATTTTGTGAATGACTACTTCTTATCATACGAATAGTTTCATTCATTTCATTCAATTTTCATTCATTCATTCACGATTTAACATGACATATACTTTGTTTAGATCATTTTAATTTTACATTGTGTTTCTCTTGGAAATATCATTAAAACATTTATTAAACTTGTTATTTCCTTATTTTATTTATTTATATAATTCAGACAACTATAACGGTCCATTTTATGTTAGTAAACTTGGAAAACTTGGTTAGTACTTATGTCTCATCATTTTTAATGTGGGTTCATCATTTTTAAAGATCAAGGTACACAGAAAAATTTTAATGCGTAACCTGGCGCAAGAGACCGGGAATCGATCCCGGTACCTCTGGATTACCGGTCCAGTGGGTTATGTGTGGACCGGTAATTCAGAGGTACGGGATTCGATTCTTTATGGTTTGATCTTTGTATCAATGGATTATTATCATTCAAATTCACTCGCTTAGCGCCGTAAATAACCGGCACCTTTCAAACAAAAGCCCCTAGTAAGAATTTTTTCGTCGTTTTCTCGAGCCTAGGCTGGATCAGCGAGTGCAAAATGCTGTTTTGAGACGGACAAAATGGATGCCGCGGCGGGGGGCACTCTGCCAAATGCGCCTAGGATCCGGATTTGCCCGTATTGCGAGGATAAAGAAGCCGTTCCTTACACAGTACCATTACTTTCCCTTTTTTGAACAATTTTCTACATAAATTTGATATACTGTTTTACATAGAAATTTCGTTGCTCCTGTTAGAAGAACTATGTAGGAGAGACTATTTGGAACTGCCAATGTTCGAAACAATATCTCCTCCGGATTGTATAACCAAATGCAATGAGGAAAGCTGCCAAGGATGAGATGCAAAAACGAGATAATGGGATTCTGCAGAGACGGAATATTCACTGGATTCAGTTTCTTTTCACTACATTATGTTTGATAAGGGACACTGAAGAGAGAAAAGTTTTTCACACCGCGGAGGCTATCGGAAATAGTCGTCATCCGAATTTTAAACGAGATTGTGGACAATCTCATTAAAACTTTCGTGAGAAATATTTATTTTACATAGAAAACTATCGTGAGTCTCAGACATATTAATATACTTAAACGGGTTTACTCACGTCGTAGAAGTCGAATAACGCTCGACATGTTTCGAATCGGTACGCGATTCATCATCAGGAGAGACGACCAGTCGCGGCGGCGGCCAATCGAACACCGAGATTGTGGATGGTCAGTGCCCCCTAGTTGGAGGACGGTTTTGGATACTACATCGGTGGTTAGTGTGGACGAGACCTTAGCAAATGACGTAGTGAGTGTTGTGTGCAACCCGACAATTGGCATTGTGCGTGATGATGAGGGTAGTTTTGCGCCTCCGCCGGTGACACCCGCGTCGAGCAGCCGCGCGGACAGGGCGCATGCCCGCAGTGTTCGATTGGCCGCCGCCGCGACTGGTCGTCTCTCCTGATGATGAATCGCGTACCGATTCGAAACATGTCGAGCGTTATTCGACTTCTACGACGTGAGTAAACCCGTTTAAGTATATTAATAGAAATATTTATTTATTGTAGGACTCACGTGGCACGACGTCACTGACGAAGTTACTGCGCCGCTGTATGGGTAGGAGTCCCTAATGATGAGCTCCATGCGAGTTCGAAACATCGATGCCCGACGGCAGTTCCTGTAAATTTCACGTGATATTGTGGATAATGTGGACGGCCAATTGGTCAGTGCCCTGGGAGGCAGGTTGGTGGTTGAAGTCGACCTCGGAAAATTACGTAAGGGGTGTTGTGTGCTAAATGACATTGCATCTGATGATGAGAGATTCTCGCTACCGCCGTTGACACCCACATCTAGCAGCCGGGCGGACAGAGCTTCAATCTTAAATCAATCTTCCGATCTTTGGTTATCATTCGCGACGGTGTGACGTGCAGCCACCTAAATCTTAAAGGATTCGGCAACTTCTACTAGTAGAGTAGTACACATCGCTCTATGAGTCGGACAACAAAATACTCTTACGTGATTGATCGAGGCTCTTTCATATGGATTCTATGTTTTGATAAAATATGAACGAATATTCCGTCCTTTGATACTGGGGTATGCAAAGTTGGATGTGCTTTGATTCCGTTAAAGTTTTGTTTGCGAATGCTGGAGTTTTATGGAGATATGATTGATAATAATGTTTAATGTATGTTTTGTGTATAATAACATACCTTTTATCATAGGATTGATGAAAGGATAATAAATAAAAGGATATGCTGAGAGCAGACCATCTGATGGTGGCATACATTCATCTGTCGACCAGTTAATCTTAATTCTAGATTTGTAATGAACATCAGTTGCCTATGGTAATGATTTCAGAAAAAATATTAATAACGCGTGGCAGGAATGGCAGGATCGTCTTTTGTTCTGTAGGCGCACGGTGCCATGGCAGTCTAGCGCCATCTGCTTGTCATCATTTCTATGTCCTCTCTTCACGCTGAAATTTTTACCAATTTATCCAAAAGTTATAGTATACTTTTTACCCGGTAAGTTAAGGTAAGTACGGAAGTTGCGAGCAACTCCTAGTAGGTAATAAATACATCAGATAATACAGTGAACACATTCGTACTAGTAGAGAGTTTCACCGGGCTGTGTCCAGCCGCCATCAAATTAGTGCGCTTAAATCACTCCAGTGTGCAATAAAGCACGGGGCCGCAATATTGTGACGTCACTACACGGCGAAGGTAAGTGAAGTTGCGTGTAGCCGTCGGGTAGGCTTTATGGAGAATGTCTTAAGCGTTTACAAGATGGGTGAAAAAAGGAGTTTGAATTCTGATCGGGACGTACCACGACTGGTACGAGCGAGTGTTGATTTTGGATGGACAAAAGTGGAAGGTAGAGTTGGTGCAATAGACCAGACAAATACTATTAAGGTGAAAGTTTGTGAATGTGTTAGTATGTTTGTTAGTTCTTCAAGCTCAAGCAGTTTGATGATTTTTTATAGAATTTGGTATGGAGGTAGCTGACACCCTGGATATAATAAAAAAACAAAAGCTGAACGGGTACGAGGTACGGGTACATGAATACCATTATGCGATTTCTTCCAGGATAAATAAATAAATGTTAGTGTTGTTTAAAAAAGCTGCTTCGAGTATCTCTGTTTGGCCCTATGGTTGACTGGTAGAGAATTCCATTTGGCATTAAGTCCGCCATTTGTACTGACTTGTTTTGTGCAATAAAGTTTAAATAAAAAAAATAAAAAAGGTTTAGTTAATCAAAGGCATTTCAATCTTTTAAATTCTTATACTGTGTCATATAGGAAAACAACACTTTTCATGGCTATGCAAGCCAATACAAGAACGGCACACGCGACCACAGGCTTGGCAGATGTAAGACTGGCCTGCACGCGGTGAGCAAGGATCGAAGTGATGTCTTTTGGCACGTTTCGTTGCGAGTGTCCTGAACCATGCCTCATCTAAGATCTTACGCCCATCCAACACCAGTTTCCGCCATAAGGTTTATTATTAAAAAAGAAAATGGGTAACTAGCTGCTCGCAGCGGTGTTACCAGCTAACTCCACGGAAACACTACATTTTTGTGTTAAAAAGTAGCCTATGTGTGTATACAGGGTGTCAGCTACCTCTATACCACTTTTTGACAAAATTGCTTCAGCCGTTTGAGCGTGAAGTAGTGACACACAAACATACTCACAAACTTTCGCTTTTATAATATTACTGTGATAAACTAAAATTATAAAAAGACTCCGATTGCAAAAAAATATTTCCACCGCTATTTTGACTGGTAAATGCATCAAAATACTCTTACAACAATTTCTTTACACAATTTTGCAGCAAACAAGCATAAAAGTCTTAACAAGCCATTCATAAATTAATTAATCCTTCCTAAAAATCATAAAAGTTAATTCAAGATGATCCCAGGTACAAAATCCGTGCATTAATCGAACATTGTTCACAAAATTGCTTGCTAAGTAAATAAGTAATTTAACGAATCAGATTTTAAGTGGCGCGCCGAGTAATCTTAGCTTCGATCAAATTAACTTACGCCGGTTTATTTAAGCATAATGAGTAGTAATAACTAACTGGGAAGCGTATAGTCAGCAAATACAGGGTGGTTCGGGAGACGTGATCGGGACTAACGATACGCAACTAGGTAAATGATTAAAAAAAATAAAAAAAATATTAAGGGACAATCATACACAAATCGACCTAGTCCCAAACTAAGCAAAGCTTGTACTATGGGTACTAGACGACGATATACATAATATATAAATACATATATAGATAACATCCATGACCCAAGAACAAATATTTTGCACAAATATTTGCCCCGGCCGGGATTCGAACCCGGGACCGCCGACTCAGTAGGCAGGTGTCTACCAACCGAGCCAAACGCGTCGTCAAAATGAAGGATTATGGATTGTTCACCGATACGGAAAACACTATATTTGAATCCCTTAGTAGTTATTTAATAAAACGTATTTTGTTCAATAATAAACTAATAATCGGATAAAGAATGCTTTAATACTGAAAAGGTAATTAGTTAGTTAAAGTCCCTTAAAAGTTATTTTATTTAGCCGTGTCAACATGGATAAAATGAGTATTTTCAAAATAAAAACCGGAAATTACTACATTAAAGTAAGTAAAAATGTAGAATGCAATGTCCATTAAGGTGTCTTATAGGTATACTAACTCAGATAGGGTCATCTGTATGTGTGGAATAAACTGAGGGATTTTCAAAATGGCGTCGGAACGGCAGGAGACCGTCTTATTAGAGCGAAGAAGGAATTTTACCTTTTTTGTCTAGGAACAGTGAGTTAGTCACTTTACTGTCGTGTATATCCTGTGTTGCAGCTAATATATATTGTCTCAGCTATACTACAGATTATTATTATTATTATTTATAAAAATAATATATTGATTTTTTTTATTTATAATAAGTTGAATGTTAATGTTTTGTAATAAATTATTACTTAGATGCTAATAATTGAATGTTGTGCTTGGTGGTTACATTTTGTTGCCATGCCAAATAAATAATTAAAAAAAAAAACAGTATCACAGAATAAAATTTGGCTCCCGCAAGAGACAGCACCGCAAATATTTTTATGATGAAGTAAGTGTATGGCGCCGCACTACGAGCGACGGACATCCCTAGCGTCGCCATAACAACATGAAAAGCAGAGCCGTCAATCACTTCATATTTTCCTCTCGACGCGGCCGTTGCTCGATTTAATTTATTATTTATTATTGTATCTTCTTTTCCTTTAGTAAACATATTGTAATTCGAGTGTCGCACACACGCGCAGGTCGCGTGCCTGCAAGGCTGCCAACACATCGGCATGCCAGAATCCGATGTGTTACTAGTACAGTGCGCAGTACGACTCGCGCGAGCGAACAAGAGTCGAGAAGTGTACGAACCCATGAAGCGATGCCAACGATCACTGAGAGAGGCAAAAGGGCCGCTCCCGCCCATTCCGCTGCACTTGCGGAACGCGCCGACTAAACTCATGAAACAAATAGGTAAGTCACCTATTTGAATAAGAGTCGGGAGGTGGACGAAGCCATGCCAATGCTCGCTGTGGGAGGCGAAGGGGCCGCTGCCGCCCATACCAGCAACCTTATATGTATACCACATTATTTTTACCGTAATGAAATTCACTACATTTTACCTATGACAGCCCTCGAAGTGCCCTACGCACCAACGATGTTATTAGACTATGTTTATCTACATACATATTGTAACTTACAATAAGAAGTTCATATACGTATTATAAGGTCAAAACCTACATTACTTGGCAGCGATCAAAATCCGAGATGTTACTTCATTTCATTAGTGACATTTCTGGCAGGGTCGTCGATGATCAAATATGATACTCATTCCATTCATTCCTCCGCGCCTCGGGACTTGGCAGTACCAAGTAATTATCTACATAAAAGACATACACGCTAAATTGGTGACCCGCGACGATTAGTTAATAATTATGTCGGAATACGAATCAACGGAGGATACGACACAAGGAGCCGCCGGCCCGGCACAAGAGAGGACAGGATCTGTGGAGCGAGTTACTGTGAGGCTGCCGCCATTCTGGGCGGACGACGCCGAGGTTTGGTTTGCCCAGGTCGAGGCGCAATTCGCAATATCGGGCATAAAAACCGACTCAACCAAGTATTTTCAAATTATCCGTGAATTAGATCCTAAAACAGCCAAGGAAGTCCGTGACATCATCACAAATCCCCCGGAAAAAAACAAATACGAAATTTTGAAAAAACAACTGATAAATAGACTGTCAATGTCAAAAGAAAATAAAAGACGGCAGTTGCTGCAGCATGGAGAATTGGGCGACAGGAAACCAAGTCAATTCCTTCGTCATCTTCGAGGATTGGCTGGCGACAGCATCAGCGACGACTTTCTTCGCAGTCTATGGTCGTGTCGTCTACCTACGCACGTGCAGGCCATTATTGCCTCACAAACTACGGCTTCATTGGACGACATCGCTGTTCTAGCTGATCAAATTATTGACGCAACACCTAATTCTTTCTTTCAGCAAGTTGCAAGCACAAGCTCCTTTGACGACATGTTGAAGAGGATGGAGCAGTCAATTACGGCGCGCATTCAAAGCGAGTTGACGCAACAAATCGCGCAGTTGAGCGCCGGCTGCAGCAGCGGATATCGGCGGGCGCGCTTCAACGGGAACAGGTCACGCAGTCACAGCAGGTCCAAATCACACGGTCGGTATCAAGCCATCAAAGAAGGTATGTGCTGGTATCATAGCAATTTTAGTTCGAAGGCAAGAAAATGCATTCCGCCGTGTAATTTCAAGCAGGAAAACTAGTACGACAGTCCATCGCGGCGGCAGAAGACTGTCACGCCACAACCAGCCGCCTATTTATAACCGACAGTGTAAGCAAAATTCAATATTTAGTTGATACCAGTTCGGACCTCTGCGTTCTGCCGCGCCGATTCATGCCAAAATGTAAGTCGCCTGACAACTACGCACTCACAGCAGCGAATGGTTCCATAATCCATACCTACGGCATTCTCAAGCAGAAGTTGAACCTAGGTTTGCGAAGGGACTACAGTTGGAACTTTGTCGTAGCAAACGTAGACAAGCCAATTATAGGCGCAGATTTCCTTGCTTATTATGGTTTAGTTGTTGACTGCAAACACAAAAAGCTAATTGACAGCGTGACTACTCTCACAACAACGGGACAACTCAAGCATTGCAACCAAACCAGCGTGAAAGCTATATCAGGTGACAGCGAGTACCACCGATTGCTCGCGGAATATCCCAGTTTGACGAAACCATCTGGATTGCCGCGAGAGGTAAAGCATTCAACTGTACACTACATCCGAACTACTCCAGGTCCTCCAGCATTTTGTAGGCCACGCCGTCTAGCTCCTGATCGGCTGAAAATTGCGAAGGAGCAGTTTGAAGAAATGCTTCATGATGGCGTAGCACGACGATCCGATTCACCGTGGGCATCGGCACTGCATCTTGTGCCCAAGAAAGGAAATGGTTGGCGGCCGTGCGGGGATTACCGCGCGCTCAATGCACGCACTATCCCCGACAGATATCCCGTTCGCCATATAGTCGCCCATCGTCTTGCAGGTAGCAAAATTTTCTCAAAAATAGATTTAGTCAAAGCCTACAACCAAATTCCTGTTTACTCGGATGACATTTGCAAGACAGCTGTCACTACACCATTCGGAATGGTCGAATTCCCTTTCATGCCCTTTGGTCTCCGGAATGCAGCTCAAACTTTCCAGAGATTCCTGGATGAGGTCCTCAGAGACCTGGACTTCGTCTACTCATACATCGATGACGTACTCATTTACTCCAAAGATGCCAAACAGCACTTAGAACATCTACGGCAAGTTTTCGACAGATTTCATGAGTATGGTATGCTCATCAACGAGTCCAAGTGTAGTTTTGGACAGAAAGGGATCACATTCCTCGGATACACGGTCTCTGAAGATGGCACACGTCCCATTGACGATAAAGTAAAAACAGTGCAGGAGTTCCCGCCACCTAAGACTGTCGGTGGGTTACGCAGATTTCTCGGCATGCTGAACTTCTACAGGAGATTTATTCCTCACGCTGCCGAAGCACAAGCACCTCTTCACGACATGCTATCAGGACCTAAAATCAAAAGCACCACTTCACTTACTTGGACTGAAAAACAGTTGGAAGCATTTCAAAATTGTAAGTCTAGTCTGGCAAAATCAACTCTACTGGCTCACCATCATAGACGCACTACTAGCCCTTGTGACAGATGCTTCTGGTACGTCAGTGGCTTCAGTGCTGCAACAATTAGTCGACGAACAATGGCAACCGCTTGCTTTCTTCTCTAAGAAGATGTCACGGCAACAGACACAGTACAGCGCATACGATCGGGAGTTGCTGGCTATTTACGAAAGTGTCAAACATTTCCGGTACATGGTAGAAGGCAGACATTTTGTGATATACACAGACCACAAACCAATCACCTTCGCCTTCCAACAAAAAGACAGGAAATGTTCTCCGAGACAATTTAATTACCTTGATTTCATTTCGCAGTTTACCAGCGACATCAGGCACATCTCGGGGAAAGACAACATTACCGCTGACACGCTCTCCCGCATCGAAACAATTGCCGTGCCTCCAGACTTCGAAGCAATCGCACAAGCGCAGCAGAATGACGCAGAGTTGCAAGATCTTATTGCCAAGCGATCTTCGTCACTGAAGTTGGAAAGAGTGCCCGTGCCAGGTACCAATGTTTATTTATATTGCGATACCTCTCAAGCACGGCCCCGACCCTTCATTACCAAGGAGCACCGACGTAGGATATTCGACGCAGTACACGGCATGAGGCACTCAGGTACTAGGTCAACTACTAAACTGGTAACGGAAAGATTCGTATGGCCCTCCGTACGCAAACATTGCGGTACCTGGGTACGTACGTGCGCATCATGTCAACGCGCCAAGGTGCAACGTCACACATCTTCTCCGCTTGGAAACTTCAAGCTGCCAGAAGACCGATTCAGTCACGTTCATATTGATCTGGTCGGTCCTTTACCACCGTCATCAAACTTTCGTTACCTCTTCACAGCCATTGACAGATACACTCGCTGGCCAGAGGTGAAGCCACTTTCTGACATCACAGCGGAAACTGTAGCTCAAGCGTTCTATGAAACATGGATATCTCGATTTGGTTGTCCACAAACTGTAACAACCGATCAAGGACGTCAATTTACCTCACGTATGTTCAAGGTTTTGACGGAGCTTTGCGGAACCCAGCTGCGACACACAACGGCCTACCATCCCCAGGCCAACGCCATGGTCGAGCGTCTGCATCGGACTTTGAAAGCAGCCATCATGGCCCACAACAACAACACGTGGACGGACGTGCTGCCGATCGTACTTCTTGGCATAAGAAGTGCGTGGAAAGAAGACTTGCAGTGCTCAGCTGCAGAGATGGTGTACGGTGAGCCATTGCGCATCCCGGGTGAGTTCTTTCATACTCCTAACTCACGCACACTGCAGCCTGACGATTTTGTCGCACAGCTAAAACGTCATATGTCGCATCTCAAGCCTGTTCCCGCATCTAGACACGGAAATAAGTCTGTCTTTGTACACAAGGACTTAAGTTCATGCGCCCATGTTTTCCTAAGAAAGGATACACTGCGTGGATCGTTAGAGGCCCCATACACTGGCCCACACCGCATCTTAAGTAGAACGGACAAGACTGTCACTGTAGATTTACTCAGAGGACCAGTGACTGTCTCGGTTGATCGTGTCAAGCCTGCTTATGTTCAGAACGACTCAGCTTCATCTACAACAATTAACTCTTAACCTAAAGCTGTCGTTCCTGTTAGAACCACTCGTTCTGGTCGAAAAGTCACTTTCTCTTCTCACTTTCAGGCAGGACTTTGAGACTCCCAGGGGGGTCCTATGGCGCCGCACTACGAGCGACGGACATCCCTAGCGTCGCCATAACAACATGAAAAGCAGAGCCGTCAATCACTTCATATTTTCCTCTCGACGCGGCCGTTGCTCGATTTAATTTATTATTTATTATTGTATCTTCTTTTCCTTTAGTAAACATATTGTAATTCGAAAGGGGCTTGCCATGGGTAAATGGAAGTACCCTTGAAGACATTGACTTCGCAGACGACCTGTGCTTACTCGCAACATCACGAGAACACATGCAATCGAAAGCCGATGACCTTTCCAATGTCGCTGCGAAAGAGGGCCTGCGCATTAACTGTGCGAAAACCAAGGACATGCGCCTAAATACACAAAACGCAACGTCCGTGCATGTGAATGGAGAGCCGGTCGAACAGGTGGACAAGTTCACATATCTGGGAAGCGTCGTGGATCCACTGGGGGGAGCAGAAGCGGATGTTGAAGCGCGCATCAATAAAGCCCGTGCCGCATATGCGCAGCTGAAGCCCGTATGGACGTCCCCAGTTATCACTCGCCATACAAAATTGAGAATTTTTAACTCGAACGTCAAGTCGGTCCTCCTGTATGGATGTGAGACGTGGCCCGTAAAAAACGTAATCACAAATAGACTCCAGGTATTTGTTAACAAATGCTTGCGAAGGATCCTGGGAATATACTGGCCACGGACCATCTCTAACATAAGGCTATGGGAGCTGAGCGGCCAAAATCCTAACGCTAAGGAGATACTTCTTCGGAAGTGGCGCTGGATAGGTCACGTACTGCGAAGACCTGACAACCATCTTTCTAAACAAGGTCTGACGTGGCAAGTATCCGGTAGAAGAAGACTCGGTCGTCCTCGCACCACTTGGAGACGCACAGTCAACAAAGAGGCCGCGTCAACTGGCCTCGACTGGAAAAAACTCGAGGAAGCAGCGCAGGATCGGCGGCAATGGAAAATCCTTCTGAGAGCCCTATGTCCCTGATGAGGGATAACAGGATACCATCATCATCATCATTGTAATTCGAGTGTCGCATTTAATTGCAGTAGATTAGCGTACCACAACATACACGCTAAAAGTGTATTAATGTAGAGAACATTCTGTATTTTTTATTCTGTGGCAAAGGATAATTCCTTTAATGGTAACGTGTTCTAAGTTATGGGTAAGTACAAGGTATTAAAAAAATTAATTCATCATCGGTATACCACATAAAACTGTCTATTTATTACTGAACATACTTTATGAAACTTAGGTCTACTGCTAAACCTCCCTTATCCAATGTGCCGCCAACCATTTGCCCATACTAGTCTAACTAATGTAATGTCCTCCACGTGTGGGCTCCATTTTAGACCCGATCGTCACTTTTTTCGACATTATGTGACCAGCCTACATTAGGTTTTATTTATGCATTCTATGTTTATGGTATGCAGTTACTAGTTTTGCACTTTTATGCCATCATCGTCTGACAACTTGCCTTTCTTGTGACAATTTAAGAGTCACAAAGAGAGGAACATGTTTTATTATTGTGCAATAGTACTAAAAGAAAGACCGATTGACAAAAATATATTTGTATTTAAAGGAGTATATACGAGTATGTTGTTAAATGTTTACCATATTCGTATTGGAGGTCGCATATAATAATAAATGTATGGACTGGCTAGATATATTTATCATATTCCACATGAAATGCTCATCATGGAATAAATAATTGTTCTTGTGAAAGACTTCATAGAACTCGGATGTAAAATATTGTAAAACCAGATCTACACCATCAGCCACTGCTACTCTAGCTGTTATGGACATTGTGTTTAGGGCATTATTATTATGTATACCATCATCTAGTACACATAGGACTTGCTTAATTTGTGTAAGATTGTTCTTTTATATTGATTTACATGGCTGCTAACCGTCCGTAACATATGATTAAACTCTAAATTGCCAACCCACACAACCTCAATAGCCTATCGCGTCGTGATGCGTCAGCCTCCCTTAAATAAAGCTCTATCTGTCGAGAAACAGCTAAAGCAACGATTATAGTAAAAGGTTTCATTAATTTTGTCGACAAATTAGTTCCTGGTGAATTAACGGCTGAAGATATGCACGTGCCGCAATAGTTTGCACTGTGAGGTTGGTATTTTTCAGAACCCGGTCTTAGCTATGTGTCTTGCTAATTCTGACATTTACTAGATAAATATCTTGATAACTGATGAACTTGATTTATTTAACTTGATAGGTGTACATACTTATACAGCCTGTTACCGGCATGCGGGCATTTATTAAAACTGATAATAATATGATCCATTAGTAATTGTTTGCATGTATTAGCTAATCATAATTATGTGAATTAACTGCACAATTAAATTTCTTAAATCCGCACATTCAATGTAGTGGGTGTACAGCGTAATTGTCGTTTCTCATATCACGCTGTCATTTAACACTCACTTGTCAATTTATTTACTGTACATTACTGGCAATTAAAATTTTGTTAGAAAGTTAATAAAGCCTGAATTTAAGTTAATTAACTAAATTAAGGTCATGGATACGTTAAAGATCTATGTTACTTTACTCTACTTTAAGAAAAGCTTACTTGGCGGTAACACATTGTAGACTAACGAACATGATAACTGTGAATGAATAAGTACTTTATTGACTAGTTGCAAAACTTTATACAAACTTAATACTGATGGTACAAAGGAACATGTAATTTACTTGTAGATACAGTCAGGTTTCTTACTTAGACTTAAAAAAACAGTTTTCACTGAGAATGATAGAATTGCTTGTGATCCAATGCGTCCTGTATGAAGATTAGTTCTTTCTTCGTTCGTTCTTTTAGTTCTGCTCACATAAGAACGACCAGTAAATTTTCTCGAAATTAATTGTATTTTTCTACTCAATAACAAATCAAAATCAACCATGTGGGGCTAAGATTAAATATAATTTTTCTCTATAGAACAGTGAATAACCTGCAGTTACTTAAATAGGTTTTTTTTTAATGTCATAGGGGGCAAACGAACAAGCGGATCGCCTGATGGAAACCGAATCCCGTCGCCCATTGATACCTGCACCACCAGAGGAGTCACTATTGTTTAATTTAAGATTTCTAATGTAATATTTTTCTTGTTCGTGTGCAATAAAGTATTGTTGTATTGTATTGTAAGTGGTGAGGTGAGGATGAAAGGATTGTTGCGTAGAACGATGGTGGTAGCGAAACGCAATAACAATTCAATATATTAATGATAATTCATGATAAGAAATAGGTTCTCACACTAGCAATCACAACATAAAGCTTAACTGAAGCTCAATATTAAAGGAAGTAATTGGACAGACAGACAATTAATGCGTAAACGCATTCACCGTTAGTACAAATTGATACCAATTAGAATTCAATTTCATCGATTAACTCTTAATTGAATTCTAGTACTCTGATTGCTGCAGATACACACGATGATTAATGTCATGTTTAATTATTGGATTAAATTGTCTGTTTTCTTGATTAATATTTCAATCAAAGGAACCATACGTGTTTACTTTGAAATGCGTCAATGTCAATAATGTGTCATAGTTTTACATAGAAAACTATCGTGAGTCTCAGACATATTAATATACTTAAACGGGTTTACTCACGTCGTAGAAGTCGAATAACGCTCGACATGTTTCGAATCGGTACGCGATTCATCATCAGGAGAGACGACCAGTCGCGGCGGCGGCCAATCGAACACTGAGCGTTATTCGACTTCTACGACGTGAGTAAACCCGTTTAAGTATATTAATATGTGTCATAGTTCTTATTAAAAACAATGTTTTAGTGCCGGGTAAGACGGTTATCAACATACCCCGGAATTTCCGGTGCATCAATGGTGTGAAACTATCCCGATATTAGTCTTCAAATCATTTGTGCACCGTAAACCTCGGGGTAAAGTTATCAACTTATCACACTGCCGCCGCATCTCTGCGAAGTTCGAACTGCAGTTCTTCGGGTTCCGTATCCATCGGGTAAAAACCAGAACCCTGTTGCTAAGACTCCACTCTCCGTCTGTCTGTTTGTCACCAGGCTGTATCTCATGAACCTTATTTCTGTTGCTGCTATAGCAATAAATACTAAAAACAGAATAAAATAAATATATAAGTGAGGCTCCCATAGACATGTGATCGGTAGCGATAACTTTGCACCTCATTCGTATCCGGCGCCATGCATACTAGGTGCAAATTTAAACCTAACCTGGTCAGATAAGAAGGGATAAGTGTTTATACGAAAACCTCGGTGCACGAGTCCGACTCGCGCTTGGGCAAACGAGCAAACGAAAACCTCGGTGCACGAGTCCGACTCGCGCTTGGGCAAACGAGCAAACGAAAACCTCGGTGCACGAGTCCGACTCGCGCTTGGGCAAACGAGCAAACGAAAACCTCGGTGCACGAGTCCGACTCGCGCTTGGGCAAACGAGCAAACGAAAACCTCGGTGCACGAGTCCGACTCGCGCTTGGGCAAACGACCAAACGAAAACCTCGGTGCACGAGTCCGACTCGCGCTTGGGCAAACGAGCAAACGAAAACCTCGGTGCACGAGTCCGACTCGCGCTAGGGCAAACGAGCAAACGGATCGCCTGATGGTGTGCGATTACCGTCGCATATAGCGTGTATATTTGATACAACCGCATGTTGTAGCCAGACGGAGATTTTAGTGCTATAATCTGATATTTATAACAATTATTAACTTAGCGTTAACTGCCATAGCGTAATTAATATTTGAAAATTTTCTGAGCACCAATGTTTGGCGTAGTTATTACTAGTGACAGTTGTGACATCCCATGTTATGTGTCAACAAACAACAACAAACAAGTACATTGCTTGCAGATTTATTTTATATGGAAAAAAAATCGTTTTTTTTTTTATAATTTATGGATAAATATATTAACAAGTGCCTATAAGCCCCCGTAAAGAATGCGGTTATATCAAATATACACACTGTATAGTAGACACCTGCAACACCAGAGGAGTCACAAGTGTGTTTTGCCGGCCTTTCTCTTTTCTTGAAGGTTTAAAGGGCGAAGGTACTGCAGAATCAATGTTTGTATAAATATTAGTCAGCATCAAGAGTAACTGTCAATTTTAAATACTAAACTGGCTTAATCAAATTGAATACTAAAATACTAGAATATTCTGCAATTGTCAGTACTTTTGCTGCCGATATGTACGACACACTATCAGTGACTGATTCCGCATCTCCGTGTTAGTTAAAAATCTGCATCAAAAGTTAAACTTGGTCGTTACCTTATATTTTCGTGGTTACCTTATATTTTCTTGAGTAGTAGAAGGCCAACTAACTAGTTGAAGACAATGACATGAAAAATGCAATGTAAACCTTTTAAATATTCCGTATTTTTTCTGAAAACTACGGACCAAGAGCAAACCGTATTTAACTGACTCGCTGCTCAAAACGCTTGTAACACTATCCCACAGTAAAAAGCTCACAAGCGCATAAGAGATTCCACTATCATAGGTCTTTATATGTACACACAAGACATTGACTATACGCACAAGGCCTCTTGAAATGGAGTCACGTGCGTACTACACGCGAATCCACTCTACTTGCGTCCAAATTTATGCAACTTTCGCTTTAACCAACCCTTCTAGGGCCCTGGAATATGCAAACATTTTTGACAGGGCCGTAATAATACAAATAAATGTGCTGGCATTGAAAATTTAAGCGGTTGAAATATGCGTTTGGAGTGGGTAGATTTTAAATAAGGAAGATCTTTAAAAGTGTTTTTAGGGAAAGGAAAAATCCTACACTTTTATGTATAATGTTGAAAAGTGAGAGATTTCAGTAATATTGAATTGCAGGGCCGGAAAGTGACATACGTATAGGTATTTTTAAAAGCTTTTATTTTTATCTCAACAATTCAGAAATACAAACTTTTGTCTCGTGAGCAAAATTGCGAGAAAACCATAAGAGAATTCTAGGGTGTACTTATACTGTGAAAAAAAAACCAAAGGTGTGCCGCGCATTTACAAAGGCAGTACAGTATACACAACCTAACTAGAATGTAGACCATTGAAATCTCGGTTGTACGTTATCTGATAAAAACCAGAAACGGTTCTTGTTGTTTGTATCTTGAAGGAATGAAATGAAATGAAATGAAATGAAATAATTTATTCAGTACGTAGGCCACAAAGGCACTTTTACAAGTCAGATTGTGAGTCTACCGAGTCTTTATGATGACATTAACTGAAATCATTTACCTAGCTTGCTAAGCTTTTTCGTTTCTACTGGCTAAATATTTTTTTCTATGTCCGGATGTGTATATGTATGTTGTCTCGCCTACAGGTCGCATTTTCTCAACCGATACTCGTGAAATTTTTTGACTAGGTTGGATAATTATATTGAATTCGTCCTTGATTCTGTTTTTCGAATAATCACTTCTGCACAAGTAAATAACCAATGTTTTTTTTTTCGCTTTATTGTCAAACATTAAGTAAAAACCTAACCGACTTCAGTGAGCGAAATAGAACATACAATACCACTTATATGATTTTCTCATGGATGTTTTTGTCAGAATCAGAACTGAACCAAAGTTAAATGGGATAATTTATTTGAAAGCGGAAAGCACCAACTTTCAAATAAAAAAAAAAGAATTATCAAAATCGGTTCACCTAATCGAAAGTTCTGAGGTAACAAACATAAATCCAATTGAGAACCCTCCTCCTTTTTTTGAAGTCGATAAGAAAAACAAAATGGCGCAAATGTGGGTGCTGAAAACGTAACACAAATACTCATTTCTGCCATTTCAAAACAAATTCGTGAGGTCAACGGCTTACAGAGCCTTCAGTGTAAAATATGTAGCTTGTAAACAGATCTCTTTGCCGCTTCTATCCGAAATAGACGTACATATATGCTGATAAGCAATATGGGCGATATGAGTGACGCCAGGGCGCCAGCCTGGGATTAGAGAATCACCGCTTATTGGATTACACACAGGTACAAGAGCCAGAGATTATCTTAATTAGACCAGACAGTGCCCTCTACTGATAAGGATTTTTAATGCAGTGGAAGAAAATGGACATGCAAGTCACCTAAGTGAACTGGTAAGGAATCTCCAAGCTATTTCGTAATAATTATAGGTTGGAGAAAGCATGGTATTCTTGAAAAACTAATCAGGTTCCAAAACTTCCTCATCGGAAAAGTTAGAAGCCTAGATGGAAATCTTTTTTCCAGTGATGCGGAAATAGTTTAAAAAGATCTCATAACATAATTAAAACGACAGACAACAATGTAGTTACTGGTTAGTGACCAAAACTTTTCAAGACAGACCCGACTTCCAGCAAAATATTTATATATTGGATTCGAACGTGCGGGTTCGAAGTTCGAACCAGCGTTCCCAACGGCCATTTGGGTTAATTCGCGCTTTTTATCTATTAGACCACCGAATTCTCGAGTCATTAAAATTTTCAAACAGTTGCTTCATTTCGATAAACTGTTGGAAACGCGGATTGGAACCTCGTCTCAAACATTAAATTTTACATTCTTTGCTTTAATATAAACGTTTCATTTACGATAGCAGATGTTAGTACTTTAATAAAAATGAACTTTCAATAATGAAGATAACGACTACAGTAAAAAACGACACCTGAGTCGTTTCCAGTCAAAGCATTATTTGTAGGTCGGTGTCATCAACTGCTGGTACTATTAGGTGCAGATACTTTTCGCTGTATGATATTCCCCTGCTTCTCTCGATTAATCGTCACTCTGGTGCATTCATGCATGGCGTCGCTCACGGACAAATCGATTTGTGTCAATCGCTTTGGCAAGCATTGTCTGGTTCCTTTTGCTGCATCTAAAAAACAATACTATTGAGTTACAGTTTCGCCTTGAGACATAAATTTTAAAATATTATGTGACAGGTGAGAAATAATCGAGTTGTCTACTCTGTAGTTAACTAATCTGTGCCCGGCTTATTGCACGTTGCAATAACCTTATTAATGAACGATAAACCCTAATTTCGCATGCCTTTGTGCGTTGATCGCGCGCCGGCGCCGTCATAATCCGGTTTGACTGACAGCTCTGTGCACACAGCCCAAGAGTGTTAGGCGTTTTGGGGGTACCTAGAGCTGGAATGATTTGAATAGATGATGCTATTACTCTGCTGATAATATAGTTAAGTTTTATTTATAATAATAATGTTTATTTATTTATTTAATTGATTGTCCTTCTATCTTCGAGCACTTTCGTGAACATGGGTCGTTTTTGAGCGACTTGTGTTTTTATTTTTCTCCTATTATTATTGTGGCACTCGGTGGACACTAAATCTATGAAATAACAATGACGAAAAGTACATAGTAATTACATTAAAAATTATCTATGCAAATCCTCAGCTTTTAAATGCTCTTGGGCGAGTTTGACTCAAATTCTTAACGTTTAATAATCTCCGTGTGAATTCAACATCAACAACGCTTTTACGATCAAGTGCGATAATAAAATTTAACTGTCTTTACCCACCAAGTGACGTATTTGCTCGGCTTAATGTCTTAGTAGACTAATTACTGAGATTAACCTGATAGTGCGTTAATGTGTAATCCTTCAAGAAACTCTTAAGTAATTCAACCTTTTAGGTGAACTGTTTCGAGCTTTCAAGTCGAAAATACTTTACGCTTTCTTTATACCTAAATGAAATCCAATTATGTCTTGAGTTTGACTATTTTTCACTGGCTTATTAATAAATACGTGTAAGTACTTACTGAGAAATTAAATTAAAGTCTCTTCATTCTTGTAACAAGATTCATTCGTATTTTTATTAGCTTAGTATTTTAGTGCTTCAACAGCGTCTTTTTTATGAAGTTTGTAGAATTTTATTGTAGAAGTTAGCGACTTCACAAAACTCTACACATGCTCACATATTTTTATCTAGGTGTTTGTAGAATTTTCTGAACCATTGGTGGAATTGGAATTTCCACCATATTTGGTGGAAAACCCCGATTATATAAGAAATCCCCTTGAAAAGTACAGGTAATGTTTACAATTTGCAACAACTAAAATCTGTATTCTTATCTTTGACCCATGAAGAGAAATATTTCACACTAGAAAGTTCCTATTTTTGCGTATACGTACACGTAGTCGGGTAGAAAGGATCCTACATTTATCTGCTAATAACTAGGTGTACTAAAAATAGTTGAGAGCCATCTAGCAGTTTTGAAGGTGCAAGGACATGTATAAATAAGTACATATACAAAAAAAAGATTCAGATCTTCTAAATCATTTGTGTAATGTGTAAGATCTTTGAAGCGAAGCAGCCGAGACTAATCCCTACACCCGCCAGAAAGCCAGAAAGTAGGAAACACCAGTCACACGCCCACAATATGTCTTATCTGTGACCGGCTCATCAAGGAAAATATTGACCAAACACAGCATTACACTAGGCCGACGTTCGTCGAGATAAAACTGGAGATTAACACTAATTAACACACATCAAGTTTGGAAGTGTTTGATTCGAGAATCAACAGTAACACTTTGAGTGATAAGAATACGTTTGTGACTGCCGAAATATGACTGTCGATTCGTGTCAAGCTTTTGGATTTTTGTCACATTTCCGTGGTATCTCTGATCCTAGTTATAAAAAATATATATACATAGTTTTCAGTGATTGTTGTATTTGGGGTTGGCATGCCCTTAGTGCAGATGCATTATAATTACCTACAAAATTTGATTGATGATATAAATAATAATAATAATAATAAATGTTCTTTATTTCAGGTAATGAGACCCATATCAGCATGTTACAATACATAATACAGTAAAATAAATAAGGTGTAAAAATAAAATAAAAATAAAACTGAACATAAAAGTAAAGTAAAACTGGACATTCACAAGTCATTCATTTTTTTTTTTTATCACGGTGCACGGTCAGTCAGCACTTCAAAATCTGGCAGTCCAGGCGTTCGGACAGGGTTCTAAGGATCTCATTCTCAGATGAGAGAATGCGGTTCCTGAAAGACGCTATGCGTGACCTCACTATGGCGAAGAAATCTGAAACACGGGCTTCTGCAAACATGCTTGATGCACTACAGTACCGAGGCAGTTTCATCAGAATGCGAAAAGCAATAAATTTGCACGTCCACGTGCCTTAGAGATGCAGATCAATCGTATCATGTATGATGTCGTATCAATCGCTTTGATTTTGCTATACGTTTAGTAGGTACTTCTTTGCGCTAGATAAATCAGCTGAGTTTGATTTGTCAAGTCACGATCCAATAAAATTTATGATGTATGTTTACTGAGATAACGCAACTAAGTTCAGCGGTGCTAGTTCTCTCAAACATCTACACAAAAGCTACAACCTCGTTATCCATAAAATAATATTTACATTATTCAAACTCCTGTTAACATTCAAACCGTAGGCGTATTTATGCTTCAAAAGAGCTTAAGTCTCATTACGTTACTTGGTAGCTACGTCTTTTCTACGAAATATGTTGTAAGACTTTATTTCACTTACGGGTGCAGAAAATTATTGTCGATGAGGCTTTCAACTGCCTATTACTGGCGGTGACGGACCATTCACGCGTAACTTGTGACTTGTTAAAGGTATTACAAGTATTGAAAGTGGAGTGACTATTCTCTAATCTGTTCAGTTAGATTAAGTATTTCATTTTGTGTTTGTTGTCTCTCAAAATAAACCATGTTAAGATAACGTATTTAATTATCAAAAGATGTATATATATTTGTGTAGACAATATTTTAATAAATTATTATTATATTTTCACAATTAATTTGTTAATACAAATCAGATGTTGTGTGTTACGGACAGCTAGGCGAATGTAAAATAAATAAATAAATAATATATTTGTAAACGATTAGCTAAAATTAGAATTAAGACGAAATAAATAATATATTCCTATTTTTCCTAATGCCCTAAAAAGCGGCCATATTATGTGCGTATAACACTTATTTTTCCTAAAAACATTACTGTAAGAGAGCTCCCACATATCATGTATGAAGGTTAGTTAAAAGACCACGGCGTCTGAAAGTAAACAAAGATGACTCATTCGGTAATTTTCCATTCACAGAGCAAAGTCTAAGAACAAAGGAGTCAAGTTTGTTTACATTCATTGCAAAAATTAAGGATAAAAATTAGATTATTCTGAAACTCTGTAGAATCATTCCTTGTAGAAATATAAATAAAATCTCTTAATATTATACCGGCCGCAACCTGCTGCGAGCACGGCAAACACGAAAATAACACGGCACGCCACGCGCGCCGCGATAAGAGGGACTAGCCAGGTGTATATCTCGACCCGTGTGAGCGAGACGGCCTCTGAGCCGAGACAAAGAAATGATACGAATTTTATGTAATTACGATTAAAAGGGAGCTCTCACATTAAAATTACTTGTATATTTGTGTTCTAGGAACAAACCTTGATATTAACTATAAGTTGAATTTAATATGAGAATTATATTATAAGCAAGAAATGATTAAATGTAACAGAGCGGGCGTCCTTCTAGAAATGTAAACAAACCTTGAACGAATCATATAAAAGGACGCCCGTTTCCGCCATTATTAAGTACCACTCAAGTACATCTGCAGTAAACATCGAGTCCACACTCTGTTTCTCAGTGCGTAGATCAGCGATCCGCCAGTACTTCAGTTTCAAGTCTCTTACTTCCCTGTGTTACCATCTTGTTAGTTAGTAGTGTGTAGGATTAGATAAAGGACTACATTAGTTAAGATTTAATTGTAAATTCGCGTGTTAAATTTGTGTGTTAATTTAGTGTACTCCGATCCTCTATTTTGTTAATTGTTTTTGTGTTCAAATATATAGTGTTTTTCGTTTACCCTTGTGTTTCTTTCGTTCTTCTACTGAGCTATCGTAGATGTCAATGTGAGGACCCGACCCGGCCGACGAGGCATTCCTTACATTGTGGGTAGTTGAACCGATTGATTGTGTTTTTCCATCATACATAGGATTATAACTTGTTGATGTAGCTCGGATAGCAAAATATAGCGATGTAATAGCTAAGTTTGTGTGTCTGCAGGAACAATTATCTATGTCAATTAAGTTCATTATACACCGTGGGCGTTAATAACCCGAAAGATTTAAAACACGTATTTTTGACGACAATACGAGTAAATAATGTTATATCAACATGGGTCTAATTATGTGTCTTAACTAAATTACTATTTCAGTACAAATTAAATCATATTAATTGCCCGCTTCTTTGTGAACAAGTCTTTAGTTGAAGAAGAGTGAGCGAGCATGACACTCCACGAATCGCTCCGAAATCATACGACGAACGGCGAATGCCGTGACTTGTGTTCTATGACAAGTAGTGTCAAGTTATCGCTGTTTCACTTTTGACGGGTTCAAATTTGAACATTGGCATAATGACATGAATTAGGGTGTGTTAGACTGGAGATTTTTTAACTTTTGATGTGTTTTAAATAATTAATATCTCCTTAATTATGAGTTTTTGGACTATATGTTACATAAGTTTATATACTCTAATTAGGCTCTAGTATCGTTAGCTTAAATCTTTCGGGTTATTAACGGTCACGGTGTATAGACCTTCTTGTTAGAAAACGCCATATCACTAAGTCGCCCTAAAAGAACATTATCGTATATGTGCTCGCAGAGTTCCTCATTGCATATTTAAGTTGTCAGCGCATTATCATGATCGAAACAATGCGAACCGTTCACCGTACTTACGTTAAATGGACGATTTAAAATTAAGTATACATGCTGTCAGATTCAAGCCTTTTGCTCCCACATTTTCACAATAGGGGGTATTATTCTGAAGATAACATTAGGCACTCACGTTACGCACTTTCCGTGCGAGCGACTGACAAAATAGCCCCCCTCTGTGGGCTGCAATTTGCGAATGTCTACCAAGCCTTGTAATCGACTACTTACGAGCGACATTAACGACTATCGCTTCTGGAAAACTGTCAGCTGTTAGATAAGTATCGATGAGAACATGTAGTAAGAATCGATTTGGTTTTCAATTGAAATTAATCTAGTGAATTTGTTAAAGGTAATGGTTTTCTTGTCGGCGGGAGCGGGAGCAGACATGTTGGTACTACGCAAAAATGCCACTGTCATACCAACAGTGTCAGGCTATGTAATAATAAAAAGTCTGGACGTTTATCCGCCTGTTAAAGCGTTATAGCTTTATATATAAGTATACCTAAGGTATATATAATATATCAAACCAATAAAAAAAATCAAAGAAGTAATCAGGTATTATAAACGTTTTACATGTCGTAAGCCTGGCTTAAGGATTTTTAAAAAAATGTTATGTGGTGGTGGTACATGTTCGAGATATGGCCGCTATATGGCTTAAATTACTGTCAATTTCAATTTAATTTGTCCCGTATTTCAGTCATCTATTAATACTATTATAAAATTTTATTAAACATTTGTTATCTATGGAAAAGGGGGCTAAATAGTGCGACTCAAGTTCACGTCTATTTTGTAGGAAAGCGTGGCACTAGCAATATATCGCTATCTATTGCTAAAAATGTCTTAAAACGACTGGGTGGATTTGAACCAATTTTGTTACTAGAATGGCTGGATTTTGGAGACTTACCCGACTACTGTAAAGAAAAAAAAATGGTGCCAGCTCCTTTTATAGTTAAATACAATCATTCCAAAACCTACATAAAGCTGTAGAAACCGACCTTTTAAAGTTTAATTGATTGGTTTTGATTAAAACTGGCCAGTATATAATGTTTCTGGTCCACTCGTGATTGATATGCAGAATGTAATCGAGGCCGTTTTGATCTTTGATTTATAGGTATTGGGAGAACTGCTAAATGGTTCGGTGACTTTCTGAATCGGAAATTAAACTGTTTTTAAGATGTTTTATTTTAGGTGGTTTATGGTTTTAAGGAAAAAATAAACAGTTATTTATTGAATAATGTTTGAAACCACACATATCTATAATTAGTTTTAGAAGTTGTAAACAGTGCACATACTCGCAAGGTATGACAAAATACAATCCGGAAAAAATGTTGTTAATGTTGGTGTCTTACCATTTAAGACGATTTTTTATGGTTAATTAGGTTTAGGGAACGACAGGAGTAACTCGTAGGCTGAAAAACACAAAATAAAAATGATTATTGTCCATAATATTTCATTAATTTCTGATTATTTTCATGCAAAACTAAGGATATTATCGCAAACAAAGTCACATTCAAACTCTACCCTTTTAATATAACAGCAAAACGTGACCAACTAACTACGAACATGTGTTTCCACAATTGTTTCGGAGCTTTGACCTCTCGTATTAGACATACAAGACACAATATAACTTGTCATTTAACACAATTAGTCCAAGCGAGTTCAGTTTTGAAGATCACAAAACAAATCTCGACTCACGTAGCGACTCTTTTAACAAAGCGAAACAATTCCCAAGGAACAAACTAACGAAGCCAGTTAGCATAACAATATTCGTCGCTCACGTGGAGTAGCGAGTACGCAGAGGGGTCTTGTGATTTTCTTCCTTCTTCTTCTCTTCACTTTGTTGTTTTCGGTATTCGTGCTTAAGGTAATGAAGAAAGATTCCCGAGATGTAAGAATACAACTTCGGTTCCGTGAGTTGCGAGTTTCATTTCATTTCATTTCAATAAAAAACGGCTGTATAAAGAAGCACAGAATGATGTAGAAGAAACGTAGATTACTAGATGATTTTGTACGTGTTTTAGCAATCTGGGGGGGTATTCGACCAATTTTAGAGATATAATGGAGATCTCTCCTTTTCATCGCCGTCCGTCACTTTTGACGTGTGCCTACTTGACAAGTGGCGATATCCCTAGAACATCGCAACTTCGTCAATTCGGACGCGCAAAATTTTCGCTTCCTTTGTATGTGACGGCATAAATAACAGGCGCATACTTTAAATTGACCGCGTAGTACGTGAAATTAGTCCGTTACGTTTCGTTCAAAACAGAATTTGTTGTCACTCTACCTTTATTATTTTCTCTCATATCATAATGTTTTGTCATAAGAGATTATGCGTTTACTACATGTACAGTATTGATCTTATCGTCATCTTCAACCAAAAAACATCCACTGCTCGATATGACCTCCTTGCCCTTCTCCAAAGAGCGTCATCATGATGACCTGGGCCGCTAGCATTCCGGTGTGTGGTTACCACTCAAAAGATCATATACAAATATAATTATCAAAAATACTGTAAATGTTTAAAAGGTAACTCAACTTTTTCTTATTAATACACTTTTACTTCTGGCTTTGCCAGCCACTTTAGGGCTCACGCCCATAATTAGCTTGGGTCGCCATCGCCGGTCACGGCGTGGATACACTTTTGCCATTTATATTGTGAAGGAAGATCCTAACAACATCAAGGAACATCATTGTGGACGTCTTAGTCAGCAAATCCCAGCTCGCAGTTTTTGTGTTTATTGTTGTTTAATGCTCCGCCTACGGAACTCGAACCGAATACAGGTTTGTCTCAAAAATTTAAATAGGAAATTGCAGCTCTTTAAATTTCCGATAAATCAATATTTTTCCGGCATCTGGCTCTTTGTCTAAAAAGTTTCCCGACCTCTCACAAAAGCAATGTCCCATCTTCAACTACACAATCGTTGCCCAGTCGTGTCGTAGCCACACGAGTATATACAGGATCGTTCTTAAACAACAACGTGGCTTTTATGTAAATAACCCTTTCCTGCCGCGGGGTGTGCTGATATTAAAAACCTTTGTTGCGACTCCGCGGTACCGGACAATCTCGTCTGCGTCGGCCTTTTGTCATCCGATGTGATGCGCTGTAACCTAATGTGGGTTGCATTTTCTAATTCAGCCTGCGCTGAATTAGAAAATGCATATGCCTTGACAGCGCGTAGATATCCCGAATAGTTATATATGTATTTCTTTATTTTAAGTGTTAAATAAATAATATAATAAATGTCCTGTAGCCTGTGTTTTTAATAATAATCGTTTCTCTTTGACTATATCGAAAATTAAACCGTCAATATGTAACCTCAGTAATAATAATAAAAGAAAAAAATAATCAAATTAAGTAAAGTAATCCAAAAAAAATAATTAAAAATTAATTATTTTTGTAGGGTTGTGTTACTTAAATTTTTACAGAAACAGGCAACTCTTGTGAATGATAAAGATCTTTTCAATGTTATTAAGACTACTATTATTATCTTTTTAGTCTACATCCATACTACTTACTATTACTGTTGCTAGGCTGATTTATAATTTCCCTTCTACCTTTCAAATACCTAGCAAACTGAACGCACTGTTGTTTTATCTAAATCTTAACCACCACTGTAACCCCATTAATTTTACTTTACTGACATCTATATTTGTATATATTATTCAGAAATATTTTACTGAATACAGCAACCGTATCCTCAATAAGCGAGACAACGTTGACAAAGGGCTCACTAATGCTAAAATAAGCAAACTACGACAACCAACAACTATTGATTCCGGTGTGTGACCACACGTGTGCCAGTGCCCTTAATTTACCAACATCGTATTTTTTATCTACATAGTGTGTTTTGAAAGTTCCAGCGAGGGAAAGGCCGCAATGGGACCGATGAGCTGGTTAGAAGTCGAGGGTGGCGCTCAACCGGTGATTATGGATAACCTTGGGGAGGTGTTTGTCCAGCAGTGGACGTATTTTAGCGGATATGATGAATTGAAAAATAAAAATATTTTCATAAATTTTGATAAATTTTATACCAACGGCTATTGAAAACGAACCCTTATATGTAGCTCATCAAACACTGACAACAATGACATAACTCGATTGAATAGACTAGAGACGATATTAATATTTAGGGATTTAATTACAATAGAGGTATTGTAATAAAATCCCTAAATACAAAAATCAAAGAGAATTAAAATTAAAATGAGCTCATCCATTCTCTTGGCGTCTCATGCACTTGGCCAGTGATGTTCTAATGCGTAAAAAGTTTGATCAATAATCCAGACATCTGCACGGATTTTTGTTGTATTCATAAAAAATGGTTTTAATAAAATGATGGATAAATCTTAATTTAAAAAACTTAATACTCAAATACAATCGACTTTAGGACTGCTTAGTTTTATTCCTTGTTCTCACTTAAAGTCAAATTTCAAATAACGACGTGATTATCGTAAATCGATGTTTGCCCCTCAGTTATTGGCGTCTTTTTGTCGGGTTGAGTAAACAATTTCCGCAATTTGTTTACACATGCTAATTTTAAAATGAACTTCGTGAAATACAACAAACGTGCCGTTCTGAGACCACCGTAGTTGCGCCTGCGTCTTTAGCGCATACATGCGCAACACAAGTCCAGAACGCCCTATAAACAGAACATACCCATAGTATCCTATCACTTTGTACTTCTAAAACATCATCACCCGTGCAATTCTATAGGGCATCAAGCTCAAGGATATTCATAGTATCATGCCACCTTTTAAATTAGTACGTCAGAAAATTGCAGTCGCTACGATTAGTAACGTCTTATATCTCTTCACTGTAATTTCTGAGAAAGAACTTTCTCCACAGATATTGTGGTTGGTTTTGCGATGTTGTGATTGTCAGTTGCGAGGATGCGAAGGGTACGAGTAGATTTATTGCACAGGATTATTCACCGGTGAATAGCACTATTTGTATTTAGATCAATTTGGACGGGCTCGCGTCTGACATTTAGTATGTAGCGGGAAGACTTGTGGAGATATAGTGACAAGTTAACTGTAGACCTGGGCTCCAATTCGACTAGGTAGTGCAATATACCTAATTTAGCAATATTTTAGCATTCTATAACATCAAATTGACATGTGTAAGATAATAATAATATGATGGATAAATTATCAGAGTTAGTTATGTCTTGGTCGCGCTTGTCACTTGCAATGTAGCAATATGCTTATCATCGTTGAAATAAAGGCATACTTATTAATTTCGAATAGATTATATCAATTAAGGTTAACACTTAACTATGTCGGTTAAACTGGGAATTGAGCCTTAGTGGTAATAAAAGTTTTTCATTTTTTTACAAAAAAAATGCATGGTGAACCGTTTATTCGTCAGGACATTAATCGGAAGAGTATGAAACCACCATACAGATCTATCGTAGGTGCAGAATCCTCAATTTTTGTTAGGACAAAAACGATTTTGGTGTTTTTATATAATATATATAGACACATAATAATATGATTAATCTTTTGTTCGCTGCAACAACGAAAGAAAAATACAAGACTACCTTTCCACATCAGCAAGTATTACTGTCATTAAACCTATGCCGTTCATTCGCATTTAAATGTTAAAGCTAATAATGACCCCAGTATTGCGAATTCTAGTCCTTTTACCAAGAGTTGAGTTTATACCACCTGCACTACACAAGGGTTGCAACAAAGTTGCAAGGATAATGACCTGACACAAAGCAGTGTACGAAACTTTACTGTCGAACGCAGTAATCCAATGTCAATCTGTAATTAAGTTAAAAGGTGGGGTTCAAATAACAATACGAAAAATCGCAAATAATGAGACATAAAGTGAGACATGAATCATGTCATGATACATTTAACATTGACAGTTGAGTCTCAAAGAATAACGGACGTATAATCTTATTGTAACTGTATTATGTAAAAAGTTACAATTAATTTAGAGGTACATTTGTACCTACAAAAAAATAACATACCTAAGTAATATTTAATGAAATTACCGCATATAATGAAGTATTAATTTTTTATGGATATCGATGAAATAATAGGGTAACAAAGCAATTCTAGAATGAATTAGTTAAAACGTGATTTAAATACTTTTCATTTATACCACCAGCTTCTTGAACAATGCGGTAAACAACCCAGGCAGTCCCAGCGTTCGGTAGCCTATAGTTTTTATCACATCTCTCGCCATTAATAAGGTTGAATGCTATTAAAACATTGAACTAAAATATCGAGTCACTGATTACCACAGCTTCCAAAAAACTGGGGATCCTGAACAGGGTGCGACGGTTCTTCACGCCGGACCAGCTTTGCCTTCTTTATAAGACTCAAGTTCGGTCGTGCGTTGAGTGCTGCTCGCATCTTTGGGATGGCTCCGCCCAATATCTACTCGATGCGCTTGACAGATTGCAGCGTCGGGCGGTCCGCATCAAGAGAAAAGTACCAGATTCCTCGAACCCCTTCAATTACGTAGGGACATTGGGTCGCTGAGCGTTTTCTATCGCCTATACCATGGCGAGTGTTCTGAAGAGTTATTTTCTCTTATCCCACCCTCCCCTTTCCGTCATAGAACCACACGTGCCAGCTTGCGATGTCATCGCCTCACCGTGGAGAATATTCCCACACGTACCAAGAAGTTTGGCAATTCTTTCATCTGCCGAGCTATTAAAGTATGGAACTCCTTGCCGGCTGATGTGTTTCCTCCTTCTTATAACTTGGGACCCTTCAAACGAAGCGTGAAGAAGCATCTCTCGGGCCAGCATGGTAGTGTCAACTGACTTGGCACCGTTGGTTTCTCGTCAGTTGCCATTGCGACTTGGGCTCCCCTTTTTGCTTACCATCAGGTGAAGTGGAGCCACTATGTTGTGCCGTTATATAAAAAAAAAAGAACTGTTTGCTGCACTGGAAAACTTGTATTTTAGGCTTCTCAATTTTATATTAGGCAACAGGTCCGTGGGAATCGGCTTTTATTGACTCCACTCTTCCATACATTAATATAGACGGACATTAATTCCCAACAATCATTCAGACTTAGCTCAATGATGGTCTTGATTTCGTAAGCCATCCAGGCTCAGATATAGACCGGTCCAATGGCGTCGCTCCACGGAAGCTCTATTTAATTACGTTCCCCCGTTATAACGACACTGCACGTCGAAGTGTGTTCCTCTCATGACTATTTCTTGGGACCGATTTTTTGGAGAAACCGGAAAAATAGGAAAACTACTATTTAAGTAGGTAATTGAATTCTTTGCTTCTTCGAAAAAAACGTCTTGGCGTTTCGATCGTCAACGTTTTTTAAGCACCATAAGACTTTTCCCAATAATTTAGAATTTGTTTTTATATTTGCGAATTCTTTGTAAGTTTTGAGAATTTTCTACATCTGCCCTTTCATCAACTAGAAGGTGCCTCCAGCTTCGTTTACGTATTTTTTTGTTTTTAACATAGTCGGGTAGAAAGTAAACGATAACCTTCTCCTTCTCTCCTATAGTCTCTATTAAGATTGGTTAAAATCCGTCCAGCCATCTTGACGTGAAAATTTTACCAACAAAATGGCGCTGTACAACTGGAGCCCCGCTGCTGCATTGCATTTATATTATTTACCGAAATAATGTTCTCTCCATAGAAAACTGAATTTAAATACAATTAAGAATTTGAAAATAAAGTTCACAAATATTTTCAGGTTAGGTTGGGGAACCTTCTATCTTTATTCCCATAAGAACGGATTTTTAAAGGCGTCTGAGAAAACTTTCAGCTACTTACACGACACAATCATCTAAAACACATATCTATGTCTATCAAACTGTAATTTTCTCTGGTTATTAAATCATTAATCACAAAATGGCTACCTACTATTTGTGTCCCATCCACGTTCTCAAGAGGGACGGAGCGGAACAAACCAATCTACTCTCATCGTCTGAGATCATTTAATCATTGACTAGCTTGATTTATGTGATAATTCTATGGGATACAATCTGTGCTGATGCTATCAAGTTGTTTCTTCTGCGACATTCTTCATTACTATCAATGGGCTATAGATACTCAGGTAACGTCTTATAAACTGCACTAACTAGTTATTGGATGTCGGTGTTCTATTGAACCTGATTACTACCAGATTATCTGTTACAAGTTTTGCAGAAATGAGAATTCGTAAAAAAACAAACACAAAATCACTAGCTGGTGTTATTTGTGGGCTTTATTTCATGCTTATTTTTGCAATACATATTTCCCTACTGCCCATTTTTAAAGCACACAAGCAGTGACAGTGGTTTCAATTTGACGTTTGAAACTGACATGTCCAAAATTTCACCCCCATGTTCCTAGTTTTGCATTTCCCATTATTCCTAAAATTGCGTTTTTTTTTGCACATCCACCCGATTTTTGATCAGATCCCAGACGAATAACACGCCCAACAGCCAATTTTACCATATCTGCTAGATTTAAATTTATTTAAGTCTTACGTAATACGATTCAGATATTAAAAGAGTAAGTTGGTGATTTTCATCGCATTTTTTTTATGTAAGTGTACCTATGCATTGCTCAAAATAATTGAAAACCTGGGGGGGTATTCGACCAATTTTAGAGATATAATGGAGATCTCTCCTTTTCATCGCCATCCGTCACTTTTGACGTGTGCCTAGTTGACAAGTGGCGATATCCCTAGAACATCGCAACTTCGTCAATTCGGACGCGCAAAATGTTCGCTTTCTTTGTATGTGACGGCATAAATAACAGGCGCATACTTTAAATTGACCGCGTAGTACGTGAAATTAGTCCGTTACGTTTCGTTCAAAACAGAAATTTATATACATGAATAACATTTTTGACAATCATTATCGCCTTCGTATTTCCAAAATTGAGATGAGATATGTCACTTTTAAGCTCATCGCATTTAAATGACAGTTCAATGGCGATATAACTGTTATCTAATAGAGATTTGACGTTTGGCGATCACTCAAATGTCAATCTCGAATTAGGTCCCTGGGTCGTAAAATGCACGACCAAAATTCATTGAAGTGCTAGGGCCGTCAATGGTTGTCATATTACGTCATTTCACCCTATTTTGCTCGCATTTTACGACCCCTGACAATTAGCATATCAGCTATACTCTCTACATCCAAAATCCCAAGCTTCTCACCAAGTAAACATAATAGAAATTTAAAATTAAAGTCAATAAATGAAATTCCCGTTGAACACAGTTACCGATATCTTAGCGTTCGATAGTCTGATGCTGCAGCAAATTATTCGCCTTTACAGTTGGCCGCAGGGTTGCCAGAGTGAAACCAGAATATCGTACCTACGTTTTTAGGAGGTATTATGGAGAATTTAGAGATATCATATAACATTTCGCCTCCCTATTAATGGCGACAAGATTAACATAAAGCAAATAATATTCGAAAATATTGTTGTCTGAGCAAAATGGCTACCTATGTATAATTTTTGATTACTTCGACCGATTTGGACGCATGACTTGATCCAAGGTCATAATTAATGAGTGTATTTTTCATAGAAAGTTATTAGGAATTATAAAGTTGCCTGAAACCTGCAAATGATCTCACTTTTGCATAGTGCTCATTGTAGCGGAGTCAAAATTATTGTACATTACGATTATTGTTCGCCTGGCAACCCTTTGGCCGATATACGTCCATTTTAATTGAATCTGAGTAAAACCCACATCGGAGCGGTGAATGCTTTATTGCTAATTGATGAGGCGCGCGCGCAGAACGGCCCGTGGTCGGAATCAGAACACTGTATTTAGGTATCTGGAGTTTCTGTTAATTAACGAATGTATTTGGTTTAGGGACCGATCGGATGCTATACATTTGTGTCAACCTGATAAGCCGCATTCTATGCCGCCTAGGGTTAATATGTTGCAGTTGTCAGAGACGAATGGTATGAAAGACGCTACCTCTCTCTGCAGAGTAACGGAAAATAGAGAAGACAAGCAAAACATGACGGACTAATAAGATAACTCGTTGCCTAAGGTACAACATTGGTGAAAGATCTAAATGTTTACGCATTAGCTTTAGCCCAAGAGTTCTTCAAGAGGGGAGTAAATAGCTTCGTAAAGGGTCAGTAACGCGCGTGTGATGCTTGTGGCGTCGCAAACTTCCATAGGCGGTGGTAACTGCTTAACATCAAGCGGGCTGCGTTCTTGTTTGCCAGCGTTGTAGTATAAAAAAACAAATACTTCTACCAAAAATCTCCACAACAGCTGATCTTGTGCTACACCATCCAGTAGCTCCCGTGACCCTCACCAAATCGTAGATTGATTTTAAAGGGTAAACACGAAATTCGTTTAAACTACAGTTTGTTAATAACAAAGATAACTGATGATAATTGTTATCTTTTAAGAAGATGGCTCGGTCCTTGATCTCTTTTTTTCTTTTCTGTAGTTTTACTTTTTTCTGTATTTGCTATTATACCGGCTTTACTATTATATGTTACCTCTCTCTCTCTCTCTCTCTCTCTCTCTTTCTTTCCTATTACCCTCTGCTGGGGTGTAGGGCTCGAATCAAACTCCTCCATTTAATTATATGTTATGCGGAAAGTTTAAGTCCCTACTGATTGCAGTTGGAAAGATAAAGCCCTGTTAACAGACGCAAAGACGACATCGGAGGCTTTGTAGGCATAGGGTCCCGTTAGTAACCTTTGGGTACGTAACCTAAAAAAAAAAAAACAATTTCCTTTTTGTTCAGGGCGCATCCAAACTGACTTCATCACTGTAGGCTGAAGATATCAGTTATGTCGTTAGTTTGAATGCGTTCTGGACACTTTTGTAAAATATCTTCAGTATTAAGTACTGATTTAATTTTTTACAATTTTACAATAATAAATGCGTTAATAACACTGAAATAAACGAAATTTAATAACTAAAGCCACGAGCCAACTTTTACGGTTCTGCAACAGCAAAATAAAGTGGAATAACTCGTTCACGAGTTTTAAACATTTATTGCTAAATGAAATGTTTTAACGTTTACGAATTTAATTGCATTTTAAAAGCCCAATAGTGCTGTTGTAAAGATTCATTGTTGCTGTAAAACTTTATCACTGTAAATATACATATGTACACAATACATCTATATGTTCGCACAGTCGTACAAAGGTTTTATTGAGGTGTTAAAAGACGCGGTTATGGTTCGATAATTAAAGGAAGTGCTGGATAATATCTGAAATGGCAACGTGGATGGTAAATTAGCTACGGTCTAACAGGCTTAAGTTGTTTTCTTTCATTATTGCCATAAAATGATCGGTTTTCAGTAAAATAGGATAGGAAACTTTATATTTACTTAAACTGTACTGTAAACACAGTTAGATTGAAGCATTTATCTTCAATACTTGCGAAATCGACCTGTGTGCTAAAAAAAAAAAGAACCGACTTCGAAACAACTGACAAGCCAAAAATATGTTTATCTACAGATTACAATGTAATCTGTACATAAACGAGTTATTTTTAGCTTTTAAGTTTTTTTTGAAGTCTGTTATTTTTTAAGTAATTTTTTTTTTTTACTATAGTGATCCAAATAAAATACATGCAGCATTCATCCCGTTTGAATTATCCCTTGACTCCGTGCGTGTGCGTGTTATCTGGAAGATATCGCTTTTTAGCGATACGACCGCCTGTTGTCTACCGTTATTCATAAACTGTATTTGTCTTGTTTCCTTTTGTAAACTTTTATTGGTGTGCAATAAAGTATTGTTGTATTGTATTGCATTGTTGAACGGATAAGGAGCATTAATTTGAAAAATATTGATATAATAACGCATTTTATTCCTCAGGCTAGTAAACAAAGCTATTTCATGCTTTCATGTGCAGTCGAAAATAAATAAGTTGATAAAACTAGTTTTCTGCGTGAAATTTGTTAATTTCGAGTAGTTTTTGAAACAAAAATTATCAATGAAAAATTCAAACTGTGGGTTTCAAATATAAGTATATCAATAAATCTCAATAGCCCAATCTCAAAAGTTCTAATTAGTAACATTGATAATAGGTATGTTAAGCAACATGTGTGATTACTTAGAAAAATGTCTAAAACAATCAGCATTTTTGAACGGATAAGAGAGTCATAATTTGAAAAAGGGTTGAAATTTTAGCAGTATATAATTATTATAATCTTTTGTCCAATCACATATTGCTAAAATTATGTACATTTTAGAAAGTTTCAATTTGGAAAATATTAATACAAACACGCATTTTATTACTCAGACTAACACTTCAAGTCGTGTACGTAGGTATCTGAAGCGGAGTATGTATCAGTTTGTTTATGGAGATTGTTATCGTGACCAATAATTCACAGCGACGTACGGACAGCCGCCAGATTTGCTATTAAACCAATTCCGATACGTGTTATTATTTGTGTTTGATGCTAATTTATGGGGGATCCCTTGGATTCCTATTTTGTTAACCGGAGGATATAAAGTTTTATATTTAGGGAACTAAACGGTGACGTATGTACAATAGAAAATATTAAAAACCATTAAATAAAATGTATTCGTCAGAACCTCAATTTGACTCTGATATTTTATCGATAATGATATGGCCTACATGAACTTCACCGTTATATTTTTTTTCTGATTAAGTTAAATATACCAAAACCCGACGTATCTCCTTATAAACTTAATCTAATAAATTCGAAATTCGAACAACATTAAGTAATAAGCTGGTAAACATCACTTAATGGAGTTACAATGGTTACTTATATATTTCCCATATAATTTTGCGATGCGGAAAAAAGCCACGATATCGCTAAATTGTACACAGTGCTCACTAATTAGCGTCCTGTATTATTTGTTACAATTCTAGTAATATTTATCTTCATATACATGTAACCGCCGCAAATCAAAATGTGATAAGAGAAGTAATAATTATGCAAACTATCGCGAGGCAGAATGTCAAACCTCTCAGCCGCCCGCCGTGAAGAGCATAATTGATATTTAATTTGTCGACGGCATCTGTTCTGTATCTAAAATAAAAATAAAACCGGACTAGTAGGTACTTTGTAACTCACACATGAGTTCAGTCAAGGCAGGAGCCTACACACTGATGAATGCCTGAGTGCTCAGTTCCACCTTTTAATTGTGTTCAGACGAAATCGGCACGCTTTCGTTGAAATATGCGAATCGCAATCATCGCGTTTACTATTTATCTACTTATCAGTCACAGACGTCCATAGCTGAACATAGACCTCCCACATAGCCACAATGTGCGTTCTACATGGCCTGCCCATTGCCCCTTCAAACATGCAATCCTGTAAGCTATGTAGTTGGCGACAGTTTGAATCCCAGCTAGGGCAAATAGTTGTGTGATGAACTCGAATATTTGTGCTTTGGGTCATGGTTGTTCTGTTCACAAGCCTTCCAATAGAGCTTAATTTGGGACTAGATCGATTTGTATGAGGTTGTCTGATATTTATGTATTTATTTATGTCCGTTACCGTGGTTTTTAACGACCATGTCTCAGTTCCGTAAGTCATCATTTGCAACACGCACTGTTCGATTATGGAATTTTCGACGAGAAGATATAACGCAGCTAAATCGTCGATCCCCGTACGCTGAGTTAAATCGTCGATCCCCTTCTCGAAGTTGGACTTTCCTGGCTGGACAATTTGTCTCAGTTCCCAACTCCAGCAGAATTTACCAATTGCTTATCATTTCTGTTTCATTATCATTACCGTGCGAGCAGGAAGTATTGATGCTGAGTCACGCGACAAACGAAGTCGCGGCATGATGTAGATACTGGCCCTGCAGCCCGCTGCTAGCACAACTATGCTACGCGGCTCTTGTCGCACGACATCACATCACCCACATGCTCACGCGCTCACACATAGAAAGAGATGGCTAGATTTCATTCCCAAGAAAGAATCTAGACTCTTTCTTGAGCATTATTAATTACCTATCTCTTTCCGTACAGTAATGTGAGAGAGTGACGGATGACGCTAAGTCGCGAGACAATAGTCGCGAAGCATAGTTGTGCTTGAGATGCTGGTTCAGTGTAAACGGAACTCTAACCACAATCACGCGCGTTGGGCGGACATCTTGTTACTCTTACCTTGAAAATACTCCTCTCCCCGCAGACCTTAATAACTATGATATAAAAACTAATGTGGCCTGGTCGGTGTGCCGTTTAACTTGGTTTCCTTTAACTGATAATGTACGAGGACTATTACAGTCAGTCTGTTTGTTTTGTAGCTCGGAAGCCGGCGATTAAAGGTGCGTAGCATCAAGAAAACTATAGACTGGCTTTCTTTTAACTAACAAAGCATACATGCGACCTAAAAGCGATAATAAGTGACTAACTAAGAGAGAAATTCTAATTTCCACGTCGCGTTCAAGGTAGCTGAGGACCGTGGAAGATGGCGCAACATCATCCGGAGGAAGCTAATCCATTGTGGAACTCACGTCCCACAGCAATGAGGAGAACGATGCACGGAGGAGAAAGGGACAAATGTTTCATCAATAGGTGTACAACAGAATAAAAAACGCTTAAACTAAGATATTAATATATACCAGTATGATAAAGACTAATCTCTTAAAGGATTATACCTAGTTCAAAGGTCCCCATAATACCAGCAGCGTTGCCCCGCTGAATGGTTATGGCGGCCTGTTGAACCAGATGTTTTATGTTTCATCTGAGTTGGCGACAGTTCATGCTAAAATTACTTCTAATTACAAATGCGAAATTTTTAAATATATAGGTAACTTTGAGGCAATCAGTCGGAGACCAGGAAATGCATCCATTCAGCAGAAAGTCATTTTTGAAGCATTTATTAGTCAATTTACCACATAACTCTAAGCTGTGGAGTATAGACTGTAAGGTAAGGTGGGGTGAAAGACTAACAAAGTTTATTAATATAGGGTAAGACACACTTAATTATTGGACTGTGACAGTCTTTTTCAGTCGAAAACTGGCGAAAAACTGCGCAGGATCGGGCCAATCGGACCGGTGACGTGCTCTCGTTTCGGAAGCTAAGATATTGTTTGGGTCACTGAGCCAAAATAGTTAGTTAGTGGCAGTCTTCTACCGCGGGTGATAGTCTTACCCAAGAAAGTTAGGAAGAGAGATTGTCCGAAAGATGCTTGCGCAACATGCGTTTGAAAGAGAATTTGCTCAGAGATTGCCTAATGTTGTGGGAGAGCGTTCCAGATGCTTATTGCCTGAACCGTGAGTTTTCTCAATGCAATGGGAGTGCCAGCTCTTCGCATTCACAGAGCTACATCTGAAAGGAAAGGAGATAACAAACGTAAACGCCCCAGTTGAAGACGCGCTACTGTATTATACTTATTAGTGAACCATCCCGGTGAGAGCCCCGGGGCTGACGCTTTGATTTTTCGAAATGGCTACTTATGTGTTTGAACACGATGAGAATGTTGTTGATTACTGACAAACACGCTTGTCTGGTTTAACAATAAGTTAAATATCCCAGTGTTCGGCATTGACCCAATAGTTGGCATATTCAACTTTAATTCAAAGTAGTGGTGATCTACTGTCCGTCTAGCGCTAGTCTTTGCGACTCTTATCCATCACTATACCGGATGTGGCCTGTAACAGAAGCAATAAATTAAAACATAGATTCTTCCCTTGAAACTGAACAACATTTGTTAAGCAGCTTCTGAAAATAACGTGTATTAAATGATATTTTTTATAATAATGTTTAGACAAAGAAGCAATGTATTGCGAAATGTCCAATTTTAGTGGAGTGACCGCTATGTCAATCAGGGAATATCAATGTTGGACGACGTACATTGAAATAGTACATTTTACAACTAGTGTGAAAAGAATGTCTTTTTACCACTAGTACCGAGGTATCTTGCCACGAGCTGAAAGCGAGTGGCAAGACTCGGTACGAGTAGTAAAAAGACATTTCACACGTGTTGTAAACGACGTTTTTTAATGCAATTGCGAAAAAATAAGTTTGCTTCGAAGTTATTTTTGAACGAACCCATACTTTACAAATGACACTGACAGTGACAACATACTATTGGAATCAGCGCCATCGGCCTCGAGTTGAGAAACTAAATTGACACTTGGCAGTTGACACTGACAGTATTTATAAGGATAATATTTAGCTTGCCACAGCCCAATGCAGATATTTATAATACTGAAACGGCATTAATTATAACCTTTAACATTATCAAAACAGAAGTACAAGACATTACAGTATCAACAAACAGAAACAGATCATGCAACAAGAGTTTTAATGCCAAATTTGTGATCTGCGACATGTGACCAAGGACACGTTTACAACTAAAATATCATGAATTGTTTGAATATTTGAAGACTATCAAGGATAATTAGAGGTAAAAGAAACATTAAATCACATTTATATGTTTGAAATAATAAAATTCTGAAAACTGACTTTTTTATAATCAATTTTTTCATTTATTGCTCCTGTTATAGACCACATCCGGTATATTACATAATACATATCATCACATGACTTAGGGTCATCAGAAAGATTAATTGCTGCTAAAAGTGTAAGCGGGATCAAAGCGATATCCTATCAATGTATGGCTAACAAGAAGCCATAATAATCGTATTCGTTAAGCACATTCTAGAGGTGATTGGCAGCTTTGTGATCGGAGTTCGGGTCATAGCTACCGGCCAAATGGCACCATCTAGTCTAGTCAATGAGGTGTACTGGTGCTAGTACTTACAATTACAAATCATCGACCTTTTGTATATTTTCATGTCATATTTCAATTAAATTTACTCATCAAATCTTGATGTTTTTTTTAATAATATTATTAAAACTAAGTCGCGTAGCAGCACGGATTATTTACTGTCCCTGACGAAGAGCTGTTATAAGTTCGGAACATGACAGGCCGTTCGCATGCTCCTGACACTTATTGCGTGAGTTTAAACCATTATATAACTATGAAATGATTTTTATTCATATCCAACAGATCGACTTGAAAATATAGTATAAAACTGTAGTTCTTACAAACTTTACCTGCGTTTTAGCTCCGTCAATCCGTAGGTACAAAATGTTCCGAAAAGTCGACGGAGTTTAGGCTGACCGCAGGCAAACTTTGCGAACATAACCGATGGTTAATACTCCTCGCGTCGATTTCCTCATTGTTGAGGGTCGTGGTTCTGCCGTTGCTTGGTCATCATACGTGTGACAGTGTTACGCCACTTAGATCTGTTCTTAGCTTCATGGACGCGCACGCAAGCTTGATATACATCAATGAGCGGATTTGTCAGACCATCTCAGTGGTTATCGGCCCCTAGGGCGCTTCCCATCGACCTTGCCAGTGACCATGAGAGTTCTAAATCAATAGAGTACAGTCTGTGAAAAAAAAAAGTTTGTTTATCGTTATTTTATTACTCTGCAGGCTCGATCTGAATGAGAATCGCGCAGAAACCCACCACGAAAATCGTCTACAAAAGACAACTCGCACTAGAAAAGCCAAAAGGCCAATTAGGAGTCGCTATTGCCAATAAGTGGTTGGAGTCCCAAAATTCATATTCCATACATGTCATTTGAACACATCTGTTTGACTATTGATAGAGTTCAACACCTCCATTGATTTGGGTATAAGTTGATTATACTCTTGTTAGATTTTTTAGACAAATAACTGTTAGTGCTTCCGAATAGCCCACTGAATAAAGTGAATGAGTGATGAATGATCTTCGGAGATTTTAGTTAAAGTTATTTGGTAATTGACGGTTACGTAACCGTTATTGAGATTTACAATATAAGCGATTTTGTAATCGATGATTAGTCATGTTAGGAAATTGATAAGCCCTTTGAATGTTAAAAGTTAAGTGCCGTCTCAAACTTAGTGCCTTTGTGTTGACAATGAACCACTATCCACAATAAGATAGTAATGAAAATATGAATCAAGTATTCATACCGACGCAATTTAGACGTAGTCACAGGATAGGCTGTTTACAAAATGTATACCTATAAGATGAAACACATTAAAAAAGATAACAATATATAAAACCTTAAAAAACAAACCTAACCTATGGTGCCACCGGCAGCGGGGCAGAGCCCAAGCTACCGGTGATGGTAAGAGCTGCAGATAGAGGAACCCTATGACGGACCCCGCAATGTCCTTCTGTATCTGATCCCTGATCCAGCCATCTAGCAAGAGTCTTAAGGTGCTCTCTTCTCTATAAGACTGTAGGTACGCCGAAACTATTATGGGGACAATCAACGAACCAACATCCCATTACTATTTTAAACTAGAAGGTTCGCTAGAAACTTCGTTCGCATAAATCTTTTTTTATCGTTGTCGGGTAAAAAATATCAAAAAACCATCTTTAGATGTCCAGCTATCCCAAAATTGGTTAAAATTTGTCAAGCCGTTTCGGCATGATGAGAGTACAAAGGAAATTATGACCATCAGATGGATCCTGCATCACGCTATTCAAAGTTTTCCTGAAATAATGTCCCCTGTGTCTAGAAAACTGACTTTTGAATAGTACCAATCTAGAATTTTATAATAGTATAGGTTCTATAGATTTTAGAGGCCTTCATAAATCATAGATCAATTTGCTTCGAGAGTCTAAATCTTTATTCTGAAGTCGGTTAAAATTACGAGTTTGCAAAGCTGAGTAGAAATAAATAGGGCCTAATCCTTTTTATATCGTAGACTATCATAAAAGTGTCAGAGCCCTGGGCGGCGCAAACGAGAATTTATACCGCCGTCGCAAATGAGCAGTAGACGATAGGTCAGTGGTTCTTAAACTATCTGTCGATTCGTAAAGAGGCCTTATTGTATATAAAAAAAAAAACATATTATTACCAACATATTGATAATTAGGTACAACCAACTTTTTGAAGTGAATAATACTTTACTCTGAGTTCTAGATAGTAACATAACTATTTCATGCTTCCATTGCGTCCAGTCGAAAATAAGTTGAAAAAAAAGCAGTGAATTTCTGCGTGAATTTTGTCAATTTTGAGTAGTTTTTGAATCAAAAATTATCATTGAAAACTTCAAACTGTAGGTTTCAAATATAAATGCCAATTATTCGCAATCTGTTCTAAGTAGTAACATTGATAATATGTTAGGAAACATGTATCATAAAACAAACAAACAAGGACCATAGACAATTTTTTTTAAAACAATCAGCATTTTTGAACGGCCTTAACTGACTTTGAAATGTGAAGCTTCTTACAGTGTAGCCAAAAGGCCCCGAGACAAAGAAAATTATTGTTGGTGTGTTGAGACATATTTTTTGATAAATTAAGGACTGTTTTCCTCTCATGAATATGTTAGATAGAATGATTTAATTTGAATAATAGTAATAAATAACAATTCCTATAAAAGAAGTATTGAAGTAATAAAAATAATAATAAATAGGATTAAAAAATTAAGAGAACGTAATTTTGAGTAAGTAGATACAGCTTTTTAAGACTAACAGTAAAAAATCTACGGTAAAAAATTCAAATAAAACGTACAGAATACAGAATACAAATAGTGGAGATATTTCGGACCACAGAAATATATCAAGATAGAAGGCAAGAGTTCAGCAATTTGTAGGGAGACCGAGCGTGTAACATTTTGCGTAGGTACTTTGACGTCACGAGCGTAATTTAGTGATGGGAAACATAAGCCGCGCGAAAACGATTCAGAAACATCGATTCACAGATCGATTCGAACATGGCACCGATTCTATGCATCGCCACCCACACCGCACCGCGCCGCGGCCCAGCCGCCGTCACAAACAAAAACAGTCACAATAATATTTGCTTTGCACTATGTACTTACATTATATAGCTGCTTATTAAATAAGAACGTAATTATCATTTCCTCTGTTTTAAAATCGATTTTAATCGAATAAGAAAATCGCAGTGTACAGCAGCACATGGCAGCACTATTCTTACTTTTGACAGAAAAAATGAGAAATCGACCTTGAACGTGACTCGACAGTTTGAATAGAATATTTTTACATCGCTGGCTTTGAATGCACGCCAAGGTTAGCTCGTCAAATTAAAGCCGCAATGGAAAGCTAGCGTTGGACACAACCGCCCGCCTCTGTTTTGATGAAAATAATAAAATAAATAGTTTTGTAATTAATAACAGATATTTAAGGACAAATTGTACATACCAATTAAAGGAAATATCTCGATTAACAGCTCCAGTTTTATTGGAAGTGTTTGAACAATTAATTATTGCGCAACAAGCCATTTTGTTTTTAAGACCTGACGTCGCACACAGACCGCGGTCGGGATCTGACTAATGTTCGCGGCGAGCAAAGTTGACACCGTGTCAACATTTCGCCACGCGAGGTACGTACACTCTTTCCTTCTATCTTGATATATTTCTGTGTTTCGGACAGACGTCTTTAGAAGCGTCGAAATTTTGCATTAGGGATCCTGGAAGCACATTTTGAGAACAGCTGGCTAAGATAGTTGACGGTATAACGCTGATAAAATTCAATGCAGTATTTGTTTTAAGTGGTATTTTACTTGCTTGAATAATTAATTTATTAAATGTGTAATTAGTAAGGTGTTCTTGATTGGTGCTTGTAATTTTGTTGCAATTCTTATGTGACTCATAGCTTAATGGCCAGCGCGCCACCCTAAGACTACCTGTCCACTGGAGCTCTGTGTAAAATTGACCAATCACATTGCTCAGATTTAAATTCACTTCTTTTGGGCTTCACAAAGACGCTGCCTGATTGGTTAGTCTTCTCCGCTCCGCTTACAGTGAACAAGCAGCCAAATTATTTGCCCTAATTTGATGATGAAAGGGTCTAGCAGGCTAAGCTAATAAAACTGGGCCCCACAAGGGATTTGGTTATGATTTTAGGTGGAGTTGTAACTGGGCCGAAAAATCAATACCTACCTTGATATTTTAACATTATTGTGAGAAACAAAAGAAGATCGAAGGCTGATAATATTAGGCATACAATGTTCTTAGACCACCTAAAAGCACATAAAAGTATGACCAAATACCTTGTGGGGGCCAGTTTTATTAGCTAAGTCTGCTAGACCCTTTGAAATATTTCGACATTATCGTAATTGCTTTAGGGAAAATTTATAAGTAGACATTTTGAAAGAAATAAGGCACGATATGCGATATCTAAAATAAAAGTACGAGAAGAAATCGTATTTCCGAGGACAAGGGAACGAGTTGTCATAAGAATCGCTGAAATAACCATAGATGTGAAAATTGTGTTCGTTTTGTTTGGTACGCAATAAAGTATTGTATGCGTGAAAAATAAAAAAGATCTATTGCCACCAAAACGAGATTATAACTGCAGTTTATGCACCTATACTACAGATTATGCTGTATACATCGCAGTGGGCTGTGTATACATACAGGCTCTTGCTCAGCGTATGCTGTGAGCTGGTCAGCTTCACAGCGCTGTTCTTCAGCCTGCACCTCATGCGTTACAGAAGCAGGAAAAATCTATCATATTGTTGTATTTTGTATGAAAGTTGGCCAACTTTTTTTATAAGAGTAATTCCTTTGATTGCTCATGTCATCGTCTGATCTTCACGAACATTTTTTATGGAACCAATTTGGAGATGACTCCTCACAAAACAAAAATAATTTTCCAAGTGTGATAGATACAATGAAGGTTCTTGAGTGGCGACCGCAGACCGGAAGACGCAACATGGGAGGTCTGGGGCATAAATTGGATGAGGGCGGCGCAAGATCAATCGTGTAGAACTTTGGGAGAGGCCTTTGTTCAGCAGTGGACATCTATCGGATGATCTGATGATGATGATCTTGATAAGTATTTTGTTAAGTAGGTACCTTAAATATCCGTCATTTTAAGAAACTGATTTTTAAATATATTTTTAGTAACATTTTTGTAAGCACATAAACTATCAGTTCTTTAAATATCTTCAAATAAAAAGTTTTATAAGATTTTTTTCGTTAAAAAATCATGTAAATTAATATTTATTTGAAGTAAAACATTCATTAACCAATATGTAAACGTTTTCAAAACAGTCTTTACGCTATAACTACCCCCTATATTGGCTGTTTATGGCAGTCCAGCATGCGATACTCGAATACCATAAATTCAATATCGACACTTCTAGTTGTTATAAGCGTTTCCACCCTTATAAAATAACTTTTATTACATATCGTTAAGTTTATTGCTCTAAAATCAATATGAATTTGAAGTCGATAACGCTCCATTTGAATGGACTTTAAGAAAGAATCGAATTGGAATTGCAGCGTCATTATAATTAGTAATTAGAACATTTCAGGAAGTAGGGAAGTTAAAATATTTTGACAGAATATTTAACTCTATGATATTATATTATAATAATATAATTATTGTCAAATAATAATCTATTTTATACAATACAATACCATATAAGTACTCTACGTATATTGCAAATACAACACAAATAATACAATAAGAGGTAAAAACAGGCGGTCTTATTTCACGCATATGATACTACCTGTTTGCATCCATTTGTGTCTAGAATTTTAGTTACATGTATAGGTATTTACCTAATTAATCCAATGTTTTTCATGTTTTATTTTTCTTACTTTCCATTTTGTACTTATAATCTCTTGCTTAGCTTATATAATCTGCGCATAATGTTAGTTAACATCATCATGTTTAGTGCACTCCAAGGCCCCGAGACAGCCTAGTTCGGGGTCTGTAAGATATTTCCTGTGTATTTTATTCATGTTTGCTTTGTGAAATAAATTTATTCTTATTCTTACTCTAAAGAGCGATCTCTTCCAGTCAACCTTTGGGTAGCGGAGAACTACATATAATAATATATTTATATTTAAATCTGTCATATCTGATATAGGTAATCGCACTAAGTATAATACCACTAATACTTTAAATGCGAAAGTTTGTGAGTGTGTTTGTTACTTCTTCACGCTCAAACGGCTCGACCAATTTTGATAAATTTTTGTTTGAAGGTAGCTGACACCCTGCATTAACACATAAGCTACTTTTGATCCCGAAAAAAATCCCGTGGGATGAGTAGGTAACACCGCGGGGCGCAGTTAGTATTATATAATTATTTCCTCCCAAGTGCCTTACGCACTAGTAACTCTGAGATTACTGTCATAAAAAGCTATATCTAACTCCAACAGGTTATTTCTAAAAAAAAGGAGAGAAAGCAGCGATTATTGTCTCCGGTAACGAGATTGGGTGGTTGGAGGATAATCTTCGTCGACCACAAGATGGCGCAGCCTCTTTCAAACGAGACCGCAGTGGCCTTGGAGCGGAAAAATGGTAAACTAGGAAAAAGGGTAAAACTCGTTCTCCTTACGTATTGCATCTTCAATTTAACGTTTGGTACAGTCAACATTGAAAATAACAGTAAATATAACTACTAGCTGATCTCCATACTTCGGGGTTTTCGATGCACGCATGATTTAGGGTGCGCCTTCACTGAAGTGCGGAATCGACCAATCACAAGAGTGAAACGGAGCTGAGATACAGATTTCAACTCAGGTGATTTGTTGATTCCGCACGATTCTGCTTCAGTGGAGACCCACCCTTAACGCTATGGCGACAGGAGGCGTCAAATCATTCGTGCGCCGAAAACCACGGGGATCGCTCATCTCAAATTTTGCATACAAAAAAATGTCAGCTCCTTTTGATGCTGACTGTCCTTCGTTCTTTACGAATGACGCGGCGTTTAATCATTAAACACTTGGTCACAACAAGTCAACATCAACATTATCCTTTCTTTTCCTTTATATCGTTGTCAAGTAAAAACTATCCTATAACTAAACACGGGATAGTGCAGAGGGGTTGGTTTAATTTGAATAGTCTGTTTTTTACTGTGCGATTGGCACAATGAATTAAAATAGCGGTCGTAAAAATAAAAAGTCTACATTTGAACTACACTCAAACTGACTCACTTTGTATGGTTTGACAGTTCATTTGCTTGGAAGAGTTAGCGTAGTCTGACTCTAAGCGCATATAAAAAAAAAATTAGAAATAGACTTTTTATTTTTATCCTTTTGTCATCCTTTGGTCACCGTCGTCAGCCGTGTACTAACCTCAACACCACTAACCAATCGGCCGGCTGTTATGATCCTGTGACGTCACAATTCAAGGAACCCGCAGCTAATTACCGTTGACGTATAAATCGACGGACGAATGAAGGCGCGTGCAGATCCTTCGCCTCCAACGACGACCGCTATTTTAATTCATTGTGCCAATCGCAGAGTAACAAAACAGACTGATCAAATTACCAACCAACCAACCCCTCTAGCACAGCTATAGCACGCGACTGTTTTTCTTTCTTCGCTGTACTGTGAGAGAGATACGGGCGTTGTGCTAGATGGGCAAGTATAGGTGTACGGAGTCTCCATGCGTGATCAAATTCGAAATGAGGAAATCCGCAAGAGATCCAAGGTAGTAGATATAGCTCAGACAGTCACAAAACATAAGTAGTGGCAGTGGGCGGGACACATTGCTCGTAGAACCGATGGCCGTTGTGGCAGAAAGGTTCCTGAGTGGTCACCATGTACAAGAAGACGCACCCCATAAACCCAAAAAGATGGACCGATGGCCTGGTTGGGATCGCAGGAAGCAATAAGTTAAGGGTAGCCCAAGATCGATCGCTGTGGAGAACATTGAGGGGAGGGATGTCCAGAAAATTTTAGTTTTTTGGCTGACATGGCGACACAGTTACTTCGTTGGCGAGGAAACACCCTTTACCTCTGGTTTGCATAACCGCTGTTGGGTAAAATCTATGGATATCCTATATGCATGTATTGTAGGTATGTCAAGTGCCAGTAGGTTCATAATATAACTTGCAAAAGTGCCCTTGTAGCCTACTTACTGAATAAATTAATTCGATTTATAACCACTAGCCATTTAGGCGTGATGAGTCATACGTACAAATAAATGTATCTATTCATAAAGCTTCTTCCACTTATGTACAGTTTTATAATAATTATTATTATACACACATACACGTATATCATTTGTAAGTAGCTTCTCTGTCCAATCTACTCTGTACTCTCAAACGCACGTTCTCACTTTATTTATAAAGCCCCGGACAGACTGTCGCGCCGATCCAACCGGCAATATCTCAGCGTCAGCGACCCACCGAGCCCTCTTTGATGATGCTACTTATGAATATCGCTGCTTCGCTTCTGTGACAGCTTGTGTGAACACAGCCGAACGGAATGCTACTGCTAATGTGCAAAACGTCTTAAGTTGTAAGGGATTTATAGTGAAATGCAACGTTTTTGATAGGGATAGAGATGGGACACAATTATCGAACGGTATTTATAATGCTGAGGATTGGAGAATTAATCAAGAGGTATTTTTAACTGTTTTTGTAATAGGTTCGCGTTTGATCGTAGTCTCTTTCCAGTTAATTTATGTATGCGTTATGCTTTGTATTCTTATATAATTTAGGTGAAATGTAGTTTTATATCTGTTGTTTAATTTCAGGTTTGAATTTTGTTCTAAAAAGAACTGGTTCATATCTTAAGCAAAAGTGCACATACTTAAATGTCTTATGCCTTACTCTAAATTAATACTTTTTATATTTTATTTAAAAATACAAATTGTACACTTGACTATAACAGCGGTCAAAGCCTTATTTTAACTGCCGCTGTGTTCGTTTAGCTAAATATTAATTTGGACTTTGGACCCATAATTAAATAAAATAAGGTTAACGCCAATGTTCAACAAAATAAATAGATCGCATTCAGCCTCAGTACTCGATACTAGCCCAATAGTTGGCGCCTTCAATAATTAAAATGGGGTAACAACTAGGTAACAAGGTCTCGCACTGGCGCGCCTACCCCATGTTAATTACCTATTTTTTCAAAATTATTTCTTTACGTGGCTGAACGTTGATACGCGTGTGACGAAAATTGATATTGAAACGAAGGGGTCGCTTTGCCGACCAAGCGCCAGTAATATCGCATCAGATCTCATTAGTACACATCACGCGTCTCTCCACGCCCGAAATGTGATACTTCCAGGCCCAAGGACCGGAATGTCAATATTTCATTGCATGTTCGAGAAATCAATTTTCAGTGTGGTCTTTATTTAACTAAACTTAATTTCCCTATACCCTTGATACAAATATCAAAGCACAGAGAAAAAATTGAAATGCATAACCTGGCAGAATATACCGGGATTCGAACCCGGTACCTCCGGATTACCGGTCCAGGCTATTAACATCTTCACCACCCTAACGCATTGTATATAAGTATATGTATCTATATAAGTATGGATATCGTCGTCTATAAGTACCCATAACACAAGCCTTCTTGAGCTTAATTTGGGACTACATCGATTTGTGTGAGGTTTTCTGATATTTATTATTCATTGACGCTAGATAACCATTCAAATTTTTCCTTATGCTTTGTGTGTTGATATTTGCATTGTTTACATGATAAAATAAGATAAGATAAAAATCATTAATTCAAGTAGGATTCATGGCAATCACTTTTGCATCGTCAATAAATTACACACAATAAAATACAATCGAATATAGTAGCACTTACATTTATGAACACAAATTCAAATACTTCAGCTCAAACGCATCGTTAAATGAAAGGCTTTAACACCTTAGTACCTTACATTTATAGCGTAAATGCATTTTAAAAGCAAGTTTCCTGAACGTCACCAACACGCCCGTTAGTAGTTTTCTGTATAATTTCCTTGAGCCTTTCTTGTGGTCACGAGATTACAACAGCTAGTAATTGCGTCGCGCGTGATGGTGACCGGGCTTTAACAAGAAGTTATTAGTTTAGATTTTACGGAAAATTTACAATATTTAATTTTTTTTTCTGAGCTTTTTCCAATATTATCGAGCAAAGAATACAAAATGAAATATTACAACTATTTTAAATTTTAGAAAATATACCAATTTGTGATCGAAAAGTTCGCCTACTGAGCCGACGGTCCCGGGTTCGAATACCGGCAAGGGCAAATATTTGTGTGATGAACACGAATATTTGTGCCTGGGTCATGGATGTTCTATGTATTTAAGTATGTATTTATCTATATAAGTATGTTTTATATCGTTGCCTATAAGTACCCATAACACAAGCCTTCTTGAGCTTAATTTGGGACTAGGTTGATTTGTGTGAGGTTGTCTGATATTTATTTATTTATTTTATTTATTTGAAAAGTTCCTTATTCTAAAAGAGCGTAGGTGACCCAGTAATTGAACACAGTCGGACATTACTACGGCGGATTTAGTATGAAAATTGTACCAGTGTTCTTTTGATGTCGAGACTGTCAAATTTTCTACGAAGTCACGTCGCAAGTGCAGACTTCTGGCCGAAGGGTGTTGTGTTTCGGCGGTTTTAGGGCAATCTGCCGAATCCTGCGCCAGATCAGACGACGTTCGGAGCCACGCTGTTACGTCGCCTAATTCAAACTAGATTTAAGCTTTTTTTAAATGTAATTTTGTAGTTCTCAGTGCCTTGGTTTATACAGTAATGCCGTGTAACTAATTTGTATAAATAAATAAATAAATAAGTAAATAAATGGTAGAGGCATGTAGAGGGCCGATTCTTAGACGACGCTGCTTTGACATTTTTTTTAATATTTTCATAAGTACACGTTATAATCAATTAAACATAATAGTTAGGTATAGGTTCAGTGATAATAAATTAATAAAATTATTTTAAGCTGTCAATCTCATTGAATTCTGCTCGATGGCATTCATTGACCCGAAAACATTTCGTCCTAATTTTTACCCTCCTAGTCATAGTCATAATCCGAAAATCGTTACTATTAAATCAGAATTCTTAAAAATCCTGTGTAATTTTGGCCACGTTTTCTATAATAAGAAATAAGTAACTCAAAGAAGCCACTAGAATTAAGTTAATTAATCAATCAATCACGAAAAGCTATTGTTCTCCAGTTTTGTTCCCGCACAAAGCTCTGGAACAAAGCTGCCGGGCTTTTTCCAACAAAAGATGTTGAACTCTCACCTTAAATCCATTTTGCTCCTTTATGCAGTTTTCAGCCAGTGTAGACATGAGCGTGGATATAATCCAGATGTTATTATGTTTTATGACGAACTCGCCTCAGACCGCGAAGAGTGGAGGAGTATTGTCGTGAAATGCCAAAAAACCCACGGCAACGCCTGGTTTCAGGACTTGGCAAAAAACGTGAAAAAAAGCACAGCCGCGATTCTACAGTCTCTTCGTGGCCGTGCCACCACTAACATGTGGAAAATGTGGACGTGTATGTCCAGTATATGGTTACATAGTCACGAGAAGACTGGAGTTGTCTATCACATGAGGACGGTGCTTAAATCATCTGCCAAGATGTTCAAGGCCTTATAATGATTATGTTTAAGGTCACCTCGGACTGTTGCGTCTATATGGAGGCAAATGCGACTTTTGATATCATAGAAACGCAACGGTTACCTTTTCCAAACAGAAATTTTCAGTTGTCCGAAAGCCATTTTTTTCCAAAACTGTTAATAAAAAAAAAACAGAACAATTATAAAACATTAGATTATGAAGGTAAATAAGGAATATCGTTAGACCCGTTATAATTTGTGTTAATTAATTATAAAACAACCCTAACCTAACCTAATGGGTTCTTTAAAACGATGTTTATAAAATCCTGAAAATATTACGGGTTTCAGGAAAAAATACTTTCGACCAAATGGAAATTTGGAGAAACGTTACAGAAGTTTTGGAGTTGAGATCGGATATCAAATGCAAAACTTTATAACTACCACCCCTTTTTATATATCAATAGTGTCAAACTTTAGACAGTATCGAGTATGGGTAGTAAAAAGGTGTTATGATGGATATAACAACGGTTCATGAATTTACTAGATATAACAACTTTTAATATAATATTTAATTTAAAATAACAACAAAAAGCATAAATTCATTGCGAATAATTTCAATGAGTATAAAATACCTTTGATATAACGTTTTTATTTGCAAGATATCCTAACACTCCTCGTTTCGCTCGTCGTCACACCTAAAAACCGTGACTCCATAATAGCACTCTATCATATACATTCTTTGACTCTAAGACAGTTTTACTTTTTTGTTTGTGCAGTTAGTGTGTATTGAGCCTTTAAAATATTATATCAAAATGATCATTGTGCCATATAGGATTATACCAAATGTTATTATATTATTCGTTTATTATATCCCTCGATCCTTACTTTGACCAGTATTATTATTAAAAGTTGTTATAACGAACGTTACGCACCCGGTCTTTAAATGTTGGGAATCTATCATATCATCAAAAGTCGCATTTACCACTATAGATGCAATAGTCCCAAATGCAAATTAAGCTGCGAGATGGTTCTAGTAATAAAATAAGTATTTTTACTAAATTATCTACCTAATTCATTGTAAGATTATCAAACATTTTTCCAGCAGTCTACATTGCTGCCGACAAACTAATCAAACAATGGAACCGTGAAGCAACCGTTAAAACACATGTAGTGTTGATTCTTCGTACCAGCCCTCTTACATTTGCATGCCAATTACCCAAAACCAAAAGGTATTATCATATTCGTCAACGGAAGCCTCTTACGCACTTTTAACTTTTCTACATTAAGAACGAAAAGGGCTTATGCATGTTTGGTATCCTAATACGCTTAAGCTCTTTTCGAAGTATTGTTTCAAGGAATATTGGCCTTATTTCAAAAGGTGCAATTACGCAATTTGCGTAATATACAGGTGTCGGATAGCCATCCGGAACGGAATACGCACTTACAGATATGATTGTTACATTTTGGCCCAATGGGGTGTTAATGTGATGCAGGATCATCATTGTTTGGTAATAATGGCTGTAATCTTATTAAAACTTTCGTGAGACATTTTTAATTATTGTATTAAGCGGTTAACATTCACGTGAAATTGTCAGGAAAGATCCAACAATTTTTCGAACTGAGTGACAAAGTTGCCGCGACGGTGTACGGGCAGCAGTCCCTGATGAACAGCTCCATACGAGTTCGAAACATGTCGGGCCGTTCCTGACAATTTCACGTGAGTGTAAACCGCTTTAATAATTAAATAATTGCAGTTGCAAAGAGGTTATAACGGTAGGTTGGCGGGAAGATGCATTTGATTAGACTGAGTGGCACTGCCGAGCCAGTTGGATGTGGTCTTCGGATTGCGACCCCGAGTAAGGCGCTTTATGTGTCGCGCTTGCAACACTCCACTGTGTGTGGAGTCTCCACACCGTGGCTGTCGATGTAGTGGAGTACCTCCGCCGGAAGACTAGCTTCTCGATGAAGGTGTGCTGCAGTCCCACCACTAAGTGTGCACCGGGTGCACCAGTCGCGGCCGCTACAGGACACCATCGCAAGTGCAGACTCCTGACCAAAGTGTCGTGTTTCGGCAGTTCCGGGGCAATTTGCCGTTTTCTGCACCAGATCGGAGACGCAAAGGAGCCACGTGGTTGTCTAGCCTACATCTAACTAGTTTTAAGTCTTTGCTTATATGTGTTTTTTGTAGTTCACAGTGCCTTGAAAGATTTTGAATTGCCAAGGTCCTACCGGTCCGGACAGCAAGCGGCAGTCGGGAATACAGTTGACTGCTAAGGCTTTATCAGAAAGCTTTTATAGAATTAATAAATTCAGTATTTTGCATAGTACCTAAATTGTGTTTGGTAAATATAAAATTAAACAAACCATTAAACGTTTGCCTATACTCCATTGTTGACAGTTCATCTGCCCTCACTAGTTGACTAATTGGCCACGGATTTGTTTAAGCGACACACCGGTCATAAACAGGGCTGGATGCGACCCGTGCAGCGTCATTTGTAGCATATGAAATGTAAATGCGCACTCGTTACGTCGCACCCGCCGTCCGCTCCGTATTCATGAGGGTGGCGTAGGTCATATGAGGCAGCGTTGTAGGCAAAGGATTAAATTAAAAGCTGGCCGCACTTGTGACTCCTCTGGTGTTGCAGGTAATGGCGACGGTAATCGCTTTCTATCTGGCGATCCGTTTGCTCTTATTTCGGCCGTTTCCCGATCACATTTAATGTTTTAAGTACTCCCTCGTGTATTTTTTGGTGACTTCAGTACTCGAAATGACTTGTAATGCAAAACGGTGAGGACAAATGAAAGCCGACATATTTAATATGAATACATTTATACAGATGACATATTGTCATAATCTAATATTACTATTTTTTTGTTTCTTTCAATTCGTTGACTATTACGCTCTATTATCGCTTCTTTAAGTTTTACTTTGTCATTTGAAAGCTATTAAGGTTATATTAACACGGGTCCTCTGTGGTCTAAAAAGAAAACGCTACACTCCTGTACCTTGGACGGCTCCGACGAAAGAACATGCGCACATTATCTTCAAATGTGTCAACGGTTCGCTCTTTTACTTCTCAACTAGCATCGGACTATTGTGATTTTTTTATGTTTTCTTTATGTGCCACTTATTGGCGATCACGACCGCTTTTTCAATGCATTCCTACTTTTACTGCCTTTTATGTTGACACGACTTGTCTGAGCGTGGTGTGCATATTGTACATTTAACCGTCTGATTGGCTGACAGGCTGGCTGACTACGAAACTAGCACTGCACTTACTGAATAAATTATTTCATTTCATTTCCAAGGTTGTTGCAATGGACGTTGTGGCGTATAGACATCTTTATATGACGTATAATAAAGTGGCCACGCCTCCTGCCCGCTGCTGTCATTACTATGACTTGGTTCACAGTAACTCATTTACGTGTTTTATTGAATCTATTCGCGTCTTCAAACCCTGGACGTCATAGACGTAATGCATAAGAGACAGAATTTGATAGTATTGTCATAAAGAACAAGAAATGCTATATACTTAGACCAAATAATGGAGAAGGTAAACGGCGTGTCTTACCAGACTCTCAAGGAGAGGACCCAGAAGAGCTTACTTAACATAGAATTTTCTGATGATATCCTAAAAAAATCTACTGAAATTTGTAGATACACACGATACACTATTACGCGCAACTCTCAAAGGCAATGAAAAAGTAATTTAGAAATTAGCACATCATAGATTTTGACAAATTTGTTCCCTGACCTCGCGCGTCAGGTCTCTGACGCGCCTACCGCCTATATTTTTTGTCCACCAGCCTCCTAAGATGGCTCAAACTATAGCTTAATTCAATCCTGAGTTTCAACTATTTCAGTTTCTTGAATAGTCAGCTCAAAAGTTATTGGGAAATTCTCGATCCAAGTCAGCGAAAATATTTTGAATTTTGAAACATTTTAGAAAATCTCTAAAAGTTACCCCCTGTTGGTACTCTTTTCTTTTTCATTTAAACACTCCCACTCTCCCCATTTTATTTTATAATAACTCTATTTCCCGATTGTTTGTAGTTTTTACCTCATGTCTTTGATTTCAAATACATTAACTGCTTATTTTCATACGTTTTAATATGTTTGTATTTAAACGTATGCAACTATTCAGTTGGTTCACATAGCCATAAGCAGCGATAAGCACTTCCAATCCGAATCTTGTGTGGCACTTATAAAAAAAAAAACGTTTTTATTTGGAACTGATGATTTTACGACTTCAGTTCATATTTAGATCACTTATAAATTCCAACAGCGCACGCAAAATCATAATACCATAAAACAAAAGTGTCGACTCGGGGGACTATTCTGTAGAAATTTATGCGTTTCATACAGTCGGGCGATGCATCTCCTTTCCGTGTCACCCGGCCGGGGTCCAATTAAGTTCGACTCACGACCTTAGCTTGGGGCCATTGAGAGAGCGGATTTCTGACAATACGCTTACAAAGTATTGAGAACGAGCCGTGAGAGTACATATGGGTATGTACGATGAGCTTGGTCCATTTTATGAATGAATACACGCATAAATGAGTGTTTTTCTAACGCTAGATTTTAATTGGATTTTAGGTATTGCTATAATTAAATAATTGGTGCAAAGGATAAAGAATAGGATCGAAAAATTAAAAACAAAATACCAACAAAAACAGACCAGAAGCAACAGATTGGAGATATTACATATTTAAACATTTTCCCTGGTAGTTACAAACATCGAAAAGACTGTATTTGAAAATCCTAATCGTACATAAAACGTACTATTATCTATTCTGTGATAAAACTAGGAAACAAAGACCTCACCTCTTACCTCAACATAAATGGTTTATGATGGTTTTAGAAGGTACAAAAATATTCTAATATGATGACAGAAATAGGAAAACGACAATATTTAGGTACCTAATATTAATAAGGTCTGAATAAACTACTCTGACTTCTCCAGAGGTATGGTATCTTTATTGCTCAAACTTTATTACAATGCTATTTTTGCCCTGAGGCGGTACCCTGCTTTCTGCTTGGAGCCACTAGGATTGTTGGAAGACAAGTCGTATTGTAGCCTTTATACGACTACCGTCGCTATTTCTAAGGCCCAACCGCCATTGAGGTCTTCGTGCAAGAGAAAGCGGAAAGCGGGTCGCAGCTAGATCACCGCTATTAGATTGTCATGCATGTTGGATTAGGTAATTAATTGTGACAGACAATTTTACTCCAGCTTACGATGGAGATGTATTTCGAATACATTAATAATTTCATATCATCAGTGATAGTAAAATTGATTGGTTTCATCAACGCTAATGGAAGGCGTCCGATGTTGTTTAGAAATTGATTGTCAAGTGGATATTAAGGAAAGTTTATATGTCTGACAGTTGTTAATAGGCTTTTAAAGATATGTATCACGTAGCTACTAAATGTCTTTGTTTAAAATATGCTAAAAACTGTCATTATGACATCACGAGCTTCCATTTCATGTTTTAAATGGTCAATAGACGATTAGACACATTTTTCATTGACGATAGTATTTTTTTTATGTCATAGGCCAGGGCAGACGGATCGCCTGATGGAAAGCAATGACTGTCACCCATAGACAACTGCAACACTGCGGGGTTGAGATACGTAAGAGAACCAGACAGTCGCCAAACTGGGTGGGGCACATTAGGTACTCGATGGCCGTTGGAGTAGAAAGGTTCTTGAGTGGCGACCACGGACCGGAAGATGTAGCGTTGTTAACAAGTTGCGCCGGCGACCTGGTTAGGTTCGCTGACAAATTGGATGAGGGCGGCGAAAGACCGATCGTTGTGGAGAACTTTGGGGAAGGCATTTGTCCATCACTGGACGTCTATCAGCTTAAATGATGACCCACCATTCTGTCTCTCACATTAGTCAACTAGCAGCGTGGCATCCAAGAAAACCCAATTCCCTTGACTTGAGACTTTTGTGCATCATTATCACCAGCATCAGATAAAATTCGTCCGCTGCTGGCCATAAGAAACTCCTAAAGAACGCCACCGATACTCCGAACAGTTCAGCGATACTCGCATTCAACGAACTCCAACGTCCCAGGTTATTACTAATATCTTATTAGTCTACCTTCATTTGGGGGCTACCCCGTGGCGTATTTTGATGTGTGATCGCTATTTAAAAACTTATCGCCTTTGGTGGTCACTTAAGTTTTGCTTCATGTTATATGTATCTATATCTATTGAAAGCCGTAAACCATAAAACAGCGCTGTCTTAATTCCCACGTGAATTGTGTAATGTAGATAGTACCTATTCATATTGACCTGTACTTGATTGAAGAAACTGGAGCAGCCAGTATCGTAATAGATATTGATGGTAATATGGAGGAAATGCTGTAGGCATAAAGTAAGCTGGAAAGTGTGTCGCGATTTGCATGGTAAAGTTTATTAAAACGTGATCTGTCCAATACAGGTATTTACGTAGACTTCGAGTTCTAAATACAGATTTTATTACATTATCCACTGTTTAGTGCACAAGTAAACGGGTAGGTAATGTTTTCATTAAATTGATTTTCATTTTGCAACAACAAGTTTAGTGTTTTTGTGAAATGCACGCATTTTTACGTTGACGAAGCATGTGCCGAATTCTTTTCATGTTTTACTTTTATTTAGCACATAAATTATGTTTTTTACGGGTTTAGTGTTAGTTTACGTTAGAGGTTAGGTACGTAGTTTTTCTTTCTGTTATAACCAGTGTCATAGAAGTGCAACTAAATAGCTGAAAATAATATATTCTCACGACTTCGCATGTTAATCCTATGGGACGTTTTAGGAAATGTATTTTTTTCTGGGATATAAAAGAGCCAAATGTAATAGTAAATTAAATCGGTGAATGCGATCAATCCGTGAATGTTCCAAACCGGAGATATTCCCAAACCGAAAGTGGGATCCATACAAATGCGATCTCGGGATTTACGAATTACCGCCCGTGGTTTGCCTAAATTGGCCTAAAGTTTTGCGTCTTGCGCCAGGGAGTGCGATTTTCTCTAGTGACGTAGACTTTGATAGAAAATTCGCGCCAATCAACTGTTGTTCTACGAAAGAAGGATAAACTGGCAAAGTAATTGCTGTGTAATATAGATGTAAGTAACCGCACGGCTTGTATTGCGCTTCTTCCCAAACCGCTGTCCAGACGATGTAAACGGCCGCAATCTGACACAGCCTATTTAACAGCTACATCACATTACAGTCTAATTTATTCGCAAATTATAAGTGTCTAATGATTAGACATTACAAATCAAATTAACACGAATTAACGAAGCTGGAGAAGCTAGGGTACGAATGTAATAAATAATGTTGTTGAAATTCTTTTGGCGTTTCTTCTCAACAGTGGTCTTCTCTTGTGAAATTCCGGTAGATTTAGACATTTAAAAATGCCCTGGTAGTATATACTTACAAAATAAAGTTCATTATTTACTGTCCCACTCACCTGAAAGACCGGTAACGCACTTGTGACTGCTCTGATGTTGCAGGTGTCTATCGGCGACGGTAATCACTTTACAACGCTTACGATCTGCCTGCTAATTTGCCTCCTATGACTATGACATAAAAAAATTATCAATTCATTATTTAATTAATACTTAGTTTAGTTATAAACTTTTTATTTCATCCAAGTACTTATAACAAATACAGAGTCAATAACATAATCACAATCTTAAAATAAATAAATACATTTATCCCTCATGTAACATTCATTAACTTAGGCACTAGTCGAATAACCCGCCCCGTGTCATTCCCGGCGCGAAGGTTCCCATGACGCTCGCCGCATTACCGCGCTGAATCGCGATGGACAACCTTTGCACCAGGAATGACCCGGAACGAGGGTCTAGACCTCTCTCGCGTAAACGCCGCCCAATCTCCGCGATGAAAGCTCTCGCTTCGGACCCCCAACAACCAGTCGTCTCCACAGCGAACGGGACAAATTTATATTAATATATAAATTTAATTAATAAATTATTAACTCTAAGAATAATGGGCTTGGTCCATATTGGTCAAATATACCGTGTCATAGTTTATACAATAATGGGAAAGGTTTTAAGTGAGAGATGACGCGGTGATAGATAGGTTGTGGACGGTTTTCGCTCACCGTATATTACGAGTATGCACTAGGTCATAAGTTCTTTGTTTAATAAAAATAAAGGTATTATTTTATTTGTTTCCTTAGTTCAGTACGCACCCGAAAACGTCAGCTAGTGTGACTACTAAGTGGGTGCCACAGGTGGGGCAGACATTGGCGTACCTATCTAAGATTATTTTTCAGGGGGACCTGGTGTGGGCCTGGGGAGGGGCCCTGGCGATATCCTAAGAGATGAAGCCATGAATTTCTATCGGTAACCCAAAATCCTGGGGAGGGCACTAGACCATACTGGGGTGGGCACGGCCCACCAGGCCATGCCTATGGGGGCAGACCTAGTAAGAGATGCCGGATCGAAGAGAGATACACGTTTTTCATCAGCTGGCCAGGAGAACATCTGATTGACAGGGAAACCTAGGAAGACAGTTATGAAGGCTTACTAACTAAAACATGCTGAGTCCGCTCATTTTGTCACACGAAAAATTTTTGGTTGAACAAGGTACTGACAATGCTGTTATTCCATGTACTTTTTTAATTTATTGGTATAGCAGTATTTTTTTTTCCTTCTTTCTTTCTTTAAAAATATAAGTAAATGCCTGTTCAAGTACGAACGCGAAGACTATTCGTTTAGACATTAGGTTGGTCTGTCATTACATTACACCCACCAAAACTCACTCACGAAAGAATTCAATCTCACTCTGTGACGAAATATGGCTTCATATTGGTGCAAAGTAACAGAAGTATGTTACTTTTTATGCCCAAAAACACTGTCCTTGAAATATAATCATATCCCTAACCTAGTATCCAATAAAACGACTTAACTGTTTACTGCGTTATCTGTCTTCTTCAGTCTGTTTCTGCAAACGAACCTGTTTACGATTCCACGTTCCAGACCCTATGACAGGCTAATCACGACGTGTCACGGGACTTATTACTTTCCGCCTCTGTACAAAACACTTAATGCACCGCACCACCTTATGTAAATACACACGCTCGGTAGATCAACGTCGTAAGCGACAATCACGGTGAAACTTGCTAAATTCAAAAGGGCTTAAAGTGTTGGCGGTATCAATGTTTATTGGACATTTGGCATGTTAGGGTAGCTAAGATGAGGCTTTTGTTTTATAAGGTAAATGTAACTAGTGTGAATGTGTAGTGTTTTCGCGTAGTCATTGTATCCTTATCGCGGTGAGTTGTGTGAAGACTTTGGTAGGGGACTTAATGGGTTACAACGGAATTTCACATACGGTTTTGAATTTTGTTTGATAGAGTGGCGAACGAGTACAATTTAAGTCCCGCAATCATTTATCAAAGTAAGAAAAGAAATGAAGACCGTTTTTTTCAAAAAGGTATTAGCATTTTTAGGGTTCTGTACAAACCCAAAGGGTAAAACTCTATCACTAAGACCCCTGTCTGTCTGTGTGTCTGTCATCGTTGGTTGGTATTTATATTTTAATACTAAATGTCTCGCTGTTAAAATATCGAGAATAAAAAAAACACCTGCACCCATAATAATGAAAAAAAAAATCATTAAAATTAGTTCATTAACGTCCAAATTCTGGGTATATACGTACAAAAAATCGTGCGTCTGACTTGAGAGCCTCTTGTTTGAATTCGGTTGAAAACTAAATTCCGTTAATGATAAATATAGATCATTTATGTAGGAAAATATTTCCCATAAAGCAAAAAATCCCCATAATTGAAATGAAATTGGCCATTCATATATACCAGCAAATATTTACCTATATTTTTAGTAGTTGAATTTTTTATTTTTAAAAGCTTTTATTCAACTTGCTATGTATGTATGTATGTATGTATGTATGTATCTAAGTATGTTTGTTCGGGTGCAATCTTGCAACTCAATTTTGAAGCAGATATCGTCAACCGATTGAGCTGAAATTTTGCATACTTAGTTAACTTTGATGACAATACAATAATATGTTACCATGGGGCTGATCTGATGATGGAGCCGGAAGGTGGTCATAGGAACTCTATAATAGAAAAAGCAATCCTACCGAGCTTGGGCTCTTTAGAATCGTCTCAGTAAGCATTTGATGGATATCCAAAGAAAAGTACAGTCGGCTATAAAAGCTTGCCACAAAAATGTTATTTTTGACAGAAACTTATTATATTTGTTAGTGGCTTAAGTAATTGATCAAAACAAAGAGCTTGTAAGTAATGTTAATATTTCCTTAGGCCGCATCAACGCGAATCATCATTATTTACGAACCGCCATCAACTTTTTACCGCGTACCGTACAATAAAATTATCCGCAATTTACTTAAATTACGGTTTAAAAAATAAATACATCATAATCCACGGTAGGTTAACGAGATATGGTACTGAGAAGCATACGCTGTTAGGTTACTTGGCTATTTTTTGCAATGTAGGGCGTGGCATGTTTCCTTCAGTTTCGTGTATATGAAAAAATAAAATAATGAACTTTATTCTGCAAGTAGGCCACAAGGGCCCTTTTACACGTCTGAGTCTACCGGCATTTCACAAGAGGAAACCACTATTGAGAAGAAACGCCGAAAGAAACTCAACAGTTACTAATATTTTACTTAACTATTACAGTAACATAATAAGTTTCTGTCAAAAATGACATTTTAGTGGCAAGCTTTTATAGCCGACTGTACTTTTCTTTAAATATCCATCAAATGCTCACTGAGACGATTTTAAAGAGCCCAAGCTCGGTAGGATTGCTTTTTCTATTATAGAGTTCCTATGGCCACCTTCCGGCTCCATCATCAGATCAGCCCCATGGTACCATATTATTGTATTGTCATCAAAGTTAAGTAAGTATGCAAAATTTCAGCTCAATCGGTTGACGATATCTGCTTCAAAATTGAGTTGCAAGATTTCACCCGAACAAACATACTTTAAACATACCATGCAAGCTAAATAAAAGCTTGTAAAAACATATTAAAAGTGTATTTTTAGATATGAAAGAGGAAAAGTGTAAGAATAAAATAGAAACTACAAGAAAGTCTGACGGTTTATCACAATTGATGTACGTTTGATATGGTCTATTATTAGAACTGTGTCCCTTAAACTAGTCAGGTACAATCTAAGAAGGAGTCAGTTACCCGGTTTCTGTACTGGTAACTAAACTAAACTAAACTAAACTAAACAAAACTAAACTTTAAAAATGGTGCATAGAAATAGTATATTACTGCCGAGGCCGGGAAAAGTCAGTTCGTGGATGAGTATGATTTTGAAGGACGAGGCGTAGCCGAGTCCTTCAATAATACGAATCTGCGAACTGACATTCCCGCCGAGGCTTGTATAGTGCTTTTCTCCAAATATGCTTGGAAATAATCACCAATCTACATTTTAATTTAATATATCAGTACCATGAAGTTCATTTGGTACTTATTTTTTTTAGGAATAGGAATAAAATTTCGGGTCCGAATCATGTTTGATTTAAAACAAAATATATGAATAAGAATTAAATATATATGAAAACACAATAACAAAAAATATGCACATAGGTAATTATAAATTTTAGTTAAATTAACAACTTCTAAACACACTGTTTTTCTTTAGAAACCATACCATATTTATCATTCGGAGAAGATCATAAGTTCAAAAAACTTTTATATTGATTTGGACACAATCATTTCTGTTTTATTTTTTATTTGTTTACGTTTGGTACACTTATTAATTTTCAACTCACTCATTAAATATCATCATATTATTAAAATTAAAACTTTCGTGAGAAATCTCTAATAAATAACTAAGAATCATGAAAATAAATTAACCGCATATAAGATTATTATTTAAATTGTTTGTCCGTTATTCGAAATTTGTCGACATTTCAAATACATTGACAGTAGCAGAGCAAAAAAATGTTCAGTGCAAGAACTAAACGCAGAGAACAATTAAAAAGTTTATAATAGTTTTTATTTTTTAAATTTAGTGGACAATTGGCTGTATGGTGAATTATCAAAGTCTTTGAAAAAATTAAAAGTAAAAATGCAGTAACCGGCCAAATTAAGATTACCCTCATTTGTATGAGACGTTATAAACGGAAGGTGTGTTTTTTACTTAATCGTCTTATTTAAATAATATAGATTTCCCGGCTAAGGCCAATAATATATATTTTTTTTAATTTTCATTAACGCCTTCTAAATATAACGAACGATTTCGCGGTCCAGTTTTACTACATTAATGGGAACATTTCCAAGCAAGTTGGAGAAAAGGCTTATTATTAACGTAAATGACCACTTTCTGGATAATGTAAGGAATCATTGATTGAAATGTAAATTGTAATCCTTTTAGTATAGTAAGTTTTTAATGTGTTTTTTAAGATTATATTATTTAATATTATTAATTATCATGATTTTTAAATTTTATTGACATGGAAGAGAATTCTTTATTTATTGTTTATTGTATGCCAAATTTGGGTGATTGTGTTGGAATTATGTTATTTAATCTTTGTACCACCTATGTTATGTTGTACCCACAGTCTACAATAAAATGATTTGAATTTTGAATCTGGTTCAGGTCATGTATTTGTCTGTCTGTCTGTCAAGTCCTCTACTGTGTAATATGCTTTTGACATTAGAGATTTTTTATATGGGTGCGTTTCGACTGAAGTGGAGTGGAGCGGAGACATGCGGATTAGACCAATCACCTTCTTCGGTTTTCGTGACTGTCACACATTTTAGTAATAGTACCTACATTATTGAAGACGCCGAGAAAGAAGGGCTTGCCGGGAGTAGGTATAGATATTGATACGAAGCCGGCAAGCCCTTTTCACGGGTAAGGCATATATACATAGTGCTTTCATATTCACAGATTCTGCAATGAAAAAAAATACACCACTTAAAAAATATAATTCAGCTGTTTAGCTTGTTCATGAACACGCCAGACTTAGACTTAGACGCCATGCTTAAAAAAATTACCACCCGGCCTTCAATTTTGTATGAAATTTCTTTACAGTTCTCTCGAGTTGTTCCGCCCGAAACGTGATATTTCGAAGCCTGTTATGACGCATGTTATGACGACATTTTATTGCATGTTTGAGAAAAACAATTTAAACAGATTATATCGCGTATGTTCGCACAAATGTCACTTTGACAAAAAAATCTCAGTCAACCTTTGACAACGGTAACTGTGAAGTTGAAAGGGAGGCTCAAACAATGAATATACGCGATATAATCCCTTGAAATTGTTTTATTTCAAAATATCGGTTTTTAAAACACACGTCCTGTCTAAATTATTAACTCCGAACACAATCTTTCGTCATTAAATTGAATCAGTTGTACTCGATATTTCATCGCCATTTTAAGCCTGCGAGCTATTGGCAATGTTAATATCATTTCATAACTATTATGATTTAAATTAATTGGCTATTTTATTATCATTTGTGATCATTAATGTGTACCATACATAGATTATACCCTTTCATTGTCTACTCGTTAACTATTTGAATAGCGAATTTGTTTAGTTTTCACAGTATTTTAACAGTCAACCAATTTGACTTATTTATTTCGTGTGTTATAGTTTCATTATGATTTTAAATTTAAAAAGCCAACAATTTCAGTCACAGATACGAATACGCCGCGACTGATCGGAGCTCCTGATGATGAATCGCGAATAGATTCAAAACATGTCGAGCAATATTCGACATAAACTACTTGAATCGTTTACAAAATGAATGGATTATAAGTTGTATTATTACTATTAAGCAAATAGTCACAATAATTCAATAATTGTTTATTGAATAAATAAATAAAATTAGTAAACCCTTCGTAGTGTGTTTGAATAACATAATTATCGTCATTCAGATACAGATACAGATACAGATTTTATTGATAAAATTAATAAGTACATTTTACATGTCATAATTTTTTAAATTAGATTATAATTAAAATTAGATTTTTCATAACAATAACATAAAATTAGATTTTTCATAACAATAACAATACATGCTAAGATTGCTAAGTTATAAATAAATAAAAATATTAGGTACCTTTAGGGCCCTGTTCAATGTTCCCATAGTAAACTTGTGAATCTAAATCTTTACGAACTTGAAAATTTAGCCTAAAACCACACTGAATTAGTCACATAAAAAAAAACAGATTCTTAACTTTACTATGGGAACGACGATATATACTAATTATTTCTGCCATGATTCAAAGCATTTGTTCAAAAATCTCCGACAAAATCGCTATTAAACTCCAGCTGAAAAACGCCAATAAGACCTTCCGTAAAATCTGAGTCCTTCAGCCTGTAATCCGGCAGCCTTTGTTCGGGATCCGGCAAATTAACGGAAGGCCGGGGATTACTGCGGCGCCGGGCAGCCAGTGGCCAGTCGCCGGACAAATCGCACTAATGAATGAGGAGTATCGGCCTACGTATGTCCGCCACTCCCTATGAACAATAGTATCTGGATTGGGACATACTGACTATTATTTAATTTATTTAAGAGTTACGCTCTAGTCTGTCAGTGACATTCAAATAGTTTCTAATTCCATTTGTTTGGGATCCGTCAAATTAACGAATGGCCGGGGATTACTGGGGTACTGGGCAGCTAGCGGCCAGTCGCCGGACAAATCGCTCTAATGAATGAGGAGTATCGGCCTACGTATGTCTGCCACTTCCTGTGAGCAATAGCATCTGGATTGGGACATATTGACTATTATTTAAGAGTTACACTCTAGTCTGTCAGTGACATTCAAATAGTTCCTAATTCCATTTGTTCGGGATCCGTCAAATTAACGAACGGCCGGGGATTACTGGGGCATTGGACATCCGGTGGCCACTTCGCCAGTTTCCTGACAAATCACCTTGACCACTGAGGAGTATCGGCCTACGTTTATCTGCCACTTCCTGGCAGCAATAGCATTGCTCACAGGAATTGTGTTTGGCTTTCAAATAGTACAAACTTTTATTTGCTCGGGATCCATCGAATTAACGGACGACCGGGGATTACTGATCAGTGATCACACATCGCACTACGTATATGTCTGCCACGTGCTACTCTCAAAATGTGTCAGCGCAAAAGTGCCATCAAATTATCTTTATTCACTTAATAATAATATCAATTTATAAAGTGTTTCCTTTTTTCACAGCTTTAACACATCACCAGACCAGAGAATAGATACATAGCGATTTCTGCAAGGCTGGGCTGGGGTGTAAATATTTGAAACGGGCGATTATTATTAAGAGTTACAGTATAATATGTACATACATACGTGTATAGATTTTTCGCTTCAAATCATTCTAACTAAGATTATATTTATACTCACTTCACACTTCGTGTCACAATTACCTTATTTCAGCTCCTTGTTAAACCATTATCCGTGTTGTACACGGCTCTTTGGCAGTCCACAACTGTGCGTTTTTCTAGAAATTTCCTACTTGTGATTCCTCTGGTGTTGCAGGTGTCTAAGGGCGACGGTAATTGCTTTCCATTAGGTGATCCGTTTGGTCTGTATGAAAAAAAGTTATTCGATGGTTAAATTGTCATCCCTAGGGCTTCCAATCCCAGGATTAATCATAAGAGTAACCACGGGATTGCGGCACGCACGATTGCATCGTTAAATTACTTATTTTATCAAAATATTATTGTAATTAGTTTTATAGACCTGCTAAATATTTCAATTCTTCATAGTTTAATTTTTGTTCCATCCGTACAAGCGTGCTAACAAACCGCTTGACACGACATGGAACTGAGAAGTAATGCATGTTCATCAGCACACGGCTAGTTAGCAGTCCATAACTGAGCGATTTTCTAGAAAATTCCTGCCTCGCACAACTGAATGGTTGAATGAATTGTCAAGACAGATACAACCTTCAAGATAAAAGCATACTCCCAACTGGAAGGCCGGCAATCCACTTGTGACTTTTCTGGTGTTACAGGTGTCTATAGGCAACGGTAATCTTTCCATCAGGCGACGCGTTTGCTCGTTTGCTCCCTGTAACACCAGAGAAGTCACAAATGCGTTACCGGCCTTCCAGGGAGTATACTCTTACCTTGAAGGTTGTATTTGTTCGAAAACACCGCAAGCGACAATTCATGCCGCAATATACTTAGTTATCTACTGTAATTCGTTTTCTGGACCTGTTAAATCAATAGCTTCATAGTTAAATCTTTGTTCCATCCGTACAAGCGAGCTACAGACCGCGTGACACGGGGTGGAACTGGAGCTACAGACCGCGTGACACGGGGTGAAACTGAGAGGTAATCCGTGTTCATTAGTACACGGGTTTGCCGTGTCCGCGCGACCGCGACCTTGCTAGAGAATACTAAAGCAGGGCTGATGAACTTAGGAAACACGTTCCGTCTACCCTGTTCATAACTATGTACAGTCTGTTCGTCTTACTTGTCCAATTTAGTACCTAAACAAGATTCTGAAGATATATATTGGTAAATAGTCGTGAGATATTTTTGACCAAGCTGAAACGGAGGCATCAGGAGTGGTGAATAATATCAACGAAGGCATGGCAATATCAGTTTCCGTTCAACTTTGGTAAAAAATATGTCGATTCTAGACTCCCGTTTCCCATTAATGTAGAAATATCATTGTAAAAACTAGTAAGAACATAAACAGCACAATTAAAACCCGTTTCTCAACACGTACTTATGTTCATGTTTAAACTATAATTAACTATCGCAAAGCGACAACAACACAGGAACAGGACGGAATGCGCCTCTAAACATTTATATTCCGCGGATTGTTGGTAAAATAAAAACTTGCCTTGCAGATTCATAAATATTTAACAATTCAATCACATTATATCGTGTTTTGCGACGGGAATCGACCCGAATACAAGTTCGAGGAATGCTGCCTGTACTAATTGACGATTGTCTGAGAAAAACGTAATCTACAGATGAGTTTATTAAACGATGATGTAGGTATCGGGTTATATGTATTTGATTTTGACAAGTTTTTGCTGGGTCCTTTGTGATAGTATCTAATTTATTGGCGCGACGTTTTGCATTAGTTGCCCAGCATTAAAGTTGCCAGTGACCAATGTTCATTGAAAATTTTGATAGGCCTATTGTTTCGGTCTAAACGACAGCATCCTTAAAGGAAAGAGTATTTCTCCGTAATTAAATTAGATTTACAATTTTATTTAGATATTGAGGTTTTTGTCGTTTTCTTGTGCAAATTCCACGTAACGAATTACGTATGATTCGAGCGGATTGTCTTTTTAACCGACTTCAAAAAAGAAGGAGGGTTCTAATTCGACTGTGGCTTATGATTTGACGACACGCACGTAGTAAAAAAAAAAAGATTTTTTTACAGATGATGGATTTCTGTTGCCGCTATAATGACAAATACTAAAAACAGAATAAAATAAATATTTCACTAGGGCTCCCATACATCAAACGATCGGTTGCGTTAACTTTGCACCTCATTGGTATCCGACGCACATACCAGGTGCAAACTTAACTTAACCCGTCCGGTTAAGGTGGGATAAAGTGTTTGTGCGTAACCCTCGGTGTCTAAGTCAGATTCGTATTTGGCCGGTATTTCTTCACATGCCTTTTGGCTGGCATTGGATCTAGTGAAGAACAGCTTTAAGAATGTGGCAGTATAAAATAAAACGGTAATAAAACGTTTTTGACCATATCGTGGAAAAAACTATTTCATTATTAAAATAACGGCAAAATATTTTAATTAAACCACTACCGGTTTCTTAAATAAAAAGCAGCCAAATAATCTCGAAGCTCATCAAACAGAGTTATCAGTCAAATTAATCTATAAACAACGGATTGAAATGTCATGGTCACTATTAAATGTAATATGGGAGATGCCCCTGCAAGATAAATCTTAGAATCGAATTGAAACGTAAAATATTTCAAGAACCGGAACTGTCGTAATAAAATATTTGTTCAACGTGATGACTTTGCTAATCATATTTTATAATTAAAGGTGCCCGCAACTTAATCCGCGTTTCTTTTTTCTTTATTGTAGACAGGTAAAGAGTATCCTATAACCATCTTTGGCTGTTCAGCTATAACTGTACCAAAATTGGTTAAAAATTGTGTAGCCGTTTCGGCGTGATAACAGATGGTGCCAGATTGGCATGACGCCGCGCACCAAATAAAAGCCGATCCAGTATCACAAAGATACCTGGAATCATGAAGAAAATTGATTTTCATTACAAATCTAGAATCATACAGCGTGTATATTTGATATTACCGCAAATTGAAGCCAGACGGAGATTTTAGTGCTATAATCTGATATTTATAAAAAATATTAATTTAGCGTTAACTGCCATAGCGTAATTCGCAGCAATGTATGGCGTAGTTATTACTAAGTGATAGTTGTGACAGCACTATGTTAAGTGTCAACAAACAACAACAAACAAATACATTGCGTGCTGAATTATTTTATATGGAAATTATAAAGTTTAATGTACTGATCAATATAATTAATAAGTGCCTATACTAAGACCCCCTAAACATTGCAGTGATATCAAATATATTCGCTGTATACGTTTTTTTTGCAGTTTGATAAATTACAACTGGAACAATGAATGGTTCCTGAGGGATAACATTTTTTTTTATAAAATCTTATATGTTATAGGTGTATTGTTTGTTATTGTGTATTTTTGCGACAATCTTTTATTGCTGATTGTACTTTTTTGTATACACTATTAGGGTTGCGTTGTCTTACTTGTTGAGTTCCAATAATCATATTTCTGCTTCACCTCCAGTGTGGCTAATAGCATGTCTTGCCTCGACTCTGTTTGTCGCGTGACTTATCGTCATCTGTCTTGCTCGCGCGGTATTGACAGAAAAGGGACAGGTATAATTTGTAGCGCGACAAAAAGTCGCGTATCACTGTTACGTGCAGATCAGTTCCATGTTATAATAATATTGCGTTGTCATCCGATTCACATCAGTATGCAACTTTTCAGCTCAATCGGAAAGCGGGAAGTAGTGAAGACTTGATTTTCACGCTCTTATTACTGACATACGGATACAGAGACAATTGAAACTAAATAAAGACTAAAATCCTAGCGCAGAAAATAGTAAAAGATAAAATAAACTTGTAAAATAAAATAAATTTCTCTCAATAACCTATATTTTCACGACAGTCTGAGCAAAATGAGTTTTGTTAAAAGTTATTCGCTTTATAATAAACATTTCTCATAATTCACACCCACAAAAGCAACGATATAAGCGAAGTTATTATTATGCTTTAAAATCTGCGGCGGCGCATAGGTGAGGAAGCTGGCGCCATCGCGTAGAATTTATTTGTACTTCTCATTTCTCCGACATTCCATAGATGTCGCTACGAGCCGCATCCGCGCTAGCTTATTAAGCTTTTAACAGTTTAACTTTTCTTAGAAGAGAATTGTTTACGATTTTTTTTTTCTCAGCCTGTACTGGCGATTTATCTTATATCTACGGGACGCCACGTAGATAACAAAATATTTTCGTAGCTTAATTTTCGTCTACTTACTTGAAAAACTTTCGTACTATTCGGTAAGTATTAAGTATACAGATATGTATTCTGTTTCAGGTCAACGATATTCAGACTGTGATGGAGGTACTTAGGAATGACGCCTGTGGTTGATAAAACTATTGGGACAATATAAACTTTTTCTTGTTTCCAGATTCTGGTAACTTCATCTTTAAGGTCTATTTGTGAAGTTTTTCAGTTATTGTGTTTTGTAGATTATGAGTATTCGGGACAGCAATATCGATAACGTAAGTGGTTTTTATTTTGATTACTATGGTTATGGGAAAATCTATTTCAAAAGAATGCCCTTTTTGCTTACAATGATATAGAATAAAAAACTCGACTATGTCAGTTCGTATCACTGCAAAAGACGTTGAAAAGCATGTTTTAACACGTGAATAATCGCTGCCCCATGAAAAATAATGCGTACTATTTATTTTTCACAGGGCAGCGATTACACTGTGCACTTAAAATATGATAATGAAGCCATTATAATATGATTCGTTAGTATCGGCATCTCACCACAATCTTGCTGAGAATCCACAGGAACCAACTACGCAAAATAGTAGGAATAATAACGGGACATAATACACTGAACAAACACCTTTTCAATTTAGGGATAACAGATAGCCCTCTATGCAGGGCATGCATGGAAGCAGAAGAAACCACCAAACATATTCTACTAGATTGCAAACAGGTAGAAGCATACAGGACGAAGTACCTAGGATCCCCAAGTACCGTACACGACGCCACAAGCAACATTAAAGCTTTGATAAGGTTTGTCGAGGAGTTGGGGTGGTTGGAGTAGCGCTACCCCCTTTTCACGCAAAATAGGCACGTTTGGATGTCGACTTGCGGAAAATGCCCAGCGCAACTAACTAACTAACTAGTATCGGCATTCAAGTGTGCCAAAATATTACATTTCTCCAAATTGTATTCAAGTTGCCAATATTAAATTGTTAAATACTATACTAAATTGAGTTTAAAATATACTAGATACTACAAAAACGATTTATTAAAGTTGAGGGTTGACGCGTCTTCTTGGCAAGCATGCTCCATCTTAGGCCGTATTGTCACTTAACATCAAGTGTGATCGAGGTCAAATGCTTGGCTATCTAGAATGAAAAAAAAAATGGCTCTTATATCGCAATAAATAATTAGATTAAGACAACAATGACACGAGTAAAACGTTATTCTTACTTTTTTTTTAATTTCATACTAAACTTGTCCTTGCGATTTTGCACCATGGCTTCCTTGGTAAATCGAGATATAGCTAATTTGAGGATTAATTTATTTATTTAGGAAAGGCATAGTTACAAGTCACAAACTTAAGACCTTAACTAAGGCTTACATTATTGAGACATATATGTGTCTGTTACTCAATTACAACTACGCACAACATTTTAGAGTGTTTGTAAAGTGCATGCAACTATGAGCCAGCTAGCATGCATTAACTAAATACATAACTTAGATTACACCAAAATTACTACGTGTTTAATATCCTGCGAGCAGTACAAATAAGAACACAAATTTTACAAGTAAATATGTCTAGATCTGGATTTTCCTTTAATAAAGTATCATAAAAGCGTGTCATTCGTGGTATGGGGCTATTGTAGAATACATTATTAGTAGCCCTTGAAACAGAAAAGAGATGCATAGTGCGACTGGGCCTATTGGCTATACGAAATGTGAATTGGTTTCATAGGTCAGACGAGTCAATTTTGTTATTAAGGTTCTTATGACAGGTTACGAGATCAGTTTTTTTTGCGTCGAGATTCTAGACTCGTGAAATTAAAATGTTTTAGTCGCTCGTCATAAGTGATAAGAATATCACAAGGGTCTTAAAAATGCTGTAATAATTCGCATAAAGATATAAAATAATAGTTTCCCTAAATAGTACTCTACATACCTAGGGCGGTGAATTTGTGAATGTGCCAGTTAATTGCAGGTGTTTGTGCCATAAATAAGCGATCTGGGGCTTTAAAAATTACCGCCCGTGGTTTGACTAAAGTGTTACGTGTTGTCTTGGCCAGGAAGGCCTTACGGCCTAGGGTGGCGTAAAATCTATTTCATAAATAAAACTACTTATTTAGATAAGCAAATCACTTATTACCATCTTGTTATGCACCAGTTACCAAAGACATAACGAGTGCAGCCGCGGGCTGAAGCTAGCTTCGCAATAAACTACAAAATAGCGGAGTAACTCATAATGGGTCATAAATCAATCTTTACTACTCCGCATTTGCTTACTGAGTGGTTGCGATATCGTTGTGAGTGGAATGAAGTATGGATCAAAGATTGAGAGGTTTATTGTAATTATTAGTGTGATTTATTTGTTTTTATTTTTTATTTTTATTTATATCATGGCATTACAAAACGCTAAAAAAACAATTGAATGAAAATAAAAACTAGCGTTATAATTTTGCCTGATTCCGATAATCATCTGGTGATTTGGAGAGGTTCTTGTATTTAGTAAATACAAAGGACTTTAAATAAACGCAAAAAAAACAAAAATATATAAACGCAAAGAAAACAATATTATGTTATTATTATTAAATGATACCAATAATACAAATTTTTAATTTTTTTTATGATTCTTTATTTTGACGACGTGGTTGGCACGGTTTGTAGTTAGGTGCCTACTGAGCCGACGGTCCTAAGTTCGAATCCCGGCAAGGAAAAATATTTGTTTGAGGAGCTCGAATATTTGTTCCTGGGTCATGGTCATGGATGTCATGTATATGTGTTTTTGGGGTCCTGTACCCAAAGGGTAAAAACGGGACCCTATTACTGAGACTTCGCTGTCCGTCCGTCCGTCCGTCTGTCACCAGGCTGTATCTCAAAAACGGTGATAGCTTGACAGTTGAAATTTTCACAGATGATGTATTTCTATTGCCGCTATAACAACAAATACTAAAAAAAAAAATTAAGAGGGGCTCCCATACAACAAACTTACAGATAATGCTACGGAACCCTTCGTACACGAGTCCCACTCGCACTTTGCCGATATTTTTTATATATTAATTATGTTGGTATATCGTCGTCTAGTACCCATAGTACAAGTATCGCTTAGTTTGGGACTAGGTCGATTTGTGTATGATTTATTTTGTTTATTTATCTAGGAGGCAGGGCCACAGCGGTGAAATGTTTCAAATTAAACGTGCTCTATTTTCTATTTGCCCTTAAATGTTTATTTGTTTATATCAAATTAGATTTTCTTTTTGTAATGTAATTTTGTAGTTCACAGTGCCTTGGTTTATTTACTGTTATGCTGTGTAACTAATTTAACTAAATAAATAAATAAATAAATGTCACTTAATACGTCGCGAATAGTATTAAATTACTGGGGAATACTCATACTCATACTCATTTATTCATAATGCACAAATACTTTATAGGTCAATTTTACAAAAGGGTACAAATTTACAATGTAGTTAGTGGTTACTGGTTATATTATATGTCAGTTTACTTACAATAATAGTAATAGTTAATTCGATTTTTGTACAATATTAATATTATCAGGACTGGAACAAAACATGGAGATCGAGACAAGATTTCAACTATAGCCACAGAATATTATCAGACCCTTTACTCCGACTCCCACCGTAGTTATGATCTACCAATCGGAGATGAAAGTTTCAGCGCCATCCCACCAATTACAGAACATGAAGTATATTTAGCACTTCAGAAAATGAAATACAACAAAAGTGCTGGTGAGGATGGTGTTACAACCGAAGCTTTAAGAGTTGGACAAGCAACACTTATTCCGTTCATAAACACATTCTTCAACAAAATTATAGAGACAAATACCTTTCCAGACAAAATGTGCCACTCTAATATTATCCTGCTGTACAAAAAGGGTGACAGGGCTGATATAGGTAATTATCGCCCTATCAGCATCTTTACAAAATATTTATTAAAATAATAGAAAACCGCATCTCAGGGCAACTCGATCTCCACCAACCCCCAGAACAAGCAGGCTTCCGCCCCGGCCTTTCCACCACGGACCATCTACACGCCTTAAATCAAGTCATCGAAAAATGCCAGGAACATAACCTCCCCCTATATTTAGCCTTCGTCGATTACTCAAAGGCCTTTGACAGCATATCTCACCATTCTATCTTCTCTGCATTATACCACCAAAACATAGCCCCATGTTACATACACCTTATAAGTGCTATTTACAAAAGCAGCACAGCCGCCATAAAACTCCAATCATCCGGACCATCCTTCGAAATACAAAGAGGAGTTAAACAGGGAGACCCGATATCGCCGAAACTTTTTACCAGCACATTAGAGCACGTCTTTCAGAAACTTGCGCCGCATTGGGGAGACAAGGGACTAGTCGTGGGAGGAACGAGGTTAACCAATCTACGTTTCGCCGACGACATTGTACTATTTCCTCAACCGCAACCGAGCTACGCCACATGCTACAAGATCTTAGCAATGCAAGCCTCGAGGTTGGACTGGAAATGAATATGTTGAAGACCAAGGTCATGACCAACAGTACACAATGTAGGGTAGAGATAAACAGAGAACTTATTGCATATGTCCATGAATACCTCTACTTGGGCCAATTAGTCTCCTTCCAGACGCGTCAGGAAAAGGAGGTCGCAAGACGGACTGAAAACGCCTGGAGGAGCTATTGGTCCATGAAACATCTAATGAAAGGTGACCTACCACGGTGAGGATGGTGTTACAACCGAAGCTTTAAGAGTTGGACAAGCAACACTTATTCCGTTCATAAACACATTCTTCAACAAAATTATAGAGACAAATACCTTTCCAGACAAAATGTGCCACTCTAATATTATCCTGCTGTACAAAAAGGGTGACAGGGCTGATATAGGTAATTATCGCCCTATCAGCATCTTTACAAAATATTTATTAAAATAATAGAAAACCGCATCTCAGGGCAACTCGATCTCCACCAACCCCCAGAACAAGCAGGCTTCCGCCCCGGCCTTTCCACCACGGACCATCTACACGCCTTAAATCAAGTCATCGAAAAATGCCAGGAACATAACCTCCCCCTATATTTAGCCTTCGTCGATTACTCAAAGGCCTTTGACAGCATATCTCACCATTCTATCTTCTCTGCATTATACCACCAAAACATAGCCCCATGTTACATACACCTTATAAGTGCTATTTACAAAAGCAGCACAGCCGCCATAAAACTCCAATCATCCGGACCATCCTTCGAAATACAAAGAGGAGTTAAACAGGGAGACCCGATATCGCCGAAACTTTTTACCAGCACATTAGAGCACGTCTTTCAGAAACTTGCGCCGCATTGGGGAGACAAGGGACTAGTCGTGGGAGGAACGAGGTTAACCAATCTACGTTTCGCCGACGACATTGTACTATTTCCTCAACCGCAACCGAGCTACGCCACATGCTACAAGATCTTAGCAATGCAAGCCTCGAGGTTGGACTGGAAATGAATATGTTGAAGACCAAGGTCATGACCAACAGTACACAATGTAGGGTAGAGATAAACAGAGAACTTATTGCATATGTCCATGAATACCTCTACTTGGGCCAATTAGTCTCCTTCCAGACGCGTCAGGAAAAGGAGGTCGCAAGACGGACTGAAAACGCCTGGAGGAGCTATTGGTCCATGAAACATCTAATGAAAGGTGACCTACCACTGTCACTTAAACGTAGGCTCATGGACATGTGCATACTTCCAGTTCTCACCTACGGTGCTCAGACGTGGTCTTTGACTGAGGGTTAGAAGTCCAAACTCGGGGTTTGCCAGCGAGCTATGGAGCGCAGCATATTAGGTGTAAAACTAGTGGATCGAATCCGGAACACCACGCTACGCTCACAAACCAGGATAGTTGATGTAGCTTGGAAGGCGGCCAAGTTGAAGTGGGACTGGGCTGGTCACGTCTGTCGAATGCCCGACGAATTGTGGGCCAAAAAAACCACAGAGTGGAAGCCCCACAACTCGAAACGGAGACGTGGCAGACCCCGTAGGCGATGGCGGGATGACTTGGACTCATTTTCGAAGGACTGGCCAGATACAGCTCAAGAGCGCGACAGATGGAAGAAGAAGGAATAGAATAGAATAGATTTATTTTTGCAGTAAACATGTCCAATACATTCAGGTCTTATTTATAAATAAGACCTGAGGGGAGGCCTTTGCCCAGCAGTGGGACATAATAGGCTCATAATAATAATAATAATAATTAATATTATCTGACATAAATAAGTAGGTGACTCCTGAATGAAATGTAGGTAAATGCTGGGAGTATCCTATCCTGGACCGAAAATCGCACAAATGTGTCTATACTTCAGGAATTTGCGTCATATAACGTCACAACATAGGTGCTCTACTTCATCTGATGGTAAGCAAAAAGGGGAGCTCAAGTCGCAATGGCAACTGACAAGAAACCAACGGTGCCATGTCAATTGACACTGCCATGCTGGCCCGAGGGGCTTCTTCACGCTTTCGCTTGAAGGGTCCCATGTTGTAAGATCTGCTCTGCTACAATGACGCATACTTAGGTTTTTGGACACGACCGTATTGAGTCGGATTAGAGATTCCTTTGAATGCTTAGTTGTTCAGGGGAAAGTGGAGGGCATGAGTCCACGTTGCAGATCACAAAATAAAATCTACTGTGGGTATTCCATTGGGTCTGTTTTGACTCCTAGTTTTTTTATTTCAAATGTTTAATTGCGCCGAAAAATTATAAAAATATGCCTACAGGGGAATAAAAATTTTGCGAAATTATTATTTGGCGAAATGAAAGATTCGGCGAAATAAGTTTCTACGAAACAAAGGGCTTCCCGTCCATTACATGAATGTACCAGAATTACTGTGAACCGGTCGAGATGCAAGACATCGTTAGGCATGTGAGGGCAGCCCCCAACGAGGGTTGAAAAGCAAACGGAGTTCTTCTGAAACAATATCCCACAAGATCTTTCTTTATCACCCATAATTTAAACATCAAATTGAACCATCGTAAGAACATTAAATGTTCTGATGTTGTTGATATTGTTATGGTTGTTGCAATGGAGTCCACATATAGCAGTGCTTACAGGTAAATTAAGTTCAGCGGTGTACGCTGTTAGGAAAATTTGACAATTGAGTGATGTTGATACAGCTCGCTTAGTTTATCATAGTTATTTTCATAGTGTCATGTCATATGGTATTCTGGTTTGGGGAAAAGCAGCTGACATTCAGACTATATTTGTGCTACAAAAAAGAGCCATTCTTCTATATATAACCTAAATTCTCGTGACTCCTTAAGAGACATTTTCAAAGATATAAACATCTTAACTGTAGCGTCCCAGTATATTTGTGAGAGAATTATGTATGTTATTAGAAACCTAGATTCATTTACAAAAAATCCGATGTCCACAGTTTTAACACTAGAAATAAAAATAAAATTGCTATTAGAAAGTTTCGTGTTCGTAAAGTAAGTAAATCATTTTTAGGCCAATGTATTCATTTTTATAATAAGTTACCTGATCATGTTTTAAAATTAGCCTTTCCATCTCTCAAAAATTATTTAAAAAAATCTTTAATGTCAAAAGCATATTATACAGTAGAGGACTATCTGACCGACAAAAATGCATGGCCTGAACCAGAAACCGCGTAGCTGACTCCTTCTTAGATTGTACCTAAGGGACACAGTTCTAATAAGAAAGCATATCAAACGTACATAAATTGTGATAAACCGTCAGGCTTTCTTGTAGTTTCTATTTTATTCTTACACTTTTTCTCACTTATGTCTTAAAATACACTTTTAATATGTTTTCTTGTAGAACTACGTATAGTTAAGTTCATATCATTGTAATAGTTACTCGTAAGTAACTACTTATGCTTTCTGAAACATAAAAAATGACTTACTGTTGAGTGTTTTTCTGCGCTTCTTCTCAACAGTGGTCTCCTCTTGTGAAATGCCGGTAGACTCAGACATGTAAAAGTGCCCTTGTGGCCTACTTGCAGAATAAAGTTCATTATTATTATAGTATGCTTATCACAACTCTGAAAAATTGTTTCCAATCTGTAAGGTAAGCATTTTTTTCCTGGAACCCATAATATTTTCAGGGTATTTTATAAACACCGTTTTAAAGAACCCAGGTTAGGTTAGGTTTGTTTTATAAGTATTCTGAAATATTAACAGCTTTGGAATAAAATGGCTTTCGGACAAATGAAAATTTGAAGAAACGTGGTGGGAAACAAATTCGAACTTGTGATTTGTATTTAGTTCTCAGCGCATGCGCTAATCCTTTATGTACATCAAAATGGAAAATTTACGCCAACGTACTCGCAAAAGACGTTATTTCTTACATGTTAAATTCAATAAAACTGCAGTTTTGTAGCTCGAAGTGGATTTATAGCAGTAGCGTAGCGAGTAATCCCACCGGGCCTGCTCCGAGCAGGAACACTCGTTACATTGTGATCGAGCTACTCCAGCTTTGTCTAGAACTATAATGCTTTTGTGATGATAAACTATGTATTAAATCACTACATAAGTAGTATAAAACAATCGCTTCCTTCTGTCTATCCCTAGGTATGCTTAGATCTTCAAAAGTACGCAACGGATTTTGATGCGGTTTTTTTAAATACTACTATTCAATCACTACTGATTCAAGAGGAATGCATAATATATCAGCATTGCACCCATGCGAAGCCGAGGTGGGTCGCTAGTATTAAATAGACCGCAGTTTCAATGTCACTCGAGAGGTATAATACTACTGCTAATTTTTCCATACGAGCGAGGTGACGTTCTCATCTGTTCCTCCAAAACTTAATGAAGCTTTAGGAACTTAATGCCAAAGATCTCTTCAACCACTAATATTGAGAACTGTCAAATTGATAATATAAAAAACATTTCGGAAAAAGCATGGTAAAGAATAAATAATGATCTGCCGCTTGTAGATCCTTACAACGAGGACTATCGAAGAAAATAATCGTCATCGTCATCATAATAATTCATACAGTATACATATTAGTTCATCACTCCTGTGGCGCAGAGATACTTAATCCTCCCACACAAAGTCCAACTACTGGTAGTGAGGGCTAAACAGCCCTGATACAGTTCAAGTCATATCATAAAAGAAAAAGAAGGAAATAATAATTTCACGGTCATCCAAAAGTTCTACCAATCCTATTACAAAGTTTTTGATCATTGAGACGGCATAAGGCAACTTTGGCCTTAGTGGTCAAACTTTCCGATGTACTGACATGACAACTGTGGTGGTGAAAAGGTTTATCGCGCTACGTCTTTTGCAACTGCGGGGCAAGCATATCTTGACGCGATTTCTCTTGTTGCGCGACTTAACGTCACCTGTCTTGCTTGCACAGCATTGACAGGAAAGTGATAGATTGTATTTGTCGCGCGTCATAAAGTCGCGTGTCACAGTTATGCTCGCCGTGCTGTACTTATAACTCTTTACTATAAAAAAAAAAAATATGGACAACCTCACACAAATTAATCTAGTCCCACAGTAAGCTCTATTAGGCTTGTGTTATGGACACGAGAGACGATAAACATACTCATGTAAATAAATACATACATACTTAAATACTAATAACATCCATGACCCAGGCACAAATATTCGAGTTCATCACACAAATAATTGCCCATGCCGGGATTCGAACCCAGTATCGTCGGCTCAGTAGGCAGTTGCTTAACCACTGCGCCAAGAGGGTGCTTATTTGGCTGTTTATTATACAATAGACAGCCAAATAAGCACCCTCAGTTTATACGAAACCGCGTGAATAATAGACGATAAACTTTGCTATGCATTTGACATCAAAACAATCACCTTCGTCGTAACAAAAGATAATATTAAAGTTATGTTCCCTCGTAAAGATGCACGCATAAAGCCTACGAGACGAAGCCTCTACCAATCCTAAAATCAATTCACTAATCGTGTCTCCTTCACTCGATGCTGTTTAAACTAAGGAGTGAAAAGGATGAGTTGAATTAAGATAACATTTTCTACCTCCTTGGCTTTCAATTCGTAGTGAATTTGCCATTATCCAGTGAAATGGTTTTACATTGCATCCGAACCGGCGGTAAACGTTTATGCACTTTCAAAGCCTAAGCATTTTGAGCCTTAACCCGACTTATAAGGTTCAGAATTCGATTATTTAGTATAGGCCTAAAGCCTGGATCTGCCTTTAAACTTTATTAGGTAGTTTTAGGTGCCAGAGGTTGGGTTTATAAACGACGTAGTTTATAACATGTGTGTTTCAATTAAGAAAACAAAACAGTTCATGATTAAGGAATTATATTAATTTAATAGACAGAATTTCGCTATTGGCGCCTACAAACTATATAAAGACCTCTGTAAAATATTGAAAGAAACTACTGGGGACCGAAGAGCTGACAGCTTCCTCGCACAACGGATGAGTATTGCGATTCAGCGAGGAAATGCTGGCAGCGTCTTCGGGACCATGCCGCGGGGCGCGAATTTTGAGCTTTTTCTTATTGTGTTTTATATATATTGTAACTAGGAATCTCGTTAGATTGGCATATTAAAAATAATATCGTTTGCCCTTTTTCGATGCTTCAGTTGACGTATTTTTTTCTGCACGTAGATAAAATTGAGACTAGATAGTGATACGGGATACTATCTGTCCCGGAAACAAAATCAAGGTTATCGACGGATATACAGGGGGCCATTCGTTAATTACGTAAGGTAGAGGGGGTTGTAAAATCTCTACATGCTGCCCTGGCTGGCGATTCCTAACAGTAGGTATGACATTTATCTTATATGGGAAAAGGGTCAAAAATGGCCAAAACGGTCAGTGACGAATAATTAGCTTTCTTTAAGCTATGTTTGATAACGGTTAGTTTTTCTCTATTATTTTTATATTTGTGCTGTTTATATTATTTGGATAGCATCAAAAATAAACATACTACCTACGGATCAACTAATCCAGTTTCCTGCACTTCGGTATTCCCAGCGATCGTCTTTTGTATCGCAGCGTAGGTGTTATGCCTCCATAAACCAGGGTAGTCCATAAACTGAGCACTGCAATGTAAATCTCAGTAGCCATGCATTTCACACCAAAGCCATCGACTTATACATCCCTCCCACTCTCATATATGCTAAAACCTGTGTATGGAAACAGGACACCAAGTATTCTACAAAGAGTCGACGTCGATTGGTTGATAGAATAGGCTCACTGGACTTAATACGGGAGAGTATTATGTAGAACGCGAGTAAGACGTTTAGATTTGTGCTTTGAGATTGTTTGAATCGAGAATTGCGTTGTAAAGTGCGAGCGAACATTACTGCAGACGCCGGGAAAAAAAGGGCTTGCCGGGTGAGTAGGTATAGATGGCCGACCGTAGGAAGTCCGGATAGTGATACGAAGCCGGCGAGACCTTTTCACGTCTGAGGCATGTATTGTGCATTTCTCAAACATAATTATTCAATGCAAAAAAAAAAACACTCAAAAAAATATTTCAGCTGCTTAGCCTGTTTATGAAAACAGACGCCATTTTTACTTACTTCCCGGCCTAGGCCTTTAATTTTGTATGAAATCCCTTTTACAGTTCTCTCGAGTTGTTGCGCCCGAAACGTGATACTTCGAGACCCTGTTATAACGCACGTTATGACGACATTTAATTGCGTGTCAAGCCCTTCTTTTCCGGCGTCTGCAGTAATGTACTTCATAACTCCTAGGTCGATGGCATTATTTTGCTTGCAAGTCATTTTCATAGTTAGGCTACCCATCATTTCACTAGGTACATCAGAGAGTCATTTTGACTATTATTGCCGCAATAATTATCATGAATGCAATAACTACCTAATTACCGCCATCGTTGATATCCGAATAATCAAAATATAAACATTAATTCCAATTCCATTCGAATATTCACTATAATTTCCATTTTGAAATCCTTTAGTCGATTCGATTGACGTACGTCAAAGCACCTCAGTCGTAACTGTCGAATAATCGGCCGTGTTAATACGTCTATTAGCGTTCGAATTTTCACGCCATCCGCTGAGGGTGATTAGTAGTTGGCGGCTGAGTCTGCTCTCTATTAATTCGTCGACAATTATGACGCTCTGCGCGTCTAATTAAGTTGCGGTTTCGATGCCTTGTGATGTGGAAATATTTTGGTTACATAGTTCTATTTTCTATAGCTTTTCCAGCCTCACAGTACACTTTTATCTAACGCTCCCGTGCTTGTCTGCTTGTAGGCAGAATCTGCTCTGTTTATCTGTACAGAAACCAAATAAGACGAGAAAGAACATATTTCTCGTCTTATTTGGTTTCTGTACCTCAAGAGGAAAAAATAAGAACTCTTATAGGATTAGTACTTTGCTGTCCATACGTATGTACTTTTATCTTGGAAATGCGTAAAGGTATCGAGTTAAAACCTTATACTCAGATCTACAGACCCTTGAACCTGTGAAAAAAACAAACATCGAAGTTATCGTAAAAAAGGGCTTTTTATACCGCAAAAAATGTATATCAGCACTCTCAAGGGAATCAAAATGTATAGGGTATTTTTCGTTGATGTACAACTATGAAATTTGGCAGGTAATACCGTCTTATACTACTACTATAGGGAAAAGTCTAAAACTGTAAAAAAATAGTCATTATTTAAAGTACATAGCACAATTCCTTCCAATCATTCCTTCATTAGCTCAAAGGTTAACTGGAAGAGATCCCTAATAGGGATAAGTTCGCCTTTGTACATGTTTTATTTGTTATCAATGTATTTATAACCAGTTGTTGTGTACCTACAATAAAGTGTTTACATACATACATACATACACAATTTTACCTTTAGTTTATCTTTTCGTTAGAGCAATATGCAGTGCCTCATAGTATACAGAACCCTCGGTGCGCGAGTCCGACTCGCTCTTAAGCGGTTTTTTTTTCTAAATAATATCATATTATGCGATTTCGATTTCTGAATATTTTGGTTTTATACTCGTTCCCCTCAAATAATCAGGGATACAAGAGTATAATATAAGAATAAGCGACATGCGTAGAGGAATAATAATAACAAAGGAATAAGGAGCACTAAATTTTGTTTGAAAGAAAAAAAAACAAATGCTCACACGATGAAACTAAATAGGTGCTTTGGGGTAAATTCGACATATTTTTAGGCGAGTGTAGAGTATGTTAGGGTTTGGGCTCGTAAGTCAGAACCTAAGAAGTATTCCTTCCAAGTAACGAGATCTTTACGAAATTGGATATATTCATCAACGCTTTGTGAAAACAGCGTTTCAATACGTTGCTTGAATTTGGAAACAAATTAGGATAAAAAAAATATATTTTGAATACTATTTCTTAAGGAGTGGGTAATTTCGAAAGCAAGTGGGGTAATTTCGAAGCTGGTTTTTATGCAATATGAGTTTAAGAATCATATTTCTTTTTAGTTCTAATTTACCCCCGCAAAGATGCAAAAATCGCACTGCTTTTATTTAATCGACTGTAACACACGTGCCCTCACGACTAGCGATGCGAAGTGAACTGAAGCGGGGGAGGAGATAAACATGGCGTTTTGACAAGCGTTGCAAGCGTAGAATTTGTTCCCAGTTTAGTAGAAATGTGTGATTTTCGACTTATCCCCATTTTCGACTTTACCCCAAAGCACTACGCAAAAATAAAATTCAAATTTTTACATCTCACCAACGAAGGATATAACCCAGATGGATGTTGCTCCTGATTACTTTCCTTACTATAAAAAGGTTGAAAGGAACTTAGTCCTATAATGACTCATAATGCCTTTTTCATCTAATGTACAGATTTAGAGTTCAAAAATAAGTCTCGCAGTGACTTCGTCAAGGATAATTAATTCAAACGACATCTCGGTGTTAAAACGCTCTTTAGGCACTTCTTCAAAACCCCTCCAGTCTAATTTAAAAGGCCAGGAAACATAAGTCTACGTTAGTGCTCCTTAGGAACGTTAATGAACTCATTCATATTATGCCTTTATGTTAGATCTTTGGACTTTATTTATGGACTTTTTTAAGTGATAATATAAAAATAGATACCTACCGTTGATATGTTGTTGGAGATAATGTCTAATAATCTAGATGAGGTAAAGGCAATATCATCGGGAACATTAAGTTCCTGGTGATAATAATGTCGGTTGATCGTAAGACTTCAAATAGCTAAGCTATTAATAGGCCATAATCCTTTTTTTCAAATTAGTATTAAAAGTTGAAAGAAAAAAAAGGATCCTGCGTGAATTTTGTTAATTTTGACTAGTTTTTGAAACAAAAGTGATCAATTAAAAATTGTAATTGTGGGTTTCAACCACCTACCAATAAATTGCAATGGCCGTGTTCTAAGTAGTTACATTGATAAAATGTTAAGAAACATGTTTAGAGAAAAATAATGAATACAATCAGCTATTTTGAACGGATAAGGAATCTTAACTGACGTAATTTGTAGACGTCCCCATAACCTAAAAATTAAATCAATCCGTGACCAACTAACAGTAAGTAGGTACTTTTAACAAAGCGAACACAATATCCCCATATGCCACATTTGCTGGCATATGATTTATAATCCAATGAATATTAAATAAACCATTAGTTACCACAGATTATAGCAACTTCCGATAGACAGGGGAAATTGAAAGCGATTATCAATATCCCCCTCATTTGAGAGATTTTGCCCGAAATCTTGGCAGATTGGTGCAATTTGATTTTGGCAGGGGCGTGCAAAATCAATGCATCCCTTTGATTCCATCAGGGACTTTATTATATTTATTTTGGTTATTGCTGATGTAATTTGGATGTGGAAGGAGGACATAATTTCTATCCAGAATCGATCCCTGGAGAATTAGTTACAAAAATTGTATTTTGCACCAATATTGCATTTATTAAGTCTTTTTGGGATACGAAAAGATGCCTCAGGCTTAATCTCACTGAACTCTCTAAATCATGGCTGTGTTTTTTAAAATTTTGATGTGTTGTTGATTGATATCTTGGTAAAATTTCTAAGCTATTTACATATAAATGCGTATTTTGTAGCCCTAAAAACGATGCCTAGGATTCAAAACAAGTTTCAGGTTAAATGTTCTATTGTTTGTCCCGTAACCTAATTAAATTATCTAACTTCATTAATTGAAATAAATATTCGTGGCCTAATTTTCAGTGATTTTTCTTAAGAACATGTAATGACTTATTTTTAAGATAATCTAAGGAAAAGTACATACAGAATGTATTTCGACTATAGCATTATTTAACCATACAGTGACATGAATTAACTTGTCTGACTGTACCAATTAAACAGCTTACATATCTAGAGCCTGAGCACGCGGTCGTTTATGAGCACGCCCGTGACACGAGTGCCAAACTGGCGTGTCTCCAAGTGGCCCTCGGATTTTGCAAGATGGCTGACGCCAGATGGCACATACGTATCAACCTGCGCGGTGATCGGGAACTGATTAGGTCTATCTTTATTCCATCGATGGGAAATGCATTTTTTGCAATGGATTTAGTGCCGAAGTAGCTAAACAAGCTACAGAAGCGGTTATATACCCCTTATACTGCTTATTTAAGCTGAATACCTTTTGGGGTGATAAGAGCTTTCTTTGAATTACTCTAGACTTTCAACCATACAATGATATTGTATGGTGGAATAATGCAATGAGGTTAACTTGTCTGACTGTACCAATTAAACAGCTTACATATCCACAGCCTGAGCACCCCGGGCGTTTATGAGCAAGCCCGTGACACGAGTGCCAAACTGGCGTGTCTCCAAGTGGCCTCGGGTTTGGCAAGATGGCTGCCGCCACCAGATGGTACATTCGTATCAACCTGCGCGGTGATCGGGAACTGATTAGGTCTATCTTTATTCCATCGATGGGAAATGTATTTTCTGCAATGGATTTAGTGATGAGAGCTTTCTTTGAATTATTCTAGAATAAAAGTCATATAATTCATGAGTAATGGATTTAGTGATGAGAGCTTTCGTTCAACTATTCTAGAATAAAAGTCATATAATTCATGAGTATGCATTAGCTACTTTTTTATTAAAGCACCCTGCTAACGTAAACAAAATATGTACAATGAAGCCAACAAACATGAACTGCGTCTCCAACGGTTTTTCGGGTTAACACGGACGTCTTACATATTGGACCACTGAACTTGATGCGACAGCAACCAGTTGTTTCTACATACCTTAGGGTGCCGGAAAGCCGTTGGAGACGCAGGTTTGAACCCTACATGAACCATTCATTTTTTTATTTATTAGTTTTATTGTTAAACAGTATTGATTAGCGTTTTAAATCGTAATATTCTGCCGTCCTGAGCTTTAAAATTAATTATCCGCTAAAGGTCCTGAGTTTGAATCCCGGCAAGGACAATATTTATGTAATGAACTCGAATATTTGTTCCTCGGTGATGGATGTCTTCTATGTATTTAAGCATGTATTTATTTATTTAAGTATGTATATCGTCGTGAGTCAAGCCTATGTTATGGGACTAGTTCGATAAGTGCGAGGTTGTCCGTTATTTATTTACGAGTATTATCCTATTTAATTATACAAATTTTACGAGTATTATGTATTTAAATCTAAAAAATAACTAAATTTATTTCAGACATATTGCCACATTATTCCATATTTTATTAGTGAGATTAGAAAACTACGATTATAGTTAAAATTTCGTCTATCTGTGGAATCATATTACTGTTCTATTAATGCTGTCTTGCGAGCGTTGCATTGGCAATATTCTGCAATGCAAAAGCGTGATTGTTTTGACAGTTCGCGCTTGTCAACACTTCAAGAAGTGCATTGTTTGCCTCAAGTTTTGGCAGAGGAACGCGTTAGGAATTTCCTTCAGCGTTGGTATCGCAACCAGGTTTAATCTAAGTTTATACACCTTCAGGATACCAATGACTGGGGTCCTTAATATGGAAGTCCTGTAGTCTAAATGAGACTCCTAAATTTAATCTGAGATCTCTCCTTTTCATCGCCATCCGTCACTTTTGACGTGTGCCTACTTGACAAGTGGCGATATCGCTAGAACATCGCAACTTCGTCAATTCGGACGCGCAAAATTTTCGCTTCCTTTGTATGTGACGGCATAAATAACAGGCGCATACTTTAAATTGACCGCGTAGTACGTGAAATAAGTCCGTTACGTTTCGTTCAAAACAGAAATTTATATACATGAATAACATTTTTGACAATCATTATCGCCTTCGTATTTCCAAAATTGAGATGAGATATGTCACTTTTAAGCTCATCGCATTTAAATGACAGTTCAATGGCGATATAACTGTTATCTAATGGAGATTTGACGTTTGGCGATATCTCAAACGGCATTCTCGAATTTGGCCCCAGGGGACGCGGACGTAGTCGCGGGCGGCCGCTAGTTTTCTTATAAAAATCGTAAAATATAAGCCAATTTGAGATACTTATTTCATTTGTTTCCCGATCACATTTACTGGGGCCCAATTCGAGAATGCCGTTTGAGATAACAGTTATATCGCCATTGAACTGTCATTTAAATGCGATGAGCTTAAAAGTGACATATCTCATCTCAATTTTGGAAATACGAAGGCGATAATGATTGTCAAAAATGTTATTCATGTATATAAATTTCTGTTTTGAACGAAACGTAACGGGCCAATTTCACGTACTATGCGGTCAATTTATAGTATGCGCCTGTTATTTATTCAGGTTTCTCACGTCGTAGAAGTCGAATATCGCTCGACTGTTTCGAATCGGTACGAGATTCCTCATCAGGAGCTACGATCAGTCGCGGCGGCGGCCAATCGATCACTATTTTCTGTTATGTGTTTTAATAAATTTGACAGTGAAAAAAATTACATAAATAGCTGGTCTTTATCATAGGGCCCTCATTTCATGAGTTTTATAATAAAACCGGCCAAGAGCATGTCGGGCCACGCTCAGTGTAGGGTTCCGTAGTTGCTCATCCTTCACAATAAACTGCTGTTTTAAGCCCGAGGTTTAAGTTAAGACAGATTTTAAGCTCTATAAAAAGGTCGTAAACGCCCTAGAAACTGTAATCACTTATTACCTTCTGGAAGTCAACTTACGACCTTTTAAAGAAAAAATATGAAATTTGGCGATAACTCAAAAACGGCTTGACCGATTTTGTTCAATATAGTTTTCATTGAAAGTACTTATAAGGCCGCATTAACATGAATTTTTCCATATTTTTTTGACTTGTGGTTCAAAAGTTAGAGGGGGGGGGACACAATTTTTTTTATTTTCGGAGCGAATATTTACAAAACTACTGACTTTATCAAAAAGTAATGTTTGAAAACCCCTATTATTTTCAAGAGACCTATTCAACGACACCCCACACACTAGGGTTGAAACGAAAAAAAAAAATCACCCCCACTTTAGGTGTTCGAGAGGTACCCGAAAAAAAATTTTTTTTTTAGTTTTTATTTTACCGTTTTGTCGGCGTGATACATACACATACTCATACCAAATTTCAGCTTTCTAGTACTAATGATCACGGAGCTAAGCCGCGGACGGACGGACAGACGGACAGACGGACAGACGGACAGACGGACATGGCGAAACTATAAGGGTTCCTAGTTGACTACGGAACCCTAAAAATGCTACTAAACCTGAACAAAACAATATTGGCTGATATTATCCTACCACATGTTCAAATCAAAGCTGAATATTTTAGAAATGGCTGCGGTTATTTTTAATAAACTAAGAATCATCTCGACAAAAAGGCTTTTGATGAAAAAAAACGTATTCAAATCGATCAATCCATTTGGGAGATGCTATACCACATACAAATACACATGTTAAACTTATAGCACCCCTCTTTTTTGTCAGGGAGTTCAAAAGCTCCCATCCCATTGTTTGGTATTCCATAAGGATACGTTGACAGGAAATTTGTTTGAAGCTGCTGAATTTAATTTGTCATAAATGTATCACTTGCCATAATTTTCATTTGCTATAAACTTTTTGTTTCATAAATCATAAACTCTTCGGGATTTCTTTAATACTATTCATGGAGGAATCATTAGGTTAGGTTGGTTAGGTTGGTTTTATGGTTATCCCGAAAAGTTTCAACTTACAGAAAAAAATAGTTTTATGGCAAATGCATATACAAGGTGTGGCTTGTAATAGGAGCAATACATTTAAATATAGATTCTACTTTTCAAATTGAACAACATTTTGTTCAGCAACTTTAAAAAAAAAACAGTTTACAGAATTGTATTATTTCAAACAAATTAAATAGTATTTTCAATGTACGTCCTCCAACGTAGTAATATAGTATAGCTGTCACTATACTAATATCGGACATTTCGCAATACATTGCTTCTTTGTTCATTATTTGTTATTATTCTGTAAAATATAATTTACTACACGTTATTTTCAGAAGTTGCTTAACAAATGTTGTTTAGTTTCAAGGGAAGAATCTGTGTTTTAATTTATTGCTCCTGTTACAGGCCACACCCGGTATTGTGGCAAGTGATAGATTATGGCATATGAAATTCGGGCAAACGATAGAGAACCGTTTAATTTATTTATTTATTTATTCAAATTAGTTACACAGTATTACAGTATAAACCAAGGCAATGTGAACTACAAAATTACATTTTAGAAAAGCTTAAATCTAGTTTGTTTGTAGGCGACGTAACTGCGTGGCTCCGTTGCGTCGTCTGATCTGGCGCAGGATTCGGCAGATTGCCCCGAAACCGCCGAAACACAACACACCCTTCGGCCAGAAGTCTGCACTTGCGATGGTGTCCTGCAGCGGCCGGGGTACGCGCACCACAAACGAGCTGAAGTGCACGTAGTGCCGGGACTGCAGCTGGTGCACCCTCAGCGAGAAGCCAGTGTTCCGGCGGACGTACTCCACCACATCATCAGCCACGGCGGAGTGATGCAAGCGCGACACGTAGAGCGCCTTACTCGGTGTCGCAATCCGAAGACCAGAACCAACCGGCTTGGACAGGCCGTTGACAGGTCATTGGTATAAGATGTTAACAATTTCGTCTTTATGGAAACCCGAACAATAAAAGGAAAAGGCCCCTTTTACTTAACAATGTTACAAACAAACTAAATGCTTCAAAAACATATTATTATAAGACTAAGTGCCTTATATAAAAAAAATAAAAAGCAAAACACTTTAGCACTCCCTAACTGAAACCCTACGCGTCCATAAATATTTACTTCTTAAGTAACATTCGCCATTTCATGTCATAAAGAACATTACATAATCTGCATAAGAAGTTTGAATGGGCTGTATGAGAGCCCTGCGTCTCGTCTGGCATATGAATGGCTTTTTATATACGCTAATATTGACTTGGGCTGTAGGGATGTGATAATACAGTTTTAACCCTTAATTTGACAAAGTACAAGAGCCATTTTTAACCGACTTCAAAAAAGGAGGAGGTTCTCAATTCGAACTGATATATATTTTTTTTGTATGTTTTTTACTCGATATCTCCGAGAACCGTGAACCGATTTTAATTTTTTTTTTTTTAATCGAAAGGGTATAACTGAGTTGGTCCCGTTGGCACTAAGTCGGGATCTGATGATGGAATCTTGGAGAAATCGAGGGAACTCTTCAAATGTTATAGGGACATGTACGGCGCTTTCGGTAATTTATTGATGAGGTCAAGAATTTACATTCAGTAAATAGGATTTGGTGTAAGGAAACTGATGATAAACACATACAAATCACTAAAAAGCAAAAAAAAAAAATTAACACAAAAAAGAACCGACTTCAGTAAAACTAAAAAAGCCAACAATAACCCGTTCTTATACAGATTACATTTGACTCACCCTTCGAAGTCGGTGCCAAACCTCGCGTAAACTATAATATATAAATATAAGAACTGGTTTGGGATCGACTTCGAAGGGTGAGTCAAATGTAATCTGTATTTGAACGGGTTATTGTTGGCTTTTTTAGTTTTACTGAAGTCGGTTCGCTTTTTGTTAAAATTTTTTTTTCTAAAGTTGTACATGTATATATACACCCCACTTTTTTTAATTTTCGATATTTTAGTTATTTTCTACTCAGAATCACGAGCTCTTTCGATCTAACTAGGAGAAAAAAAATGTCCCAAAATATTCATACATTTTTAGGGTTCCGTACCTCAAAAGGAAAAAACGGAACCCTTATAGGATCACTTTGTTGTCCGTCTGTCCGTCCGTCCGTCCGTCTGTCAAGACCCTTTTTCTCAGGAACGCGTGGAGGTATGAAGCTCAAATTTATATCAATTACTCAGGTCTACTGTCTCTTGAAGCTGTGAAAAAATCAAACTTCTAAGCCAACGCAATCAAAAGATACAGCCGTTTATGCCGCAAATTTTCGACACTTGCAAGGGAATCAAAACCTACAGGGTGCTTCCCGTGAACTCAGAATCTTGAAATTTGGTACGAAGCAACGTCTTATAGCATAGATAAAGGAATAATTACGAAAACCATAATTTTTTTTTTTAATACCTAACTTTGCACCTAATTTATATGGGGCGCTATACATACCAGGTGCAAACTTAACTTAACCACTTAGGGATGGAAAGTGTTTGTACGGAACCCTCGGTGCGCGAGTCCGACTCGCACTTGGCCGGTTTTTTTTGTTTTTCCATTACGTTACCGCTGTAGTAGGTTATATGGAAATGGTAACGGAATGGAACGTAAAAACATTGGGACAGTTTTTTTCTCCTAATTAGATCGAAAGAACTCATGGTTCTGAGTAGAAAATACCCAAAATATCGGAAAAAAAAAAGTGGGGTGTACAACTTTAGAAAAATGGCCCACAAACTTTTAGACCATACCTATTTTTACTTTATTTTGTCGAACGAGTATTGTTTGCTATATACAACCTGACGGAACTTGAACCTTGAAAATTCTTTCGTTTCTTTGTAAAATGTCTACCATTTTTCTGGTTGGTGTGCAATAAAGTATCGTTGTATTGTATTGTTGTAAATATGTGTAAAATTTACGATTCAAACAGCTCACCAAAGACAACGCCTGTGTGTCTCAAATGCAACCAAACACGTCCCGTCTATCTCTCCAGTCATCATCACGACTCAGTAATTTGCATATAATGACTAGTTAAAAAGTGACTAACATGAATTGTATCCCACTAAATGAATTCGTATCAAGGAATGTCAACACTTTGATGGTTGATAACTTTATTGCTGTGAGGTGCACGGAAACTTAAGATTTTGTGCCCTTGGTTGGAAAGACCTATTTTACTGTAAGCGAATTAGACAGTTGCGTCATTATAGGGTTTGCTATATGGAAATGTGTACTTGAGAGGGAAAAAGCAAAAGGTCAGAAGGAAGCGAGGACGAATGGGATATTAAATAGTCATATCTTGTATGATGATATTGTTTTCCTATGGTCCTCCGTACCTCCGACTGATCCTTCAAGGTTCTCGTTTTTCTTACGGAGTCGGAGGTACGGAGGTAACGGAAGTAACTGATCCTTCAAGAAAACCTGGCTAGGTCCATTTCTTTTCAAATTCTTTTTTTTTATTCTAATTATCCTGCTCATGATATGACTATCTAAAATAGGGGTAAAACTCGCTGAGTCCAGATTTGTTTTTAATATTTTTTACGTAATTTCACAACTCTTCCCCTATGCCCTTTATTTGACTATTTTAGTAGATTTTTGCCTTAAAGGAACACAAATAATAATAAGAAAATACCGAGTTATAATTACAATAATAATATGTTAAATTGTGAGTATTTGAGAGGAAATATAACAAAGAGCTCCGCTCCAGCAAATAGGTTAATCTTAGTAACATTTTATTTCGAACATTAATTGCACGAAAATCCTTTACACGATACCGTTAATTCCCATCCAGCATCTGATAAATGGTACACATTATTTAAATTTTAAATTAAACCAAAATAACCTAATTAAGCATTTAAAAAATGTCAGCCCAATATTAATAAGAGCGGGAAACATACAAGTGATTTTGCGGTATTTTGTACTAACGAGCTCGCATTCGAAATTCATACAATACGAAAAGGAACTTGCGCAATGTAATGTATGCAACTGATTCATTATCCTGTTCGGTTCGCATAATGTTACTTTTTTATTTTCGATTTTTTCAACCGTGGGCCGAAAGGAAGACGTTTTTGCTCTTTGGAAGAATTTTGCTGATTCTGGAGAAAATTTATTTACGAGAATCATGTGCAGATAAGACTATGCACCAGTGCATAGTATCTACTTGACTACTCACTTTTGTTCAGTAAAAAATGTTGCCGTTTGTTCGTATCAAATAGTAGAGATATACACACAAACCTTCAGAAAAAAAAATAGCTCAACTAGTTTAACTACTTGAGAAGTAGTCAAATTGTGCTTAGTAGTAACCAAAACTATGACAGAAAAGTAGCCCTCAGTTTGTCAGTCCTCCAATTTATGAAACTAGCAGCTAAAATTTGGGCTACTAAATTTATGAAACATGTAATGTCTAATTTTTTTAATATGGGTAATAAACCACAATTTTTATTTAAACCATGGATACAATAATCAAAGCTTAAACAATTTTTTTAAATGGAGTTACTTGGTGGAAGAGACCGGGAATAGAACCCGGTAGCTCTGGATTACCGGTCCACCACGTTAACCACTTTTCTACCCTAACTCCAAGTAACCTGATGAATTTTTCCCTATGCCTTGATCTTTGCATCAATGGTTTAAATAAAATTTGGGCATCTGGTAACAAATCTTTTTTTTCAGTGGCATAACAGTACTCACGCGACTTTTACAAAAATTTACCTTTTATAATTATGTGGTATACTTATGAGTAAAAATGTGATCAATAACTTCTGAACACACCGATTTGCCGTTAAAAATAGAGGCGAATAATTTGAATCAAATTTTTGCTCATTAATTTATGAATTTGACTGTACTATGCTATTCAAAATTTAACATATCTGCTACATACGCTGCTACTACTATATGATTTTATGAATGAAGGTTATGTTAAGTTTAGATTTCACAAAATTTAATCCTTGCTCCGGCGACCGGATAGCCAAGCTTCAAGCTCGCTTCAAAAGATACTAGCGGCCAATTTGTCCACAGTTAGGTACCTGATTCTCAACAGTAGCGCATTCTTAGTGTTAGTCACGCTTAAGGGTGCTCTCTCAGCGCGAGCATTCACCTGTAATGCAACAGCAGAAGAAATGCATTCTGCATAATTTTCTAGATATAGCCTCTCAACGCATCACGGTCATTATGAACAACACTTTAGATCAGACGGTCGCTGGGGCGCGGTTACCTACCTGAAACACTGATTTCTGTTTCTCATCTGTAACGTTTCGCCAAATTTTCAGTTGTCCGAAAGCCATTTTTTTCAAAACTGTTAATTTTTCAGAACTATTATAAAACAAACCTAACCTTGGTTAATCAATTGGTTCTTTAAAACGATGGTTATAAAAACCTGAAAATATTACGGACAACGGAAAAAATACTTTTGGACATATGAAAAATTACCGAAACCTTGCAGAAGGGAAACAATGTTTCAAAGTTGTGATAGGATACCCTGGGGCGTAGAACATTTCGAAATGATCTCCCCTTGAGGTGTCTACAGAGCACTGTAACGCATGATCTCCGTAGCTGTTGCACATCCATAGGTGGCAATGCTTTCTTCCTATAGAGTAGGTTGCCTGCCCATTTGCCACTTATCACACGATAACAGATGCTGAGATGTAGACGAGACTTATTATTTTTTCAATTTCATTTGTTAAATCAACATAAATTATTTAAAATTATCCCGTTGCTGTACTGTCCCATTTTGTTTGCTGTGACTTAGCCTAGGTCTTGCTTCACTGGTGTAAAGTTTCGAGCCTTCAAGGCACCTCGGCTAATCTCATTGACCTGGCCTAATAAGGTTACAACTACTAAACTGACTCAACGCTGTAACGTATTTCCGACTAGGCTGGCTCTATATTATCGAGTTACAAAAGTAAGTGAGTTCAAGGTGATTTAAGAAATGTTTTATATTTAGGCCAAGTCGAATCTGAGACGCTTCACTCAATTAGAATTATCAAACTTACTTCTTTTGCACCATGATTTCATGTCAAATTATTTCGTTCAGGCAACTCGCCTCTTTATTTCACTCCTATGTACCCTATGAGTTTACAATGACCATACTTGCTAGCTACTGCGTAAACGATTTGTATGATTTGTGCACCATATTGATATCATGTCAAATTCTTTCGCCGTCCAGGCAAGTCGCCTCTGTATTTCTTTCCTATGTACCCTTATCATGAGTTTACAATGACCGTACTCGTTAGCGATTACGTAAACAATTTGTATGAAGAATTGTAGTACGGTCACGTTAACTCACAGTAAGGGTAATTAAACAAGCCCCAAGCAAGGTAGCTTTCAAGCAAATGTGTAAGCATCTGTTGAATCAAGAACTCGAATAATCCATGCATCATCCCATTCAGTAGACATCTGTAAATATTATATTTGAAGTTAATATTTATTTATTCATAGAATTTATATAGGTAATGTGTAAGTATTTATATACTTGTACGCAGTAATTATAATTGTATATCAAAATAAATGTAACCAAAATGTTTTCATTACGACATTATTTATTTCTGCTCTTTGCCATTCTAGTTTCTCTGAACAATGGTTGACTGGTAAAGGTAAATAATGTGATTGGCATTAAATCCGCCATTTGTACTGACTTTTTTTTGTACAATAAAGTTTAAATAAATAAGCTAACCAGAAGCCAAACTAAACCCTTAAGCATGTTAGTTCAACTAATGGCCGCAGTTAAGCGCAAAATCCCAGAAAGCTAGGTGTCTAAGGGTCAGACATTTGAGAATGTTGATTGCTTTTCCTCTCGCCACGGCCCATTGATTTACCGCCATAGCTGTGTGTAATCCTCTTTATTTTAATCCAACTTTGAACTGTTAGTCTTTAGCAATAAGGTGGGTATTGAATTTGTATAGTAATTAGCTTGTTTACATTAATTAAGTCATATTTCAGCGGAGACGCCGGCGCCAGTAAAAGACTTGACGATATAATATCCAGGAATGGGTTTCTTTGAACGTTATTTTGGATGCAAAAAGGAAGAGAGCAGTTTTGAAATACTTTCACTGGTACAATATTAAACGATATTTCTTATCAGGTGAAAAGGAATATGCTATTTTTGGCATGGGACTTGATTAAAATTCGCGCGCGAGGCATTCCGTACTGCGGTAGTTATCCAATAACGCCAGAAAAATATATTTTGCATCGTCACCATACCAGTTTATTTTAGCATTTTTTTCTGTTACTGAGACTAATTTCCGTTGGTATTAGATCGGTGCTAACATAGTTACTAAATTTAACCTAATTCTCTTAGGTACAGGTTTCTCACCGCTTTTTTTCAGTCGTTTCGAGACTTGGCATTTTTGTGCTACTTATTATTTTATTGATCTACTTTGTATTTTATTCAAATACACAACAGATGCGAAGCCAGTGAAAAAAAGACGATCAAAGACGCTAATTTTTAACTCCTGGCCAAAAAAGAGGGGTGTTATAAGTTTAACATTTGTGTATCTGTGTGTCTGTTTGTGGCATCATAGCTCCGAAACAAATGGACCATTTAAGGGGAGGTATTTTAATCGAAAGGCTTGTCCGTCGAGATGGTTCTTAGCTATGTTTGGTAGTTGTTTCTAAGATATTCAGGTTTAATTGGAACAAGTGTCAAGATCTCAGCCAATATTGAAGCTAAGAATTCCAAATTTTGTAGTTAGGTATGTTCAGTTTTAGTAGCTTAATTTGGTTCATGCAATGAAATATCGTCATAACGTGCGTTATGACAAGCTTCAAAGTATCACGTTTCGGGCCTAAGCCGGGAAGTATGAGGAAGGAATCTTTTGATGAAAAGTCTGTTGTAGGAAATTAGAATAGAAACTTCATCACACCAATCGTGCACGTCAATCGCGACTTTGTCGCAAGCGCGTGTGGGGACGATTTACGTACAGCAATTAGTTATGTGCGACGCTCGACAAACGACGTCGCCTGAGTAATGGTCAGGCCCGTCAGCCCGTATGCCGCAGACAATGAACGAACTTGAATCATTCATTCATTCGGTCGCAATTAGGGCTGGCGATTTTTCAGCTTCTGATGGAGGATAAGGTGTATTAGGGTAGGTCTGAGGGTTATTGTTAGTGAACAAAGGGGAACATAGAAGACTAGGTTTTTCTCGTGGCTTTATTTGACTTTTGAGAACTGTATTTTTGAATAATTTATTTATTCCGTTGCAATTGGGGGTGTTGATTTTTCACCTGCTGATGGAGGATAAGGTTTATTAGGGTAGGTCGTAGGGTTTTTGTTAGTGAACAAAGAAAAACAAAGAGGACTAGGTCTTTCCCGTTGTTATGTTTGTCACACAAGAATAATTATAATGTCTGTCTTTTGAGAAATGTGTATATTTGAATAATTTATTCATTCAGTTGCAAATGGGGCTGGCGATTTTACAGCTTCTGGTGGAGGATAAGGTGTATTAGGGTAGTTCTGAGGGTTTTTGTTTGTGAACTATGGGGAACATAGAGGATTAGGTCTTTCTTGTTGTTTTGTGTGTCACGCAAGAATATAAAGCCTGTCATTTGAGGTATATTTTGTCGATTAACGAAATTAAATCATTAATTCAATCTTGCAATTCATTCATTGTTGCAATAAGTGCTGGCGATTTTACAGCATCTGATGGAGAATAAGTTGAGTAGGTCTATGGGTTTAGTTGGTGAACAAAGGGCAACTTTCTTTGTCTGGCATGAATATAATGCCCTCTTTTCAGGACTGTGTACTGTTGTAAAATAACAAACTTGAATCATTCATTCATTAGGTCGGAATTAGGGCTGGCGATTTTTCAGCTTCTGATGGAGGATAAGGTGTGTTAATGTTAAGGTAGGTCTGAACTTTTGAAGCCAAGGGTGTACGATTAGTAAAGTCAGGGTTTGGCTTTTCCTGGGATATGATAACTTTTTTACAGTGAAAGTATTATGAGCATGTGAGTCTTGGCCACATTTTAATTTAGGTACTTACAAGTTTTTTTTTATATTAACGCAAATGCCTTGTACCGTTTTTGGCTAGAGCTTTTTTGTATGACTCTCATCTGTGCCGCAGCATGCAATTTTCAAAACGGTCTTCCATGAACGTGTTAAATGCAACGACGATACATTTTAAGCAGTCGTTTCAAGATAACACTCAAATACCGCCGTAAATGGGAAACCAACATGTTGTCCTTTTTCCAAAAACTTTAGTACCATGTACTCGTAAAACAACGTTTTTCGTTTCTCTATAAATAACGTCCAAACATATAAAAATGGCGCCATAAAACGTAACTTACATTGTAATGACACCGGTGTGTTGGTAAGAAGAGACGGAATATCGTAAACGCCTACTACTAACCGATTGAATTGAGTTTGCACCTGAAATGTAAGTTACAGGATACAAATCAGATGCATTCTTAACTCAACCGTTATAAGTATACTATAGGACGTTTTATACTCTGTACCCTTACCATGAGTTGACAGTGACAGTACTCGCCAGCGACTGCGTAAAGGATTTGTACGGAGAATTCTAGTTCTACAAAGTAACAGGTAGGGGCGCTGTTCGCTCTGCTCAAAACTTAGTTCTTACTGTTCCCCCTTCATCATCCAAACTCTATAATGGTTCTTTCACATTCTGGGCTACTTTACTGTGGAATTTGCTACCTCTAATATAAGGCGTGCCCAATCTTGCTACATTTAAAACCCTCATCAAAAACATTATCTGTCTCTTCCTTAGTGCACTGCAATAATAATCGCTCCTTCAATTTGGTGGCTCATTGTTTTTGTTTTACTTATTACTTTGCGATATATTTAATTATTAAGTGTCTAAGTATTTATGTAAGTGAATCTGTGTATTCTTATTTTTGTATGTTTATCACTTCTGTTTTTTTTCATGGTTGTCGTTTATTTAGTTCTATTTATTCTGCACCGCCTACTAAATTGTAACATTAATTTTAACTACTCCGCTACTTAAAAGTTGTCTGGAAGTGATCGTTATTTAGCGACCGCCTGTTGTTTACTGTATCTCATCTTGTGTTGTCTATTCCTTCATGTTTGAGGTGTGCAATAAAGAGTATTTGTATTGTATTGTATTGGAATAGTATAGCGCCTCTACCGGTTACTTTGTAGAACTACAATTCTCCGTACAAATCCTTTACGCAGTCGCTAGCGAGTGCTGTCACTGTAAACTCATAGTAAGGGCACTGTTGTCGGTGTAGGTGCGGTGATAAATGGACCGAATTAGTATTGTGACAGACGCATTCTGCGTGAGGATTGACGGAGTGCTAGCACGTGTCGAGGCGTCTCATATTAAACTAGTGTTTTAAAATGTTGACATTTATAAATAACTGCTTGTAATGAGGTTGCATTGGAGTGGGTGTGTTAGATTGACGGAGACATGCGTTTCTTTAGAGAATATTTTGTTCAATGGCTTTATTAATCTTATTAAAATGTTCGTGATATATATTTAATTATTGTATTAAGCGGTTTACACTCACGTGAAATTGTCAGGAACGGCCCGACATGTTTCGAACTCGTATTGAGCTTTTCATCAGGGACTGCTGTCGGGCCGTTCCTGACAATTTCACGTGAGCTGCCGCTTAATACAATAACGGCTTTATTGTTTTTAAGCAATTCGTGGTAGGAACGGTGTACGATGAACTTGATGATAGGTTTCAAAATTATTCAAATATTAGCTTTTTGCGATTATGTTTTAAAAGCAAGACTATTTTAGAAAGCTATTTCAACTTATAATAATTATACAATAATGTCATTTGACTAGTCTCTATCTAACGCAAGGGAACAACGATTCATTGATACGAAGAAGACGTGCTTTAACTACTGATTTTATGACGTCACAAGCCAGTATTTTCATACACTTCATACTAACAGACGCTTTTGACACTTAGCTCATTTTGGGCTGCCATCAAATACCGTATTCATCATTGGTTTGCTATGTACGTCACATCTGTCTGTAAATATGTATATAGATGAAGCTCACCCCGACATTAGCCATGTATCACCAATCACCATGAAAACCAACGGTCGTTATTTTACCAAAATATATGGCTTATGCGTGAAATAGGTGGTATTTGCAAAATATGTGCTTAGTCTGTAATGTAGATATAATTATAATACACATAATTGAGTTTTTTTTTGTATTATTATTAGTAAGAGCGATGGTAGCCTAGTGGTTAGGGCGTGCGACTTTCAATCTAGAGGCCGCCGGTTCGAACCCGGCCCGTACCAATGAGTTTTTCGGAACTTATGTACGGAATGTCATTTGATATTTACCACTCGCTTTTCGGTGAAGGAAAACATCGTGAGGAAACCACCTAAGCCCAATAAGGCCTAGTTTCCCCTCTGGGTGGAAGTGGAAGGTCTGATGGCAGTCGCTTGCGTAAAAACTAGTGCCTACGCCACATCTTGGGATTTAGGTAGCCGACCCCGATTGAGAATTCACTCTCTACAAAGATATGGGACAAAGGCTAGGAGGATGATGATGATGATTATTAGTATTTTATTTATACACTAGGAGGCGCCTGCAATTTTGTCCGCGTATTATTTTCTTTACCGTAGAAGGATAAAAAGTATCCTTTAACCATCTTTGCATGTTCAGCTATCCCTGTACCAAAATTGGTCGGTCCAGCCGTTTCGGCGTGATGCGAGGACAAAGGAAATTATGAAAACAGATGGCGCCAGGCTGGCATGGCGCCGCGCGCCCATACAAAACAACGGACGATTCCTCATCACGATACCGTGGTTAGGGGTTACTTTGATCCGCGGGCTAGCATTAGTCACTAGTTTTTTTAATTATAGGAAGCTTGTTGAACGCGCTAATAAATTTCTTGGTTAGAGTAGGCAACGTCGACAGAAATACATTAGGTATGCTTTTAAAACTAGACGTATTCATGCATGCTTAAAAACCGATGATCAATGTTTCCCCGTGGATCAAAGCAGCCCCCGTCCACGGTATTAAGATTTTTCCTGAAATCATGACTCCGTTCCACTGAAAAAAGATTTTCAATACAAATCTACAATTTTATAATAGTAAAGATGTTTGTTATTTTTAATCGAAGTCATAAGACGGAGGATGTCCGATTTTTTTATGTATGTATTCCGATTACTCGAAAACGATTAAACCGATTTAAAAATAAATATTTTTGTTTGAAATAGTATACTTACTAGTTGGTTGTTACTTGTTAGAAGTGATCATACAACTAGAGCGTTAGGATAAACGGGATGGTATGAAAATCAATTGTCAAGTAAAATTTGGGACAAAATATATTCAAGTCTAAGAATTAATTGTAATAACCACGCAATCCATGTTTTGTCATTTAGTTTTAATGTGGAAAACTGCTTTTTTATTACTGAATTATGATATTAAGTTTAGTTTTTTTTGTGAGTCCAATTCTGCTTTATATTCAGCCACAGACGTCCACTGCTGAACAAGGCCTCCCCCATGACTCGCCACAAAGTGCGATCCCGTGCAGACCGCATCCATTGATTCCCCGCTACCCTCACGAGGTCATCCATCCGTCTAGTCGGGGGCCAACTCACGCTGCGCTTTCCTATAAGTGGTCGCCGCTACGAAAGCGCCAACTGCTGCCCCAACGGCCGTCCATTTTCCGCTTTTTCTTTAGCGTAGTCGAGTATAAAATACTCCGTCTACATTCTAGATTTCGACAAAAACTATCCACAAACATCTGTGGTTGGGCAGGAAACAAATGAGAACATGAACGTGGCAAATTGAGTTACGATGTTCTAGATTCGATCGTCGTATGCGTGAATCGTGACAAATGATGCGTACGCACATTCGGTTAGGGACTCAGTGGATCAAGGATGCAGCAGGAATAGGTTCTGTCCTATCTTTATGTTTTTCGGCTTGTCTTGCTAGTCTTAAAAAAATCTAGTACACAGTAGGAAAAACTACAGAATTAGCTTTTTTGGTAAAGCGTTGTAAAATGCAACGCAGGTCATCCGTCCACCTAGTCGGGAGCCGTCCTAATACACTGCGCTCTTTTATACTTAGTTACCACTTCAGGACATTCCGGGCTACATGGCCCGCCCATTGCCACTTCAACTGTGCAATCCTGTAAGCTATGCCGGTTACTTGAGTTCTTCTACGGAAATCCTGATTTCTGATTATATCACGCATAGAAACGCCGATTGCACGTTGCGTGACACTTAGCCACCTTATGCGTATCATCTGCCACCGCTGAAGAAGTGACGCAGTATGTTCGCCAGAAAACCGGCTACTCTCTGAGGGTGTTCCAGTTGCATTCGCGCCACTACGTGCACTTCAGCTTGTTTGTCAGCTTCAGCTCCAGGAGACCATCGCGTGTGCTAATATCTGGTCGAAATGTGTCGTGTTTCGTCGGTTCCGGGGCAACCTACCAAATCCAACACCCGAGATGTCGGAACAACGGGGCCACGCCGTTTTGCCGTCAAAATAAACATAGTTCGGTTCATGACGCATTGGTGAAAACTGACAAGTTATGTAACCTGTTTTTCAATGAATAAATAAATAAATAATAAATAAATCGTGGGCGACCCTGTCTCAGTTCCGTAAGTCATCACGCACTGTTCGAAGACTTTCGTTCTCACCCCAGTGACTGAGAAGTGAGTCAATATCAATGTTTGAATGTTTGTCATACGTGAGTATTAAAGAGTTGCAGTTTGTAAAACCTTACAGCAAGAACTATAATAAAAATTCAATGGTCTTTAAAAAATTGTACCATTTTTGATTGACCATTAAATCATATTAAATTTGTATGAATATTTAGGCTATTATTGTATGGCATGTATTTAAATCGATATCTGTATATTCCCTTTTTTCGATCAAAATATTTGAACGATTTACCAAAAATACTGACTTGCACACTAATTATGCACACTAAATAAAGCGAATTAAATAAACTATTTAAAGGTATTTGCAAAAGTGTTTTTCTCAAAAATTGCATGTAATGTTGCCTTACCATCGCTAGATAGACTACAGTAAGTGGAACATACCGAAGACTTTTTAGAAGTGTCCAGTAAACAGCGAGATTTTAAATTTGGAATCAATATTTGTCCAGTAAGTAAGTATGTAATTCCTATTACGTATCAAGATATTTGAATATCGAAACACGATTTACATCGTCACCGACTTATAAAAAAACTAAGGATGTGAAGGCGATGAGGTCGTATATAAATGTAAAAAGGATGCATTCCACAAATTGTTTTAATTATAAGTACAGTGCGACAGCAAATTGTAGAAATTAAAAAGTGGCGTCCCTTTTTCATAGATTAAATAGAAAGAGACGACATTGCAGTATACACTTGCAATTTACACTAAGAGCAAATGTAAAATAAAAAGAGGTTAGCACTATTGGCAGTATAAACGTAACTCAAGATGCATATTTAAAAAAAAAAAAGTAGCGACAAGGTTTAGTGCGGAAGTTTGTATGCAGCGTTTAGTTCATAATTGTGCTGTGTAAAATGACAATGATATTTCGGAATTCCTTCCTTTTTTGTGTCGTTTAGAAAAAACCTCGGAGTTAAAATTGAAGGTACGCTTTATGATATGAAAATTAGTTAGAAAATACAAAAATGTATAACAATAATTAAATTTTATCTTTAAGACTTAGATTTGTAAGACAGTGCAAATAATTAAACGCAGTATTTATTATTTATTTATTTAAACTTTATTGCACAAAAGAAAAACTTAACGTACAAAAGGCGGACTTAATGCCATGAGGCATTCTCTACCAGTCAACCTTAGGGCAAAGCAGAGAAATTGTAGGCGGTGCATCAGACAACATAATTACATATAATTAAAATACTCATATTAGGTACATACATACATATAATATACATATATATAAATAGATACATACATAAATATATACGACGATGAAACAAACCAAGCAGATATACTATGAGACTTCAGTTCTGCCAGCAAAGAAACTTCGCACGGCCCTTTTAAATGCCAACTTACTCGGAGCCTGTTTGATTGTGAGAGGAAGACCGTTCCAGAGGCGAGCCACTTGCAAGGAGAAAGAATTAGACATGAAACCAGTACGGTGAAGAGGAATAGAAAGGGCAAGATTGCCGGAAGAGCGAAAATTACGGTTACGAGTGGATTCAACATAGCAGAAAAAGGTTTTCAGGTATTCAGGAGCTTGTGGATCATTGAGTATTGAAAAGAGAGTGCAGAGCATACGAATATTGCGTCGTTGACGGATGGGAAACCAGCCAAGCTGAGAGCGGTAAGAAGAAACGTGATCATATTTACGGAGACAGAAAATAAAGCGAATACAATTATTAAGAAGTCGATCCAACTTATCAAGAAGATCCTCATTTAAGTCCGGATAACAAACATCACCATAATCAATTATGGGTAGTAATAGTGCATTTACAAGCAATACCTTAGTTTTGATAGGCAAGAAATTTTTCAGTTTGTTGAGAGCATGAAGCGAGCCAATGACTTTCCGGCTAATTTCACCTACCTGCACCCTCCAGCTCAGTGTGCTATCTAAGTGAACACCTAAGTCCTTAACACTAGAACTAAAAGGAATAGGCGTTCCGTTGAAATTTACAGGAGTTACAGAATCCTGGTCAAGTTTAGCAAGCTGACGAGAGCTGCCAATGATAATAGCCTGACACTTTGAGGGGTTTACAAACAGACCAAATTTCTCAGACCATTGTTGGATGTGTAAGAGATCCAGGTTTAATTTGTTAATTGTGTCAGTAATATCAGACACTTTACATTGGTCGTAAAGTTGTAAATCGTCAGCATAAAGATGGTAAGAACAGCGAAGACCAGGGGTGATAAAGTTTACAAAAAAAGAAAATAATAAAGGAGAGAGAATTCCTCCTTGACACCAGTGGCAAGGTCGCACCAATCAGACAAAGCCCGATCTACACGGACTGCCTGCTGGCGCCCACAAAGATATGAAGCAAACCAGCCAAGAGCAGAAGAAGACACATTAAGATGGCTGAGCAAGGCAAGTAGGATCTCATGGTCAACAGTATTGAAAGCGTTAGAAAAGTCAATGAGAACAAGTACTGTGACCAATTGATCCTCCATGCCCCGCCTAACATCTTCAGTCACTTTGAGAAGTGCTGTGGCTGGGACGAAAACCAGACTGAAAGGGGCTCAACAGTTTGAAAGAGTGTATAAAGCTAGAAAGTTGCTTGTGAGCCACCGCTTCAGCAATTTTTGATAAAAAAGGGAGAATTGAAATTGGCCTAAAGTTACTAAGTGATGTGGGGTTGCTAATTTTAGGTAAAGGAATAACGAACGCGCGACGCCAGAGAGAAGGAAAGTCACCATTAAGCAGCGAGGAGTTATAGTTACTAGTATTGCATGGATATATTCAGACTGAAAAGTATCAATCAAACCAGCATAGTGAGATGGGATGCTTTGGGCGTTAATATGGCACACGTTGAAAAAACAAGAATTCTGAAATTCATTAGATAAGAGTTCACCTAAAGTATGAGAAGTGTCAAGAGAATTCAAAGACAGAAAAGCAGCACTATCATCACTGGCAGAAAAGAAAATTTCATCATCGGACATAAACAATAAATATTACAAATATAAATATATAATATATAACAGTATTATAATAGTATTACAAAGATACTTGTCTTTATAACACACAAAATCCTGCTCATCCTGCCGGTTTACCTGTGAGAGATAACAAAAGTCATAATAATTTGCGGTTAAAACAAAAAAAAAAAGCAAAATTAAAATAGCAACAGGCGGTATTAAATGAGACTCGAACAAACTTCAGTCAAATAGAAAAAGATAACAAACGTCAAATGACAATTCAAAGTGACACTGACAACATAATAACCTATAATTACACTAAACAGTATACACGGATCAGATTAAGTAGGCTAAAACAAGAAAGTGGGTACATGAATGAAAGTATAAAAATGGACGCCAATTATGTCATGTATAGCTGTAACTATGTATACGCCTGCTGCTATGACGATGTTATACAAAGAAACGGAAGAAAACACTATACGAAATAAAATACTGAACTATAACGCGACACGACACTTCAGACCTAAGGTGCTGGTTTTGCGGCACGCCGAGACCTCCCAGACTGGCCACTGGCGCCAGGCACGCTCTCCTCTTCGGCTTCAACGGGGTCAGCATCGGCGTTAGGCGTCGAAGATTGCGGCAACAGCTTCGTATGAGATCCCTTCAGACGGACAATGTCCACCTCGGACTCGAGGCGTTCACGCACACCATTGGGCAATTTAACGAAGATGTTGCCGTCTAGCGACCAGCAGCTCCTCATGCCAAACACCTTGCGTGCCTGAATTAACAATGTTTGTCGCTGTACTGTGAGGAATTCAGAAATGGCATATGTCGTTCCTTTGAAGGCGGTCTTCTTACTCCAAACTGAAGACTTGATGGAAATATCTCTGAATCGCACCAGGATGGGCCTGACACGGTCCGATGATGACTTGCCCAGCCTGTGGCAAGCTTTAAATGAAGCCTTAGAGATGCCGGGTATCTTCAGACGCTCAGAGATAATAGAAGCAATTCTATTACCAACATTCTCATCCGCATCCTCGGGGACTCCATTAAATAAAAGGAATTTCCTTCGATGCCGCATTTCAACAACATCGTGACACTTACTGAGAGCAATAATTTGCTCCCTAAGCAGCTTCAACATTGTAATAGTTTGCTCCTTGAAAGCGGCAAATTCCTCACTCAAGACATTTAGAGTTACCTTGACTGCAGGGGCCCTGGTCAGCTTGGATTCAAACTCGGAGAACATCCTGAGCACAGTGGTTTCGAGGTTTTTTTGTGATGCAGCAATATCCAAATAACTTGCCATTGTTGTTGACTTTTGAGGTTATAGTGTTACAACTGTCAGAACCAGCAGGATTTAACAGTGAATTTATATAGAAATTAGTGCATGTACTGTGCTGCTAACATTTGTACAGTAAATTTAGAAGTTAAGTTCAAAATAAAAGCGGTAAAAACTTGGTAATGTATTAATTTTAAATTTATTTCAATATATGCTCTAAATATGATGTGTAACTTGTTTTATGTCTACCGCCCAAAAAACTATATATAAAAAGTATTTATAAAAAAAGAAATTAAGGCGGGATTTAAATTAAAAGACAACAATTTCAAATTTGTTTGTGTGATCTGTTACAATAATTCAGCAAAAATGAGTTCAGACGAGTCTGATTCCGAATAGACGGCACTCCTCCATACTTAAAAGCGGAGGCAGAGTTAGCTAAAATAATTTACTTCCGACTAAATCCAAACGGATATAAAAAAAAAGAGATTCATTAAATGGAAGGAAGAAAATCAAGTTAATAATTGGCCAGATAATGTGTGATAAGGTCAGAATATTTCAAAAATCTTTCTGAGACAATCGGATGGCTACAAAGGAACGAAATCACAAATATTCAGCAGCAAAATATAGAAAAGTTCTTAAATCAAGCTCCTGATAACCATTTTGGCGATGAAGGTAAATAAATGCTGCCACTATATTTGATAACGATATAACTATATCTTTTATCCAAGTATAAACTCATAATTATTTTTGTTATAGGTTGTTATCATGGGAGTTAAAGGTGCCTGCGACGACGAATATCACAATGTGTAATAATAAAAATGGGATATAACAAAAATATTCATTGGAAAATGGCCGAATATGAATGTCACCTACAAAATATAATTTTAATCTAATTTTCTTGTTTAATTTTTGAGAAAAGCACTATACTTGCTTCGACCGTAAGAGCCATCCAGGCCTCGTATTATATCCGGACCTCGCCTACGGCTCGGTCCGTCTAATTCCTACTCGGCCAGTATGGCTTACTTACTGGTCTCTGCCGTAATGTACTATTACTGGATACTTATATAAAAAAAAACTAACCTAACCTAACCCGGCCGAGTCGGATCTTAGTGTGCAGTGCGAGGATAATTAGAGTCCAAGTCAATATTTTTGGTAAAACTTTCAAATATATCCGATGTACGAACCATATTTTTGGTGTGAATTCGGTTAAAAAGGTCATCTCGTTTTGTATGATGTTTAAGTTTTTTTTGTAGGACATGTTCAGTTAATCAATTGTTTTTTTTGCACAGCATTCGTTTTTCTGGTATGCATTCAGTTAATTAGTGGAGTTACCTAGTGAGCTGAAAAAATATACAGGTGTGCATTTAATAATATCCCTTATTGTATTAAGTGTAAGTAAACACTCACGTGAAATTGTCAGGAACGGGCCGACATGTTCATGAAGAGCTCCATACAAGTTCGAAATATGTCGGGGCGTTCCTGACAACGTCACGTGAGTATAAACTGCTTATTACAATAGTTAAATATGTCTCACAAAAGTTTTAATAAGATTAATATCTAGGCTATTACATATACTCTTAAAGCTACTGTTTCTGTACCCAGTGTGTTTTACAGCGGATAGAGATTGACGCGGGTGCCGCGCTGCCGACAGCTCTGATCAGATAATGGACGATGTAAGAGATATCTTTCGTCTTCCGTGATAGAACAGTACTTTTAGTTTCAGTTGCAAAACCTCGTAAGACCTTTATGAAATGTTTTGTGAATCCGAAATGATGAGACACGCAAGAGAAACAAGATTGTAGATATAGCTCAGACAATCGCCAAACTTAAGTGGCAGCGAGCGGGGCACATTGCTCGTAGAACCGATGGCCGTTGGGGTAGAAAAGTTCTTGAGTGGCGTCCTCGGACCGGAAGAAGCAGCGTGGGAAGGCCAAGGTGGACCGACGACATAGAATAATCGCGAGCAGAAATTAGATGAAGGTGAGACCGATCGTTGTTAAGAACTTTGGGGAGGCCTTTGTCCAGCAGTATATGTCTATCGGCTGATTTGATGGTGATGATGATAATAATGAATTTTCGCTGAAGCTGACACGGAGAAACTGATACGTGTTCTAATTAAATATAAAACTATTAAATAACTTTTTTTCTTAAATTAGCTCATTTAACTTAAAGGAAACATTACAATTATCTTTTTTTTAAGTAGCAAAATAGTACCCGGTCTATTCCATCAGGTAGCTCCTTTTTAAATTTTTGTTTAAGCTTTGATCTTTGTATTAAAGGCTTAAATAAAAAAATGTGGTGTACCCACATTAAAATAAATGAGACATTACATATTTCATAAATTTATAGCGAAATAGTATTTAAAGGATATCATGACCCTGGCACATTCGAGTTCATCACACAAATATTTGCCCTTGCCGCGATTCGAACCCAGGACCTATATAGGGACCTATAGTGAAGGATAAACCAAGCTTTAGGCTTACCGGCTAAACAGCGAAAGCCTCTGCACCGTGCTCTGAACGCCTATGACGGGATCACACCGGCCAACACGGATTAGAATGTACCTAATCCACGTATACACGTGAACATGGAAGGCACTGTTGGCTTACAGTCGGGATAGTACTCGTAGTTATGATATAAATGATATTAAGATATGTCTATGAGGGTGCGCGGCGTTTTATATCATTTCACTTCATATAGCTGCTGAGGCTGCCGAAGCACTGTAGTGCGTCAGGTATGTTCGCAGAGGCGCACACTGATGACTTTTTTGCCATTAGGCGGAAAAGGATTGCGTCTCTGCTAAAGCGAATACGAGGCAGCAGCAACAGCCTCATCAGGGTGTTGGCAGAGAGACTGATTGCCCACTGACGAAGTACTGGGTCGACGTTGCCATTGGTAGGGACAGGTAAAGCACGTATATCACATGCTGTGCCTTCTCCTGTGATCGGGAACGTAAAATAATATTTATTAATTTAGTCTATTTAGTTTGTCAAGTGCCAGTGTATTACTAACATAGTGTTAAGTTTAATTTGTTACTAATATTCTATGGATAAATTTGGTCTGAAATAAAAGCTTTTTATTTTATTTTTTTTTATTTTTATTTTTTTATTTTATTTATAAATGTATATTATTCAAAAATTTCTTTTTTTTTTTTCATAAAACACATTGTCTAAATATAATCTAAGGTGATGGAGCCACCCGGATTTTTCATGGTGTGTTTTGGTTTGGAATGTTCAATGTTATTTTTCTTATCATTGCATATTTGAGAATACATCGGCGTGAAAAAGGATTACCAGCCTCGTATACCTACTAGGCCGGTAATCCGCATTTCGCGGCCTCTGTATTAATTAACTGTTTCTCACGCGAACGAAATCTTTGTTTTACGAGCCTACAATCTATCACACAGTCTCATCTATAAACAAGCCAAGCCAGGGCGTTCCCGCGTATTTATCTTAAATCCTCGATGAAATTGCACAGATCCACTATAATGCAGTTTAATTAAGCCACACAATCACCAGCCGTTACCAAAGAAACGCCCCAAACGTGAAATAAATTCTTAAGGGGCTGAACTGAGTCCCACAATGCTTGTGGTGATCGTTTGCAAACTTAAATTTGCGGCTGTGGGAGTTTGAACGCAACTTTATTCCTTAGTTGAGTGGTCTTTAGGGGCTGTATGTTTTAGGTTTGTGAAGTTGGTTCCTTGGGGTTGACGGTTATTCTCTAACGTTTAATTTTCTTTTAATCCTGGACGCCTCGATCGTAATCATTGGGGGTTGCTGCGTAACGAATTAAACGGATTGCGTCTCAAATGAGGCTAGTTTATTTCTCTGGAGACGAGAAAATAGGGGAGATATTGTTTGGGTTTATAGTCAACTAGTTGATGAAAATTGCTATCTTACTGTCAAATCTTGTTGCTGCCAAATCTTGTGTTGACGTGACTACAGAGTCACGTCATTGAAAATGGTGACAATTTTATCCAACTGCATTAATTAGGTAGTTTTTACCCCCAACCAAAAGAGGGGAATTCTAAGTTTAACATGTGTATCTGTGTGCATAGCATCCGCGCTATGCGCTTTTTACGTTTCAGAGGGCAATTTATTTATTCATTTCATTATTTTTATTTTGATAATTAAAAGGATTCGACATTGTACCGTGAGAAAATGCTATATAAATAAAACTAAAATTGAATTCTAAATCAAAGAGTATTAATTGGCACCATACACAGAAAATTTTGGTATTGAGCATGGTTGAAAAAAAGCCCTTTATTTATAAGTAGGAATCGATCTTGGGCAGATTTTATGCATAATTATTTCTATTCTGACAGCTCGAAGTCATAAACAGCTTAATACTGAAGTGATCAATTGATCATGAGTAGGTTCGATTATTAGATTGTATACAGTGTTTCGAAAATCTTCATTCTGGCGAAGGTGTGGTTGAAAACGTAAAAAAGTGCCATTTTCAGTAATTCGAAACCAATTCGCGAGGTCTACAGTAACACATAGCTACTAATAAATATTACATAGATTGGTCAACAACATAGTCAAATCAAAATCACAGTCGCTCCCAATGCATAAAGCGCATGGTAAATTGCACGGGTCATCTACAAAGACATAGATGGATAGTTAGCCTTAGCTAGTGTCTTTATTCTGTGCCTTAGCCGACGGCCATATCTCGAAACTGTTGTGAAACTAGGTAACGTTTATACACTTTCCATATTCTGATTGCAGTAACCATATAGTTGACAGGTACAAATCATTTGTAAAGCTCAAGTATCCATACTAGAATGGTACAAGATTTCGTTACATACCTGTAGCATACGAATATTTAGATTATTATAAAAATTAATGGACATTTTATGCACATACTACATGACATTTTATTGGGTTTAAATAGCTACGTCGTAATTGAATAAATTAATGTATTATTTCATAAGCTAAAGAATAGATGTTGTCTCTATAAGGTAATGTTTGTTAGTGTTAACTTTGTTTTAATCAATTTCCTTTATATTTTTGCATGCCAGTTGCTGGTAAAATGTGTGTGTCTATTTAATTTGAAATGTAATATCATTTAATACCACATTTTATGCAAATAAAGACATTTGTATTTGTATTTGTATTTGTATTTAGCCTAACAAGCGTCGGTCCTGCCCAAGGATAGTGGCTCTACAAACAGCTATAATATGGCAATAATGTGATACGACATATATTTGCATTAGCAAACGTCAGTAGCGATTTTTCAAGGATTTGTCGTGAACCAAATTCAAATTATTTTTTAACGGAATACTGCTCAATCCTTCGTTCTTGCAAAATAAATACTTAATCCTATTGAAAAAACTTGACTTTCATCACTGTGGATAGTTTTGGCTGTATTATGCAAAAATTACTTGTTTGCGGAACATAATTATAGTCCTGTTTACTCATTGTTTACATCAGTGACATTCACTGACTTTCAAAGTCCGTTACGAAAAATTTGTTTTGTGAGTGAAAGTTACTGTAAGGCGAGGACCACTTTCAAGTTACTGCAACACATAAACGATACAATAAACACCTCAATCCACTAATACATTTACACTCGCGCACCGAGGATTCCGTACAAATACACCCCATCTTAACTGGCCGGGTTAAGTTTGCACCTAGTATATATGGCGCCTCATACAAATGAGATGCAAAGTGAACGCAACCGATCACGTTTGTTGTATGGGACCTCCACTTAAATATTTATTTTATTCTGTTTTTATTGTTCTACAATAATAGCGTTGGTGCGCGTTGATGATTATGCGTTGCTATTAAAGCAGCAACAGAGGTACATCATCCGTGAAAATTTTAGCTCTCTAACTATCACGGTTCATGAGATACAGCCTGGTGACAGACGGACAGCGGAGTCTTAGTAATAGGGTCCCGTTTTTTACTCTTCGGGTACAGAACCCTAAAAAAGCAATACACTCAACAAAGTTGATACAGCCATGAAGACTCAATGCTTTTTACTGACTAGAAAACGTTTACAAAGAACTTGCAAGATGTTACCTCGCTAAACAACAAGACAGTAACTGTTTTTAGGCATGTTAGGTACTTAATACATTCTTCAATTGAGCAACGTTCGGCAGTATACGATTCCCTAACCGAGGAATCCATTGTCTATCGATGTAGTTCGTCGTCAAAGGCTGTAAGACGCGCTTTTCGTGTTCTTTAGTCTTTAAACAACGAGACAGTAACGTTCTTCAATGGCTATTGTTTTGTTTAGTAAAACGACTTTTTTTAAGAATGGATACATAATCCAAACCAAGAACTAAGACAGTAGACAAACTTAAGGTTTGCTCGTCAAACCGATGGCCGTTGCGACAGAAAGGTTTTTTTTTGAGTGGCGACCTCGCACCGGAGGACGCACGAGAAGCCCCCCGGAAAGGTAGACCGACGACATGGTCAGGATCAAGGGCAGACATAAGCACTTTAGAAAACCACATCGGTTTTTACAAAGAATTTACATTGTAACCACTTTTAAAACTTTACCAAACAAATGAAATGACTTACCACGTTTCGTGTTATGTCCACAAAAGCGATGAAGGGTGTAAATACAATACGTATTGTTAGTAGCTTATTATCGATATAATTAGCATGAATAACCTTATTACAGCGACTAGTTTGTGGAGAATAATGAGCGCAATTAGTTATTGTATGTGCGGTTCGCCATATGTTGGGCATATGGTTTCGGAAGCTGGCGCTTATTCGTGTCGAAGTTGTGTGTCCGATTTAGTAAGGCAAAACTCTCTTTTAGGTATTTTTGTACCCTTTGGGTACAGAACCACCACGTGCCAACAGCGCAGTATTTTCTATTTCGGTCACACGATGCGCAGAGACGACGAAAATCTCGAAAAACTGATCGTTATTGGGAACACCGACGGCAAAAGATCGCTCGATCGATCACCAACAAGATGGACTGATCAAGTAAAAGACTCGTCTTTAAATTCTACTCGGTTGTCAGAGACGCGCTGGACAGAAACCGGTGAAGGCAGATCATCCGCGCCAGATGCAACCCTGAAGCTGACCAGGATCCTCAGACATGTGGGGCCGGCCGCAGAGAGAGAGAGACCCAAAGGGTAAAAATGGGACGCTATTGCCAAGACTCCACTGTCCGTGTTACCAGCCTGTATCTCATGAACAAGACAGTTGACATTTTCACTGATGATTATTGTATTTCTGTTGCCGCTATACAAAAATACTAAAAACAGAATAAAATATATCACGGCCTCAAACTAGCTCACCAATTGTTTTTTTGAAAAAATAATGTTATTAGTTATTCGTGAAAACATAACATAAGTCAATGAGGCATTCATAACGCTCCTACGCTTTACCCATTTATGTTAGTGTCTTTATTCTGTGTCTATATCAAGAAATAAGATCACAGAAATATAGAATACACTCAGAAGCATTGTATAAAAGACATGTTAAATGCTTACAAAAATATTACCATTGAATAAAAGTGCTTTTAACCTGTTCCAAAGAACATGGAAATTTTGTAAGAAATTCCAGCTCCCAGCCAAGAAAACATGATTGACATTGCCTTTAGCTCGCTACCGCCCGAAAGGATATTTGGAAGAATGCTCTCCCGACTTAGGGTTGGGACAAATGTACATCCGTTTGGAAAAGGGAACATTCCTGGCTGATGTTATCATTGTGTTAGACGGGAAAGTTATACTCGTATTTGAGGGTAAGGCATTTTTGTGTCTAGGTCGCTGAAGGTTTTGTAGTGGTAGTTTGATTATTTCAACCGGTTCTCAATTCGATTGTTTTACAAATCTTTGTTACCTGAGAACTCCGTCATTTATGAACCTATAGGTTTTAGAGGGTTTTTTTCTGGCATTTTCTAGCAACCTATAGCTATATAAAAAATATCTCCTATAAGTCGGTTGTTACCCTACATTTTGTTTACTTATTTCTTTGTTTTATTCATTTTCATGTGGTGCACACCAAAGAATATTACTACTACTACTATTCCTAAGTATGTAAATAAATGTTTTCGTGCGTTTTTTTACTATTACTCAAAATAGGACTTCTGTATTTAGCAGTAGGTATTTTTGTTGGAGGACGGCAGATCTATGTCACTAACTTTTTTAGGCCCCGATATTTTTTTTACAATAATCGTTTCAAGTGTAAAAAAACTTCTTCTGTCGCATTATGAAAAAAAAAGAAAATTGTTAGTATGGAAATAGGGGTTTTAGCGCTCCGAAGAAATGTTGAACTTTGACGGTCACTTCTGACTTTTAGAGCAGTCTATGTTTAGTTTGTCCCAACTCCCATATAGACATTTGATCCCAATAAAAAATAGAATCGATTGGCATTCTCAAAAAAAATGTCAGTACCGTCCCGTCCCGCGCCGCGCGCGCACCGGTGCAATGTCGAACGTTCTTAAATGTAATTCGTGTAATATTATAATCGACGAAATGTTAGCTTACATTCAAAACAAACTTTCATTGATTGACGACAACACTTTAATTCGTATTTGTTCCACGGCATTTACGAGTGACGAAATAAAAAGATCAAAGTTATTGCTATTTGAATCGTTATCAACCGAGCAGCGAAATATTCTCCGAAAAAACAAAGGGAAAGAACGAAGAGATCTGGATGACATTGTAAAGCTAATGAAAACGACCGAGCCTGATACTATACCGGTGTTTGTAGCACGTCAACTTGAAAAACTGCCTCCAGTGACTTTCGATCACCTAAACTGCACCAAATTGTTAAAAGATTTAACTCTGTTACAAAATGAAATGAAGGAAGTGAAGGCAGCATACGCTACTGTGAGACAGTTAGAACAATTACGTAAGTATGGATTTTCAAAATATGGAACATGCTTCAATACCTCAAACGCCCTTATTTAATAAGGTAAATACGAAGCGGGGAGCTTGGATGCCTCAGATGGATAGTGGACCCATTGGAATGTCACATTATAATGGACCTGCAAAGTGAATCAAATATGTCTAAGACGTCTCAATCATTAACCGAGCCGTCTACTTCCGATAAACATGATAAGTGCATCCGCGAAATGCCCCAAAGTAAACAAACGCTCACGGCAGGTGATATTCATAGTGATAAAATAATCTCTCATAACGGCCCGCAGGCGATGACTCACAGCCAGGCGCAGTCAGTACCAGCCGTTAGCAATAACAAACAAAGAAGTGAATCTCGCAGCGACGTACGGGAGATGACGGACTACCCTCACGAGCAAAATAATGATGATGATGGCTTTACTGTCGTGACAAATCGAAAATTGAGGAGTACGAAGTACAGATACACAGGAAAAAGGGGGACAGCACGCGATGAGGAGGGAAAATTTAAAGCGGCGGATAAGAAGTGTCCCATCTTCATTTCTAACGTGCATAAAGATACTTTGGAATGTGATATTGTCAGTTACATATACAGTAAAACGAACGAAAAAGTTATTTTAGAAAAGATGCATATTAAATATGGCAAGGAGCATAATGCATTCAAGTATTTTGTTTCGGAAGATAAAGTGTCATTGTTTCTGAATGAAAATCTATGGCCGGCAGGAATTATATTCAGACGCTTTGTCCATTTTAAGCACAAGACCCCGAACAGTGATTTATTTGTAAACGGCCCGCAAACTCCATTAAATGGATAATACATATAAGATAGTGAGCTTCAATTGTAAAAATGTTAAGCGATCAGTAGATGATGTAAGAGAGTTGTGCCGCATATCAGACATTATTTCGTTACAAGAAACATGGTTACTGCCAAATGAGGTAAACTTTTTGAGTACCATAGACGGAAACTTCAGCTCGACGGGAACATCTGCAGTTGACACAAGTGCGGGCATGCTGCGTGGGAGACCATACGGAGGTGTAGGAATTTTATGGCGAAGTTCAGTGTTTCAAAATGTGTCAGTGGCACATTGCGACAACCCCCGGGTATGTGCGGTAAAATTTGTTACTCAGGATAGACCTTTTGTAGTGGTAAGCATATATATGCCGACGGACTCATCAGACAACCTAACGGAATTTACGGACTGCCTCGGGTCGGTGAGTGCTATTGTAGACGAATTTAGTGTAGAATCCGTATATGTTATGGGCGATTTCAATGCGCACCCGAATGAACTTTTTTACAGAGAACTGTGTAGTTTTTGTCGTGATCAAAAATGGATTTGTGTTGACACTGAAAGACTTGGCTTATCGAGCGATATGTTTACTTTTGTGAGTGATGCACACGGCTCGAAGAGGTGGCTGGATCATTGCATTGCAACTCAATCGGCAAATAGTTCTATTCTTAATGTAAAAGTGCAATATGATACTCTATGGTCGGATCATTTCCCAATAATATTAGAATGTAACTTCAATATACTACCTGTAAAATTGCATATACCAACATCGTTACAAAATAATGTTAAATGGGGCGAACGAACTAAAGAGCAATCGACTGTTTATAACGATGAGTGTAATCGCACATTGAGGGTAATTGATTTTCCTCCGTGTCTTGAAAAATGCTGTGATCATTTTTGTGATGATGTCAGCCATAAGCATATTATTGACACATTATATTTTCAAATTATAGGTAGTCTCAGCGAAGCTGCTATAATAAGCAAAAATGTAAATACCAAACCTAAAAATAATGGAATTATAATAGGATGGAACAGATATGTAGAACAAGCGCACCGGGAGGCTAGGGAGGCTTTTAAATTATGGTTAGTATATGGGAAACCGGACTCTGGTCCCAGTTTCGATAACATGCGTGAAACTAGGAAAATATTTAAATCCAAATTAAAATGGTGTCAAGACCATCAGACACAAATTAAAATGGATTTGATTGCTTCAAAACATGCTAATAACGACTTCCGCGGCTTTTGGAAAAGCACAAATAAACTTAATGATCGACCTGGCCTGCCGGTGAATGTTGAAGGTCACCATGATCCAAAATGTATTGCGGATATGTTTACAGAACAATTCTACGTAAAATCACAGCTGGGACCTTCACCGTGCGATATGCCTTGTGTGGATGTATTACGGGACAGAGTGGGTTTATGTTTTTCTGCCTAAGAAGTTCAGAAGGCGATTCTTTCTATATCAAGGGGCAAATCACCAGGCCATGACGGGTTAAGCATAGAACATATTCAGTGTGCTGGACCTCATATAGCGAGAGTTCTAGTAAACTATTCAATGTATGCCTTAGTCATTCCTATCTCCCCAAGGATTTAATGAGAACTATAGTGGTCCCAATAATTAAGAATAAAACGGGAAGTCCCTCGGACAAAACAAACTATCGGCCGATATCTTTAGCGACCATTGTGGCGAAAGTTTTTGACAGGGTGCTTGATACACAGCTAAAAAGTCAACTCAAATTGCACGATAACCAATTTGGTTTTCGATCGGGGGTATCGACTGAAAGTGCAATTCTGGGTCTCAAGCACACTGTTAGATACTACACAGAACGAAACACGCCTATTTATGCGTGCTTTTTAGACTTATCTAGGGCTTTTGACCTGGTCTCCTACGATGTACTATGGGATAAGCTTACAAAACTAAAATTACCTACAGCTTTAATTAACATATTTAAGTATTGGTATGGAGGCCAGGTCAACAGTGTTAGGTGGGCAGGACAACAGTCAGAGCCTTATAAATTGGAATGTGGAGTAAGACAGGGTGGTTTGACGTCTCCTACACTTTTCAATATTTACATAAATGCACTGATCGAGGCGCTGAGTAGTCAGCGCGTTGGTTGCCATATTGATGGAGTGTGCGTAAATAATCTAAGCTACGCAGATGACATGGTGCTGCTCAGCGCCTCGGTCTGTGGACTTCGAAAACTGCTCAGTACGTGTGAGGCGTATGCGGCTAGTCACGGGCTGGTGTACAATGCCAAGAAAAGCCAGTTTATGGTCTTTGAGGTCAGGTCAAAGGATCCCGGCAACGTACCTCCTATAAAGCTGAATGGAGAAGAACTAGTGAGGGTGAATCAGTTTAAATATCTAGGTCATCTAATAACGTCTGATCTCAAGGACAACCTTGATATAGAAAGAGAACGGAGAGCCCTATCTATCCGAGCTAACATGATAGCACGACGATTCGCACGTTGCTCCCCACAGGCTAAGATAACGCTTTTCAGGGCATATTGCACAACATTTTATACCTGTAGTCTGTGGAAACGGTACACGCAGAAGGTATATGGGGCTCTCAGAGTGCAATACAACGACGCGTTCCGGGTGCTGATGGGGCTGCCCCGCCGTAGCAGTGCGTCCGGCATGTTTGCCGAGGCGCGAGTAGATTGTTTCCGCGCCACCATGCGCAAGCGTGCGGCAGCCGCCGTGGCTCGCGTGCGGGCCAGCCCCAACACCATCCTTAAAATGATAGCGGACAGACTCGACTGTCCCTATGTAAATCACTGTTGCATGCTTCATGTAAAAACTAACACATAGAATAAGACAAAATTGTACTACTAACAAAATGAGTCAAAGTTACTTGAAATAAAATGATTATTATTATTATTATTATATACGCTTTTTGTGTAGGTACAGCCCTAGGGCGTGAGTTGCAAACTCCGCGATATTGATACAAGCGCCGTTAAACTATGATTGATAGTGCGCCTGAATAGAGCCTTGTCTGAATCTCGAGGCTTACGGCTTTGTTTGGATATTACGTTTTTATCAAAGCACATTGAGATGGAATTCGTCGTTACTTAACGGAGACTTTTCTTTTATTGATCTACGTCTTTAGAAGTAATTAGCGTGCGTCACGATTGAAAGACACGTAAGGGTCCTCATCGCTTCTCTCCGATCATTCTCCTTTTTCAGTTCGGTAACACCATTAGCTTTGCTCGTTGAACTGATTTTTAACATATTTTTTTTTTGATAGTAGTAATTTGTGTCAGTTATGAAACAAAAGGTTTTAATCACAAAAGACTTAGTTGTGGTACAATAACAAAAAGAGAAAAAAAACTTGCGTATAAAGAAAACATAAAAAATGTAGATAGGTTAATTTACACTTTAAATTTGATTTTTAAGGCCCAAAATCTATCTTACAATTATTGATCTAAGAAAAAATAAAAATAAAATATTTTTCATGTTAGTCAATAAAAATATTAAATAGTGTAAGTAGGTACAGCCCTAAGGCGTGAGTTGCAACTCTGCGATATTGATACAAGCGCCGTTAAACTATGATTGATAGTGCGCCTGAATAGAGCCTTGTCTGAATCTCGAGGCTTACGGCCGATTTGTTAGGATATTACGTTTTTATCAAAGTGCTTTGAGATGGGATTTTTTATAGTTTGTTATGAGGAGGTGTGACGATATGGGTTTTTGTGATGCGTCGTGGAACGCTTGGAGTATTTAATCGTGCTATTTTACACCAACGTTATCAATTGTAGGCTTAAGTAACATTATGGTAGTTGGATAATCTCCGGGGTGAGGGACTACAGTAGGTAGTAAAATATATGATTAAAAAAAATACCAGATTTTTTTCATAGGATAACCATGAAACCTAAACATAAAGATCATCATATTGTATATTTAAAAACAATTTACCTTTTCAATAATTGAAAAAGTAATGTTACCCCGTTGATATCAAGAATTCCCGGACCAAATTGATTTGTAGATAACAAAATAAATTATTAAATTTATTTCCCCAGTAATTTTGCAATAATTTAGTGAATCTTGAAATGCAAGAAATAGCAAACAGTTTGTCGCCTTTAATTAAATTAGCTAACCAGGGGGGGTATTCGACCAATTTTAGAGATATAATGGAGATCTCTCCTTTTCATCGCCATCTATCACTTTTGACGTGTGCCTACTTGACAAGTGGCGATATCCCTAGAACATCACAACTTCGTCAATTCGGACGCGCAAAATTTTCGCTTTCTTTGTATGTGACGGCATAAATAACAGGCGCATACTTTATATTGACCGCGTAGACCGTGAAATTAGTCCGTTACGTTTCGTTCAAAACAGAAATTTATATACATGAATAACATTTTTGACAATCATTATCGCCTTCGTATTTCCAAAATTGAGATGAGATATGTCACTTTTAAGCTCATCGCATTTAAATGACAGTTCAATGGCGATATAACTGTTATCTAATGGAGATTTGACGTTTGGCGATATCTCAAACGGCATTCTCGAATTGGGCCCCAGGGGCGATAATGATTATCAAAAATGTTATTCATGTATATAAATTTCTGTTTTGAACGAAACGTAACGGACTAATTTCACGGTCCGAATTGCGCGTCCGAATTGACGAAGTTGCGATGTTCTGGGGATATCGCCACTTGTCAAGTAGGCACACGTCAAAAGTGACGGATGGCGATGAAAAGGAGAGATCTCCATTATATCTCTAAAATTGGTCGAATACCCCCCTGGCCCAGAAGCCTAATAGAACCCACGAGCTTAGATGAACAAAGCTGCAGGACTGTATAGAAGGCAAAAATACTTATCACCTTCTTCCTTCGAAGAAATGTTACCGTAACTACTGAGGAAGCTATGAATGTTAATGCAATAAGCGAAGAGAAGGCTATTAAAACATCTCCTACGCATTTGGCAGAATTGCAAATACCACAGAGAATATTACAGTGCAGAGGTTATACTACATTACCAGTTTGTAAAAATTGGGAAATCTAGAAGTACGCCAATGTTCAAATAGTAGTTTATGTGACTGTACATAATGAAGGGTATTAAACACGAGTGTGGGTTTATGAAACGCGCCGAAGGCAAGTTTCATAATAACATCACACGAGTGTTTTAATGCCTAATTATGTACGGTTACATACACTACTTTATCTAGCCACATATCATAGGCCTCCATGATGCATTCAGGAGTCGCACATTACGACAAATATTACCCGGTAATGGCGGCAATGAAGTTTTCTGGCAGCTGTCATAGTTTTTTTTTAATTCAGAGACAAAATAGAGTTGGCCCCAACTATAATATCGTTCGATATCTTACTACGTGCGACATTTGTCAAATTTGATGTAAATTGACAATTCATTTCGAATTAAACGTCATCTCGACTGATATTAGAATAGAGGTCAAATCAAATTTCTTTGTTTTTCAAAGATGCTCGAAATTTGGATAAATAATATTATCGAAATCGATGTTATTATTTAGCAATAATGACATTTTCACAAATAAGAAATTTGTTCTAATAAAACAGTCTATTTTTATGGTGGTCATAATGTGCGGTTCTTGAACGCATCATGGAAAGTTTATGATATTTGGATAGATAAAAGTACTTAAATGTGCAATTTCCACATTCTACAACCTCAATTTCTATACAGCATTAAGCAAAAAGAAATGTCCTGGCGCCTATTTATTGGTCCTTTAATTCGTGATATTTAATAAGCCAATAATGAGGTAATAAATAAATAATAACTTTCAGACAACCTCACACAAATCAACTATGTATGTATAAATTAATATGATTAGATCGCTTGTTACTCTAATCAGTAGGTACCTACATAATTTCTTGAGTGTCAATTATGTTCCTAATATGACCTAATTATAGCAGTAACAAGGTTTCCCAAGTACAAAGAACTAGTTTGCGACGCGGCTAAAGGCAGCGTCCGTAGATCGCGATATAACCAAAATCCTGTTATTTAGCGCTCCAGGAAATTAGAAATGCACGCGATATAAAACGATCTTTTCTAAACCGAAAGCAATATCCTTGTAAAACCTCTTCATGATCCGTCGGAGTTGCAGAACTGTTACATACATTTTATAACTAGAAAGTATCAACTAACCAAACCTACCGAAACTATTTCAGATCGTAATTTATCGGACTGACATTCAATCTGCATTTTAGATAAATGTCATCGAATCCCCCTTCATTCGACCCTCAGTAATCAGTATTACTACCAATGGAGGAGGCAGATCGGTTAACTTATATTTAATTAAAACACTTCACTCTTATTTGACGTGGCACCAATTTTAAAATAGAAAATGTTTGATCGAAAAATGCTTAATAAAGTATATTCAATCCAAAAACTTAATTATAATTACTGTACTATTGTACCGTATCTACTTAAGGTTGTGGATATTTTAAATAACTACGAGCACATTTTAATATTTCTAAATTATCCGAATAAGTATTTTCTTTTTAGGTCCTTGTTTATAATTAATACGTTTATTTATTTACCGTAGGGATGTAGGCCGGTTATAAGGAAGTATTTACGATTTGGTTTAAATGAAGATTCTGTCACTGTCAGGTGAAAAATTTAATAAAATATGGTGTAATTCAGAGGAATTGCAGAGGCAAGCCGCCACCAGACAAATATCTATAATTTATTGTATTTCGGTCTTAAATAATTATATTCCAAAGTAAAACAAGTCAGCAGCGAACGTTTTTCGACGGAGTTTTTGTTTCTGGTATTCAAGTAACAGTTTAACTACTGCCCAACAAAGATAATACGTTTTCTGCGCAAATATTGAATGTCCACTCCAAACACTGCGCTGAGCGAGCTCAGTTCGCATCCGGACTTGAACCACTTAGTATTGACTGTCATAAGACTGTTTGGAAAACGGTACAGAGAAATGGTACAGTATACGGTAATAAAACGATTGGTGTAATTTCAAAACACTATTTCACCCGGTTATGTTAATTACTAACGTTTGATTGACGTGTTTGTTTGTTATCAAATGTAATTAGAGGGTGAAATTAGGCCTTATACTTACTAACAAGTTTAACTTTCAGAAGTTCCAGCAGTTTTATACTTCGAAACAACCTCAACTCTAGCAATACGCGGTTTAATCTATACTTTAAACGTAATTGTACTACATAAAGTGCGATTGGGTTTCTAGAAAATAGATTACATTCATAAATACTGAAAGTTTACGTTAAGTTTAATAATTATGGGAAATTATTGACTACATTATGCTTTCCAATTTATTCTGCAAACAGGCCACAAAGGCACGTTAATAAACGATATACTCGTATTACTATTTTACTACTTTGGTACTTTGTCGCGGAACTACGCTCCATAATAATTTTCATCCTACATTTTCATTTAAGAAACCGGAGTTAAAAGTATCGTTTTACGCCCGCAAGCTAACTCCGCAGTAAATTTCCCTCAATAGCCATTAAGATAACCGTAATACGGGACAAAACACTACATTACATACTTTAAATCAGTCATACCACTACCGAATGTGGGCGAATTAGCTTTTAATCTTTCATTTTATCTCACTAGAGATACCTCTCCCAGTTTTCGTGGCTCGTTTTTGTAAATATTTTCAACTAAAACAAACATTAAAACTATTACACAATCAAAAGGGCGTAAAAGGCAGTTATTATTGAGCAAGAAACGCTCTTTTACGGTAAAAGTGGTGGAGATAAGTATTATCTTAATGACGACTTAATATAGCCCGAGAGCTTAATTTATTATTTTTCGTGTAGAATTTTGTACTATTTTGTCAGGTTAAAGTGTTTATATGCAGCACATAATTTGTGTTTGAAAAAACTGTGAACTAGGGAAAACGGATAGCTTTAATGAATGATGATAACGAAGTCGTCTTTTCTTAAAATTAAATCTATAAATGGTATGGGTTTGCACCACTTGGAGTTTTGTTTAACTAAACGTGTAGTTGCCTGGTTTTAATTATGTAGGAGGAAAACAAGTATAATTTCGCAAAAAAACGTTTGACTTACAATCATTTTACAAATGTACATTTCACAACTGCATCATTTCCCAAACTCTTCATAACACAATTAATAAGGATTCGGTTACTGATACACCACACGCAGATCGCTGGTGTGGCCCGCTCGCTTTGCTCGCTCGGCTTGTACGCTAGTCAATATGATACAAACCTAACCTAACCTACGTATTTGCTGACTTTCATTATTCTCATTACATTAATAACTTTAAAATGTTATTTATTTTTTTCGTTCCCGTTATATTTGACGATTTTATTAAATAAACATTTTTAGCAAACGTTATTTTGTCGATTACATTGAAACGTAACCATCATTTGCTACATGATACTTGTGAAAAATTAATCATATTTGTTGTAATACGCGGGGTATAGAGCCTTGAAGAGTATATTTATTTAAGGATTTTGGTAAATAGAAATTAGAAAAAGATGTTGACGATTAAAATGTATATTCGAAAGTGTAACAGTAAATTTAAAATATGACATAACTATAAAAAACTTAATTATTAAAAAGTCTAGACACAACTAAGGTTACTATCTACAACAGCCGCCCTTAATCGAAGTTGTGCCAAAAAGACTAAAACAAAATTAAGTTCCTAGTCCTAACTTAACTATACATCGCTTATGTACAATTGGGCCAAGTGGCTTTGTTAAGACATCTGCAGGCATATCACTGCTTTGCACATATTCTAAATTAACAATATTACTAGATACTTTTTCCCTAATAAAATGAAATCTCGTATCTATATGTTTCGTCCTGTTGTGGTGTACAGGATTTCGAACGAGATTCATGGCACTCTGGCTATCAGAAGCTAAGTTAATTGAAGAAAACTTACCCGTTATTTTATAAATAAAGCGACGTAAGTAACAAGCTTCCTTTGTAGCAGACGCTAGTGCCATGTATTCGGCTTCCGCGGACGACAACGCAACTGTCGGTTGCTTCTTTGACTCCCAGGATACTGGACCGCCACTTAACTTAAAAGTGTAACCAGTGTATGACCTTCTGTCAATTACACAGTTCGCCCAATCTGCATCACAGTAACCTCGTAAAGGTTCTCCTGTTCTCCTATAAACCAAAGAATAGTTTAAAGTACCTTTCAGGTACTGCAGGACTCGCTTTGCAGCATTCCAGTGTTCCTTTGTAAAACACGTATTAAACTGACTTAAATAACTTGTTGCGTATGCAATATCGGGTCGTGAGTTTACCGTCAAATACATGAGGCATCCTATTAAGTTCTGATAAGGATAAGACTCACCAACTTGACCATCCGTTCTACGTTCCATAGTCTTTTTCACTAAAGGAGTGTCCACTGTCTTGCAATCCTTCATATTAAACTTTTCGAGTAAAGATAGAATATAATTCTTCTGATTTATTTTTATATACTCGGAATTGCTTTCCACTTCTAAACCTAAATAGCATTTTAATAGTCCGAGATCTTTCAGAGAAAAATATGTAGACAAATCTTTCTTGACATTGTCAAAAGTCAAATCTGATTTATAAAAGACAATTATGTCATCGACAAAAATACCCAAAATAATAAGTTCATTTCTAAAAAGTTTCGTATAAACGCAAGGCTCGGAAGGAGTTCCTGTAAAACCAATTTCTAAAAGCGTTTCGTTCAACTTTTTATACCAAGCACGGGGCGCCTGTTTAAGGCCATAAAGAGATTTCTTCAGCAAACAAACCTTGTTTTCCTTGCCCTTTTCTCTGTAACCAACAGGTTGCTCCATAAAAACCTCTTCATCCAAGTCCCCATTCAGGAACGCCGTATCCACGTCTAAGTGCCTCATTTTTAAGCCCTTTTCTGCAGCTAAGGCAAACAACGTGCGGAGGGAAGAATGACGAAGAACTGGAGCGAATGTCTCTGTATAGTCCACACCTTGGACTTGATTGAAACCTTTGACAACCAGTCTAGCCTTATATTTGATGACGTTTCCATGAGCGTCCCGTTTCTTCTTATAAACCCATTTACATGGTATAACCTTCTTGTTCGGTCTATCCACCAGGTTCCATGTATGGAGTTTCATTAACGACTTATACTCGTCAGCCATTGCATGGTGCCACTTTTCAGCATCATTGGCATGAGTAGCTTCATAATAAGTCATAGGGTCAGAATCATCAATCGACACATTATATGAAAGGAAATCAGGTGGTTTCCTACTTCTTGAGGGGTACCTCTGCTCAGGAATATATTGTTCCTCTTCCACATCTGCTGGTTCCACATCGACACTATGAGGTAACTCATGGAGAGACTCGCACTCGCTATCTTCCATATCTGCTGATTCTACAGCGCTATCCGGATTTACCCGTGAAGATGGTCCAGCCTCAAGTTCGGTATTCCCAATACAGTCGAAGAATTGAGGATCTTCGTGCTCAGTACAGAGCTCATTTTCTTCAAAGATCAGTACGGAGTCGGACTGTGCCACAGGCTCATTCTGCCTCTGCTTCAACGTTGTAAAACTATTTTCAAAAAAGGTTGCATCTCTGGAAGTAATTACTTTTCGAGGATTAGCTGGATCCCTAAACATGTATGTATTCGGATTCTCAGAATAACCGACGAAAATCGCTTCCTTTGCCTTGACATCAAATTTCTTCCGGTGACACGAAGGCACATGGACAAGTGCTCTACATCCGAACACTCTCAGATGTTCAAGATCACTTCTACGACCACACCATCTATCATATGGAATTTGTCCACCTAAAGCTCGATGAGGAGACCTGTTCTTTAGGTATACGGCAGTTTGGAAAGCATCTTCCCAGAAAGCTTTTGGCAGTGAGCTTTCAGCCAACAACGTCCTCGCCTTCTCAGTAATGGAACGGTGAGTACGTTCTGCGACTCCAACTTGTTGAGGGCTGTATGGCGTAGTCGTTTGATGTTCGATACCTTTTGAAGCAAGATAATCGACAAACTCTGTATTCACGAACTCTTTTCCACCATCAGTCCTAACCGCTTTAATTTTATTGTCTAATTGATTTTCAACAAATGTTTGAAACAGGCAGAATTTATTTTTAACTTCAGTTTTGGAAGGGACAAAATAAGCAAACACCTTTCTCGTAAAATCGTCTACAATTGTCAACATATACCTATTACCTTGAAAGGAGGTTGTAGAGACCGGTCCTAGCAAATCCATGTGGATCAACTCTAGAGGAGAAGTAGCTCTATTATGCGCTACTTTCTTGAAAGGTTTCCTTGCTTGTTTACTTTCCACGCAAGCGATGCAACTACTTTTGTCTACTTTACTAAACTTTACGCCTACCTCGTGATTCTTCAGTTGATTCATGCCTATACGACACAAATGTCCTAACCTCTTGTGCCAGAGCTCATAACTATTGTCCTGACAGCCAGAGTGCACATCTTGTGTCAAATTATTATTCGCCACATTCTCGGGAACATTAACAGTACCGTCTAAAACGTACAATCCACCACAGGGCGAGGCATGTAAAACGGAATCACCTGTAAAACGAAAAGTATTAGATTTATAAAAATTACAACCAGTAGTATCAAAAACACAAATAAAACCCTTATCAACAGCTTTCTTTACAGAAATCAAGTTAGCTTTTAAATCTGGAACAAAAGCAACATCACTTATCTTGTTGATAACATTTTTGGGTGTGTTTAGTGAAATGTCTCCAATTCCGCAGCATTTAATTCGTTCACCATTAGCCACTGTAACGCTACCATTATTGAGAGCCGTAATATCTTGGAACCAATCACGTCGTGACGTCATATGTTTTGTACAACCTGAATCTACGTACCATTGGTCCTTGTTTGAGCTTCCAGAAGTGTTAAGAGCGGTAAATGTGGCGTCGTTTACTTTTACTACATTAACCTTCTCTTTATTCTTCCTTAACGGACAGTTTGGTCTCTTATGGCCAGGCACTTTACATTCGTAGCATATAACTTCCTTCTTCTTTGACTTAGGCATCTTCTTAGTAAGTAAAACCGAATCTCCAGGTACAGCTGCGTCCTTAGACATTTCGTTCAGCAGTTTTGTCTTCACCAAGTCAGTGGTCACGTCGACATTACAATTTTCTAGTGCCATAATGAGAGGATCATATTTTGGGGTGAGTCCTCCTAAAAGTATGGCTGCAAGCGATGTGTCCTCTATAACCTTGTCTATATCCGCAAGATCCTGTGCGGTTGACATAACTGCATTAATGTACAGTTCGATGTTTTCAAAGTCCGACAAGCTTAATCTGTACAATTTTCGTTCTAAAGCTAGTCTTCTACCTATTCCCTTATCCTCAAAAGCTTTCTGCAAAGAATTCCATGCTTCGGCTGCAGTTTTGGCACATCTGACGTGCGTGATAGCTGCACCGTCAACTGTTAAGCCAATTTTTGCTAGCGCTTTTGCATCGTTTCGTACCTTTGTCGAAGCAGGGGTCGTGTCATCTTCCGGATAACCACATATTGTTGCCCACAGGTCTTCATGTAAAAGATAATTCCTCATCTTGAATTTCCAGGTAGGATATCCATCCTTATTTCTTATACAAAAAGATGGAATTGAAGATGAACTCGTAGGGGAATTCGACTTATTGACACTCGAGGAGTCTCCAGTTTCATGTGACATTTCGATTACTACTATTTTCAGTCACAATGAAAACCACAACTTTTTCACAATTTTTACACAAACCTTTTACTCTTCTACGTCTTCGTGCTGATAACGTGTTGTAATACGCGGGGTATAGAGCCTTGAAGAGTATATTTATTTAAGGATTTTGGTAAATAGAAATTAGAAAAAGATGTTGACGATTAAAATGTATATTCGAAAGTGTAACAGTAAATTTAAAATATGACATAACTATAAAAAACTTAATTATTAAAAAGTCTAGACACAACTAAGGTTACTATCTACAACAATATTCTATCGTAAAGCTACAATATTTTATCGTAACAAAAGTGGCTACTATTAAATCCGATCATATTTTTTCGGATTAGTATCGGGAGCAGTGTGTAAGTGTAACCGCACTTACAGTTTTAGTGTGGTAAGTACCTTACACCGGTCATTTAGTGTAATAAAGTAGATCTGTCAAAATGATAGCTTGACGTTTTTGTCGTAATAGAAGCTTACTTTTTTATCGACGGACAGACAATGGAATTACGCCTACATAAAATTATCGCTTCAAATCTGACGAGTTACGTATACCTTATGTTGGTAATGTAAAATTGTGTTTCTACTGCATTTGTTTCAAAACATACTATACCGGATTTGAATTTACGATAATACTTAGAATAGAGACTTATGTATCTTAATAGGTCACAGATTTTTTTTTATGACAGCCTCAGCGCGTCTCATAGGCATGACGTTTTTTTTTTAGTATGTCAATCGAATCTATTTTTATCGGGTTCAAATGTCTATATGGGACTAACTACACTTAGGCTAAAAGTTAGAAATGACCGTCAAAGTTCAATATTCCTACAGAGAGCTAAAATTCGTTTGAATGGCCACCTAATCTAAATAATTTGCCATTCTTACCGTGAAAAAAAAGTGCTTTTATCATCTAATTATTTATTTGTTAATATATGAGGATTCTGAAAACAAACAAACAACGACCAATAAACCATTCACTGAAAATAAATAGCTCAACTAATTTATCTACTTGAGAAAATAAATAGCCAAATTGTGCTTAGTACCTAGTAACCAAAATTATGTTAATTTTACAAAACTTATTTTGATTACTAGTAGCCCTCAGTTTATCGGTACTCCGATTTATGTATATATATATTTCAGTGTAGATCTCAAGCGTTTTATTCAAGATAAAATATACATAAATAAACGAATAAGTATCAGACAACCTAACACAAAACGATCTCGTCCCAAATTAAGCTCAAGAAGGATTGTGTTATGGGTACCAGACGACGATATACATACTTATATAGATAAATATATACTTAAATACATAGAACAACATAATGTTTGGCATTTGTGCTTGGGTCATCCCAAGCACAAATATATTCGAGTTAATCACACAAATATTTGCCGGACCGCCGGCTCAGTAGGCAAGCGCTTACAATACAACCTGAGCCAACCGCGTCGTCAAACACCAATATACCACCATAAATAACCATCTGTAGTGCTTTATTCTGCAATCATCACATATGTAGCACTTTTAGACTATTGAGAAAGATGTGCCGTTCGCGAGAGCGTTTCCCGATTTGTATGGAGTAAGAACGTTCTCTCGAAATTTTACCATACAAAATGAGGAAATTTTACCATACAAAATGAGAAAATTTTACCATACAAAATGAGGAAATGTTCTGGAAATCCTCGAGAACGGCACATCATTATTCATTACATATCTTTATATTTATTGCTTTAAGTATAAAAAATATGTCAAAAGTAATAAAAGAAACGTTAATTCTAATAAATAAAGTGACGGGAACCGCAAAGATCATAAAATTGGGGAATTTTATGTTCAAACGTTAGGCGATATTTTTCTCACTGAGTCACTGTTCTAGTTAAACAGTCTTGTTAGTTTATCGGTGTACACCTATTTTGTAGAACGACTGTTCATTCTTCTGAGAATCGATAATGGTACGAGGTTGTCTTGTAATGTAATACATTATTTAACTCGTTCTAGTTTTAAGGTTGTCAAAAAAACATGAAATGTTTCCAGCCTTGATAGTTGTGCCAAAAGCTTTTTAACTTTTTAACATTTTTAAATGTAAGAGTGAAGGTGCGTATGTGATTGAATATACTACATCCATTTCTGGTACTATCAGTATAATTTTTGGCAGCATTTTTGTGGGTAAATATTTCTATAGATATAATGTATTATTGTATAAAACATAAATTCACGGATCCCACATTTAAACTGTGAAAACAGTTTTGTGGGACGATGTACCTAATGTAATGAAATGTACTTGATATTTGACTAAATATATAAATAAATAAATATCTGGTACTGTCAGCATCATGTAGTTAGTAGAAGCACAGAATAGATAATACAAGTAGAAGTCAAAGTGATCAAATCTTAAAACATCCTTACGGCTATGGAAATAAAGGAAATCATAATCTGTTCCGATATATTTACTTTGGTTGCTACTCTTTGATGCTGACTGCACTTACACTTATATGTCGTATACACAACTTATATCCGGACATGTGATAATGCAATTGTAGAGTTTTAACCAATTTCGGTGCTCGCATATTCAATAATCATAAATATTTGCAATATACACGATGATTTTTAATCGGTGATCAGTAGCAAAATATTAATATTTAGCTAAAATTAAACTTAATACGCGAGGTCCCGCACAATCACCTCACTGTTAAATTAATTAAAAGTTAAAACATAATTAAAACTAATAACCACTAGATACATGGTCATCCTACATAAATTATTGAAATACGATACCTACGTCAAGTGTCATCGCTTTGGCGGGAAATTTTACGAAATTTTCTACGATTTTGTTTATGTAATGACAATGACAACGACAAGAGGTTGTAATGTAAGCACACCGATACAGATTAGTTCGGTGACAAGGAATTTAAGACTAAGAAGAAAATTGGTTTCAAAATAAAAAAATATCATAGAAAAATAAAAGTTTGTTTTCATGTAATTACGACTTCAACGTGACCGCCGTCAATTACTGAGTTAGAAAAGTTGGTACCTGATCACCGATTAAAAATCATCGTGTATAAAAACAATAACATGATTCAAACGTTTTCCCCGAATTAATCTACTCGAACTTTTTTATTTCCATTAGTCTATCGGCGTCAAGAAATCACTTAACCTCGACGTGTCAAAGCCTTGTAACAAATCTACTTATAATCCAAGAGGATTTTATGGCGATCTTGCCACTTGTCCAGTGATATGTCGACCGCAGGAATGTATAGTAATCGCTATTAGCTTTGCCGGATACTATGGTTATTTCCCATTCGATATTGCACCTTGGGAGAATGCTATGGGGTTCAGTTTCGTGTGAATTTATTTGGATTTAAAAGGCAGACTACATTTTGTATCATTAGTCATGGGTCTCTTCATTCAATATCGGCTCTGCGGTGAGACCCACGTCTCGTTCTTTGTCGGCGTCCATTGTTATTCCTTTTAACAAAAAAAGGCTTATGTTCACTTTCGCTTAAAGCGCTTTATGTCTTTTTTTACAAACAATATTAATCCTTTTTTATAGTATGCGTGGCTAATTTATATTGGTTCTGTGGCGAATTTCTGCGAATAGATTTTTTGTTTGGATATCCGTTTAAAAATGGTGTGATGTGGGGCATTGGATTGGGTTTTGGTTGTAATTTTTTGGGTTCAAATGGGTTATTAACGACCTGTCTGTATTGGCAATATTTTTAGATACGCCAAGCGCATGTCATTGTTTGTTTTATTTTGTTGTATAAAACTTATTGTAGTTTTGGTCAAGGTGAATTAAATTTGAAATAGTGTTTATGCCAATGCAAGCAAAATTAATACTTTTATTCATCATTTCATTATTTGATACTAACCAGGTGTTGTATTTTTTAGTTGTTTTTTTTTGTTGTATTTTATGTTAATGCTCGATTTAAAATAACGGGTTCATGATTGTAAACAGATATTAAAGTACTTACGTTTCTCCTTCGTATCTTGACATTCCATATTTTGTCTATTCAATTTATATCCAACATACAGATTTAGCGCAAAAATAACTACTAATGATGAATCATTAATCTATACTTATTAATTTAGTTAAAAATAATTCTGGTAAAAAAAGTACGATGGAAATTATAAACACAGCGTGCTTATTAGTTTATTTCATGATATGAATTAAGACTGAGTTTTCACTACCTCTATCTGCATAATCGTTAGTTACGCCATTATTTGACTAAACACTTATTTAAATTTAGAACAGCCTGTCAGCACTCAAGATGAATTCGAAAAACAAAATCAAACGGTGTGTTATTAATATTTCAAAGGCGATTTATTGTGTTTGCTGAGTAATAAATAATATCCAAGCTTGTTAGTGTTGCTGGAGACCTACAGGAATAATTATGGACTAAAAATGTTGCCTGGGGAGACCTCCCGTTGGCGCTGTTGAATTTGGGTTATTTATGAGACTTCTAATAAGATTACCTGCACTTTTTGCAGATTAATTGGATAATAAACTTATTGGAAACAAAGTTTTAAACTAAAAATAAACTAAATATTGATGTGTTAGCTAAACCCTGTTCTAATATCAATGTTTCTGTTTAGCACGATGGCAGACTACTACAGACTGTCTAATCTTAATGGCTATGGTAATAAATTCGCCATTAGTAGATTTTGTTTCCATTGTACAAAATTGAATTACGTAATAGTACATTACATACACCGACAGACCTCGTAGGCGATGGAGGGATGTCTTGGGCTCATTTTCGAAGGACTGGCCAGATACAGCTCAAAACCGCGACAGATGGAAAAATAGGGGGAGGCCTTTGCCCAGCACTGGGACATAACACGCTCATAATAATCAGATATTTTGTATAAAGGGCGGAAAATCTCACAAACAATCAGATATTTCAGGGTTTTTTATGATTCAGAATTAAGTTTTGCCCAACATTAACATTCCTTTCCCGTATCTCTATTTTGTACTTAGTCTGTTTTCATTTACAGAAAAGGGACTGAAAGTCTAACTTAATATTTTTTCTCTCCAGTAAAACAAAGGCTTTTAGACATCATAGTTAGTTACGACATTATTCCTCGAAGTGTTCTCTTGATAAACTCGTTTAAGAGACTCGCGAAAACTTTTCCACCTTTGTAGAAAACGTCGTAAGTGACATGAGTTTCCTATCGCAATGCGCCCTTTCAAGTTAAAAGTTAAGTTTTCACTTTCCTTTGTAACCGAGACGTTCGGGACCAGTGCCGCCATCTTACGGATTAGCCTGGAATTACGTGCACGTCACGTAGGTGAAGCGAGCTACGAAATCTTATTGGAGTGAGCGTTTGACATCGAGTTACCAATACGAATAGAGTAATTGATTTTCAAAACAATGGAACATCAAAATATTATGTAGGAAAGGAAACGGCGTAACAATTTGCCGAACATGTTTTGACATAAAATCATTAAATTGATTTTTATGATAATTTATCTCAAAGAGAATAAACAACGAAGTCTAATATAGGTAAATCAGCGTGCTTGTATGCCAAAACAAATTAATTTAGATCTGAAGTCATTATTTTAGGCAACAAATCACCAAACACGCCCAATTCTTTTAAACATAAACCAACAATGTGGCTAACAAAAAACATAAACCAAGAAGTGTCAAAGTTTTCAATCAATTTTTTTTTAAATTTTAACATAGAATTTAAATAATATACCTACTTAAAAAGCTGCAGCATAATCTTACTAGATAAATGTCAAATTATTTCGAAAATTCAACTAATCCTAAGCAAGTAGCTTTTTTAATATCCTAATATAATTATTATACCTCGTAAGTAAAATAAATACCAAACTTGTAATACTGTCACAATTAAGACACTATCCAGCCCTATTAGCAGAGTCAAAGTTATTATTAAATTAACTTAAATAGCACCAAAGTGACCTTAAGAATAATTTACCAGGGTCCCACTCCTTAATGAAGACTAGTGCCCTCTAGACGGCCATTCGGGTAAACTTGCTCCATTAAGACATTAGTAACTCGCTGTGTGATAAGGAGGTACACTTAATAAATAGTATTTTATGCAACCGTTGTATAAGAGGGGGCAAAAAACGCGAGTGGCATGGGTTACGATGTGAGCGCAGCGAACATCGTAAGAAAGATGCCACGAGCGTTTTTTGACCTACTTATACAACGTTGCATACAATACTTTTTCTACGACTCGACATTTCATAAATAAAATGAAAATAAACAACAAAGAAAATAATTACATGTTCCCGCTCGGAATCAACAAAATTAAAAAGAAAAATTGTCTCTGATAAACTTTTTTTTTATTGACATCCATCAGTCAAAAAAATATTAACTTATACATAAAGGTATACAATCACCATACTAAACATCTGTCAAAAAAATTAAACTTATACATAAAGGTATACGTTCACTATACTAAACATCCATTCACTGAAGATAAAACTTTTTTTTTAAAGTTGGCAGCAATGCCTTAGTACAAAAGTTTTTTTTTTTAATTTGCAAATTGTGTGAATGCATCTGTTCATCATGTAATCTAAGGTAATAAGTGATGGTTTTTTGGCGACATTATAACATCGGTTAGCAGTGTGTTTTTGAGCAGTAGAGTATAGACTTTTACAGACTTTCATAATTTATGTCTTTATATTAGAGTTAGTAACTATATAAATGACAGAAAAAAGTACTGGAGTAGAAAAAATAGTTTACGTAATATTGTCTAAGGGACCTGTATAGTCAGTCACGTAATAGGCGCCTATATACATTTTTAGGATGCCAATCGATTCTACTTTTCTAACTATACTTAGACTGTTTTAAAAGTCAGAAATGGCCTTCAAAGTTCAACATTCCTACTTAAAATGCTCCATACAAATGGCCACCTAAATTTTGACGTCATTCGTGGGTTGGATACCAATATTTAATAATAATAATACAATACTTTATTGCACACCAATAAAAGTTTACAAATGGAAACAAGACAAATACAATTTATAAATAAAAAAATAATAAAAATTTATAAATATTTGTATGGAGACTATAAGTAATTTTCCATTTTCACCGTGAAAAAGTGATGTTCATATTTCAATCGCATAGGTCGAGCGGGACAAATATGAAACTTGAAAAATCACAATAATATCTTCTCTCTGAACATAGTGTTTTAAATAAACATTTAATGTAGACTCACTCAGATATATATACGGAACCCTATAAAACAGGAATCACCAACACGGGACGTTTTTATATGCAAAATATGATTATGAAACTTTAATAACGACATTCCAGGGACGTATAATAAAAGAAACTATAATGAACCATCAAGGAACAATACTGAGTTTTTTCGCTTAAAAGTCCTCGTTATTTAATGTACGCGAATTTAGCTTATTTTATCCAAGTATCACGTATCCAAGTACATAATGCTAATATAATTTAAATCTGCATTGTTTAAGCGCTTTTACAGGTGTAATTCTGGATAAGGAAATAAACCTAAAATTCTCGTTCTTTTTATGTAATACGAACCAACAATACCTACATCATAAAAATATTATGTGACATTACATTATAGTTACGTTAATGAGTCGTTTTAAAAAACATGTATTAAGGGCTTTAATTAAAACAAAATTTAATTGATTCCTTTGTGTAACGATAGGTACCCATATCTTTTGTATGACTAACTTTCGTTACACAAGAGACTCGATCGTAATTTTGTTTTTATTAAGCTTTTAACTATGTACATGTTTGAAAATTACTCTAATATTCATTATCATCATCATTTCAGCCACAGGACGTCCACTGCTGAACATAGGCCTCCCCCAGTGACCCACTTCCACTCTAATATTGCGACATGAATATACACTACGCAGCTACATTTTACCGAGTCACGTAATAATTAATACGTCTAGCATAACTTTGACACGCGACTTTTTGTCGGGCGACAAATATTACCTGTCACTTTCCTTTCAATACCGTGCGAGCAAGACAGGAGATGCTGGCTCGCGTGACAAACGAAGTCGCGGCATGATTTATAATTCATTAAAATAGTATAAATCTTATAATTCTCTGATATTGAAAGAATCTCTAGGAGCCCTTAATAAAGTTAGCCTTTTTTTATCTGAGATTTTATTTAATTATTGATGATATTATGACATACAAAAAATAGTGCGTGGAGGCCCTCCGCGCAGAAGAAGTGAAACTTCGTAATGTGGAAATGAAAATAGGAAGTGTTAGAAATTGTTATTTCAAAAGAGAAAACCTAACAATCAATTGATATTCACAAGAGACGTATCTTGACATAACGTTAAACGTTTAACGCAACCTTGTTGGAAGTCGCATTAGAAGTGTAAAGGACGGCTAAAAATGATTGACCCAATTTACTAACGCAATGCCATTCGTACAGTTACAGTACACTTTAAATGCTTTAATAATATTTTTTCTGTGTTTTCCGTTACCAAAAATTTCGTACTGGAATTTAAGCCAGCGGCAATCGGAGTTATAACTTTAACGGTGAATAAACTGTGCATAATTCTGACATAATATTTAATATTAAAACCCAATGGTAAAAAGTTTCGGCAACGAGTTACTTATGTGAAATGTCTTTCTGTACTTTGTTTGCACCATAATGATGACAGGGATAGAACTAGAGACTTGGATGGGAATGGATGATATTTTTAAGAATTCTTGATTTTTGTTTAGGGTTCCGCACCCAAAGGGTAAAAAATGTGACCGTTACGAAGACACTGCTTTCCGACAGACAAACGGCTGTCTGTCGGTCTGTCCGTCCATCTGTCTGTCTGTCCACCTGTCACCAGGCTTTATCTCATGAACCGTGATAGTTAGACAGTTAAAATTTTCACAGATGTATTTCTGTTTCCGCTATAACAACAAATACCAAAAACAGAATAAAATTAATATTTAAGTGGGGCTCCCATACAACAAACGTGATTGGTTGCTTTAACTTTGCATCTCATTTGTATGCGGCGCAATACATACCAGATGCAAACGTAATTTAACCTGGCCAGTTAAGATGGGTAGTGTTTGTACGAAAACCTCGGTGCGCGACCCCGACTCGCACTTGGCCGGTTTTTTTTAGAATACTTTTTTCTTTTATAGGTAGGAATAACGACGCTCAAATGCCCAAAAATCATAATCAAAGAACCTTAACCTTAACCTATGTAAACTCTACCTTAACAATCATTAAATATTAGGTAAGTAATTTACAACCGCTACTTACTAAAATCCGCCGCCTAATTAACTTTAAACTAAGAAACTTTTATCACACAAGCGAAACCAGAATAATTCAAGTTCTTAATTATTTTGTAACATAAAAGATAACTCTGATTTATTTGTCGGCCGCCTTTGGAGATAGCAGTTTACGATGTTTCTGATAACCGTACGTAATTGTTTGTTTCGACACTTTAATCGACTTGAACGAGAAATATGTATCTTTTAATATATTACGAGGCCTACTAGAGTCGTTAGTAGCACGTGACTCGTATAATAATTGGTGAATTATTATAATTTATGACAGACCACAATTTTTATATTGAACTATTGATACAGTTTTTTTTTATTGTGGCTTTCACCTTCTTTCTGAGCAAATGGTATTTTGCCAATGACTCGTTTCGAATCGCACACGGCGACAAGGTTGAGGATTGATAATTATCACGTTGTACATTGGGATGCTTTTTGTAGTGATAGCAATTTACAAAAAAACACACGGTCTATCGGGCCTTGACCTACGAGGGTTATTTACGCTTCAAGTTGAATTCTTCATCAACCATTCACTGATACGTTAGTTCACTGCAAAATACGCTATCAATACTACATATTGAACAACAAAAATGAATAAATAACGAACAACGAAACTTAAAGGCATGCGGCCATCTTTGGTCCCGAACCGGAAGCCGTGATACAAAGATATCAAAGCCGAAAGAAAAATTTAAATGACCTGCGTTACCGGAGTTGTGGTGAGTGTAGTACATTTAAAAAAAAAATAGACATTACATGTTTCATAAATTATAAAAATAACAGCACCCTCTCGCTTGCTCGTTCACTGCTGTAAAATAGGGTTTACTATTGGAAGGCATAAAATCATTAATACTAATATGGTTACGCATAATTGCTTTTCGCCGAAAATGAGATGTGCATAAGCCTCATTACGCATATTTTTTTACGCATAACATTAAAAAGCATAAATACAGAAAGCATAACCGTCATGAAGACTAATAACAAAAAGCATAAGCATAAATAGGCATAGGTAATAATCAATTGGCATCATATCATAATGCATAACGCTATTATTCTATTAAAAGTTGCACTACGAGAGAAGGTTAGTATAGTGTGTATATATATATATATATATATCCTGACCGTTTTCGGCCACGGCGACTGCTTCAACTCCTCTGTTAGCGTTCGTGTGCTCTCATGTGGCTAACGTAGCCGATCTTGTTATTAAAGCCCCGTGAGCACAACGGGCACGAGAGAACACCATTATTATAATTATAGCTGATCACCGCTGGTATACCGGGTGATCAATCCAAATGGGTCAGTAGGGAGAAAACGAAAACTATAAGAGATAGGGAAACTTGTTCTTAGGAACCATGGCTTCGATTTTAGATTTATTAAAAACTGCATTCAATTTTTTTCGTATATCTCGATGAAGTGATGTACGAGTATATCTCTCTTTCGATGTAGTGGGTCGCTTAAATTTTGTATTTATATTCAAACTGTGTATCAATTTTCGTAAAAAAATGCTGATCGTTTAAGGCATTTTTCTCTATAATTAAACATGTTTCTTAACATATTATCAATATTACAGACTACTTAGAACAGGGCCATTGCGATTTTTTGGTATACATTTGAAACCAATTTATTTTTTTATTGATCACTTTTGTTTAAAAAATTACTTGAATTTGACAAAATTCAACTGCACACAATGAAAGCATGATTATATTTTAAATTAATGAAACAAAGATCAGAGCTCAATGAAAATTTGAAATGAGTTACCTCGTGGAAGAGGTACCGGGTTCGATTTCCGGTCTGTTTCACAAGATAACTCATTTCATTTCTTTTGCACTTTGATATTTGTATCATTTTTTTAAATAAAAATGAGACATTACATGTTTTATAAATTTATCAATACATTTGTCAAAAATAGTACATTACTGCAGAGGCCGTGAAGTAAGGGATTGCTGGACGAGTTTGGGGTAGATGGCCGAGTCGAAGACGAGGCCAGATAGAACGAGTCCTGCAATCCCTGTTCCGGCCGAAACTTGTATAGTGTTTTTCTCAAACGATGTGAGGAAATATTAAAATTAAAATAACTATTAGATAATCAAGTAAACAAAACAAAATATGCTACGGGAAAAAAGTAAAAACTATTTTTCGTTTTTACTTTTTTCCCGTAGCATATTTTGCATGACTAAATTTTCCTCCTCATAAAGTTCCCCGTCATCCTTTGTTCATAAGTTCCCCGTCACTCTCATCACTAGAAGTAATTTTTATGTCTGTTAAAATTATTTTATATTTACTACGAAATACGAATAAGCAGAAAAAAAGATTTTCAATGTGCTACCTTTTTTATTTTTTAAATATGTTATTTGATCCAGCTATTTGAGCACCATGTTTAACCGCACATAAATATAGTACCATGGATTTTTTGTGTCGCAATTATGCTTACAGATTGTGGAGGTGGTTGGCTGTATGTAATTTTTCCTTTGCCAATTTAATTTTAGTATAGAAATTTAAAAAATTAGAGCAGCGGACAAAAATGGATTTTCATACTAACTTTTGTGGCCTAAGGCCAAGAAGTAATGTAGGGAGCCATAAACGAGAAACTTCATGTCCTCATATCGGGACATTAACGCATGCATTTCCGAGCATGTTTGAGAAAAATAAATTAAAAGGAGTTATGGCCTTTTAAGGAGCCCTTGTAAGATGTTTCCAATCCTATGAAGCCGAATGCCTTTTTGGCACCAAAATGTTTGTGCAAAGCAAAAATCCAAACAGATGTGAAGGGGAAGAATCCTGGATTGATATATATGGATCCTCTGTAGCAGTTTATATTGCGTTTCACATAATGCGCACCGTTTCAAATTGTTTTCACTGGGTTATGTTCCGTTTGAATATTTAAGGACTCAAGGGAACCTAGTGCAGTCTGATTAGATTCCTTATTGATGCGTAGGAAATTGCAATTTGTAGTGACGAAGTGTGGCAGTTACCTACTCGAAAATATTTTTTTTTTCGTATTAGCTTAGCCTAACCTACGAAGCCAAATGGCACACGCATATATACAATGTCATTACAGATTCTCAACGTCAGTAACAAAAAAACATATACGGTGAAACACAGAACCTCCTCCTTTGGAAGTTGGCTAAAAAGTGCCCTTTGCTAGTTATATATTAAAACAATCATTTGAGTACGATTCAAATCCGCAATATGGTGATGGCCGACAAACAACTTATCTCGGGATATAATTATTTTTTATTTTATTTTTTGTTTATTTATAACAACGCTACATAAATCAAATCACTTCAATCAAACACTACATACGCACAGCTAAGTATACAGGCGTTAAGTTGTAATAAGAAGCTTACAGATCTAATTTGGGTCCCATTGAGTCCACTCGGCACTCGATCATCTGGGTCCCGTTTCAAAGGCAAGAGGACATCGGATATGTACTTGTGCCGTCTTAGGATTTAGGGGATGTTTTCGTAACGATGTGTCTTCAGACTGTTATGAGGTTGTTTTATATAACCTAACAAGCGTCGGTCCGGTCCAGGGATAGTGGCGCTTCAAACGGTTTTATACGTCATATATTTGCATTATTAAAGGTCAATAGGTATTTGTCAAGGATTTGCCATTAACCGAATTCAAAACATTGTGCTCAATCCTTCGTTATTCTTGCGAAATAAATACTGAATCCTATTGAAACAAACTTGACTCATTACTGTAGTAGAGTTGTTAGTCCGCTGTTTTCTAACATAATTGTGCGCATCGGGTTACAAGCATAAAATTTCTACCACAGACAGAGTGTTTCACAGTGATTATTTTCAGATGTGAAGGGAACTCAGATTCGTCCCCTGTGAGGCGGGAGAGCGGAGTGAATACGGCCAAGTATCCCTCTTTTCTTTCTTTATTGCTGGTCAGTTAAGTCTACCAGGACGTGTTTGGTATCGTTTTCGTGTAAAACAAATATCAGAAATTATTTTTGTATAGTTCTGTATAAAAATATGGGTGTATGGCCGAAAAGGTAAAAATCACAACAAGTTTTTTTTTCAGTGAGGTAAATTAGTTCAATTTCGTGAACATTTTGAAATTATTATTATTATTTTAAAAAGCTCCTTTAATCTTGTTTCTAAAAATATATGCATGTTGGGCACTTCTCATATAAACAGTAGCTTAAAATATATCTTTATGTCGGCGTAACCAACGTAAATCTCCGAACGCATCCTATTTCGCTTCAAAAAATACATTAAATAACTAGTCCTAGGAAAAAAAATTAATGCAATTAAAACAAAATATTTTTTTGCTAATGTATCACGAGCACACGGGCTAATCTCAACATCAACAATTTATTTAAGTTACTGTTTGTATGAAGAGTGCCCAATATGTATATGTTATTAGAAACAAAATTAAATTTTCTATTTCGCAATATTTTTGTTAGTTGTAAATATTCTATTTTGTCTCCCTGAATAAAAAAAAACTTGTTGTGATATTTACAATTTCGGAAAAACAACCATATTGTTATATGGTATATTGAATTAATAACATGAAAAATGAATTGCTGATATCTTTTTTACACGAAAACGATGCCACACAAGTCCTAGTAGCGTTATCTGATCAGTAATATAAAAAGAAAAAGAGGACTCCTTTGTCCTATTCACCCCGCTTTCCCGCCGCACAGGGGACGAATCTGACTTTCCTCCACATCTGAAAATAATCACCGCAGAATACTCTATCTGTGGTAGAAATTTCGTGGTTGTATCCCGATGTACACAATTTCGCGACTTAGCAAAATGTACTAGAACACGCAGGCTAAGCTTAACATCAACATTTTTTCAAGGTACTTTTTGTATCAGATGTGCCCAATATGTATACATTTTTAAAAACAAGATTAAATTTGCTGTTTAGTAATATTTTTTTAAATTGTAAATATTCAGGATAGATAACTAATTTATCGTTCTGAATAAAAAAACTTGTTGTGATTTTTACCTTTTCGGCAATAAACCCAAATTTTAATATGAGACTATTCTTAAATAACATAAAAAATTAATAGCTGATATCTTACACGAAAACGATGTCGCACAAGCCCTAATAGCCTTTACTGATCGGTAATAAAAAAAAGAAAAAGAGCAGTACTTGGTCCTCTTCACCCCGCTCTCCCACCACACAGGGGACGAATCTGACTTCCCTCCACATGTGAAAATAATCAACGTGGAACGGTCTATCTGTGGTAGAAATTTCATGCTTGTAACCCGATGCGCACAATTTCGCGGCTTAGCAACTCTACTACTGTGGAAAGTTTTGTCTTTATTATGCGAAAAATACTCGAAATTGGCGGAATATTTAGTGCTGTTTCCTCTTTGTTTACATCAGGGACATTCACCGACTTTCAACGTCAGTTACCAAAAATTTGTCATTGCCGGTAAAATAAATTAGTACCACTAAAATCCGCAATATGGCGTGGGTTGGAAAACTTCCTCTCGGTCTTGGGACTGGACATGTCTCAGGAATCTGACTGAATAGACTTGCTACAATTTTTCGTTGGTACAAGACCTTTAAATTATAATGTTTTTTTCGTCAGCCTTCTCTAATCAAGAATTTGGAAAGTGTTATTTAGATTTTTCTGTAAGACGTGTAGTTCACTAATTGATTAACTTAGCTGCGTAATAGCTTTAGTTCTTATGGAAACAGCCAGCCTCGTTGGTTGGAGTAAGATCAGCTGTGTAAGTGGCAAATGAGTTCGGCGCACACATCCTGTCACTGCGACTTGTCGCTGGATACACGCGCGACTAACGACGCGCTGAAGGAAAGTTTATCGTGGACGCCTCTACTAAGAACTCCTAAGTAGTTGCCAGATTTAAATGGGTTATGGGCCAAGAGATGAATTACGCATTTTTCATATTGTCCATATATATTGTGTAGTAGAAAGCTACTTAGGTCAGTTAGGTTAATAGTTTAGATTGTTTTTTGCTAAAGAAAAACATCACCTAACGTAACGGCATTATAAAAATTATCCACTTTATTTTAAGTTGTTATATCAGAAGAAACATGGAATTCTCATTATAACTGACCGTGTTTACCTCATCGAAATTTTTTTATAGTATACTTGAGCGTCTTTAAACAGGAGTGTCTTTGTGTGTTTGACTTAGCTATGTGAATATTTTATACTGGACACAAGAATTAAAAGAAAGAACTTTCTACAGTCACAACAGTGTCCTTAATACACTTCAAGAAACGGACAAGGTTTCTGAGTTTTTCCAACAAACTCAGCTTGCTCAGAACTAACATTGTCGGGATGTTTTTTATATTTTATTTTATGTATGTTGCACGATTTGGTTTTTTTTAAAGGTTACTGTCTAGTATAGTCCAGAGGTCGACAGGATCTGATGATGAGATCCAGGAAAAATCATAAGAAATCTTTATAAATTAGAGGAACCTATAGTGAGTTTGATATTGATTAAATTCTCTACATAAAGCTAGTTTACATCTAATGTAAAGTAAGTGAGAACCAATGGTACGGGCGCGGTATTTATTAATGCTAACGAAGCAGTCGGCACTTCATTAAATCATATCAGACCGGGCGGGTAAAAGACTTCCACTACGCGTATTTTTAGTTTATGATTTGGCCCCTTTCGTTTGTGTCAATGATCTTTACCTATTTAGTTCCTTTGTTCATTTCTAAATATTTAACTTAATAAACTTATGATTTATATTTATTTTCATCTTAATTTCTTTGATCTTTAGGTATCCTAAATCAAGTTTACATATTTTAAAGGGAAGTTTTTATAAGACACTTTAACGAGCTGTATGATTTTTTTGCGATATGAATTTAATTCTGGTGCTTTTACTCGTTTGGAAATGGTTACTTTATCTTTTTGTGTGTTTACTTAAGGGATGGTCCTTCATTTTTATGTCAACAATTACCGCAGTTTTACTTTTCACTGCTCACTGTTGTCTATCCCATAAACATTGATTTGGAGAATCTTGTACATCTCCTCTATGTGTATCAATTACCCACTTATAATATATGTAATTGTAATAGGTTTAAGTAAAATTTACGAAAAAATGATTTACTGTTGAGTTTGCTTCGGCTTACTTCTCCACAGCGGTCCCCTCTTGTGAAATGCCTGCAGATTCAGATTCAGACATATAAAAGTGCCCTTGTGGCCTACTTAGAGAATAAACATTCTGATTTTGGTTTCGATGCAAGATACTACAGTTGTCCGCTATCTTAATCATATCTTTTATGGAGGCTTATCCACGTCGCATTTTCCAGTTCATTGTTGTTACTCATGACCTATCTTTACCTATCTTTTCTACGAACATTGTACCTTGAGTATTGTCACTTAACTCCTAAGCAAAGTCGGCGATATTCTGTATTTTGATCGAATCTTCATTTTTAATTCCATTAGTTTTACTTGCCACTGTATCTGGCTGTACAGCCTATTCCTATCTAAAGTCTGTTTAGGCATCGTCATTACAAATTGCAATCTGTCTCAGTTCTTGTCTCACTTAATTCAGGTCACCCAACCGATGTCCATGATTTAAAACGATGGTCAATTGTTCCACGCGTGCAGCCACGTTATTTACAGCGATGATGTACTTCTACTCTCCTATTATAAAAATGTCTTAAGCGACCCTTTTTCCCTAAATTATATGCCCTTTTGTGTATCAGATGCTCTCTGATGATTGAGACTTGTACGAGTTCTTATCTCAATGTGGAAAGGTTTAGAATTGTTAAATCTGCCTGAGGTGGTCTGAATACAGGGTGAAATCTAGGGCGGTGATGGGAATCACGTTTGGGTCATATTATTGACAGGGAAATGGTAGCTTGTATGGAATCATTGACGACAGTCAAAGTCTCGCTATGTAATATGTAGGTAAAGGTATTGGTTAAAATTAAGAACACTTTCTTGGTGATCGGTCACATAAACTTTTAGTTATTTATGTTAGTAAGCTACAACGACAATGTTTTTTCTCCAGATTATGAACTGTTTTCCACGTGGTGTATTTTTGTAGGTATTTATATTATTCATCTATAAAACCTAAGATAATAATTACGTTCTTTCAGATATGACGGTTTTTGGCTGATGGAGACGTTATTCTTCCTTTATCGCTAAGTTTCTAATGGGTGCAGACGAATACCCTAGTCCCAGAATTCAAATTACACCCTGTATATCCAGAATGCGTTAATCGAATGCGGCTTGGATTTCATAATGAATGACAGACAAACATAACGTCACTTCGCACGCTGATTGTAGCCCAGAATCTAAGGGTTAACTAGTCTGACACCGATTTTTATCCCTTTCGCTCCCGTTGGCTCATCAATTGTCTTGCTCACTCAACAGTCACGATTGCATGATCTCAGCTCTTGAATAGATTTTCTTGTGATCTGAATACCAAAGCTTCCCGAGCAAATCTTCATGTTTTCTGGGTCACTTTATGGTTCAGTGGTAAAAAGCATCAAAATGAGATGTAGGTACCTACTATGAATTATGGTATCGAATTATCTCTGTAATGTAAATACTCTATCTTTGGAAGTGAGAAAATTATTAAGTAAAAGTAGTAAAACCGATTCTGAGAGAGCATACTAAAATGTAAGTAATAATATTTTCTTCGGTTTCTGCGATTATCACACTTTGAAATATAAAGATTCGAACGGATTATATCGCATATAATTACAAAGTTAACATTATCTTTCACAAAGTTACCGAAACGTCTGGGACGCTCAAATAATTCATATACCCTACGCGATATAATCCACTTAAGTCGTTTTATTTAAAATGTATTATTGAAGAAGAAAAGTGACACGGTGGCTTCCTGCCAGATAGGCTGACAACCTGGTTAAGGGCACAGGAACCCAAATGGCTTTTTCCGTCGTCTCAGGTTGAATACGGCTACATAAAGAATTGTCAAGATTTTTCGTAGCAATTTTTATTAACGTAGTAACGTCTGTTAGCGTAAACCAAATGTGTACAATGAGGCGAAAAATTTAATGGTTCAGTCTAGGCTCGAACCTGCATTTTCAATTTTTCGCTTCATTGTAAACATTTTATTCGTAAGTCAAAATCAACAAGCGTTTTGGGAAACATGGTATGACCTTTGGAAAGAAGGAACGCCGCAAGAATGAAAAAAAAACCTATTTCTTTCTCGGGCGTGTTTGTGTTTGTGTGTCAAGAAGATTTACTTAAGCAAGCTCAAACGTATAATAGCAAGCTGATAAGTACCATATGATCCTCTTTTCATCTCTAGAGCGTTATGATAACAATTACTATTGTTGTTCAGCCTTGGGCTGATTTAGAGTAAACGTCTTACGTCAAAGTTAAGAGGGCTTTTAAAACTGAATTTTTTTTATTCCTTTTCTTATTGGTATTTGACTTTTACTTATTTTATGAAATCTATTTTGGATGTATTTCATTCGATTCGATTGATATACGTCGACTTTTGCCTATTTAGACTAGGTCGATGCAGAGTCAGCCACCGGCTAAGCTTGCACCATAGATTGGAGCGGAGTTTTTTTTTTTCGAAATTTTCTCTTCGTCACGACCTAACGAAATTTAATTTGTGCATTTAAAAACAAAAATTTCTAAAATCGGTTGAGAACTCGCTGAGATCTGCGCATTGTCACAAAGTCCATTCGAGTCGATCCATGGGAGCTTCGCTCGCTCCGCTCCAATTTTGAGCATCTAAATATGTATTATTGTTTTTTCATATTTGAGCTGGATAAGTGATATTTTCAAGTTGTCAAATAGAGCACATAGCAAAAGTACATATAATGGTGAATTGTTTAGAAACGTCTAATTTATTAGCTTATTATTAACTAGCATTGACTAGTTGTATATTTTCGAAAATTATAATATTAAATGTTTAGTTTCGATTATTTTGTGTTTTCTTCAGGAAACTAACCTACTTATTATGTATTTGGTGTTTCCACTAACCGCCATCATTGTAAGATTATTGGCAGTGTGTTTAGCCTCATTTTTATCTTATCACCTGCTATTTACATACAATTATTATGGCTGTAAACAATGTAAGGTCACCTGAGGCTATTGCGACTATGAGGCAAATGCGACTTTCGATGATATCATAAATGCACAACAGTTAAAGATCACCCATACCCATACCCTTACTGCCTAAAGTGCCAACTATTAACATAAATAAAATAGAGAGCAAAGTGGTAGGTAAATAAAGTGTTGCGTTTCTATGATATGATATCAAAAGTCGCATTTGCCCCATAGTCGCAATAGCCTCAGGTGACATTATGCATTTTTTTGTGTGCTGCATTTAATACCTACTGTCTTCTTTTAAATGTTATAGCACTGTGATATAGTTTCGAAATCTAACAATCCCAAATTGACAAGGACTCTTAACAATGTTTATTTGTGTACTTGTACAAACAGCATCAGTACTTGAATTCATTGCTTTTCTCGCGTTCGTTAGATTTATTTGGAAGTTGTCACGATTTAGCGTGAAGTGGGTCATTTATTTATATTCATGCGGTTTGTTGATATGATAGGTTCTACCTCTACCCCAGTCAACGGGGAATATAGTGATGAATAATTAAACATAATTTAATCAGTGGTAAAGCTACGTAAGTAGTCAGAATCAAAATCATTTATTCATTGTGGTAAGGAGGTGTATACAAAGGTGTCTTAGGAACACCATGTTTTATAAAAAGTCTGGAAGATATCCAAATTATAGTACTTATATATATATTTTTAATAGCCCGGTGGGTCGTCCCACTGCTTGGAAAAGGCCTCTCCTTTCGATTTCAACAGGTCCCTATTTGGTATCTCTTCCGACCAGTTGCTAAGGAATGCGTTCAAGTCATCCCGCCATCTCCGTCTTGGCCTGCCCCGTCTGCGTTGCCAATAAGAATTTCACTTAAGCTTTCCTAATGAGGATGAGGATGCAAATGGTTTAGTTGGTTACCAAATTCCCGTGCAGTACTAGGGTGCGTCTCCACAAAAGCGAACCGGAGCGGAGACATGCGAAACCAACCAATCACTTGAGGTGAATTATTTTTATTAAAGCAGTAACGTCTGCTAACGTAAACCAAATGTTTACAATGAAGCGAAAAATTGAAAAGTCTAAATCTTTACGGTAGATGACGCTACGATGCCACCCTAAGGCATGTTGAAGCAACTGGTTGAAAGATTCAATGGCTCTGACATCTGGTTCGGTGGTCCAGTTGGTAGGACGCCCGTGTTGGCCCGGAAAGCCGTTGGAAACGCAGGTTCGAATCCTGTCAGAACCATTAAATTTTTCAATTTTTCGCTTCATTGTAAACATTTTTCACTTGAAGGTGAATCTGAATTTCGACTCGGCTTCACTCTTGTGATTGGCCGATTTTGCACGTCTCCGCTCCGCTTCAGTGGAAACGCACCCTAAACGCGAAAACGGCTTAAACAGTCCTGCAGTAAGTTTAAATAAATAAAAAATAGTGCGTGGAGGCCCTACGCGCGGAAGAAGTGAAACTTCGTAATCTGGAAATGAAAATAGGAAGGGGTAGAAATTGTAATTTCAAAAGAGAAAACCTAACAATCAATTGATATTTACAAGAGACGTACCTTGACATAACCTTAAATCCGTCGCATTGTCCGTTTAATTGTTGCGTTGAACGTTTAACGCAATAGTGCTTTCCTACCCCCTCCACGGTAACGTTAAACCTTAAACGTTTAATGCAACCTTGTTGGAAGTCGCATTAGAAGTTTCACTTCAATAAATAAATTTAATTTTATCGATTGTTACAATTTTTTGGTGAAAATCAAAAGGGAGAAACTTTTCTACTGTTTTATTCGGTGATTTGGTGGAATTTTGTTAAAAAAAACGTCTTCATTGATTAGTCTACAATACCGACATGTCGGTTATTTGAAATGTTAGGCCGCGCCTATCTTTAACTACCGAAACTATCCAACCTTGACATAGATATGGATAATACATGATCAATATATTATTCGTGGTTACGTATTTCAATTGCGTTAATGGTGTCAATTGAATATTATTGACCACACCATGATAGTTACGTTGAAGTGGCAATGGGTTAGACATGTAGCTCAAAGATTCGATCGCTAATCCGTTAAGGTTAGGTGGGGTAAGATTGTAAGACTATCACCGGGGGAAATCTGCCACTAAATATTTTGGCTCAGCGACCCAAACAGGATCTTGGCCTCCGAAACGAGAGCACGCCACTTGTCCCGATCCTGCGCAGTTTCTCGCCATTTTTCGACTGAAGAAGACTGCCACAGTACAATAAAGCTTACGAGTACATTGTATTTTAGTATTGTATAGTATTTTAGGAGAGTAATCATTATTTTAGGAACAATTTTTAGCGAGATTCAGGATTTGTATAAGCGCGTGGCGTCAGCCGTCTAGCGCCATTTGTTGGTAGGTAAACATTTCTTTGTCTTCGTATATTATGTAATAAAACACGTTTCTGTTTTTGCAACACCTGATATGATAACACAATAAATATTTCAACTTATTCACTACCCAGAGGTTATCTGGAAGAGATCGCTCTTTAGTGATAAGGCCGCCCGTTATTTCCCTCTAATTATAATTTCTTGCATTGTATCTTTCCTATTTGATTTGTGAGCTGCGCAATATTATTGTATTGTAGTTTTTTAAATAAACTTGTTACTTTTTGGCAGGTCGTCTGAACCGGGAGATTTTATAATTTATCAAACGCGCGATAAGTATACAACCATCATAATTATGTCTGCAGGTTATCACTCCATCTCATAAATATAGCGGAAATAGACGCTTATAAAACGCAGATTCCCCGAAATTCTATTCCTACTTAACCCCGCCTACACTTAGCTTCATAATTAATGAATACTTATGATGACACTGATTCCGAGCGGCGAGGCAAGACCGGGCAATACCTTTAATAGGCCCGGTGAATCGTAAACTTAATCTTGGAATAACTTTAATGGTCTCATTTATACGTGATAAAACGGCCTATAAAAATTCAATGTCTCATGTAGTCAGAGATTGTAGTCCGTGAGGCGGGTGTAAAAATGCGATGTAGTTGAGTAGATGAATGGAGGAAGTTCACAAAGTATATCAACTTAATTAAAATAATATTTATCTTTAGGACACATTTTTGGAGAGACGATTTAGAAAACAGCGTGGGAAGGCCCTAAAAAGGTGGACAATCCTGTTAGGATCGCGAGAAGCCGTTGGATGAGAGCGGCAGACGATCCGTTCGCCGGTCCCTAGTAAAAAAGTCGGATCTGCAAAATGACTACTTTCCAGGAGAGGCAGTTAAAGTTTTTTAAAGACGTTTTTGTGTATAAAATTGTCAATTTAAGTCCTATTGTTACGAAATTTGGCCAAAGTTACTATTATTAAGTACTTTTAGAGTATGTGGAAACAAAACTAAAAATTATTTATTAGAAATGTCAGAAATAAGACATGCTACCTTTTTACCTGGAAATTGTCATCACATATCCCGTCGTAACTGCCCCGACGACTTTTTTGCATGATATGGTTCGCAGTAATTAGTCGGATGTGGCACTAACGACTTTTATAATCGGATATTGTATTATTATGTATGTCACAAGTGTCACTTACTACAATTATATTTGGATTGTACACAGTGTTTTGTGGTGAAATACGACCTTTTAGTGGTATAAAAAACCGCAGTAAATAAAAATTATAAAATAAATAATAAATAATAAAATAATAATAATAATAAATTTATAAATATCGTTATTTAATTATGTTAGTTTAATATCAAAAAAAGTATTAACATAATTTTTGTATTTTAATGTTCATTTTAAGATACTCTTATTGGGAGACGACTGAAGTCTTTGAGCATTTTACCAAGATCTTCGAGAGCCTCAGCAATGACTAGTCATTTACTACGACGATATCATCAGAAGAGAGAAGGTTGCTGACGTCTTTGCTTTTGATATTGATACTAGTCCGTCCAAAACCAAAAATTTGAATTAATCTTTCTATGCAGCTGTGAAATTTTTTGGAGATGTTAGCACTACTTGAGAGACTGCAGCACCGTCTAACTAAGTCGTAGTCGAATCAAGAGCCTTCTCATAGTACAAAGACATGGAAGTACATATATACATATGTACACACGTGGTTTACGGTACCTAGGGTTCTAGGGTTAGCGGTAACCAGCGTTGCGGGGCTGAAAGTCGTCAAACCTGCGTGCGAGACGGTTCGTGATAAGAGTGTCGACTACACAGGTTATAGTCATGATTCATAAGCGAGATGGGTTTGTAATTTATAAGAAGGGTCATATAAACCTCCCTGAAGATGAGCAGTATACACGCCACACTTTTCGGCCATCCTCCTATCGTTTTGGCCTCGATTATAACATGATTTAATAAATTCTACAAGGTTTTCATTATACTATTTTACCAACTGTTTTCAGAATCTTAGACATCGCTCCAGCATCATCCGCTGCATTTTTAAGTTATTTGATAGCCATATCAACCTCGTATAGGTTGCTATCTAGGATTTATTCAAAATAGTGTCGGGTTAACTGGCCTTTGGAACTGTTTGTAAAACATCTCAACCTCGCCTAGAAACACGTTGCAATTGGACTGGTGCAAATCACGAATTAAAGACTGAGATCTATTATCGAAACTTTGGTAATGAGTAGCATCGTCAGGGGAATGCAAAAACATAATTATAGCCTCTTTTAATTTATGAGTTCGAAAGCACCATTAAGGATATTTCTTGGTCTTTCGAAAGATTAGTTCCACTCTGACCGTGGGGTAAAGAGCTTAGATTCCTACAGAGTCAGATAAACTGACCAAAAGTAAGACAACTATCAAGCGGTGAGGGCGACGATCAATTGAGACCAATAGAGAAAAGTGACAAGGGATATGAAATCTAGTGATCACGATTCTCAGGAATATGTGGTCGACTAAAGAAGAAAGTCATGAGTCGTTACTTATTATTTAACTGTATATTTAATTACACACATTCTGAAATGTTCTCGGCATTGCCACGAGTAATCGTTATCTCATTATGTTTTTATTCTGGTTATTTTCCTTCAGAAGAACCAGAAGTCAGACGGATTTATTTTTTATCAGGAGCTTGGTTGAAGTTGCCACAGTCACCATAAACATCTCCCAATTATTATTTATCGTTCGAAACCATCAATAAGTTTACTAAACACCCAATTTCATTCAAACTGTTGATTGCAATATTCAAACAATAAGACAAAATTTAAAGCATCCAAAGATATTGTGATAGTTATGACATACACTGCAATTTATTTTCCGTGAAAAAATGTCGGATATGTTACATGCGACCTAAGTTGGAATATATTTTCCGGCAAAAAACATCGGATGTGTCACATACGACATAAGATACAATTTATATTCCGTAATAAAATGTCGTAAGTGGTACATACGACATAAGGTAGGTACCCTTAAAATTCCGAATAGTAATGTCGGAAGTGCCACATACTGCACAAAACTTTTCAGCTAACCCGGTTAACATAGTCGGAAGTACCACATCTGACAATATTAAATGGACGCTGTACCTATAAGATATGACATTTTTGACATTGATAATTCGTGAAAAAAATTAAATTTTGAAAAATCTGTAAATGTACGATTAAAGATTAATGTATTTAATAAGCATTAACGCAATAAAACGAAAATGGCAATTTTGTAGATCCGACTTTTTTACTAGGGACCGGCGCGTTGTCTTATTAAAAATTTTGAGGGACGTATTTTAATTATTGTATTAAGCGGTTTACAGTCACGTGAAATAGTCAGAAACAAGTCGGGTCGTTCCTGAGAATTGCACGTGAGTGTAAACCACATAATATTATTATAATGATCCGTTGTTATAAAGAATCTTGAAGAAGTAATTTGTGCAGCACTAGACGCCACTAAGTCGCAAAGTACTCGCAATAAGCTTTTTCTAGTTTGAGGCTAAGTCGATTCATTAAAGATTGTCCTAGATATTTTATCATTTTTACTGTATCTTTTAAGTCAAAACATGTGAATAGCAACAATCTAAATAAATAAGAGCTTATCCCCAAGGACATAATATAAGAATAGAATACGCAATAACATCGATTTCTTCCAACTGTCTCCTAGTCTCGCTAGTTCCAAATCGGATACAATTGAAGCTCGCTTACGTGACCGTAGAGAATCGGTCGAATTGATACCACAAAGGGGGACTTACGGCTGTTTAATATGCGTTTTAAAATCATGTAGGTCACCGAGGGACTTAAATTGAATTGAATTTGTAGATCGAGTCCAATGAAAGTCGTGCTTGGGAAAGAATAAAATGCCTATTCATTTTGTTGGTGCTTTATTGGGTTTGAATATATGGATCAATCAGTAAAAAGGCATCTTTTAGGGTTCTGTAACTCTTATAGGATCAAATTGTTGTCCGTCTGTTTGTCTGTCAAAACAAGGAAACCGAAATCTATAGGATACTTTCCGTTGACCTAGAACTATGAAATTTGGCAAGTACCTAAGTATTAGACGGTAATACTACAAGTATAGAAAAAGATCTGAAACATATGCATTCTTAATCAGTACATAGTATAAAAAGTCGATACCTACTGTCTGTCTGTCCCTATGTATGCTTAGATCTTTAAAACTACGCAACAAATTTTGATGCGTTTTTTTTAAAGGATAGAGTGATTCAAGAGGAAGGTTTATATGTATAATACATGCTTCATTTATCAGCACTGCACCCGTGCGAAGCCGAGGTGGATCGCTAGTTAAATCATAAAAAATATAGTCTTAATTTAAAACACTTAAAACGGTTTTCCAACGGTAAAGTGAAGTTTGTCGCTCAGTACAGTTTATATTTTCGTTATAACAATATTGCAGCGCTTTCATAGTTCACAAGTAAACCTCAGTGCGCGAGTCCGACTCAGTTGACCGGCACAATTTTCTCTATCAAAGTTACATTTGACGGAAAAAAGTTCTGGCGACGAATAAAATATGATTTCTTACTCACTCAAAAAAACAAAGAGTATAACGACTCTTCAATAAGCAATATGCGCACTGTCAGACCAGCGCATAAAAAGATCAGTACCCTTACCATGAGTCCATGGCTTTACAGTGACCGTAGACGCTAGCGACTTCCTAAAGTTTAGTTTAGTTTATTTATCACACCATTACAAATTTATCATTTATTTATTTATTATTATTTGACACACCAACAAAGTACAAGGCTTTACATGTAAATTATCACTAAACACTAGGAGCACTTCTAGTCCGCACCTCAATAACAGATGTGCAACAACAGCATGTACAAATATTGGATGGTTGGCAAAAAGGTACATAAATACAACTTGATCTAAAGAAACTAATAACAGAAAGAAAAAAAATAAAAATAAACAAATCTTGCGACTACCTACAACGATCCTAACAATCAACTAAAAAGGGAACTATTACATGTCACTAGCTTACGGAAGCAGTCTACGCCTTTATATAATCATAATTCTTATAAATACTCTTCGGAATGTGATCGTTAAACAAAAATGATATTCATAATATTAATACAATACACATTAAGATAATTCGTTGAATAATAAATAAAAATGTAAGTACAAAAAACGGTTTGTATGGGGAATAGTAGTGCTACAAAGTAACCGCTATCTAGGAGCGCTGTACTCTCCATACAAATTGTTTACGCTGTCGCTATCGAGTACGCTCACGTAAACTCATAGTAGGGTGCAGTATCCTTACCTTGAAAACGTGACCATACTCCATACCATACTTTGTAGAACTACTATTCTACATACAAACTGTTTACGCAGTCGATAGCGATAATGGTCATTGTTAACTCATGGTAGGGGTGCCGTGACCACAAAATGGGCTTCAGAAACAGCTCCAAGATAGACAGTGCAATGATTATACCAAATTGCTAAACTGCCTCGGTTGTTTTTGCGCCTCATTAAAATAGCTAGTTATTCTTTTGTTTCAGTATAAATAGTGAGTAGAAAATTAATTTTGAGTGTAATCACAAAGCTGATTACGTCATATCCTTGCTTTTTTTGCACGTCATGCAATATTGTTTTTTTTTGTGTAAAGCAAAAGGATGCATTGGTATTTTGCATTTGTCGTCTTATGCGTCGAAAGAGTATTAAAATTATCATCTTTCAAAGATTGTCGGACAACTTTTAAAAATGCAAAATGTCAAGTTAATTATTAAAATAACTTTTTGCTCCATTTTTAATCCGTCAGACCACAGCCCGTCAATATGCTTCATTTGTCATCTAATTTGAGTTAGCAACTCAGAAGTCATGTTCAATCTATTGAGACGAAACTCGATAGTGCACGCCATCCAAACTCAATCCAAAACATCCTATAGTCTTCGCGTTTCATACGTACTTACATCTTTATGGTTTTGACGATGTTCAATCACGAGAAGGAGTTTACTGGGAAAAGGTCGTAAGCATGCGTGATTTTGAATCGTGTTAATACTTTTTAGGTATGCGTAAAGCTTCGTAAACAGTAGCCTAAGGGATTGGGTGACAGAGTCGCCCCCTGCCGTGAAGATGTTGTTTTTCGTGTATTCCCAAAATGAAGTGTTATTTTTAATACCCTTTTGTTTTTTGCGATAAGTCGGGAGATAAGGATCAATAGTTTGACAGATCGGCCACCTTATTGAATCGTGAGGTAAGATGATAATGCAAATTCTTTTGTTTTTGTCGTCGTTGTCGATTAACTTGTCTTGTTAATCGTGACAAATTACAAGTGTATAAAATCTTTTGATATTTTTATTTAATCACCTAAAACCTATATACTGACAAATATCTTATTTCAGAACATAATTATTTTTCATAATATGTAATTTTTTTAAATGGGTAAATTGTTATGTAGATACACGCAAAGAACAATATTAAATTGCTCATTACGTGGTCTCACCGTCTCACACTCAGACTCACTCGCTCACTCAGAGTGAGTCAGAGAGAGAGTGTGTCTCTCCGGTCGAAAGGTTAAGACGTTGGACTGGTAATCTAACGATACCGGGTTCGAGTCCCGGTGTGGACCACGTATGAGCGCAATCTTTGCCTGTTGATATTTATATCTATAAAGCAATTATAAAGGGGAAAGTGCTATGAAAGGGACAGGTTATGAATTTGTCCCATTCATAACCGGTCCCTTTCATAGCACTTTCCACCTACCGACAATGTTTAAATAATGAAAATCGATTTATAAATGAAGTTGAACCAATGGCTTTCGATGCCGATTAAATTCTTGAGTGGCGACCACGTACCGGAAGACGCACGCTAGGCCGCAATAGTCTTGCATTTTGCGGTGAAAGAACTAACAAAAAAAGGCGGATATCCTCCGATTATTACATAACTATAGTTATATAACATAGGACTGTAGGTACTATGCAAAGCAATTAAAGTATTTGCTTATCATGGAACAACATCCTTTAGTGTTAATTGCTATTTTAATGAAAGCTTATTTTGATTTCTTATCAACTTGTGAATGCGAGTTTAAAAGTTTTAATATTTTTTTTGTTAGTAATGCTAACTAAAGTATATATAATAGGTAGGTATATATACCTAATACTTATAAATAAAGAAGTGGCTCAGTGAGCTGTAAACCTCAAAATCATTTGTCAAAATTTATTGAAATATTTTAGCTGACTGTCAGACAGATTCGACAAAAAATCCATACTTATATTTGAAAGAGTGTCTGTCTGTCTGTTACCTGTTCACGCTGAAGTCGTTGAACCGATTTAGATGAAATTTGGTATGGAGATAGTTTGAGTCCCGGGGAAGGACATAGGATAATTTTCATCCCGAATAAATTTAGTGTTCCCGTGAAATGAACAGGTAACACCGCGGGCCACAGCTAGTTACATATAATTATTAATATTGCTCACACAATTTCACGAGAATCGGTTGATAAATGCAGCCTGTAGGCGAGGACAGCCAGAAATCCGGATAAACGGACATCTGAACGTCCAAATATACCATACCGTTCGATTCCCGGACTCTTCCACCATTTTTCTTTGATCTTTGTATCTATGGTTTAAATTGAAAATCTTTTGATTAGTTGTTACAAATAGTAAGTACTGGAAACTCGAAGCTGCAAAGTGTCAAATAAGCGTCTTGTACAACAGCCCTTAGTTATACCCATTAGTAACTTGTCACTTGTAAAAACTCAGCCGTTATTTGCAATAAGCAATTTAAATGGGGTTCTGACCGCAGGCTCGAGGCTCAGTTTACTACGCTTCCTCCGGATAATGACGTGACGTCATTAAAATGGTCAAGTGGGAGAAGTTCATGAGTTCTTTTGATGGTTAATGCTACAGCGTTTTTTAATAAAATGAAATATGCGTTCCATGTTAATTCACGCTAACTATACTTTCTGTGTGTGATTCTGTGTCAAGCTAGCGATGAACGTGTATGCGTCGTCATTCGTCGTGTACCTATGTAGGTTAATTATGTACCTATTTTTGTTTGATTTTTTTGTGTTGTCGCTTATTTGGCTCTGTGCCTTATGTGCACCACCTACTCAATTCAAACATTCAAATTAAGTACTCCGCTACATAATATTGTAACTTTTATTAAAAGATCCACAAAATAATTATAATGTTGCGATGTATAAAGGACGCTTCAGGGTTCTTTTGTATTTTACGGAACCTAAAAACCGCACCTTAGATCTGTTGCACTCGGGCGTAAAATTACAATTGTCTTCTTAATTACGGTCCACACTCAACGCACTGTAGTGGCTGACTGATTTGGCTTGAAGTTAAAGTAATGTCAATGTCGAATTTAGTAATTCTCTTGCCATTATCTCATTTAATTAATTGGGGCTCAATGCGGCATGGTTTTTTTCCTTACCAATCATTATTTTCCCACACTATCTGTGGAATATTTCAATGAATTATTAACGTTTTAAGAAAGTGATTGCATTTTTTTTATCCGATTACCACGAAACAAACTTTAATCTTAATAATCTGACTTGGAGTATAATATTCAAAATTATCAAGTCTTTTTTATCGCCATCAAAAAAACTGTACTCTATGACAAAAATGTTGTTAGTCTTACACAATACCTACTGCACCAAAGAAACGAACAGGTTGTAAACCTGCGCATCCTTTGGCTTTGAAGACTGACCTTGTAGTCGTCACACTGGTCACATTTCTTTCAGTTTATGGTTTCCACTACACTTAAATTTTGCACTTAATTGTTTAGATTAGTGCTTTATTTCATCATCCAACATTTCATCTCTGAATATGTTTGTTCATAGATTAGATTACATTTATTTATTTCATAGTAACAAATTACATTATAAATTATCCTAAGTTAATTGACATGAATCTTGATATTATGATCGTCAATAGGAACATAAAATTAGATAATAATCATTCAATTCAGTCAAATACACCATCATAATATAACTACAACAATAATAATAGAATCAAAAAATGCAATGTCAGATAAAACAGAAATATATGCATGTCGGCGCGGGGCGTTTTAAGTACGTTGCTATCGAGACCCGCGAAGGGCGACGCGCATTCAGTTCATGTTTATGTTAGCGGCACGGCATTGAGCTTTAGGTGATATTTGACGCATAGCAAAGGAACTCTTTGTTCATAGAAGCGGGGCAGTTTTATGATGTTAATGTAAACACTGCCGAACGTAGCCGTGGGTCTGAGAAATGTAATTTGACTAAGTTGTTTTGTTCTAAGTTCTGGTTTGGGTGCCGGACGAGGATTCGGGTTCGATCTATGGTTGAGACGGGACGTGTACCACACCGACCGTGCCGTGTGAAGTGCCTCTTGAGTTGACCCACGGATTCGTTTCCGTTTCATTTAGTTTGTTCTCTGAGTTAGGTAATTTACAATTATTTAGTGTAGCGATTTAGCGATTACAGACTTATTCTGTTACGTTAGTGATTTAGTGACTTTGTTTGTACTACTGACACTATTTGTGACATTACTGTGTTGTGTTTGTGGTGTGTAACTGGCCTTGTGTGCGTGATTGTACCCATTGTACCGCCCACTGAAGATGAACCTATCTGCTGTTCAGAAGGCCTCTGCCGCTTATGCCCCGACATGCATATTTTCCTTTATCACTATCCTAAGTTACTGCCAGTACGCTATGTTTATTGTATTTTTTTTTCATTTGCGCGTTACTGTTTGTTTACCCTTTTAATTGATCGTAAGTGAAATTCATTGATCTATTTTATTACGAATTCACATCAATCAATCAACATAAATACGTTGCGTTACGTTGCGTTCTGTGTGAATCGTACTTTACTTAAATAATTTCTCTATGAAAATCGTTGCAAGCTTCTGTATATTACGCGACGAAAAGGAAAAACAAACTGTTTTATTACAATGCAAAGCAATCTGAAAGTAAAATGTGATGTTAAATTCATACTGAACGAGATAAAAGTCAGATTTATTACAAAAAAAGGCTGAGTTCTTATGGTGATAAAAACATAAATGTAGACGCGTTATAAATACTATATCTTATAAAGTTAAGAAATAAACATTTGACAAGAAATTTTAAAAACTTAGTACCTGTACTTGTAATTGTGAAGTTTATTTCTAATGACATTAAAAAAAAATGAAAAAATATTTATTTAAACGATAAGCAATTTTAATGAATAACAAATACATATGCACTTAACCTAACTTAACTATTCTAGTTTAATAAATCGATAATTGATAGAAATGTTTTCTTAACGTTTTCCAAATTCTTTACACAAAGTTTTATTTAGTTTAATCGTACTATTGTACCAGTTGATATTTATTTAACGTATCGAATTAGACTCAGGAACATTTTGTTTCCAAGTAGAATTTTACCATAAAAAAATTATTAGTAAGTGTAATATTCTTATTTTCACGACACTGCTCGAAAATGTGGTCATAAATTACCTGAATACAGTACCCAAAACTGCGTATAATTGTACATTTGTAAACTGTATATCTATATTAGCTCGCAACACGACAACAATGTAGCACCTTTCGGTAACAGTTCGTATCTAGACACAGATTTCATAATAAGATACGACTTTATAGAAAATATTTCAGAGTGTTTTTCTCGGCCTGCGTAAATGACATTTTCACCAATCAAAGCTAATCGTCTGCTGCATTTGAAATTAAATTGACCAATGAAAATGCGTCATTTATGAGGTATATTTTTTTCTTAAACGCGTAATATCCTTAATCGTGTTATTTTTTTTAAGTATGGAAAAACGCCGCAGCATTAACTTTTTAAGCATTCCGCTCACTGCACTACATTAACTGCGCAGCCAGGCTGCCTAGTACGCGTGTTCCAATACATATCCATATGTTCGACTAGCTACCATAGATCAGAATCCATCAACATCACGTCAACGGAGACAAACACGCCCCGTCCCTCTACGTCTCGTGAGGATTTCAAATCCCCGTCTCCAAGTCCTTCAATACCGTCAGTGAATAATACGCCAAGCTACTCCATATCGGCTGAAATGACGCAAAACACAAATATTAATGTACAAGGAAAGAACATTTCATTGTCTTTTAATAATTGCCCCCACGCTAATATAAATATAAACTTTAATTAAAATGTATTATTATAAGAAATGTTTTTATTTACTCGCAGTAGTCGTGAAAAGCACAAAGTAAACTTTGTGCTTTGCCAAAAGTGCAATAGATGAACTCGTTTTATCGAAGGCCTCCCCTGCGGGGGTCGGCTTTCGAAATTACTCGTTCATCTATTGCTTACTTTTCAGCCTCTTCAACAATGTACTATAGCTTGAAAATGGTCATAACATGAAAGAAATATAAAAATGTAAACTTACACTAAACATAAAGAATAAACCAAACCCCATCAAACTGAAATAATACATATACCTAACTAAACCAATCCGGTTAATCGGAGAGACTACATTAATAATGAAAAAATTACACACGAATCTATCCTGAACAACATCGATATCAAGAAACTGTAATAGATCGTGGCAAGCAAGCAGGTGCATCAAATATAGAAAATCGTGTTCCGAGTAAAAGTGGAATTCATTAAATTATTAAAAAATACTTCACCAGCCGTCGTAAGCAGACATTGATCGCAATTTATTATACACCAAGAATACTCGAGGAAAACAGTATAATCTTTCGAAATATAATTTTCGTAATATATTGAATTAGAATGGACGTAAGACGATTTTTATGGGTGCTTATTGACACTTAGTGAATTAGTTTCTTATATGACGAAGGTGCTTATAGACTAATAGGAACATAACTTAGTATTGCATTGACGTTGGGAATTGTTTTTTGAGTAATATGATTTGCTTTTAGAAAATATTGCTAGTTAAGTAATTTGGATTTGGATATCAATTTTTGTGATAAATAGGGAAGCCTTACAAGAAATACAAACGTTAAATTTTGAAAATAAATAGGTACAATCAGTAAAACCCAGGCCTAATTCTAATAAGAATATATCTTTATTTAATATATTTTTAAAGCGAACGGCTTATTACTTATATCAAAAAATATTACAGGGACTAGTAATTTAATAGTATAGTATGAACTATAGAAGTAATCAACAAGATTCTGGGTACCGACGATAGATGGAGCCAGGAGTACTTATAATCTCAATATTAATAATTTAATTACCCGTGAAAAGGTTATATAACTATTATGATTCTTATAAAATAACATAAAATAAGCAAGAATAGTAATGCCCGTTCAACTTAAACCGTAATACTTTATTATTATTTTAAAATTATGTCTCCATAAACGAAATTAATATTATGATTCTAAGGATTTAAATTAATTTATTTTGTTTTGCATGTTGTGACGCCTAGAGACCATGTACATCTCTAAGAAATCTAAATTAAGTACTTAATTATTTTGTTGCATTAGTTATTGATTTTGACTCCTTGAGACCTTATACATCTCAACGGAATTGAATTATTTCATTAATTAATTATACCGATCTATATTGCGTGTCGTGACGCCTAGAGACCTTCTACATCTCTGAAAAAAACACTTTATTTTATATAATTTTTAGTGTAAACATTGATTTGGAGACTTGTACATCTCCTCTAACATATATGTATCAATTACCTAGCTATAATATAATTGTATTAGTTTTTAAGTATAATTCACGAAAAAATGACTTACTATTGAGTTTCTTTCGGCTTTCTTCTCAACAGCGGTCTCCTCTTGCGAAATGCCGGTAGACTCACAATCTGACTTGTAAAAGTGCCCTTGTGGCCTACTTACTGAATAAATTATTTCATTTCATTTCATTTCATTTCATTTCATTTCATTTCATTTCATATGACGAATTACATTCCATATAAAATTTAAACAAATTCTCTATTTCAGCTTGTGGCAGTGGTTCTTGCGTTGAAACGTGGCAGAGAAATGTCTTATTGGGTTTATGAAAATATAATCTACAAATTACTAAATATTGGGCCTTGTTTCACTTAGCCCTATACGAAAGCATAGAACACAATTCGTTCCAGGCAAGCATAGCGAAAGCAGAACGCTGGCTGCCAATCCATGGTCACGTGTGTACCCTACTTTATAACCCCATAGCATTATGCCAAAATAATCTTTAGGTCGAATCGCTAGAGTGGTGTTCTAAATGGTGTTGTCAGTTTAGGGTCCGATTAGATACGAGAAAGTGTCCTATTAGTTAGACGTGTAGGATTTATGATGAAATAATGATTTTGGAAATATAGGAAATGATGCAATTTGTTTTGGATTGTGTTCGTATCCTTTGTCAACTACAATTCGCAACACGGCTTACAACGTATATTCCTTCCGGCATTACAACTCAAATCCGGAGACGCAGACTCTTTGTGTTCTTTCTATTGTCTTTCGAAATGTTCTAAGTTATTTTAGATACGGACCCAAATAATTCGATATTTTTCCATGTTGAGCTACGTTTGCTACCGTTAAACTACTATAAGTTTACATTGTCATGTTGAATTTTAAATGTAAAAAAGCATCGTTAACGTAGTGTAAGTAGGTATTTTGGATATTTGTCATCAGAAGCGTGAAATTTAGCCGCAGCTATCTACAATTCACAAAAAAAAGTCATATTTTTTTATAATATGATAAGAGAGAGAGATAATATGAATAGAGATAACATTAAAAATAATGAGATATTAGGTACATCACCTAATATCTCATTATTTTTAATGTGGGTATACACCACATTTTTTTTTTAAATATTAAACCAAAGTTTATATCTTTGTTTAAAATTTATTATTATTGTTTTTTTTCTTATTGCAAAAAGTAATGCTTGTTTACACTAAGTTTTACCACAAACTTATACGAAATGCTTTGCTTATAAGTGCGTTGAAATTTGTGACACTCAAGAAAGAAACCAAAATAGAGGCTCTTCGAGAATTTTCTGGTGTCACATTTTGATATGAATTTCAAATCGATGAGGTAAGGGGCTCATGGGTCAAATAAGCACGTTACTAAATTTAAGTTATGGTTAAAGCTTTATTCAAACGCCGGTAATACGTATAGACGAAACTAATACTAGATTTCCTAAAAAAAGGCAGTTTGACATAAGCCCGTAAATAAAGTTGTTGTAACTGTACCTACTTCACTCGTAGTTGTTTAGTATTTCCAGAAGCATGACTTTGCATGTAAACACGGCTACAGAAACCATGACAGCGCATTCACTTTACCAAATGAAAAGTAAATATTCCACCCTAATTAATTACAAAAGTACGTTCTTTCATACGCCACAAACTCCAACAATGGTGAATTAGGTAATCCCAAAAACGTCCGGAAAAAAGGGTCCAATTAAAGGGCCGTTTGATTTAGGCGTATTTATATTTCGCAATGGAACCCCTGGCGGATGGAACAGGGGTCCGACCCAGGCACACCATGCGTGCGATTCGATTAGGGTGCAACACTAGGGAGCTCCACCTAAATGCAAAAGAGAACAACGCTGCTCTAGTGATGTCAACTTTGGACCCAATTACCTTGTAGGAAGATTCAGATATGATACCATAAGATTAGGGAGATAATGCTCTTTGGTTTGGAAGCGTTGAGCTGCCAGTGCATCTCACAAAGTTATCCATACAGCCAAGATGCTAAGTCAGTGGCGAGAAGCAACACGGAAACGCTTTTGACAAATTGCATTTCCACGTTTGTCATAACCGTGGCATGTCATTTCATTTCGCAGACATTTGGAAAATAGATCGGTGACGCGATGTGCAGTGAAATGGTTAGTGTAGATGAGGGTTCTGGTAACAATACTGACTTAATGTCAAAGAAGGATAGTTTGCTGTCATTCATAACCGCTATGTGTCCGCTATGACAATGAGTGAAGGATATTTGTGGTCATTGCAGGGTTCCATCTTTATAGAACAACCAGGCATGACAAAATGTTTTTTTCTTTATCATTGCAAGTTACTATTTATTGCTCGTTACACAAGAAAAGTCTCATGGCCTAATATGAAAAGTTTGCCTTTCGACTGCCTGTCCACAGAGGCAGAGAGGAGAAAATTAATCAACGGGCTGTTTCTTTGGGAAGCCCAAAAGAAGTGCATTCAAATCTGAAGAACGTGATTGGTCCATTTTTAGACATGTTCACTCCACTTCCGTACACAGGCAGCCTTATAAGCCTAAACGATCTTTTTGAGAAACTGATACACTACGGTGTATTTTGTTGGTCAGGTTTTGTGGAATACAATGATAAATTGATGATTGTGATCACATTCCTTATTATATCTATGTATAACACAAGCCTAAAGATACGCCGATGTAATCAAACAAAAAAATATCCACAGATATCATACCAACTGCTGCAAAACAAAAAGTAGCGAAAGATCACGTTTCATTACCAAGCATTCTTACGGAACCCTACAAATAAAATTGCAATGCAGATGTGACATTTTGGCATTTACTTTATGAGATTATTAGAGGGGACGCCATATCTCTTACCATAAGTAAAAGGGCTTAAAGATATCCAGGTCTTGAAGGCTCATATGACATTATGCCTTACCGATATATTGCATTTTCAGAGTGTCTCTTCAAGGGACCATTCAGGCGTAGAGGCACTTTCTTTGATTTATGAAATGACATTTCCAGTGATGAGACTAAAGTCTACTTAACTTTTTGAACAGACAAGTATACTTAAGTCTTGCTTGTTACTCTTAAAAATCTTAATTACCTTTCAAGAGCTCATGAGCTCTCGAGAGAAATTTAAAAAGATTTTAGAATTATATTCCGCCGTTTTCCACATGTAATATATAAAAGCGTCTATAAATAATCAGAACGTAAACGAACTTACGTCATTCCACAGGTAACAAATCTCTGTATACGTACCTATTCGAGTACTGACCACAGACAATTGAATGCCAAATCACAGAATCAAATGTTCAAACTAATGATCAAAATAAGCCAAGTACCAATAAAAGTACCATATTTGAGAAATAATCTGCCCCTGTCCTAGCAGGACCGGTAAAAAAGCGGGGCACATTGCGCATAGGACCCATGGCCATTGAAGCATAAATGTTCTCAAGTGACTCCGTACTGCAAAACGCAAACGACCTTGTTCTGATCCCAGGAAGGATGGTATAAGATGTGGGTATCGTTCAATAGGTATATCAAGCAGTTATTAAGTTTGACCGTAAAGCCCACACATTTACCATAATATCAGTTTCTTTTGGAACTATTTATAGCAGAAATTAATGTCTTACAGCTTTCTTTGACATGTGATAATTATTTTCCTCCACAATACAATTCACAAGCAACTCAAAAAGGATGACTAACATCGTGACTCGTGAGAGCGCCCATTTGTCTTTAAACACAACTTCAATCCATCTCAGTTCTAAAACATTTCAACTCTCTATGAGTTTTTTTAGACTTACGTCGTTGTTTCTTCCCGTGCAAAGGGTCGTAAGTCTCATTTGTTTTATACCAATCTATGATTTTTATGACAGTAAACTGTTTGTCGTTCGAGAGCGAACAAACAATGTCTAACGTTGCTAACCGAATACTACTATGAAGGAAAGTGGGCAATTATCTAGTATCTGAAGCTGCTCGAAAATATGTTCTAACTTGTAACGATGTGGTTGAATTTGGTTTGCAATTTGGTCGTGTCAACCTTTTATGATCTAGTATCAAAATAGCCTAATTGGGTGTCGATAATTATGGTGTTTCATAGAATTTGCGGAATTTGAATGGTGTCAGTACGGTATTTTATACAGCACACTTTATATTGAATATTTATTTCATTGAAACTTCTGGAATTACACAGGACGTATCTTTTTTGTATAAAGTGAACAAAAAAAATTTTTTTTTTCTTGTTATGAATGAATGAATGATAGAAAACATTTATTTCAGGCAACTGTGGCCCATAGATACATACCTTAAAACTAACATACATATCAAATACAAAATAATAAAAATATAAGTAACTATTAATACTATTTACTTCAATTGAAAAAAAAAACTCAAATCAGTGCTTACATATTAATAATTTATTTACTGACATTTAAAGCATGATATCTACTAATGAATTTGAATAATTATCCTTTTTTCCTAAAACAACCGCTATCCTCTTATTTAACAAATAATAATTATATAATGTATATAATAAAAAACCTAATTTTTCGTGTGTTGCCAACATTATTTTGTTAACTCCTGATCTCAGAAAATTACCTATTTTGTGGATCATGTTACACATTTTAGTTAGTATGTGAACGCTTTTGATTTTGACAAGCAGTCGTGAGATGGCGCCACTAGATATGCGCACGCGCGTCACGAAGCAAACACTCGACGTAAAATACTTTAGAACCATGTAATTCTAAATACATTCTAGCTGATTTACCATTTTGTATGCGCTTAAGTTCCACAGTTAAAGTGAAAAGGTTTCAAGTATAAATCATGTTTGCGTTTCTACGGTGAATTCTCAGTAGTAAGTAAGTTGAAACATGACATCATTTTGTACTCATTTAGAAGATTTGCGAATGATAGAGGTAAGTTATGTGCATGTCAATGATATAAAACAGGACACTATGTAAATTTATGTCTTACATGGCTCAAATATCTCTATAGCTTATTTTAATTGGCCAGTAATAAAACGGCGCTAAAATGCCTATCAGAACATTCATGGGTATTCATTTATTTTAAACACATATGGTGAATTAATACATAAGTGATGGGTAAATGTAAATTTAGTCCATGAATACGCAAATTATAATAAATTTATAAATACAATAGATGCTTTCGCAAAACAAAACATAAATCGTATCTAGATACCGAATGACATTAGCGCAGCACATAAAAATAATAAAACATACTTACCTAAACAAACACAAAATTAGCAAGACGAAATAACGAAAAAAAGAAATGAATTGGGATATTACCCAATACTACCATAACCAACTATCTACCATGTAGTGTTTGGTAATGGTTTCTTTTAAATAAAATGGGTAACTATACAATTTTTTATATTACAAGTTTTCTAATCAAACTTTGGTTATGAAAACATATTCAAGAATCTTAAAAAAGTTAACTATTTGAACTAAAAGTTTTTGATACTAATTAGACATGTTGTGTGCGGTTAGTAATTAAATTCTTCATTAATAAGAAAACATCACACCAATATAATATATAATATATACGTAAAGGCAAAAGTTTCTAAGTGTGTTTGTTTGTTACTTCTTCACGCTTAAACGGCTGGACCAATTTTGATAAAATTTGGTATGGAGGTAGCTCAACCCTGAATTAACATATAAGCTACTTTTCATCCCGAACGCGTTGAATAATAAAGCAAACAACCGTACAACCAACAACTAGTAAAAAAAAATACGAATACACAAATAACTACTTCGAAAAGCCAACCCCAAAATGAAATCCCAAGTCCATTATATTCCTATACCATAATCACAAATTGTAGATTAATGTTTTATCAGCAAAGTTCATCTGCAGTTTCCTGCATTCAACGAAAAGATGAATTCGTTTGCTACCAATTGAATTGAAATGGAACGGATGGGCCCCTAAAATCAAAATAGAGTAGGGAGCCAAAAATAGGAAAGAGTGGTCCCATGTGTGACGGGAAGGGTTCTTGATAAGCCCTAGTAAAAGTTGTAAAGAAAACGAGCATAATTAAAACTTGGCTCTCTTTTCACAACGCAATCAAAGCATTGAATTATACAATAAATAAATGTATGAATAAACCGAACAATACAAAATACATAGCCACTGGCTGCTATTTTCTTTAAAGGTTCATAAAATATGAAAACGATAGTTAAACGCGTATTTTTTGGCAATTATTGTCATTGCGACAAGAGCAAAAATGGTACGTATTTTGACTGTACATTTATGCCTTGATCTCGAACTCATCAGTTAAGGAGATATAAAAAGAATATACTACTGCTGTCTTGTAAAAGAACATGCTAAGCTTAATAAATAAATAGCTTCAAATTGGACTGCAATTATTTTTTTTACGAATTTAAAATAAAAATACGTATGTATAGAGCCAATCATGAAGAATACTTTCATTAACCTTAATAATTTTAAAGTGACAGACAACTGATTGCCCTTTATAGATCAAATGTAGATAATGAATTTTAGCATTACGGTACGGAACCCTAAATTTAAGAATGGCTTCTTATCTAGATGTAAACGGGAGGTTTGCTAGGGAAAGGGTGGAAGGTACCCTCTGGTTCACTTCAGAATAATTGAAGTCAAATTTGAACTATTAAATTAGTCAACCATCATGATATTATAACGACAAGATGTCTTTGTTGTTTGAGGCAAGAGAGCTCTATTATTCTTTTGATTCTTACTTTGCACCAAATAGTGGCTGAAGAAGAGTAATGTTTTTGGAGTGTATGTACTTGTTTCTATTATAATGTATTAGTACATTACGGCAGAGACCAGTAAGTGAGCCATACTGGCCGAGTAGGAATTAGACGGACCGAGCCGTAGGCGAGGTCCGGATATAATACGAGGCCAGGATGGCTCTTACGGTCGAAGCAAGTATAGTGATTTTCTCAAAAATTAAACAAGAAAATTAGATTAAAATTATATTTTGTAGGTGACATTCATATTCGGCCATTTTCCAATGAATATTTTTGTTATATCCCATTTTTATTATTACACATTGTGATATTCGTCGTCGCAGGCATCATTAACTCCCATGATAACAACCTATAACAAAAATAATTATGAGTTTATACTTGGATAAAAGATATAGTTATATCGTTATCAAATAGTGGCAGCATTTATTTACCTCCATCGCCAAAATGGTTATCATCTAGAGCTTGATTTAAAAACTTTTCTATATTTTGCTGCTGAATATTTGTGATTTCTTTCCTTTGTAGCCATCCGATTGTCTCAGAAAGATTGTTGAAATATTCTGACCTTATCACACATTATCTGACCAATTATTAACTTGATTTTCTTCCTTCCATTTAATGAATCTATTGTATTTTTTTATATCTCCTTGGATTTAGTCGGAAGTAAATTATTTTAGCTAACTCTGCCTCCGCTTTTAAGTATGGAGGAGTGCCGTCTATTCGGAATCAGACTCGTCTGAACTAATTTTTGCTGAATTATTGTAATAGATCACACAAACAAATTTGAAATTTTTATCTTTAAATTTAAATCCCGCCTTAATTTCTTTTTTTATATAAATACTGCGTTTAATTATTTGCACTGTCTTACAAATCTAAGTCTTAAAGATAAAATTTAATTATTGTTATACATTGTTGTATTTTCTAACTAATTTTCATATCATAAAGCTTACCTTCAATTTTAACTCCGAGGTTTTTTCTAAACGACACAAAAAAGGAAGGAATTCCGAAATATCATTGTCATTTTACACAGCACAATTATGAACTAAACGCTGCATACAAACTTCCGCACTAAACCTTGTCGCTACTTTTTTTTTATATGCATCTTGAGTTACGTTTATACTGCCAATAGTGCTAACCTCTTTTTATTTTACATTTGCTCTTAGTGTAAATTGCAAGTGTATACTGCAATGTCGTCTCTTTCTATTTAATCTATGAAAAAGGGACGCCACTTTTTAATTTCTACAATTTGCTGTCGCACTGTACTTATAATTAAAACTATTTGTGGAATGCATCCTTTTTACATTTAAATACGATCTCATCGCCTTCACATCCTTAGTTTTTTTATAGGTCGGTGACGATGTAAATCGTGTTTCGATATTCAAATATCTTGATACGTAATAGGAATTACATACTTACTTACTGGACAAATATTGATTCCAAATTTAAAATCTCGCTGTTTACTGGACACTTCTAAAAAGTCTTCGGTATGTTCCACTTACTGTAGTCTATCTAGCGATGGTAAGGCAACATTACATGCAATTTTTGAGAAAACTTCTTTACTGTATATCTTGCTTGGATTTCTGGATTCTCACTTAAGACGTCATTATATTCGTCTGAGAAACATACAATATTAGATCTTATGAGTCCCAAGTTTTCATCAGCGAATTAATTTCTCTACGGATGATGCACATTTTCTGTATCCATCAAATGTATCTCTCTCTCAGATAATCAAATTATTATTTTGGTCATCATACATTTAAAAGTAGCCGTTCAAGTATGTAGTTGTCTCCATCTTACTCTGCATGGCAGTGTCAACTGACAAGGCACCGTTGGTTTCTTGGCAGTTGCGACTTGGTCTCCCCTTTTTGATTGCCATCAGGCGAAGTGGAGCCACTATGTTATGCCATTATAAAAAAAAAAACCTATAAGCACTTCCTTTAATACTGACTAGTTGACTACTGCCCTATACGACATAACGTCTACTTTCTCTTTTCTTTGTTTCAAGTAACTTATTTTTGCCCTTCCTCTTACTGGTTTCCCTTCAACTTTTCCTTACATGGTGAGCTGTCATTTTGTTGTTGTTACACTATCTATTATATACATTTGACAGCTTTCTAAAACACTTGTACAGTCCACATCATTCACAACCTAAACCAAATCAAAGTATAATCACGTAGAACCAATACTAAAATTACGAACCGATTCAAATGACGCCATTAAACCAACATTTCCACACAATTTAAAATCCACATTACACGTTCGATCTAATTGGACACTGATTACCACAGAACGTGTTGAACAGTCCGTCCAACAGTTTCGATTGTCCAATGCACGTTCGAGCCAAATTAATAGGGATTAGAACGGGATGAGTGTTCCTTTAATCACCTCTCTACGCATACTCGAAATTTGACTAATTAACTACAGAAGGGTTTGGAGTAAAGCTAAGGATACAGGAGAGGCAATTTGAATCGTTACCTGCTTCAATAAATTGGATTCATTTGGTTCTATTTTAAAATTAGCGTCACTTATCTGCTTGTTTCCTTTCTCAAAATCAAATCTAAAAAGATTCGATTATGTCTGTCTTTTGGTTGCAGCTTAGCTAGTGACGAATTTGAAGTAAGTATTAATTACGTTATTTTAAGATATCACCAAAGAAGCGATGTCTCAGGTATATCTCAAGTATATCACCATTAACTGTATATGTCATTAAAACTTGATAGTTGCGATTTGTGGTGCACAAAATAGTACCTACTACAAGTTAAGTTTGATGGATGGATATGGAATTAGGATTAATAATATTTGGAGTCAAAACTTTTCATCGTGTAATGATTTATTCTCGTTACAGAATACCATTATGTAGTGGTATATTGGGTAGTAGGTCAATTTAAGTAGTAAGAATTTTCGTTTTATCCCAAGGATATCACATGCAACAAAATATTAAGAATCTAATCTTTGTAGGTAAAGTAGATAAAGTAGTAGATAATAAATACCGAACCGTAATGGAATTCGCTACAATTACTGGATCCCGTACGTATAATTGAAATTTAAATGTACAATTAGCTGGTCCAGATTCCAGTTAGTAACCCAGGCAACCCAGTGAAGTTACAAACCGCAACCGGTATGAGTCCCAGTGAAGATATACGAATCACCGCTATGTCAAGTTTAAAGGTAGAAACCGCAAATGTGATGGGCAATACACGCAAAATTGCCGACCTCTATCAAGTTTAGCTCAAATGGAAAAACACTTATAACAAAAATAACTGATTGAAGTCCGGTAATGTGTAAATATTTTCATCGCGTATTACAAACTGGGGATTCATATATTTTATTTTATTGACAACACGTTTGGCGCAGTTTGTAGAACACCTGCCTACTTAGTACTGAGCCGGGCGGTCTTGGGTTCGAATCCCGGCCAGGGAAAATATTTGTGTGATAAACTCGAATAATTGTGCTTGGGTCATGGTTGTTCTATGTATTTAAGTAAGTAAATATGTTTATCTATATAAGTATGTATATGGTCGTCTAGTACCCCTAACACAAGCCTTAGTGAGCTTAATTTGGGACGAGATGGATTTGTGTGAGTTTGTTTAAAAAAAATAGAATATCCTATTTCGAGGGTTGCATGATTTGATCACAATAAGTTGAAAAAATTGGTCTTCGAAATAATAACTCTATGCGCATTACACTTTGTTCTTATTTCGAAGATACTTTTTCGACTTATCGGGTTTGACTCAACCCTTGATTTATATTATTGTCCATTAAATGATTGTGTGACTGTGATCTCGAAGATGTTGTGCATCATATCATGGAGCGCTGTGTAAAACGACAGGGGTGACCTGAAGGGTGTTTTGGTACCTGAAGCTACGAACTGGCTGCGTAAATTCTAGATCTTTTAAAATTTCGTAAACCAAAATTTTCACCATACGTTTAAATATATTCAATATTGAAAAATATCGGAAAGCCTGATAGTCTGAGTGACTCTGGTTGCATTTTAACCAACTTCAAAGATGGATTTATTACATTATATTATTTTTTGTAGATGACTGCGGCGGATGTTATCTTAGTAACAATATTTGCATAGAATCTTTATCATAACTCTATAATACGTACCTTAGAAATAGGTAGGATGGTCGAAATTGGAAACACTTCTATTTGGATTATTTGACTTCAAATGAAAAGCAACAGATTGTCATCGTTCACAAAATTAATCCTTTCAGACATTTTCATTCAGAAGCCGTACCCACTAGACAACGTCTTATAACAACAATACAAAAACACGATGAATATTCTGCATTTCATTTAAAATAAGCCCTCGGGCGTTCGAGGGTATGCCGTGTCATCGCATCTAAGAGCTTTGTTTCGCCACGCCCACCTTGATGACTATGGCAAGGGTTCAACAATTTAAAATAAACGCTATGGAGTCTATCGTGACAGGGACGTCACAATGTTTGCTCAATTGAGCGTGATTATAATGATTTGTTGTATTGGGGAATTTGGAAAATCATTGGGAACCTGGCTTTGATGTCTTTGTAAACTCAGATGTACTTATCATTGTTATCAACAATCAGTTTAAATGGATAACATTAGTAAGCAAGCTTATTGATTGTCAGTTGAAACACTCTTTTTTGAGAAAAAGCCTCCCAAAAGTTCTTCCACAACGATAGGTTATGCGCCGCCCATCTAACCTTTTTCCGCGATACCATCCAGATCGTTAGTCCGTATCGTTGAGAGCCATCCCACGCTGCGTCATTCGGGACCCAGTTACCACTTAATACCCTTTATTCAGTACGTTTAATAAAATCAATATAATCATTTTCCTTTTTTGGTATATTGGTATGAAAATCTCAGAATCAGCACGGCTAACAGTTTTTAATATTATAAACTATCGTCTCAAATTAAATTCCCTTTCGTAACACACGTAGCCAGTATTCTTCGCTAGCTTTCCTGGAGTGTATTGATATTGGCCAAAGCACTTACCACCTCGAACGCCGAGGAGTTTAACTTACAAATACGGTCGAGATGGTTCACTCGAAGAGTTTGCTCCACGCTAGTTTGTTTAAATAACAATTTAAACTTCGAAAATGGTGGACATAAACATGAGAACAAAGATGGGTTTGAAAATGGAAGTGGATATAAAACAAAACTTCAAAGTGACTGACTGTAACGTAACGTAAAATGCGGGACACCTTCACACTGCCTAACTGGTTAAAGTCTATTGCCGGTCATCATATTGAAAAGCATGGAAAAAAAAGAAAAAAGAGCGAATCGGCTTGCTGCTTCATTATGCTAAGTCAGCGCCTTTTCTCTGCCACTACACGTGGTTTCTTAAAAGAGCTGTAATTGTTTTATACCTGAACTAGTTTTAAGTAGCATGTTTTAACTTAATTCATTTTTTATCGTGTCTAACCATGTAAGTTGTCCATAATGAATAAAGTGTTTATCTATCTATCTAAGAACTAAAGAAGGTGAAAATATTCTGAAGAAATAAACCATATATTTTATATTGAATTAAAAAAAACGATCAGAATCAGGTCGCCTCTAGTATAGCTTTCGCACAGAAATCATTAACGGCTCGATAAAAATTCCCCGATCACAAAATAGCACTATTAAACACAAACGATCCACAAACAGCTATTAAGCCTTTGTCGCCAAGACATGAAAATCTTCTGAAGCTATATAGGAAGCCCAAAGGTTTTTCATAAATTCCCCTTACACCTCCGATCCTCATCCTTCAAGATAGGTTGGTAATAAAATGTCCCCCATACATATTAGAGTGTCATATAAAGTAAGGGTCATCTCGAGGGACCCATCTATTCTGTTTAGCTATTAATACTATATTAGATAATAGTAACAAACCCTCTTTGAATAGTGAATTTGTTTGGCGTGGTCGCAGGTATCGTCTTCAAATCGTTTGGTGAAAAATTATATTGCCAAAGGTTGCCAGAAATAGATCGCTATATAGAAATAAGACCTTGTTTTTTCTTTTTTAGTGCATGCTTATGTTGTACCTACATAACTGTGTTTATTATTATTTTCACAACGAAGTATTCAAGTAGGTGTGTAGGTTATTTTTGTGCTTTGGCTTTTATATAGCAAAATATACCTGTATTTTATATAATACTAAAGAAACTCACATTTTTTATTTTTAACCTTCTCAGTCACATTCACAAACGGTTATTTATTAAATTACAATGTAATGTCATTGTATTATTCATACACACATGAATGCCTAACAAAGTAATTTTCTGTAAACATTTATATCTATTTTAAGTCTGGAATCAATCATCATATAGCATTTCTTGCCGCGACTTCGTTTGTCGCGCTACTCAGCATCACCTGTCTTCTTCGCACGGTATTGAATGGAAAGTGACAGGTATTATTATGTCGCGCGATAAAGAGTCGCGTGTCACAGTTGTGCTAGCCGTGCTGGTCTTGCGTCTATTGCAGAAGATAAGGTGTAATGTTCGGGAGACATCGTTTTTGGTAGCTAACTAAACCGATATGAGACCGCAAATGTTCTACCGCAGTTCTGGAGCTCTATGATGGTTGCGTTTATCACGTGATAAATAAGTGACAAAGCATCCGTCACTCACACTCGCATTTGGTTAAACGTGACGGATGCTTTGTCACTTATTTATGATAAAAGCAACCATCATAGGCCCCCTAAAAGAGAAGATGATAAATAATAAAATAAATATTATGGGTACAAAAACGCAAATAGTCCTAGTCCCAAACTAAGCAATGCTTGTACTATTGGGTACTAGACGACGATATACATAATATATAAATAGGTACATATATAGATAACATCCATGAACCAGTAACAAATATTTGAGTTCATCACACAAATATTTGCCCTTGCCGGGATTCGAACCCGGGACCGCCGGCTCAGTAGGTAGCTGCACTATAAACTGTGCCAACCGAATCGTCAAGAACGCAATATAATCAGTTGACATCAGTTTACTTGAATGTTTCGAATTTAGTAACCTAACAAAGCGTTGAAACACAAAATAAACATTTATTTTTAAACCTGTCAGCAACATTTTCGTACAAATATATCAAAGAAACCGGCTGCAAAAGATAAAAAATTAACATGTTTAAAAAGCAGGGGTAGCAAATTGCATTTTAAAAAATACAGACAGGTTACAAGACTAAGTCTTCGCCCCGGGGGCATCTCCTACCTACATCAAACGATAGCTTGTAGCAAATAATTTGGAAATTAACATAAAATGCTTGCAACGCGGATGGCTTTTTGTAACGAATTTGTATTCTATATTAGGATTAATTTTGTTTGAATAGGTATTGTTGTTTCGCTAATGCGAGCAAGTTTAGAACTCGTTAAAAGCGCAGTAATAATTTATGACCTAGTTGTTAAGTTATTTTGCTGTTATATTGAGTAATATGACTGTAGGTTAGATTGTAAGGTATTTACTATTTTATGAATACACTTTTAATATGTTTTCTTGTAGAACTACGTATAGTTAAGTTCATATCATTGTAATAGTTAAGTACTTATGCTTTCTGAAAAAATGACTGACTGTTGAGTTTCTTTCGGCGTTTCTTCTCCACAGTGGTCTCCTCTTGTGAAATGCCGGTAGACTCAGACATGTAAAAGTGCCCTTGTGGCCTACTTGCAGAATAAAGTTCATTATTTCATTATTATGTATCGGCCTCTATGCCTGAAATAAATAAATTGAATTAAAGTGTTTTAATGGTCTTATTGAAAACTTTAATATGTATAGTAAGAAATCTAAAACCATAAAGGATTTGGGATGGCCATTGGGATGTAACTAAATAAAAAGTATTTATTAAAATCGTAAAAGCTATAGGGCTATTTTTTGCCAATCAGATACGATTAAATGGTTTTTCTCCTTGTTAAGTATTTTGTGATGACATCGCTAATGACTTGACTTGTGCTGCATAACTGCAATGACCAGAGAAAGTCGACAAATTAAATATGAAGAACTTTTAACAATTTTACCATCTACTGTTAAAATATTTTCGCTGATTAAAAGCAGACTACTATTTACAACTGACTACAATTGAAAGACTGCCGTATATATACAGGATGATAAATCCAAATGGGTCAGTAGGGAGAAAACGAAAACTATACGAGATAGGGAAATCTGTGCTTAGGAACCATGGCGTCGATTTTAGATATAAAGGAAACTGCATTTAATTCATTTTTATAAATCTCATACATAACTGGGAATTGAACCTAGTTAAAAGTCTGTAAGTATTCTCATGTCGTATTGTAATTTTTTTTTTCTCACAAATTGCATGTAATGTTGCCTTACCATCGCTAGATAGACTACAGTAAGTGGAACATACCGAAGACATTTTAGAAGTGTCCAGTAAACAGCGAGATTTTAAATTTGGAATCAATATTTGTCCAGTAAGTAAGTATGTAACTCCTATTACGTATCAAGATATTTGAATATCGAAACACGATTTACATCGTCACCGACCTATAAAAAAACTAAGGATGTGAAGGCGATGAGGTCGTATATAAATGTAAAAAGGATGCATTCCACAAATTGTTTTAATTATAAGTACCTATAGTGCGACAACAAATTGTAGAAATTAAAAAGTGGCGTCCCTTTTACATAGATTAAATAGAAAGAGACGACATTGCAGTATACACTTGCAATTTACACTAAGAGCAAATGTAAAATAAAAAGAGGTTAGCGTTAGCACTATTGGCAGTATAAACGTAACTCAAGATGCATATTAAAAAAAAAAAAGTAGCGACAAGGTTTAGTGCGGAAGTTTGTATGCAGCGTTTAGTTCATAATTGTGCTGTGTAAAATGACAATGATATTTCGGAATTCCTTCCTTTTTTGTGTCGTTTAGAAAAAACCTCGGAGTTAAAATTGAAGGTAAGCTTTATGATATGAAAATTAGTTAGAAAATACAACAATGTATAACAATAATTAAATTTTATCTATAAGACTTAGATTTGTAAGACAGTGCAAATAATTAAACGCAGTATTTATAAAAAAAATAAATTAAGGCGGGATTTAAATTAAAAGACAAAAATTTCAAATTTGTTTGTGTGATCTATTACAATAATTCAGCAAAAATGAGTTCAGAGGAGTCTGATTCCGAATAGACGGCACTCCTCCATACTTAAAGGCGGAGGCAGAGTTAGCTAAAATAATTTACTTCCGACTAAATCCAAGGAGATATAAAAAAATACAAGTGATTCATTAAATGGAAGGAAGAAAATCAAGTTAATAATTGGTCAGATAATGTGTGATAAGGTCAGAATATTTCAACAATCTTTCTGAGACAATCGGATGGCTACAAAGGAAAGAAATCACAAATATTCAGCAGCAAAATATAGAAAAGTTCTTAAATCAAGCTATAGATGATAACCATTTTGGCGATGAAGGTAAATAAATGCTGCCACTATTTGATAACGATATAACTATATCTTTTATCCAAGTATAAACTCATAATTATTTTTGTTATAGGTTGTTATCATGGGAGTTAATGGTGCCTGCGACGACGAATATCACAATGTGTAATATTAAAAATGGGATATAACAAAAAGATTCATTGGAAAATGGCCGAATATAAATGTCACCTACAAAATATAATTTTAATCTAATTTTCTTGTTTAATTTTTGAGAAAAGCACTATACTTGCTTCGACCGTAAGAGCCATCCTGGCCTCGTATTATATCCGGACCTCGCCTACGGCTCGGTCCGTCTAATTCCTACTCGGCCAGTATGGCTTACTTACTGGTCTCTGCCGTAATGTACTATTACAGCGGTTTGACCGAGTTATGTATGTATGAGTTTTATAAAAAAAATATAATGCAGTTTTCATTAAATTTAAAATCGACCCCATGGTCCATAAGAACAGATTTCCCTATCTCTTCTAGTTTGTGACTTCTCCCTACTGACCCATTTGAATTGATCACCCTGTATACTAGCTGCGCCGAGCGGTATCACAGGTCATCCCACGGGAATACTACATTTTTCGGAATAAAAAGTAGCCTGTCCGAATGAAATGAAATGAAATGAAATGAAGTGAAATGAAATGAAATGAATTGAAATGAAATGAAATGAAATGAAATGAAATGAAATGAAATGAAATGAAATGAAATGAAATGAAATGAAATGAAATGAAATGAAATGAAATGAAATGAAATAATTTATTCAGTAAGTAGGCCACAAGGGCACTTTTACATGTCAGATTGTGAGTCTACCGGCATTTCGCAAGAGGAGACCGCTGTTGAGAAGAAAGCCGAAAGAAACTCAACAGTAAGAATCTTAATGAATGAATGAATGAAAACATTTATTTCAGGCAACTGTGGCCCATAGACACATACCTTAAAACTAACGTACATTATTTTGTATATCAAATACAAAATAATAAAAAATATAAGTAACTAAACCAGGTCACATTTTTCAACAGCGACGTGTTACGCGTGTTCGAAGTGTCAGGTAGCCGTCCACGGAAACGCCGGAACATGACACCTTTCGTCCAGTACTCTTCCTTGATGAAGCTTCGCTCGTTGGTCCGTCTGAACTCTAAGCACGAAGGAATTAAAACTCACGTCGTGGCGAGACTCCAATTTTACGACCCTCAGGATGACACCGGACTTCACCCTCACATATTCTACGATATCTTCAGCCTTCGCTGTGTAATGTAGCCGGGACACATAGAGCAGCGTCGTTGGTAGAGCGGGACGCAGCAAATGTTTAGGTCTAGTCGATGCGGTACCGCACTGATTTTGACAGGCTGGCTTCTTCTTCTTCTTTTCGACCTTTATGAAGCCATCCTTGTCGCATCGGGACTCTCTTGGAGCTGGCATTGGCAGGTCCTTTTTTACGGGTTCCTGCAACCCCTGAGATGACGGCTGCCTAGATTTCGGAGCAGCTGGGCTCTTTGCAATTTGCAATAAAGCTATCTTCATAACAAACATACACACAAAGACAATGACAAACTATCGCCTTTATAATTAGTGTGACATGTTTTATCAACCGTTAATAATCAACATAGCATTGTGTAGTCGAAACTAAAAGTACGGAACAGTTTTGCAGTTTACGTTAACATGAATACCGCATACAAACATCCAATTACATAGAAACTATAGTAAAAAGTGAACCACAGCCAAAATTAAAGAGCGCTTATTAGAAACCATTGTAATACCTATTTATTTCGTTCCCACGTTGGTTGCTATTACAGTAGAAAGTCCTCCAAAGTCACGTCTGTTCCCACTACCAGGCTTCTACATCTGGCTGTTACTTGACACTTTCAAAACAAGTCATTAGGTCAGTTGGATGGCTCAAAAGGTTCGACATCCATTGATGTTTTTATGAAGCACGTGTGGGTGTGAGAATGACGCAAAAGTGCAACGCAATTTGCACAATAGCATTGTATACATTTCTACGCTACGGTAAAATGCTGTATCGTACTATGAAATCCATAGCAGGATATGACCTTTTACTATTGCACGACAGATTTGTGCATCAGGTAAATTCTGGTCAGATTGAGATTTTCTTGTGGGAAGTGAAAGTAAGGATTCGATGTATTGATGCGTTTTTAATTCAAATGTCACAATGAATGTATGAATTCTTAAATATAATAGTATAAATCCACAAAAAAAGTATACATCGGATCGTCAATATCTTCAGTTAGCCTAAAAGAGCGAAACACGTGTAGAGGTTTATGTTAAATATTTGACGTTATGACGCAGTCAATTTGCAGTTTTTTTTTAGAAGAGAGTATAATGATAAATTTAGCGAAATCTAAAGCAATTAAGAATAGCTTCCCGCTAGTTTTCAGTGCAAGCTCGGTTTTAAATATACACATTCTAGAACGCGTTTTTTATAATGTCATTTATACACGCTCTCAATCTCGTTATATAGTTACCTACTCGTACAGCGTGTAGGTATTGTTGATATAGCCACAAACTGTAACCAGACGTAGATTTTAGAGATATGAACCGATATTTAAACAAATTGTTAATTTAGTGTAAACTACCGGAGTGTTGAATTAATTTTTGTATTTTTTTCGAGCAGCAATGTATTGCGTACACTTATTTAATATTAATAAGTGACAGTAGAAGACTAAGTGAGAATAAAAACGAGCTACATTGCGTGCTGAATTATTTTAGAAGGGGCAAACAATATCGGACATTTTAATTAATATATAGAAAAACATTCATTAGGGCCTATGCTATGAACTTGTAAAGTTTGAGGTTGTATCAAAAATACACACTGTATTTTTTTAATTGACTAGACATGCTATTTCACACTGGGTTTTGTTGCTGTTTTCCAAAAGGAATCTTACTACAAGAACAATTTTTCGCAACCACTAATACTTCTTTACATTTACTTCATATCTCACCCCACATGTGTGGCACTGCCTATATATAGTGTGGAAAAAATAATCATGTTACACAAGGCAACAAATTAAAAGTCTATCGAAACCGGGTGTCAAAGTTTTCAAACTACGATTATGATTACTACGATTAAGTAATTTATAATTCCCTCTTTGATCGTGTTCAGGTGCCGATTCCCACAACATGTGACGACAGCTGACAATGGTTGGATTTTTATTCTCCACTGACCAGATATGCAAATAAAAACTTTATTCACCTGTTCAGAATAATACACTCGATACATCTCCAGATGTTCTTTTCGGGCCGGCCATGAATTCGAGCGCGCAGCGAGCGGCGAGCGGCGGATATAAGAGTGAGCGAGACAGCGCGTTCGGGTCTTCCGCTCCCACGGATGACGCGGCCGCTTTGGTCGCGCGAAGTCGTGACTAAGGGTTATTCGAATGTTCGAAATTGGAGCTTTATATCGTGCTGTCCCGTGTTTGACACAAGATCAAGAGAAATGGCACGGTACAAATTTCGAATTACCGCGTGCCGCGCCGCTTGCCGCTAAAACCGAGTTCGTGGTATCTCCTAGAGCAGCAAGCGCGCGCGGTGGATTTTTTATACAACGACGGTAGCAAACAAGCATGCGGCCCGCCTGATGTTAAGCAGTTACCGCCGCCTATGAACGCTTGCGACGCCAGGAGCACCACACGCGTGTTGCCGACCCTTTCAGAACTTATTTACTCCCCTCTTGAAGAACCGCATAACCTCTGCAGGGAGCTTATTCCACACGCGGAGCGTTTGCGGTAAGAAATTCCTCTGGAATCGCTCAGTTCTCAACCATTTATGCTCCAGTGTGTGAGGATGTACACCCAGCCGATGGCGAGCAGCGCGACGGTAGAAAGTAGTCGTGGGCATCATGTCAAGCAATTCCTCAGAACACATCCCATTATACAGGCAGCAGATGGTTCGTAGCGTGTTATATGATCTCCTTTTTGCCGCTGGTCGTGCGTATTCGTGGCCAGCCCGTTTAACCTTGTTTAGACAGGTTGAGGATTCTTAAGTTTACTTTAGGATTTCGTTAGTAAACAAGCCTCCAGCGTTTGTAAACTAATTTCTTCAGGGAAGGTGAAAAATTGGTTTATTTGTTAGGGTTTTTTAAATGACCCCAAGCGACAATCTCTTAATGGGTTCGCTCATACATAAATTTGTGGGCCGTGACCGGCTACAAACTGTTGGGTTGGTGATAATTAATGATCATCCACATCTATTTTATGGTCTCTAACTAAAAAAATGATATTAACAAATCAGAATTGAGCGCACCTGCTTTATTCACAGCGGGTTTATTTGTTTTTAATACGAAAGGGTGTAGAGATATTTATTTACTTTTAATTATTGGTTACGGCGTTTTATAAAAAATCATAGGTATATAAATTGAAATAAATAAAATTGTCAAGATAGTGTTATTAAATAAGCTGCGCCGCGCGGTGTTACCGGCTCATCCCACGGGAATACTAATTTTTTCGGGATAAAAAGTAGCCTATGTGTTAACCTAGGATGTCAGCTACCTTCATTCCAAAATTAATCAAAATTGGTCCAGCCGTTTGAGCATGAAGAAGTAACAAACATATACATAAACACACTCACTTTTTGCCTCATAATATTAGTGTGATATTTATATATTATGCTGCTTTAATAGTTGAAATTTTTACTTTGAAGAGGGTGGGGTAGGGTTCTAATAAATCTGGCTGCGTTCCCTTCTTTGGATAGATATGCCTATTCCTCGAGCGTGGAACGAGCCAGCTCTATGGTCTCCAGTTTTTTGTTCTATGAAATAAGTGTTAATATCTACAGAATTTTACCAAAAATCGATTTATCGATTGGCATACATAGCGTACAAGTAAAACAAAGGGTCAAAAAATCTTAATAGTCTCTCTGGAAAAATTGAATGTAGGTAAAAGACAGACTTTAAAAAAGCTAACCGAAAACAGTTAAAAGTACCTAAGGTAAACGGACGCAAGCCGGCCTTTTATATGACCCGAATTAGACGTCGTAAAGCAATTTGAAGTTTTATGAGTTAATGTTACAACAAACATTACTGCCCCGCTAACCAAAAAGGGCGTATGTGACTGAGATGTAAGTGTCGGTTACGTCGTTTTGTGCACGCCGTAGATTAGTACCTCTAAGTGGCCTAAGCAACTTCGACATGGATCGGCAAGCTTTAACTTCAGTCTTTTATAATTAATTAATGTCTGCCGGTAGTTTTTATCGGTATTTTTGGAGTAATTAGGTAGTTAAATATACGTTTTACCGGTCTTAAGCTTCGGTATATTTATACCACTATAGTACTATTATATATATATATATATTGTCGAAGCGAGGGAAGTAGGCGATTGCTGGCTGAGTATTAATTTTAACGGACGACTTTGGGAGTCCGTTCAATTTAATACGAAGCCAGCAATCGCCCTTCCGGCTGAGACAAATATACTTAGTGGTTTTCTCAAAAACGGTGCAAGACAAAATAGGCACAGATAAGTTTTGCCGCCTTTATATATAAAAGAACGAAGAAGAGTATTGTTCTTCCATAAACGTCATAAGCTACTTGAGGCAAGTAATAAGTCGCGACAAGTCGTAGTTTGTGGGTATGTGTTTCTTTCTTCTTCACACTGAAATGCCGGGACGGATTTTCTCGAAATTTGGACCAAGGAGGTCCCTAACTTAACATTTATCAGCATTTTTTTATCCAAAAAAGCAAATGGTTCCCGAAGTGACCCCGATTTCATCGCGAGCGAATCCACGGGCAAAACCTAGTTCTGAATGTGTTTGTTTGTCTAGGTATTTATCTAAAAGTTTGTGCAAAATTAAGACCTTCACTTTAAGTTAAAGATAATTTTCCTATTTCCTTAGCAATTATTTTACTAATTTATTTATCAACTAGCTTTTGCCCGCGGCTTCGCACGCGTTAAAAAAAATACGTTCACTTGGCATAACTTGGCATTTGGCATTGGCTTGGCATAACTCAAGCCCCCCATATTTTGTGTTTACTGTATATTTGGAATATTTGAATGCTTTCACGTACATGATTCCTTGTTCATTTTAGATTCAATTTCTACTTTCTTATTTTGTTTTCTCAATGCGAAGCCTCCGACATTTTTGTGCACTGTCTCAATTGGTTACTTAAATAAAATCATGCTCTTTTCTTTCCGTTGTGGTATATTGTCTTGCTTAGTGCCCCCGCTTTTTTTGGTCATCATCTCCTTAGAATACTTAATCGTTTGTTCAGAATTGCTTTCCTGTTACCGTTTTAAGGTTTATGTATTCTCAATGTGAGCACTACTGCATTTTTGTTATCTATCTCTTCAGATTACTTGAAAGTTACACCAGTCTTGCTTTTTATTTCCGTTTGTTATTTTGTTTTTTCTTCGCGCCTCCCGTCTGGTTTGGTCACCATCCCCATTTAGAATCCTTTAAAGTTTGATCAGACTTGCTTTCTTGATTCCGTTTTAGGGTTTTGTTTCTATTTAATGCGAGCACTATGCCATTTTTTTTTTCACTATCGTTACTTTAAAGGTTGAGCAGAATTGCTTTCTCGTTAGCGTTTTTAAGTTTTGTGTCTTCTTAATCAACATATCTACTGGTAACTTAGGCGTTTCAACCGATTTACTTAATTTTTTCAATTTTAGCATGTAATGTTTTTTTAAAGCGAGCGGCTCTGCGCCCCCGAACCCCCCCGAACCCCCCGTCTTTTTCAATACCATCTCTTCGTGTTACTTAAAAGTTTCATCAGTCGTGCTTACTTCTTTTCGTTGTGCAATATTGTTTTTTCTTCGTGCCTCCCGTCTGGTTTGGTCACCACATCTTCTTCTTCTTCGAATTCTTTAAAGTTTGATCAGACTTGCTTTGTTGATTCCGTTTTAAGGATTTGTGTATTATAATGCGAGCACTAAGCCATTTTAATTCAATATATTTTCAGGTTGCTTTTATGTTTGATCAGACTTGTTTTCTTGTTAGCGTTTTAAGATTTTACGTTTTCTTCATCACCATATCTACAGGTCACTTAGCCTTTTATCAGATTTAATAGAATTTTTCGGTTTTAGCAAATGTCATTATCTGAGTGCTCTGCCCCCCGAGCCCCCCGTATTTTTAAATACCATCTCTTCGTGCTGCTTAAAAGTTTTATCAGTCTTGCAAAGTTTGGTCAAACCTGCTTTCTTGTTTCCGTTTCATTAATGCGAGTATACTATGCCAATATCGTTCACTATCTTTTCGGGTTACTCAAAAGGTTGTGCAGACTTGCTTTCTCGTTAGTGAAGGTTTTATGTTTTCTTGATCGCCATATCTACACGTAACTTAGCCTATCATCAGATTTACTTTATTTTTCTGTTTGTGATATACATTTTTTTTTCAATAACATCTTTTCGTGTTATTTAAAAGTTTCATCAGACGTGCTTTCTTCTTTCCGTTGTGCGATATTGTTTTTTCCTCGTGCTTCCCGTCTGGTTGGGTCGCCATCTCTTTAGAATCCTTTAAAGTTTGATCAGACTTGCGTTCTCGATTGCGTTTTAAGGTTTTGTGTTTTCTTAATGCGAGCACTAAGCCATTTTAGTTCACTATCTTTTCAGGTTACTTAAAAGTTTGATGAGACTTGCTTTCTTGCTAGCCTTTTAGGGTTTTGTTTTTTCTTGATCACCATATATCTACAGGTAACTTAGCCTTTCATCAAAGCTACTTGAATTTTTCAGTTTTAGCATGTAGTGTTTTGTTAGAGCGGGGGGCTCCGCCCCCCGAGCCCCCCGTTTTTTTCGATACAATCTCTTCGTATTGCTTAAGTTTCATCAGCCTTGCTTTCTTTTTTTTCTTATTGCCTCCCGTCTTTGTTAGTCACCATCTCTTTAGAATACTTAAAAGTTTAATCAAACGTTGTTTGAGATAGTTTATATTTTGTCTAAACACATACTGACGCTGAACGGCCCTCGAGCTGTCAACTTAAACTTTGCATCAGCTGTATTAAAATTAAAGAAATTAATTGTACATAGAAATAACAGTTAAATGTATCACTCATTAACTTCAAATTTGTGTAAGAGGTCGTACCGTTACTACGTCTACAGTAATATAGTGAACGTATGTTTTAACGCGAGCGCAGCGGGTAAAAGCTAGTAAAACAATACACAAATTACAGACCAATCCACTCACTTCGCCAAATTGCGAAAACTCTGCTGCGGACGGCACCTCGGGGAAAACTACTGTTTAAAGCTCACAGATGGCGCTACTGGTAGCACTTATGTGTGATAACCGCGTATCATATTTCATTAACTTTCCGTAAATATGTATACGTCAAAGGATAAAATTGATTTGAAATAATTTTATTTTGATTATTGTCTCTCAAGAAAGTAAAAAACAACTTATTTATTCATTTCAAATTTTCTCCGCGTCTCAGTACGTTTATGAAAAGAGGGTCAATATTTATAAACTACTGAGTAAATACATGAATTTTAAATGCAATAATAGAGTGGTAGTTCCCATTGTTGCATCGAGAAATTAATAATAACAAAATTGTGTTCAGTTTTGTTTCATAAAATTATCATTTCGTGTACCACTAACGCCATCTACTGCCCCAGTGTCCGTAACTCGGCGACTCGTCCAACCTCAGAGCTATTGTCCCCCGGTGGGTAGCGCAGGCCGGCCCCCCGCGGGGTACGCGTGGTTCTAAATTCAAATTCACGACGCTAATGGATGACGCTATGAGATGCACACGACTTCATTCGCGTATTTTTTCTTTACCGTAGACGGAAAAAAGTATCCTATCTTCGGATGTCCAGCTATCCCTGTACCAAAAATGGTTAAAATCTGTCCAGCCATTGCGGCGTGATTGGAGGACAAAGGATTTTATGAAAACAGATGGCGCCAGGTTGGCACGGCGACGCGTGTCCATACAAAACAAATAAGCTACATCAACTAAGCAAGCTGCATCACGCTATCAATATTTTTCCTGAAATCATATGACCTCCCTGCATAGAAAATTTATTTTCAGTACAAATTTAGGTTTTTATAATAGTATAGATATCGTTTTTAATATTTATTGTTTATTGTTTTAAACTTTTCAAAGCACCTTGAAAAATAATTAGCTCATAGTACTACGTGAACATATATTAACGACATCTATTAGGGCGAATTCACACGTACCACGACCACACGACAACCACAACCACACCACAACCACACCACGTGGTCGGGCGCATATTTTGTATGTTTAATAAATAGTACAATTCACACGTAACCACAACCACACCACGTGGTCGGGCGCATATTTTGTATGTTTAATAAATAGTACAATTCACACGTAACCACAACCACACCACATTTTAGCGCTGCGACGTGGTGTGGTTGCGGTGCGTGTGAAACAACCCTTAAAATGACAATAAATTATTTTCATCTACAATGTTACTAATAATATGACCTGTCATAATAATTTCCTAAGTAACACCATAAGATTCAAGTGCCAACTATCGCGTACGTCAATAATGGCGACAGCACCACTGAACGGATACGTGATGGCCTCACTGTTTTGTTATCCGTGGTATTATAAATAAGGAAGCAAAGGAAAATGCATGAGATGACACGGGTATTATTACAGTAGTTTCTTAGTGGTTCTGGGTTCAAATCCCGGCTAGGTGAAATCCTTTCTACATTGTAAATTTAATGATTTCGTCTTGTCTCGAATCATGGTTGTTTTTTGTTTTTAATACAAAATGCATATATTGTCGAGCAGCAACTCTCAATAACTGATACAGTGCTGCTTACATTTGTAAGCGATCAATATTCAAAAAATTCGGTAGTACCTAATTCTCGAAGTCCAGGTTTTAACCATCACAGCTACACCCTAGATTGTGCCGCATCGTGGTCACAGGCACGCAACGACGTGCATCGACTCTCGGGTATCGTGTCGAGGGACGCATCAACGGCACCAATTTTGTACACGTATGGAGCTGGTGTTATTAACTCAGGAAAAATCTTAACAGCGCGATGCAGCCGATATTGTCAAAGTAACAACGCCATCTAGCGGAAAATTGGGTCGTTGAGAACAAAATCTCAACACACCGTTAAAAATAAAGAATGACTGATATTTATTACTTTGAATAGATTTTATATATAAAAAAACTACATAGAAGCAAAATTGTGGCTAAATATATCGTATATTTATCGTTTATTATACATTTCGCTACCTTATTAGTAAGTTAGGCCAAACACAAACAATACCAAAATTTGCGCCTAATGTTCTAAATGTTGGTTGGTATTATATTTAGAAATGTATTTAATTTACTTAAATCGATTCGAAATACTTTTATTTCAATAACACTCGATAAAATAGCGTTAAACAATCTGTTTTATTCATTAACATTTTTTATTGCGTCTCCGGGCTTTTTTATGGTCAATACTTACAAACTACAGAAGAATATAATTGTATAATCAATAAAAGAGCATTAGTTCCTATTGTCGCAAATTGTGTTCTTAAAGAAATGTATGTTTATTTTTTTAGTATGAGCCAATTTACAACGAACATTGCACTCATATTTTCGTCTGTGTTGGTTGATAACTGGCGCCATCTTTTCCATCTAACTAACACGGTTTCCGTAAGTCAACGCCTCAAACAACCTTAACCTTGTTGTTAATGCCGGTGGGCCGCGCGGAGGTATTAGGTCGAATTCATACTTTTTAGTTTTTGTACACGTAAGAGCCACGCGGGGGTCGCGTCGTTCTAAATTCAAAATCACAGATGCTGTCATTATAAGGTTACACATTGTAAGGAAAATATTTCATGGAATTTATGTTTTCAGAGATAAATATTAATCATAATAAAAAGTATCCTATAACCATCTTTGGATGTTCAGCTATTCCTGTACCAAAATTGGTAACTTTTTATCCAGCCGTTTCGGCGTGATGCGAGGACAACGGTTTTTTTGAAAACAGATGGCGCCAGGTTGGCTCGACGAAGCGTGTCCATACAAAACAACTATCCGGCTGCATCACGCTATCGAGATTTTTCCTGAAATCATGACCTCCCTTCATAGAAAATTTATTTTCAATACAAATTTAGGATTTTATAATAGTATAGATGTTACGGCTATGTTTGATAATTAAGGTTCTGTTATGCTTATACTTTTTTAATTATGTATACTTATACAAACTCAAATCAATTTATTGGAAAACAAGGAAAATTGGTAGCAAAATAGGAAATATATAATTGAACATTAATTAACGTCTTGATTGTGTACAAACTTTTTGAGAAATGCTTAACTAAGTATTAACAAAGTTGTCATTAATTAACGACTCTTTTAATTTAAATCTGTTCCCAAAAAAATATCAAAAATCTTCACTTCCGAGAATATTCCTTTTACATTCGCTAAATCTTAAAATTACTTTAATACAGTGAAAACATCCTTTCTAAAAATTCATGAAATAAGTTTATTGGAAACCGATAAACCCAAAAGTCCGTGAAATCATATTTCCCACAAACACAATTTCTTATTAGGACCTAAAATGAAATTCCACGTAACTGCTTTGTAAATCTTTCATAAATAAATACCGTAGCCTTAAATAATTTCTGAAGTATTAACCTGTTTTCTGGTACGAAAAGGATTTAACATTTTGTGTCATATTACCTTTCACCTTGAAACAAATTCTGGTGTTCCAGTGAATAAAGGGCTGAACAAAATTTACGCCATATGGCACTCAATACCTTTCACGAAAATCACACGTTTAGACCAAGCTATTCGCCTGCGGTGCAGAAAGTGTGGTTTTACGCGCTTCTTAGTGCCTCGATTTCAGCGGTAATATCAAATATCGGGATTTTCACACGTATTTTGTAAAATCGACATTATTCTATTTGCAGATTGTTGGTAAGCGGTAACTTTTGAAGGCATCGCAGGGAAAAACGATCAACTTTATAAGGTTAGTTTTTTTTTAATTGATAAAAAAGTACCAGTGTGTAAACCGTAACCTCATACTTAAGGGCAATCTCTTTCTACCTTTACTTAAATTTTCACTATAACACAGGGTGTGGCCCGTAAGAGGAGCAATAAAATAAACATAGATTCTACTCCAATATGACACGTTGGATTCGTAATCCAGAAGCACAGGGTTCGATTCCCGGTCTCTTTCGTCAGGTTAGGCATTTCAATGATTATCTGTGCTTTTTGTAATCAATGATCGTTAAATAAAAGTTGGTTTAAAAAAGCTTGTTAAAATTAATGATTAATAGGATAGGTGGGATCAATATTTTTATTGATTGCTCCTATTTATTGCTCGTATTACTGGTCACACTAAGCATCCTGTGTTAAAATACTATTGGCATGGTCAGTTACGTCGTTGTGCCACGAAGGGCAGAAAAAGCACTTAATAATAACTGAACTCCCTCCCCTCGGTCTTGCAGCTAAATCTAGACTTAATTACTACTTCCTATAGAAAGGGCCTTATTAAAGTCGGTGGAGCGATCGATATGGAAATACAGTATATATTTTTAATTTAGCGTGATACCCACAGTATTAAATTCTGAATGAAATGAAATATTACACCTAAGTTAGGTCAAATTTTCAAAAATCTCCTGTCACTATTTGACCCGGTCGATGAGATCACGGAAATTATGCAATCGATGGTTACTAAACTCTTTGAATGGCTCCTCAGAGTTAGGGCTGCCATCTCTAAATTCGCCGAACCCGGACGAAGATTTAAAAAACCCGGACATTTGGCGTAAATCGCATTTATTCCCCGGACGTGCCCGAAAATAATATTATTAAAAAAAAAAAAAACGCTTTATTTGTCATTCACATAAAAAAGTGTCGAGTTTTCCCCGGACACGGTCTCCGGACGGCCTCTAAACTAGGACAAATCCGGGGAAACCCGAACGGATGGCAGGGCTACTCAACGTTAACCTGGCCAGGGTACCGTTCCTTACTTAGTTTGGTATTTTCTCCCCAAGAGCACCCTAAGTGTGTAGTGTGTGTCAGACTGACTGGGCTCAATCTATTCACGACGCAATCCATACGCCTTGTGCGCCCGCCTCAACCCCACCCAATCACTCCTGTGACGCTAAGATATTCCCGTTAGTGGGTTTCCACACAAAGCCTGTCTCACTGGTAGTGAGGACTAACCTTGATGCAATTCTAGGCATGTCTAAAAAGTCATATGCTCATTCGCAACTGTACTCAAACCAAAACAGCACAGTAATTAAGAACAGCGGCGTGAAACCAAAGACTGCAAACCTATGATTGCACTATGTCATTAACACCTGAACAGTAATGGCAGGTCATGTCCCATTCTTCAGATAATAATAGGACGGCACATTTGCGATTCCGTACGCGGTTGTATTAAACGTGCCATTGCGGCTCGAGTGCTGCAATTTTATAAATAGGGATGGGCTGATATTGTGAGATACTGGTGGTATTTTTGCACTCCATATATTTTCTACTAATAGAGAACTTGAATGTGAGGGAGACCTTTGTCCAGCAGTGGACGTCTTTTGGCTGATATGATGATGATTATGATGATTTTTCCTACCTTCTTGCGTTGAACTTACACTTTGGGTAAGATATAGAGTCAAAATATGTCTTGCTCATTGTTGATTTCATCATCATACATTTTTATTACACGTCTGCTAGTGTGAAGCAAATGTTAAGAGAAAATTTACAACTGATTTTTTTTGGGTGGTGTTTAAATCCGCATTTCCAACGGCTTTCTGGGCGAACACGGGCGTTTTACGTATTAGACCATTTAGACCACAGACCCCATGCTCATTGAATTTTTCAACTAGTTGTTTCATTTCTTACATGCCATAAGGTGTTAGCTGCATCAACTATCGACCCTAAGGATTCTGAATTTGTGATCCTCTCCTTCGACTCAAATTATGTTGCTAATCAATAGTATGTATGTATGTATGTATGTATGTAAACGCTTTATTGTACACAACAACTGGTTATAAATACTTTGATAACAAATGAAATATGTACAAAGGCGAACTTATCCCTATTAGGGATCTCTTCCAGTTAACCTTTGAGCAATTGAAGGAATGGGTATTCGAAGAAAATAGGCAAACTACACTGCGTACAACCAAGATATGTATATTATACTTAATAAAACTATAATAAGTACATAAACTAAGTAAGTAATAATACACATATATTTATACTATTTATAAGATATATAATATATATATATATATATATATATACATATATATATATATATCTACATATAATATTATACATGCGTAAATAAATATAGTATTCAATGAATTCACACGTCATCGGACAACCACAATTTCTTCAAGTTAATCTTAAGTGATGCAACAGATGGAGACTTCCTGTAAGCGGTGACCACTGCCATCAGCCATATACGAAAATCTTTCACTAAGGCACACTAAGGTAAGGAGGAGAAGTAGGATTAAACAGGACATTAAAGAGCAATGAAAGGACATGCACGTCTCTACGCCGACGAATCGATAGCCAACCCAGCTGCGCTCGAAAGGAAGAGATGTGGTCATATTTTCGCAATCCAAATATATACCTGATACACACATTTTGTAGGCGTTCAAGCTTGTCAAGTAGTTCCTCCTTAAGATCCAGTAGAGCAATATCACCATAGTCTAGTAGAGGGAGCAAGAGAGATCTGGCAAGAGTGATCTTGGTGGAAAACGGCAGAAAATTCTGTAGGCGCCTTAAAGAGTGGAGAGATGCAAAGAGCTTCTGGCTAACTTGCGCTATGTGCGGTGCCCACGAAAGCGTCTGGTCCATGGCAATACCCAAATTTCTAACTGTAGAGGAAAGGGGGATCCCACCAAAACATTTCATGTAAAATTGGCGGCCAAGACTCACATGCTCATAACGCTTTCACTGTAAAAAGTTATCAGATCCCAGGAAAAGCCAAGCCCCTAAGCCCTGACTTTACTAACCCTACACCTTGGTTTCAAAAGTATGGCTTGGCTGTTTCATAGGTTACCGTAAATATATAAACCGTAATGGGCCAAACGGTCCGTTGGACTTATTTAAGGTACTATGAAACGGCCAAGCCATACTTTTGAAACCAAGGTGTAGGGTTAGTAAAGTCAGGGCTTAGGGGCTTGGCTTTTCCTGGGATCTGATAACTTTTTACAGTGAAAGCGTTATGAGCATGTGAGTCTTGGCCGCCAATTTTACATGAAATGTTTTGGTGGGATCTTATTTCTTTTTGTAACGTGCCCTAGCTTTTTTATTTATTTTGGGCTGTAGCGTTTCTTGAGCATCAGTCTTCAGAGCTCTATCTTTGCATATTTTTCTTGATGATATCATTTCCTCTTACGCATTCGTCTTATGCTTAAATCTGCTTAAGATGGATATAAAAATCATTGATTCAACAATATAAAATATAAAATTCCGCGTGTTAATTGTGCTACATTTATTATCGCATTTTGGTAGGTCTATAAAGAAATATTTAAAATACGAAGTCAGTGTAGATACAGAAGTAGTAATAATTGTGTATTTAAGAAATACCTACTTTTAGCCCCATATATATATATACACTTTTATCCCCTATTATGGGAACCCCATACAAACTTACATCCCCTTATTTAAAGGGTGGGGGGTGATTTTCTAAAAATCCTAGAATATTATGTGTTTTATTTATAACAAGGAGTCCCTATACCAATTTTCAGACCTCTAGTATCAAAATTTGCAGAATTCTCATACAAACTTCCATCCCCTAGTTTAAGGGGTTGGGGGGTAAAAGTTCCAAGTTTTAGAATTATTTTGTTGTTTGTGTACTCATACTAGCTTACATACCAAATTTCAGCTTTCTAGGTCATCGGGAAGTACCCCAGAGGTTTTGATACGTCAGTGTATAAGTGAGTGGCAAAATCGGCGTATTTTAGGTACCAATAAAACCTAAAGTATAAAAGCTAGATCAATGAAATTTTGTACATTTTATATGCTCCCTAACTGCATCTTAACCTGTGAATTTGGGCGTTCTGGTGTTAACTGGGACGAAACTATGAGGGTTTGAAAATGAGACGAAACGGTTCGAGAAAAGGTAGGTAGTGCCCCGCCTCTTTTTTGTTCGTCTTGGCGGGGGCACTACCGTGCCCCCAGATAGGAATCCCACCAAAAAGAATATCAGGTACCACCATTTCAGATACTTTATTTACAAAGTGAGGACTACCAATAACAATTGCTTGCGATTTTTTTGCGTTAATGTTTAACCCGAAGTTATTTGCCCAGCTGTAAATACACTCCAAATCCGCATTGATCATATTAATAAGCGACGGCATATCCTCGATACTAGCCGCTGCATAGATCTGCAGATCATCTGCATAAAGATGGAACGAGGATCTTAAACACTCGGTGATCCCACCAATAAATATTGAGAAGAGAAGTGGAGAGAGTACGCCCCCCTGAGGGACACCAGCGGAAATTTCACGCCATTCCGACAGTTTGTCGTCGACCCTAACCCGCTGGCGTCGACCAAAGAGGTAGTCGTGAAACCAAGATAGGGATGAGTGAGACACATTAAGTGTACGAAGGATACCGAGGAGGATGTCAAAATCTACGGTATTGAAAGCACTACTAAAATCGAGAAGGACAAGTACGGTGAGTTTTTTGTGTTCTATATTAAGACGGATGTCATCAGTGACCTTAACCAGAGCCGTAACTGTGCTATGCCCGGGGCGGAATCCGGATTGAAATGGGTTAAACAATGAATACCTATTAAGATGTGAAAGGAGTCGGCGATTTACAAAATGTTCAATAATTTTAGACAAAACTGGGAGTATGGAAATGGGGCGATATTGTGAAAAATCAGTAGGATTAGGTTTTTTGGGAAGGGGAATTACATGGGCAAGTTTCCAACATGAAGGAAATGTGCCCGAGGAATATGAGAAATTTAATATACTAGAAAGGATCGGAGCAATGGATTCCGCGACGAGCATAAGCATGTCTATACTAAGGCTATCTTCACCAATGGCCTTCGTCTTAATCGATTTCAGATAGGCAAGTGTCTCTTACGGAGAAATGCTACCAAGCTCAAAGGGAGGTGAATCGGGGTGTGGCGTATTAGCAAGAAGAGATAATGTAGATTGTTTAATAGAAGGGTGGAGAGTAAAATAGTAACGATGTGTTTCACCAAAACTATATCTTTTATAAAGCAATACTGTCTGCTAGCGTAAACTAAATAGGTCATTGTCAGATTTAGGTCTCGCGCGTCTTTCCGGTGGACATTTACAAAATTGGATTCCAGGGCCTAACTTTCTGATTAAATGCCTGTGAGAATAAATAACGTTCCCTCTTCTAATATAATCCAATGGAATAGCAACACAACCTAGATATAATTAGTTTCAATTTGGAAGTTTGACTTGTCCGCTTTCTGGCTTAAATAATTAATCTCAGTAAACGCTTCAGAGTGAGCTTATGATTAAAAAAAGAGAGAATGAACAGATATACCTAGTATTTTATCTCGAAGCATACCTAGTATTTTACTTACTCCTGGAAACTGTGACACGTGTCGCTCGGTGTCGACACGTGTCTCTCGGTACATACAAATGAACCAGATTCCACAGGCTTGCTGTGTGATGTGAGCTCTTAAAGGCGTTGTGATCTGGCACTCGACGAGGTTTGTCAAAATAGTAATGTTATTTTATATCTCTCATGTATTTTGTCATCATCGTGAGCTTATGATTAAAAAAAGAGAGAATGAACAGATATACCTAGTATTTTATCTCGAAGCATACCTAGTATTTTACTTACTCCTGGAAACTGTGACACGTGTCGCTCGGTGTCGACACGTGTCTCTCGGTACATACAAATGAACCAGATTCCTGATGTGAGCTCTTAAAGGCGTTGTGATCTGGCACTCGATGAGGTTTGTCAAAATATTAATGTTATTTTATATCTCTCATGTATTTTGTCATCATCATACCTAAATCTAAGTTATATTTGCCTCTCACTTTGCAGAGTAGAATTTAAGTTTTCCTTTTTCCACTGTCATTTTCTCACTTTTGGTTCCCGCAATTAATACCTGCGCTCTGGTTTTTTTTTCTGCTATTAAATGACATAATACACACGGCATACTGAAAACTGTTGCAACGTAAAACGCGTGTCCGTCCACCACCATTAATAACAAAATTCAGCCAATCTTATTATCAAGAAAATATTCTTAAATGTAGCAGTGTTTTTATTTAAATATTATCGTGGCAGCTCGAAGTTTGTTAAGCCTGCTTATGAAACCCACCCGCATATTTTCGCATTTGCATTACACTTAAACAGACTGCAAATTTCACGAAACAGTAAACAGCTCTACGCAAACACACTTGAAACTTTTCCCGCACTTGACCATTCAAAAAGGATAGGTTTCATAAAGAAAATTAAAAAAGTTAGTTCAAACAAGGGTGTGGATAATGTCCTGTAGATTTGCTCCATGCAGCTACTACTTACAAACCCTGTTGTAAAATGAGACGATACCACACGTCGTGCGTCAACGTCATTGCTGCTTTGATTTCAAAGGACCTATTCAACAAAGAGATATAGCAAGCCATGGAAAACGTGCAAGATTTTTGTGACGGGATAGTATTTTAAGCAGTTTAGGACTGTGTTGACACAGTGGTCGAGAGGTCGCCCGCATACATTACTGTGTTTAAAGATAGGGCCTGAAAAATGGATTATCTCTTGAAACTGATTGATGAACAGAGCCTAGTTTGTGGGTTCTGTCGATCTTATGCTGAAAAAAATAATCTTTTCTACAAACATTCTGATCTAAGTATATTTGAACATTTTGAATGTTAAATCGGTTTCTCATTTCATATTAATAATATGGATTGTATTAGCTTTAATTAGGTTATGGGTTATATGTATTTTTCATGTATGTATGTTTTCTTATTTTCAATGAATGCTGTTATATTGATTTTCGGCAAGAGTCATTTATTAGTCTAAAATCACGTAAATTTATCAGCGTCACCAGCAGCCTGCCTCCGCTACCGGACCTTAGCTTTACTTACTTGCTTACTTCAAAATGTTTCTACAACGTTACTTGAGTTACGACCCTATTCATATCTTTCTTTGTATATTTACATGTCCCATGTAGTCTAAAGTAACTTCGTCCACGTTCATCGGAAATTTATACGCGTTTTTTATTGAGATTTGATATTTCTTTTGAATTATCAAAAACACCAAAGGTATACTTAGGGAATAACGTGATACTTGCCTTTATGGAAATAAGCTATTAAGATGCGTTATCGAAACGATTTCACTTTATGAAAACAAAATTGTAGTCACGCAGCTAATGTGAATGAAATTCGAATTAATGACGCGATTACACCAACGAAAACATTTTATTTTGACATTACACCATAAACATAACTACACGATTTGTATACTGATGCAAGAGAAACAAATATCGACGCATTGGAAAGAGAACTTTCCGCGCTTGGGCCAGAAAGTAATCGAATAGCAAAAGTAAATTTGTAATAGATCTAACCTGAGACTGTAGCAATAGTCGAGTAGACAGACGGAGCAATAATACGTCATTATATTATTAACTTATCTTCTCACCCTTGACAATAACAATGGCTGTTGAAATGTTTGATATCATTATTCGTGGTCGAAATTCTTCGAGTTTACTGCCTCCTGACATGCAATACTTTAATTCAATTCGGAGAGGAACAACAGGTGGGGTGGCAGTTCCGGAAATTGTATGATTTAATGTGGTTATGTTACAAAAACGTGCTAAAGATTTTATCTCGGCTGAGATTCTCTCCGCCCCTTTTATTGTCGAGGACGCTTTATTTGAATTGTAATTATGGGCTCGTATGACATTAGGTGCTGTGTGGTTGTCACAATAAAGGGATGTATGCATCTGGTTGTGTCATATTGCACCAACATTTACTGTTCCTTTTTTTGTGTGTTCATATCGACTTCCGACACTTCATATATTTAACAATTGTATATGTGCAAATTTATTTGTTACTTAGAACCTTATTTTCATCATAAAAAAATAAACTACTGATAGTAGTCGGTATTGTTCCGTTACTTGTACGTTATAAATCTATCCTCGAATACTTATGCCAAAAACACAAAGCTACGCAAATTTGAATTTCATTTTCATCAATCCATAAATCTCCATGACATTAATTGAAAGGTGCTGACAAGATACAAAGGTAACCAACGCACGTGTTTTTCTGATAATACGGCCAATTCTAAAAAGGAACGCTACCACATATTCTTTTATCCAATACGATTTCCACGCGTTAAAATTTTTCCCATTACACCATTTCCGGTAGCAATTTAATGATCGGCATCAACATGAAAGTCTGCAAAGTTTGTGCAGTAACATTGATATGCGATTCTTTGCAAATATTGTGGTAGACTTTAACTTCATTGATATTCCAGTTCATGCGACGACTTACCGATATTAATACAGGCCTTTAAGATTCGAAGATAATCTAGATGGCCATTGTTTTGCAGTTATGAAAAATTTAATACCAAAACCGAGTCGGAGTCTCAAAGGATTTCAGCAAACTCCTGCCTGGCGAACTGTCTGAGATATGGCGAGATTTGCATAAGGAGGCAGTGGCCGACTCTGAGGGCAGACGATCGTGTCTCGCATCTAAATAACGTCTTATATTTGCAAATATTGACTCTTGCCCGCACCCTTTGAGAGGGTTCGATCCTTATTATCTTAAGATAGTTTAGTAAGTGCCAAGTTGCTTAACACGGGTCGGGTTTTTCAGCAAACTTGGCGGATATAGATTCGGAGCCACAATGGAACCGTTTAAGGAAGGATCAGATAAGGGTATTACGTTACTTAAGGATTCCTTTAAGTTGTCTTGTCAAGGTCAGAGCTCGGTTTTGTTGAATTTTAAGTATTCTTCTGAACTGAAATGATACTCAAATTGTTGGGTGTAACTTGATATCTCTTTTCCATTAGGTCTAAGTAGGTTTATTATGGCTTGTAAGGTGCCGTGTTATGAATCACGAGTGACTTATGTGTTTTAAAGCAGGCTGCTTGGTATTCATGAGGCTTAAGGCAATAATGTTGCAAATCATGGGTTGTGATTCACCTGGATTTTATTTCGTACGCCCATTTGACTCAGCCATTCAAAGAAATAAGTGGGAGCGTAAAAGGTTCCTTGTAAAGATATTATCGCTGTTTTCAATGTCAGGCTTCGCGTTTTCCTTTGTAAATCAGATTATTGCGAAGCCGATTGTGTGTTTTCGTTGTAAATTGGTATAATTTTACAGCTTCAAGGATATTTCATTTCAAATTTCTATCACGTGCTTATGTGAACAGAATCTGAATCAGAAGATCACACGTGGAAGAAACGTGGATTCTGAGATAAAATATCGTAATAATGTTTTACTTGTTTTGAGTGACAAGATTTATATGGTCATTTAGATCGTTTCGAGTGACAGGATCTATTAGGTCATTTAGATACTTTGGAAGTAGGTTATAATCTATGCTACATTTTATGTTTTTTAATAGGATTACTGGGATAAAACCTGTTTATACACTTAGGGCTAGTTATCCATTCTTGCATTAGCCCACTATATCTCTCTGTATGGCACTATACTACTATTTTCTAAACCTTAATCAAAGTTCTTTAACTACAATCCAACGCCAACTTTATGATGTTACAATTTTGAATGAGAAAATATATACGAATTTCACTGTTACGATAATTGATTGAAAACAAGGGAGGTATAAATGCAAAAATACCTGAAGGACCTTTAGGTATTTTTACCTACCTTGTTTTCAATCAATTATTACCATATATAGTTAACTAGAAAAGTTATAGTTACTATAGATAAAGAGCAAGTTTTACTTTTACAACAACATTATTAAACACTATAATTTATGCAACGAACACTATTCTATTTAAAACGCCTATGGTGAGAGATGTGATGATTAATGCAAAAAATAAAACAAAACTGGAAACATCAAGCGATAAATACCAAGGCTTCCAATTAGTATGCCACGTTAAAGGGTTAAACAGTGAATCATTTCCAAGTTGAACAACTCCTTGTTCCAAACAAACAGACAAGCACTAAATTACCTACTGAACGAAACCGCGAATCGTACAACGCATAAATGCCAAGCGTGATCGTGACACGACCAACTTTCGCCCATTCTGACCGCACTGTGGAAAATGATGTCACTTGTATGACAATTGTGTGCAATGTAAATCCATTTTAAGCCTGCGCCTCTGCCACATATCATCCGGTGACAGTTATTGCATAAAATTTTCAAAGAATTCACCGTATTTTGTGAAACCCCAGCGTTGATTTCAGTGATGCGTCGAAATAAAAATTTCGACGAGTAATTGGAGTAAAAACTCCAGTTGGGATATATACCATTTTTATTCCTATTAATACAGAAACCATTTCTAGGAATAGCTTTCATATACTGCAATAAAAAATAGGTATTGTGTCAATAAGTAAAAAGTCCTATAAATTTCGATTCCCATTCGTCTTTACCGATTTGTAGAAGTTAGTATTGCCGTCACCGTAACATACTAAATATATAGGAGTTCTAACAATTAGTGCATCTAATCGGAAATGGGATGGAACATGTATTTTATATTGGCCTTAAATTATTGCAATTAAAACAAAAAAAATGTGATATTTTTTTTACATCATTTTGTGAAAAGCCGGTGTTGATTTTGGTGAGACGTCGAAATTTTTACTTCAATTGGGATATAAGTATCAATGTTTCACCACTGTCTTGATTTAGAAACCCCTTCTGGGAATAGGCTTCCTTATAATGCTATTGTGGAAATACGATGCGATTTTAATAAAAACTTGGGGTTTATTACTTGGTATGTTAATTTACCGCATTTTGTGAAAAACCGGCGTGGATTTTGGTGATGCGTCGATGTACTCCAATTAAACATACGGTTTGCGTTAATAAGTTAAAGTAGCTTAATTAGTTAAATTGGTGCCACGGATAACGCTAGACGATACAATGTAATGAGGCCAACTTACTCTGATAATTGTGGCGTGTTTTGAGACGGAAACAGAACAATTCTTATTAAATAAACCGCCATGTGCGAGTCGGACTTGAATACGCGGGGTTCTAATGTGTTTATATATTATAATATGAATTAATAAACTAATCAGCAATTGACCTCTGTATCAACCGCGGGGCTAGCATACTGCCGTGCTACGGTAAAAGGCGACCTTTTGACAAAAGTCACTTTCGAGATAATCGCAAAAAACGTCAAATAAAATTCAAAATTCAATTTCTAGAAATTGGTGCAACATATTCGACTATTTTTTTCTGTGTTTCATAGCAGCGTGTTGGGACTTATTTTTTAAGGTACTATCACTTTTTTAAGTGAATTGGTTTTTTTTACAGACCCAAAAAACATTTTTAGCTTAGCAGTAAAAATATAAAGTAAAATATAAAACTAACTAAAAGGCGGTATAAACGCACTATACGGTTCTTTAATTTAGTATTTTCTGGTAAAAATATGATCAACTAAGCTTAAATGCCAAATATGGTGTATACGGTCTTATAACTTTGCGTTAAGGTGTAATGACGTATCAACAGTCAAAGTAATAAGACCACATCGTGCTAATACGATTTTTAAGTTAGATAAATTAGTCATAATTTTTATTTTGTCAATAAAACTGTTTCGTGTACTAAAATAAAATGACGTATCGTTACCAAAAATATGCCGTATACGGTATTATAAGTTGGTTAGTAACCATGGGAGAAGAGGTAACAAAACGAAGTACTTAGCGTCTCAATAATTGTCACTATTATACTCGCATCTTTGTGTTCAGTTATAGTATAGGTATTACTGCAGAGTGCAGAGGCTGGAAAAGTTATATTGTGGATGAGTATGAGGTATGTATATAGACATAGTGATTTTCTCCAAATGTGCGACGAAGTAATATTAAATTTAGGTATGAAAATCAATATCATCAAGTTTCACTTCTCGCCTTAATGTTATTTAAAGAGTTGCGATTAGTCGCTAATCGTAAGTCGTAATTTAATAATATGTGGCAATGATAATGAAACCATACTTTGGTTAAATAGGAAATTTTTAAACGTACGACAATTGTAGAAATAGTTTCTTTGTTACAAAATATTCATCGGGCGGAGATGATATAGTAAAAAAAAGGACACAATATTATAATAGGTATTTTTACATCTGATTATATACTCGTTCATTATCTCGCAAAAACTAGTCGCAGAGAACAATAAAACTGTTTATTTGTAATCTTAATTTTTGATTACGTGACTATGGACGATTTGCTGTGTGTATAGTGAATTTCTTTTATGAAATAAACAGTAAAACTCGTACAGTAACGTATAGCTAAGTAACTTAAAGGACCCTCATTTGTGTATGTTTTTTTAATCAATAGTGTTCTATGTAGTTTTACTTCCCGGACGCTATGACGTGACGCGGATATAAATTGTAATGTGTTATAACGAAGGATTTTGCCATCTCATTAATGGGAACATTTGCAACCAAGATGCAGAAAAGTAGGTTATTTTAATAATAGAAGATAGAAATGATGTTACGTCAAATTAAAACTAAGCGGAACAATATAAATATAATACAAATCATAATGTACCCATTAATTTCACTCGAAATTGAAAAAGCCATAAGTTGTAAGTAATAAAAGCCATGAGTTATAAAATATTTTGCATTGCTGTACCTAGGAATAAAATAAAGGTATTTATATTAAAAACTGTTGAATGTCAGTCAAAAATGGAAGTTACTTCAAGTAAGAAGGTATAGTTAATTATAAACCTATGGTAAAAATCTTGTCCAATACTAAGTTAAAAGTCCCCACCTTTACTAACTATTGTGCATATAAATGACTTCAAAAATAGAAGTTACTTCGAGTAAGAAGGTATAGTTAATTATAAACCTATGGTAAAAAATCTTGTCCAATACTAAGCTAAAAGTCCGAATCTGTTTTAGTCCAACCTTGTTTGTGGCGGAATTTTTTTGCTTTAACTTTACTCTAACTGATAATTTATGCGTTCTAAGGTAATAACTGTATTGAATACATGCAAAAAACAAAGAAAACTGACAGTCATTTTATTTTTTCTTATTCTACTTGTAATTTGAATGTTGGCGCGCTGGCTGCCGGCGTCGACAACCGTGCCTCCCGCGCACACTTTGTCCCCGCGCCGGCGCGCTCGCTGTGGGCTTCGTGTACGAGTTGCGAGCCATGTACCGTATGTCGGATGTTGGGGCATATACGGGTTTTTACACTAGTACGCAGTACTTACGGCTATATCAGCAATATTTTTCTATAACCACGGTTGAAATACTACATATAAAGTACGAATATCCTAAACACGCTTTTTTAGATTTATAATATTTTACTATAAAATTGTTCGGTTTTTAATCTTAAAGCACGTAAAAAGGATAGATTCGGTATTTTAGACTAAAAATAAAGGATACGGTGTTATAGGTTTTGATGAGCCGTATCTTTTTCGAAGAAGATATTTAATTTAAAGGCAGTAAAATGTGTTATACGTGTTTTTATCTTAGAAATCGTCTAAAAAAGGCGACTGTTCGTTTTTTAGACTGGTATCGATAAATTACCGCCTTTTAAGCTAGTTATATTGTCAAGTTAAGGACATATGCGTTCTTTTAACTTACTAGTAACTTGAAAACGAAGCCTCTTATCGAAAAACGGATAAAATAGGTCGACGCAGCTTTTTTTTCTCATTATGGTGGTATTAATAACTCAATTTTGGCAAAATGTCAAAAGGTCGCCTTTTACCGTAGCACGGCAGCATAATTTGCCGTGACTTCACTTGAAGGCGTCGGCGTCACTTTCATTACTGGATCAGGAGGTTCAAGAACTTGAAAAATGTGACTTAATTTTTTTTTTTTTTTATATATTATCTCCGTAACTACGAGTATCTATCCTAGAAACAAAATTTTAAATGTAAATTATAGAAAATGAAATTCTTCTAACATTGCGCCAGCTTTTTTCTATCTAAAATGCTCCAAAACGAAGATATAAGCAAAAATCTAAAGAAATTGTCGATTTTTTTTTATATGGGGGCGGGCGTGGAGGAGGGGAAATTGTGCATTTTGCATTTTGAACACTCACTAACCATTCAGAACTACCGGACCGCCTGTAAGGTAAAACCCCTTTATTCACTGGATTAAAGTGCCCGTATTCACGTTAATGATGTAGCTCGCTGATTCAGCAACAGCCTATTCACTCTTGTCTTGAAGAGACTCAAGTTATGATGTTCTGGAAATAAAAAGCACGATGAAATTGATTTTTTAGGCTTCTTATTCAAAATGTGTACATTCGAATATCATCCAAAAAAACAGTATAAAATTTGGTATGAAACATAATTATTTTCCAGTACTTCACGTTCATAGTTCACTCTAAAAAAACATTCGTACAAAATCGTGACGAGCTGGAAGGGAAATTTCGAGACACTTTTTCTTGTATGTAACATGTAACAAACAAATTTTCGTAAAAAAAAATTATGTACACTTAATTTGAAACGTTCATACTCGTAAGGGCCAAAACACAATTACAAGATACGACATCGTATCGTGGTACGACGCGACGTCGTGCCACGATGCGACGTCGTGAGATTGTAAAATGAATTTTAATTTTGCATTTCGTCACATGAAGATAAAGTTCATTTATGCATTTCCACGTTACGACGTCGCATCGTGGCACGATGTCGCGTCGTACGACGATGCGATGTCGTGTCTTGTAATTGTGTTTTGGCCCTAAGTCGTAATATACATTGTGAGCTCGGTACAGTGACATCGAATTCTTGAGACCCTCTAAAGAACAGAACTCTAATAAAGAAACATGTTATTATCCTTTCTCATTTACGCTACAATAATCATGCAAACAAATTTTATTTTAATTAAAAAATGTGTTCGAGAAAGTTTCTTCATAATAAGTATGGAGTGTAAAAGAAAGGAGCAGCATCTTACATAGGAGATTATTTTAAAAAGTATCCAGCTATTGGAACTATTATTTGCCTCTTACCTGACAGCAGTAAATAGTAGTTCCAATGCCGTCCGCAATAGATAGATAGTGCTAGAGTAGCTAGAAGGTATGAAAAAAATCCAAGTTTTAGACGGAGTGAACTGTCGAATTTTTTTTTTTATATTTTAGGTGACCAGAGTAATTTCTACATAGTTCATTTAAGCATATGCAGAAAAAACGTATAATTAAGTTTTATCAAAAATATACTCTGTTACGTTGTTTTTTATAAATTCCTACGTAGTTCCTTTAAGTATTAATTCACCTACAGAAAAACGAATAATAAGTTTGATAAAAAAATAATTAAACAAACCGTTGTTGCTAAGTAACGGAATTTAACACTCAGCGGACATTTTTGGATATAAGATGCTGCTCCTTCCCTTTTACACTTCATAATAATAAGAGAACCACAAAAATATCAGTGTATGTCATTCACAATGACACATATGCCTTTTTAAAACCAACGATTGAGGAGGAGGGACGACAATCGAAGGAGGTTCAGTCGTGATTGACATGTGATACTTTCACGTATCACAAAAACCTTTGTAATTTTTGAGTGAGCAAATTGATTCGACGAGTCATGCGGGTGAAATTGAATGGCCAAAATGGCCGTTCATATTCCACTTCACAGGTATTGTACAGGATTTGGTTCCTGACAGAGGTCACATGATCACATAGCGGTTTTCAGCTCTTAAGATACATGTAATGTGTGTGTCTATACACGTTATTAGTTCAATAAAAGCCGTTCATACAATACTTAATAGGTAAAGGAACGACGTACGCATTGCGCAGTATGAATCATCGCTTGCGTGTGGAGCACTCTGAATCAAAAGGTAACGAGGAAACGGTACCTTTGCCATACACCTTTATATTTGGCTGAAAAATGTATGTGTTGCTATTTGCCACAAATGCCAATGCATGTTGACGAAATATGGTTGAGGATGCGACCCGATAAACTAAACGGGTGTCAAAATGCAGACAAAAGACGGTTACCATTTAACTAGGCAAAAAAGAACCGAATTACTATCGATTCGTCCGGGATTGAACTTGCGACGTCCTTTAAGCAGGCCTTACCACAAACCAATCACCACAAAACAATAAAACCGGTAACAGACGGTAACCGCACGCGCCTCATCCGGCAAAAAAACAAATGACTGTAACCGCTATCGAACACGACCAAAACAAGAAGACATTAAACGACTATGTACCTCTTGCTTTCTTAAAACATTTCTTCCTTAGAAGGGTAGATCACTACTAAGATAAAAAGAGGGGTATAATCTTAGACGGTTGAATGATCTTGTGACTTTTTGAATTAGGTGGTTAGAACAGTGACACGCGCTTGCGCGGTTACGAGCTGACGGTTAGCTTACAGTTTGTAAACGAGCCAATTTGAGGTTGTGTCGTTTTCTGGTTGATCGACTTGGAATATCGATTTATGGCTTTACTAGGCCTACTAGGCCATTGGCTCCATCCGTATATTTTTTATTACTTTGAATAGGGGTAACCTAGACCATATCGCTAAACTAAACATGTAGTGGCGAAATCTTAGATATTAGATATGTCATTGTCAAACGTGAAATTCGGGTAGGTGCAAACTTTTTTTAACAACCAAGGTAAATTAAAAAAATTCTGGGAATAGGACTATACCGGAATAGACTTTAATGTGTCCTTGCCGGTTTGCAGTACAAGTCACGTGTAGTCTAGTGACGTCCCCACAAAATACTTATATGGGAGTAAAATCAATGAAATTTTATCTTTAATTGATCTATATCTTTAGAATAGAATAGAAAAAGCTTTACTCAAGATAACACATCATTACAATTTACAATATTAGGTACCTGAGTATTGAAGACAGTGTATGAGAGATGTGCATCCGAAATGGTCTCCACTCAGCAATGCTGTTGGCTTTGCTAGGTATAGCAATGCCCACGGCGCTGGTTTTTTTCAAATTTATTAAGAAATTGAGAACATTATTTTTCTTTATAACCCAATTTAAGTCTAAAAAAGGAATAATCGGTGTTTGCCCTTTGATATGGCCGAGATATTGCTATATTGGGGATTGCTTCGTCCAATGGCCCAGCGTTTAACATCACGGTATATTCCCGAGAGCACTCATCATTACGCAGTTCTCTCTGTCTTCAAAGTGGCGTATCTGACGCACTTTTCCAGCTTTGTTTGAGTCGGGACTAGATCATTAACTAGTGCAACAGTGTATTACTGCGGCCGCCCATTGAAGTCAGTCGTGTGATGAAAACGCCCAGGGCGCTCATTCGGCATTACCTCGTGTCGATAATTAGGCATTGGACTTCTGGTCTGGTAGCACTAGAGCTATTGGAGCTGATATTTACATTAAAAAAAATAAATATTATTTATTAAAACTTGTTTAAGTTAGTTGCACCGCCCACAATTTATCTGCTTTGCCCGAAGGTTGACTGGTAGAGAATGCCTCATGGCATTAAGTCCGCCTTTTGTACGATAAGTTTTCTTTTGTGCAATAAAGATTAAATAAATAAATAAATAAAATACAATTCATACTCATACTCATTCATCTATCATTCCAAACTGCCTTTATGGTTAACAGTCGCCATAATTAAATTACTAAAATCATAAATTAGTATATTACTGCCGAGGCCGGGAAAAGTCAGTTCGTGGATGAGTATGATTTTGAAGGACGAGGCGTAGCCGAGTCCTTCAATAATACGAATCTGCGAACTGACATTCCCGCCGAGGCTTGTATAGTGCTTTTCTCCAAATATGCTTGGAAATAATCACCAATCTACATTTTAATTTAATGTATCAGTACCATGAATTTCATTTGGTACTTATTTTTTTTAGGAATAGGAATAAAATTTCGGGTCCGAATCATATGTTTGATTTAAAACAAAATATATGAATAAGAATTAAATATATATGAAAACACAATAACAAAAAATATGCACATAGGTAATTATAAATAGTTAAATTAACAATTTCTAAACACACTGTTTTTTTTTAGAAACCATACCATATTTATCATTCGGAGAAGATCATAAGTTCAAAATAACTTTTATATTGATTTGGACACAATCATTTCTGTTTTATTTTTTATTTGTTTACGTTTGGTACACTTATTAATTTTCAACTCACCAATTAAATATCATCATATTATTAAAATTAAAACTTTCGTGAGAAATCTCTAATAAATAACTAAGAATCATGAAAATATTTTTTTTTTTTTTTTAACTTATAATAATAATACATTTTATTAGAGAAAAAACAACATAAAATTAAAAGTATATAACTAAACCTTAAAAAACTTAAATTATGATCTAATTAAACCTAACTTAAACTATTGGGACCTAAACTATATGTACATATATCCCCTATGTCGCTACCATTAGGTAGGGTGCCCATAAGGCTGGCCGCGTTACCTCGCTGGATGGCAACGCCAATGCGTTGGGCGAGGAACGAGCCAGCCCTACGATCACCGGAGGACCGGATAAGTAAATAACTAAGCTTTTTGAAAAGCTTAGTTGCTTCCGGTCCCCACGGTCCTAAGGTCTCCACGGCAAACGCCGCAAATACGTAGCTATCACCGAGAGCTGCGTACTTGCGGCGTTTGGCTGTTTCTGCCGCAGCAGCCGCTCCACCTGCCCTCAACGACGTCGTGCCCAAATGGGACGGCGCTAGGGTATCCACACATGTGGAGTCCCATATTAAAGGCCGTCCCTGTTGCCAGGGCACGAGGGTCATTCCGTCGGGCCTCTTGCCATCGTCACGCGACAGGCCATTTGGCTCTAAAGTGGCCGGCACGCTGACGCTGACCAGGGCCCGGCGAATGATGTCGTTGAGGCAGGAGTGGCGGGACAGTCTACCAGCACTCTTTGAACATGAGAGTCCGTGGTGGGCCAACCGAGTGACGAGTGTACCACAATGGCAGCGGTGCGGTTCTACGATATTCGCCCCGAGACGCAGGCCTACGACAGATCGGAAAGAGTTTGGATCCAGGAGGTTCCCGTAATTGGCCGAGGGGTACGCGTGTAGCCAATAACCCGATTCCCTCTCGGATATTGCCAGAATGCGGGCCTTTTCGGAAGCTGATGTGCATGTTTCTAAAATGTGCTCATGCACCCGCCGGCAGATCGGTTGATCCCACATTTTTTGAAGGTTCGGACTACACGGGATGTCATTACCTGGGCAGGCCATTTTCCATGCGTCCCTGGCCTCGGACAAACCAGCCACCTCACAACCACTATCACATAGCGATGGATTTAGGATTTTTCCAGTGAGAGGTAGCGTGCTATGCACCGAGGACAGGAACGCCGGTAATGCGACGCCGGAAATTTGTCGTATTCCGAGACCACCAAACCTTACAGGCAGAGATGCGATCAAAAACATCCTGCTATCAATTTTGATGTTGATAATTTTTTCAATTTGATTCCAAATAATATTGTCGAGTTTTTCACAGTAATTTCGAAGTTTCCAAAAGGGGCTACACCGCATAGCATATGTGAATTTAGGGACAAAATGACAGTACCGAATAATAAATATAGCCATATGGGGATTAATTTGCAGAAGGCGGTCCGAAAATGTATGGAAATGATCTATTTTTTTGTCAATAAAATCTGGAAAGGCCTCGTCAAATATTGGCGCACCTAGGAGCTGGAGAGAGTGTTTGGATAGAATTTTGATACCCGGACAGATATTTTGAAAATTACGTATGGTGTCTGAACCTCGGATTGTGTCAACATATAATTCGCACTTATTATAATTTAGTTCTAAACCAATGGATTCAAATTTAGATCTAATATTTATGAAATCGTTCAGGACAGAATCCGAGTCGCCTCCTAGGGTACCATCGTCCAAGTACCAGGTGTTGAATTTTGACGTAAGTTCAGTGATGCTCGGGTGAATGGCCAAGCTAAAGATGGCCGGCCCAAGCGGGTCACCTTGTTGACAGCCAACAGAGGATAGAATTGTATTGTTTTTGAATTTTAGATGAGAAGGAGAGCTGTAGCATTGCCATACGTATGGATAAATGTTTGGGATGTTCTTGAGGACCTCGCTGAGCATGACGCTTCTATGGACAGAGTTGAAGGCATTTTTAACATCTAGCTTTAAGAGTGTTACATTATTCGAGTTTTTGAGAAATGTGCGACAGGCGTGGACGGCGGCTTCGCAGCCTCCTTTGCTGCCAAATCCTAGTTGAGTAGGCTGAAATTTTGATTCTAAAACTGGAAGTATATGTCTACAACAAATTTTGGAAGCCAAACGTCGGCAGCGTGAGGCCTATTGCTATAGGATCAACTTTCAGACGTTTGGCTTCCAAAATCTTTTTTAGAAAGGGCGCAAAGGCTAGCACCATATAGCGTTTGCGTTACATGCTCATTGACTTTACCGCTAAGCATCAGGTTTACTAACCGAGTGATGCTGGCTAGCAGCTCACTTCCGTGGCTCCCTGATGTGTGTGTTAGGAGGTCCTTCAAGTGTTGAGGAGTGATCCCGTCCAAACCACCAGCCGAACCGTTGTTGAAAGACATGATTGCCGCAAGAATGGCGTCTTCTGACGAAATAAGTCCTGGCAGCGCGGTGTCTGGAGGGGCAGGAAGCTCAGGTGTTAGGGGAGCTGGTGGATGTTTACTCTTGAGAGCTGACAGGGTGTCCGGGGAATCTGGGGCCGATGTATCGCTGGAGAAGAGAATGCGAGCAGCGCCACGGAGGTCACCATCGTTAATTTTAGTTTCTACTTTTTTGAATATGTTGCGTGAGGGTGGGGGCGCGCAAGAGGGAGACAAAGAAATGTGGTGAGAGCAATTATGTTTGATTTTACTGGTTAATGTTTGCAATTTGGAGGATGCGCTATGATCGACGTGTAGGATGTGATAAGAGAATGTAAGTAATTTTTCCCAAGCGCATGGTGTATTTAAAGAGACACAGTCGTCGATGGCTTTTACAAGGCATTTGGCGACAGTCACTCTCGCCCCCCTAGGGATCCTCTTTAAAATGGGTATAGATTCTTTAAGTGCGCTTAATTTATCAGACAGAAAGGGGGGTTGGAGAGCGGATGTCGCGGGAGAGTGAGGGGTAGATGGCAAATGTTGTGCTGGTTGACTACGGCTACATGGTTGGTGTGATTTACCGATATGGATACTCAAACCTCTTCTTCCTTTTAGCAATTTAGTGGTTGGGCAGTGGGGGCATTGTATAAATTCCTCCAGCGACACATCACCTCGGGGATGTGGCATTAGTCTCGGGGCACTGGGAGACTTAAGCGAAACTTAATCAACAACAACAAAAAAAACACAAAAAATATAAAAACACAATAAATGATATAAACAGTTTTTCTTTTGACGTATGTCACAGGTAGGGCTGCGGCCGCTGCGCCGTCGCGGCCCGCGGCGGATACTGGGTCTTTTGCTCCCCACCGAATGGTTAAGTTTAGCGCTGCGCTGCGTTGCGTCTATGGAGGCTCTTGCACGGAATATAGCTTAAACGTAGAAAGGGCTTAAGACGTCCCAAGGCTTGACTTGTTGACATATGACGTGTCAAGTTGCATTGTTTATTTTTATGAATGCAAATTAAAATAATTTTTCGGCATTATTTGATAAAAATAACAGTTTATCCAAACAGAAAATAGATATAGCCGTTAGACTGAGGATAATCACGAAACCGAAACAATTCCTGATGGGAAATAATTATTTAAATTAAAATTTGTCGTGGCTATGACATTGTTCGGCCATTCGACTTATAATTGTATATCAATGTGAAAATAAATTAACCGCATATAAGATTATTATTTAAATTGTTTGTCCGTTAATCGAAATTTGTCGACATTTCAAATACATTGACAGTAGCAGAGCAAAAAAATGTTCAGTGCAAGTTAATAAGTTTTTATTTTTTAAATTTAGTGGACAATTGGCTGTATGGTTAATTATCAAAGTCTTTGAAAAAATTAAAGGTAAAAATGCAGTAACCGGCCAAATTAAGATTACCCTCATTTGTATGAGACGTTATAAACGGAAGGTGTGTTTTTTACTTAATCGTCTTATTTAAATAATATTGATTTCCCGGCTAAGGCCAATAATATATATTTTTTTTAATTTTCATTAACGCCTTCTAAATATAACGAACGATTTCGCGGTCCAGTTTAACTACATTAATGGGAACATTTCCAAGCAAGTTGGAGAAAAAAATATTATTTTCACAATATTACAAACTCCTAGATTTAAATAAGAATTGTCGGTTTTATGCATTTTTCAGTCATAGCTGATGACTATTCAATCAAAATAAAACCCAATTTACTTGTAAATTTACGTATTTTATGACGACGAAAAAAAATGCATTCAGAAATCAGGTATTTATCAGGTATATTTTTCTGACTTTGCCCTTGACTATTAAATTAAAATTACGAATGTAGACTTATGAGTGTGAATTGTATTTTAATGTTAATATCAGCTCCATAGCTCTCTTAAGTCTAATCGTGCTATCCTATCAGAAGTCCGATGCCTACAGATAATGTACTGCTCAGTACTTTGTCAAATACAAATACAGCTGTAGTACATTATATAACAAGTCCGCCATGCCAGTTTTTGACTTCAATGCGACAAAGCTTTATCCATGACTCTCCTGTCAGTACAATGTGACAGAGAATAGTTGACGATATGTCATGTACAAGTTAAGTCGCGGCCAATTACGCTAGTAAACCGGGTTTATTTAGTATAGGAATTTGGGGCTACTTTGACAGATTTAAAATGGTTATAAAAATGCATAATATATTCATAGCTCGATTGAGCAAATGAAGTACCTAAAAGGTTAAGTCATTTATGAAAGTAGGTATTTCATTGCCATAGATGGTCAAAAAAAATAAGGATATGGCGTAAAAACTATTTTCCAAAGTAACTCAGACATTTTAAAGTCACCCCGTTTTACGGTACCAGTTTTTTTAGATAGGAGTATTCGTTATTTCCAATTAGTTTTGGCGCGACAACGCTACCAACTGACCCGTGTGCTGCTGCGAACGCGCGCCGTTTTGCCTGGACAAAGGTGGGAGGTGAAATGTGCGGAACACCAAGCACACACAAGCAAGTCAGCAACTCTGGCTTCATGCGCGACATCACTTTATTTTATTTATTTATAATGTACGAGGGAAGGGAGGAAGAGGAAGGCCAATAATAAGTTACATGAAACAAATTAAAGAGAAGATAGACGTCATGGGATAGAGTTAGATGCAGAAAACTACAAACTTTATCAGCTACACTGACAATAGAGTTTGACTCTTAACCCTTTGAACGCCAAGAGCCACTAAAGTGGTCGTGTGTTGTCGTGCCTACCACGCCAACGACTTACTAAATGGGTATTGGGTAATGGCGGACGCTGTCAAAGCAATTTTCCTGCTGACAGATAAGCTATATTTTCGCTCTTTCTTTTTTCAACTAAAGCCACATTTTGACATGGGAGGAAAAACGTTCAAAAGGTTTAAATAAGAATTGTGATGTACCCACATTTAAAAAGAAAAAAAAACAAGACATTACACGTTTCATAAACTTATATAAAAAAAAACGTTCAAAAGGTTAAATATATGATCATGATAATGTACCGATCGCCAATGTTCACCAAGCCAATGTAGAATGAGGTTTCTTTGAACTTCTTAACATCCCGTCCGTTGGATATGCTTACTGCAAAATCAACTCTAATAAGTACAGTTAATAAAATCATATTCGAAAAATGGATGTAAAGTTATCTAATAAGGAAAGAAAGCAATTGGTGTGCGACGTGCGTCCGGTGTACTTTTTTAGGTTAGAAATTAGTGTTTGTGTTCCATGGTAGCGATTTTATCACAGTAATTATAAATTACTTGTGCAATTAGATAAAAATATAGCGAAAGGAAAGCTTTATAAGAAAAAAAATAGTAATTTTGTAGGGTGAAGTAGAGGTAAAAAGTTAAATGTCAAGAGGTGTAGACAGATTTAATGAGGCGGTTAATTATTTTAAAACATGAATTAACTTTGTAAGTAACTTGTACAAGGTATCTATGTAAGTATGTAAGTTATCTTATATTTGTATACTTACTTAAATAATAAAATAATAATCCCTGGCGACCCTGCCTTAGTTCAGGAAAAGCTGCAAAACCTCGAACACCTGTTTATCGGTTTTCTACCGGATACACTTTGGTGAGTGTGCACTAGGACTGCATGAATTAATTCCACCGTCTCCGTTCAGACAATACAATACCCAGCGCGGACTTGGATTCCACCCTTATGTTGTCGATATACCACTGTACGAAACGCTTTGCGTCTACTTTTCTTATGAGGACAGCTAAGGAATGGAACTCTCTTCCTGCGCACCTGTTCCCTGAAAAATATAACTTGGATCTCTTCAAGTCGAGAGTGAATAGGCATCTTCTAGCTAAGCATGCTCCATCTTAGGCCTTATTGTCACTTAAAATCAGGTGCAATCGAGGTTAAATGCATGGCTGTTTAAAAAAAAAAAAAAAATTACATCGCCAGTAATGCCGATTTACCTAGAGGTTTCTTAGATGACAATTATCATGCTTTGAATTGTTTAGGAATCTATTTTTCTCAAACATTCATTGAAATATCGTCATAACATATCTCCGTTATAACAGGCTTCGAAGTATCACGTTTCGGGCGGAACAACTCGAGAAAACTGTAAAGGAATTTCATACAAAACTGAAGGCCTAAGCCCGGAAGTAATATTTTTTTAAACATGACATCTGTGTGAACAGACTATACAGCTAAATAAACATTATGTTTATATTTTTGAGTGGTGTAAGTATTTGTTTTTTCATTGCATTTATTTCAGAAAAGCACTATGTGTCTATAGTCATGAAAAGGACTTGCCGGCTACGTTTCGCTATCCTTATCTATACAAACCCAGCAAGCCCTTTTTTCCTGGCGTCTGAAGTAATGTACTATTCTCTATTCGACAAATAATCTTGGAGCCAACCTCTTCCTAGGAAATGAAAACCATTAAAACGCCCTGCTTAACTAAACCAACGTTAAGACAAGCTCAACCTCGAGCCATAATGAAACGTTTGTATAATAACTTAATTTGTTTGTAATGATGATATCTAAGTTCGTTAACTCACTGTAACGTAAAAGCCAAACAGACCGACGGAAGTTACCCAGTATAACTGGTTACCTGATTATCATAAAAACAAAGAAATCATTGAACGATTTCTCCTAAACATTCTTTGAACCACCCATCTATTCGATTCTGTCTTATCTGTCCGTAATACTATAAATGACATCAGATTAGGATGAGGTTATGGTGGAGAGATAGTGATTTTGATTATTTATAACCAAAATGAATGATAATAAGAATGAGAATGAATGAGAATATTTATCTGTCAAAAGTGTGTATACATAAATGATCTTTGCTATGACTAGATTCTCCACTTACACACACCATTAGTCAGACATACACATTAGATTATAGCTTATCATACATGATTACATTAACCAAGACCAAAATCTCCACTAAGACCATCATAGACCATTTTTGGAAACGAGACCAAATTATTATACTTGGTTGTCTTGCTGATGCGAGTTCAAACATCTACAGTGGCCAAAAAATATAAGAAAAAAAAACTAGTAAGAAAGCTCAATTTTATTCAAATAAATTCTTTGAGTCATTATCATTAACAACATGAGTTTTGTTTGAAATAAATGCAAAAGTCATATTCAATTCGTGAAAAACTAATAAGAATAAGATAAGATAAGGTAAAATAATGCAGGAATTTATTAGAAAACCAAGAGTTCAAAGTGGAAAATTGTTCGTAGGACCGGTGGCTGCTGAGAGAGACGTGAAAAGATGGCAACCGCGTTGTGGAAGATGCAACGTGTAGAAATCCTATCAACCTTTACGTGCAATTATTTATTTCGAGGTCGTTTTGCACGGTTTATTGTGGTTGTGCATATAAAATTAACTGCAGAACCTGTGTTAACAACCGCACTTATCAAACAATTACCAGAGTATTGATAGTGATAGTGCAGGCTGCCTACTGAGCCAGCGGCCCTGGGTTTGAAATCCGGTAAGGGCAAATAAGTATGTATATCTTCGTCTAGTATCCTTAACACAATCCTTGTAGAGCTTAATTTTGGATTGGGACTAGGTTGATTTGTGTGCCGTTGACTGATATTTATTATATCACTTAAGTATTTTTGATTAATATTCAATTTATCAGTAGTAACAGTGTTCGTAACAATCGTAACTAACAAGGATAATTAAAGAAACAGGTAATAATCTTATTAAAACTATCGTGCAACATATTTAATGATTTTGTAGGCATGCAAGCACCCCCACCCCCGCACCGTCAGCGCGCAGTATTAGGGCGGAGCGTCGATCAAAAAATCTTTGCCGAAGTTACCGCGCCGTGGTACGGGTAGCAGTCCCTGACAAAGACTTCTGGCCGAAAGGTGTCAGTTCTGGCGTTTCCGTGGACGGCTACCTGACACTTCGAACACGCGTAACACGTCGTTGTTGAAAAATGTGACCTAGTTTAGTTACTTAATATCTTTATTATTTTGTATTTGATATTTATGTTAGTTTTAATGTATGCATCTATGGGCCACAATAGCTTGAAATAAATGTTTTCATTCATTTCATTCATTCATTCAAAGAGTTCATACGAGTTCAAAACATTTTGGGCCGCTGACAATTTCATGTAAATATAAACCGCTTATACAATAATAAAATTAAACAGGTAACATCCTTTTTAGGCGAATGATGCTTTTGACGACTCTTCGGACTTGTGCTATGTAAAATACAACAACAATCATAACTAAAACGCTCCTCCTCTCACAATATCCTCAACCTAGCACCATACGCTGTATCGCCGTCATCTCAGGCGACAATATACGATCAGTGACATCGAACTAAATCTCGACTCGGATCGCTTTGACTCGCCGAATGATGGCATTAGTACGGATGTTAAGGCATGAATAGCCCGTACAAAACTATAAGGACGTATTTCAATAGACGTTGTATGGTAGTTGTCACTCTTTAAGAGTCTTTTAAGACGAGTATGGGGCGCCTGTCAAAGGGCCAGTCTGCTTCTTGATTATGGTTTAGGCTACGCTATTCGAATGAATATATGACGGACGAGTCTAACTTTAATTAAATGGGTCTAAAGTTGGATTCATGAAATACAAAATGTTTATTTTGTAACTGTGGGACGAAATTCTGTCTGACTTTGAACGACGTTTCGGACAAGGGCAAAAATTTTGTGTGATGAACTCGAATGTTTGTGCCTGGTTCATGGATGTTATTTATCGTGTAGTGTAACACAAGTCTGCTGCTTGCTTATAAGCTTACTAGATCGATTTGTGTGTGGTTGTCCGATGTTTATTTACTATTATTATTATTAAAATTACCTATGCAACTACATTGACATAATTTTTTACTCAATTCTATACACTAACAGACGTACGAGTAATATATATGTCGGGGACAGGTCTGGGTGGCCGGTGTGGTGTGGCACCTTAGATGAGCTAATCGACATAGTTGTGGACGAGGAGGTAGTTGCGAGCAAGATTAAACAATACGGATGCAATTAACTTGATTTATTCCTTATACAATGAAGCACAAAATAACAGTTCCTGGCACAGAGGTCTGTAAGCTAGGTTATCAAAGTCTCACATTAGTCTTTATTAAATTAACACAGTATTGTTGAGTTATAACGTTTCACTGATTCTAACTTGGTATAGCACAACGAAACGGGACAGTTCCAAGGCAGTAGTGCACTCGACGGTGGCCCAGAGTGAAGTGTCGGTGGGCGTTCGCTGAGTGAACCGCCAAGACTCTGTCTAGCGCGCCAAAATAGGTTCAAGGGGGCGCTACTGTCGCCTTCCAATGGCGCGCTTTTTCGTTGAGCTCCCATACTAATGACCGTTTCCGACACGGCCATCCTGCGATGACACACGTCCTCGTGTGTTGCTCTGAAACAATCAACAACCAAAACAGTATCCACTCGGTCACTCCTGACAAACACGTCAAAATGGTAAGACAAAACAAAAACTTCATCTTTCTTTTCGCATCAAATAGTTACTGACACTAAAACTAAAAATATCACAAAAATCATTTTGACAACTAAGTGAAAGTTTTTGTTTTATAACCGCAATATTTCAAAAGATTCAAATGGAATTATGGTATCCTATCCTACAACCAATTACCAATTATAACATTACTTATTCTTTCAATAGTGCAATACGTTTTAAATGAGATTGTACTACAATGTTACTTGTTGTGAAACAAACTGGCTATTTACCACTTCTACCTTAGAAAACACATTAGGAACCATGTACCACCATATCATTTCCTTTTGGCTCACCTTATTGACAATATCAAAACAATTAAATCAACGAAAATTCGTTCAACAAAACAGGTATCTCATTCGTGGCCTAGGGCTAACTTAGCCACCCACTACGCGCATCCCCACGGGATCGCCGAGTCAACCCTATGACTCTACGGTCTCTGCGAGAGTGACCCGACCTCCGCCAGCACCTACCGCGCACCGCGTATCCACGGACTGCTTAGAGCAGATGCCGACTTCTACCGGACTACGGCTACGATGAAGTGACTGGTATGGTCGACCAGCCGAACTGAGAACCTCCCTACCAGTCTCACAATATTTTTTTTTCGTCTACTTCACATGGTACGTAGCTCCCGGGCATTTCCCTCAACCTATTGTGCAAGTATGCGCATGTTTGGAAGTCAAGTTTATGGCCAATGGTCTTGCAATTTACAATACTACATGTCAACATGTCTAATAGGCTCGCTTCAGTAACTTTATTTATTGCACAGTACTAACAATTTTCTGATACAAGTCATACATAGTCACTGAATTATACAAGCAATTGCCATGGAACTTATTGGAAATTAACTCTTCCATAAGCGATCACTCGGCAACCAAATCACAATAAAATGAGAACTCCTCACCAGATTGCCTCATATGGTGTGGTGTGGTGACGTCACACGTCAACCCTCTTCCCCGTGGTTGAAGGCGCCCTGTCGCTCGCCTTCGCGCAGTTCTTCACGCGATGTCTTGTACCGCGGCAGCTGAAGCAGACGACTCATGGCTTCGCTGTTAGCTGCTGAGGTCGCGTATCTTTTCCTGAAACAAAAACTTCAAGCACAGTATCACAAAGCTCGGTCATACTAACCTTAAATCCAAGAAACTCAACTTCAATTCAACAACAACTGAAATTGGATTTGTAATTACTTATAGTCAAATGAATTGTTTCTTTTGTTATCTGAAATAAAATGCCATACGAATAATAATAATCCAACAAAAAAAAAGGAAACTCAAATCAATCTAACAAAGTTAGGTAGGTACACTGAAATTATGATTCGTTAATGTGAACAAATAATCTACGACGTAGATGCAAGAAAAGATTTAAATCAAATCATTATTTGCATTTTAAATACAAACTTTACTTTGAATGATAACCTTTGGATTACCAAGGCTTTACCGATTATGAAACATTAATGATAAAAATCAAACCTCAATTTCAAATTCTTGTTCTAATATTTTCCTAATCCTATTAGTGTCTCCAGTTTAAATATTTTAGGCTAAAGCGATCACCACAGTTAAAAGTAACATTAGAATCGTCAAAGTAACAAATCTCAGGCTCACCAGTTCTTACGGAAGTTATAGGCGCTAAACTATACACCAGCTAATGTACACCGAGTAAGAAACTATTCAAGATGTCAAAAAATTAAATTCTACAGAATGATTGGAAAATCATGAACAGAGGGTAGATTATTAAAGCAAGTTCCTAAGCCCAGCCGCTCCTACTACTAAGTACTGTGTATGCTTAGAATAATAATTCTAAGTGTGTATGATTGATGCACCTTCACAGCGCAATTTTAAAATGATAAACTTTTTAAGGGTAGGTAAACTGCGTAGTGGTCATATTAATCAACACTAAATCTCTGTAGAAACATTTCGCGTTTAGTCATATTATATCACTACGAAAACAATCGTTACAAAACGTGCAATAAACTTTGTTGCAAATGATTATTAATTTCTATCACGCAATATTCAACTTTACTTGGAGGGTTGCTTTTACCAGTACCCGTTAGTACTTTTTTTTTTGACAAATACCCACTAAACTGAATAAGTGCGACTTAAGTCTACCCCATAATCTAGCTACACTTTTATTTGTGAACAAAATATCGGAATCTTAGTGAAAAGTTAACGACTGACCTGATGTGTTTTTCAAAATGTGTCGGTGAAGCCATAGTGCCTACGTTCACGCGTCGCTTGTAAGTTGTAGTTGACTGTCGCTTCTGGGTCACTTCTACTGGTGCAACAACTGACGATGTGTCTCGCTGTTCTTGAAGTAAACAATGAACTTCGATGTATGTAGTTTGTATTGTAACTGCTGGCTTTTGTCGCTGAGGTGGTAAGTTGTAGTTTTCTTTTATACGAAGTAAGCAATCGAATTTTTCATGTCCGTTTCTCTCGCAATGAAAACAATTTAAACAGTGCAATCTTCATTTGTTTTCATACGGTTTTGTAGGTCTCCGTGACGGTGTTAGCTTGAGTTTCAATAACGGAAACGCTTGTAGCTCCTGTTCCTTGATTTTGTGATGTCAGGTTCGTTGTATTTCAAAGAGTAACCACAAACTTTTTTTTTCCGTTTTATTCGCTTCGTGTTCCATCATTCTTCGTGTTCGCTCATGGGCCGTAGATACCATCCCAACTTCTGATGTCGGGGACAGGTCTGGGTGGCCGGTGTGGTGTGGCACCTTAGATGAGCTAATCGACATAGTTGTGGACGAGGAGGTAGTTGCGAGCAAGATGAAACAATACGGATGCAATTAACTTGATTTATTCCTTATACAATGAAGCACAAAATAACAGTTCCTGGCACAGAGGTCTGTAAGCTAGGTTATCAAAGTCTCACATTAGTCTTTATTAAATTAACACAGTATTGTTGAGTTATAACGTTTCACTGATTCTAACTTGGTATAGCACAACGAAACGGGACAGTTCCAAGGCAGTAGTGCACTCGACGGTGGCCCAGAGTGAAGTGTCGGTGGGCGTTCGCTGAGTGAACCGCCAAGACTCTGTCTAGCGCGCCAAAATAGGTTCAAGGGGGCGCTACTGTCGCCTTCCAATGGCGCGCTTTTTCGTTGAGCTCCCATACTAATGACCGTTTCCGACATATATAATATACCTATTCGAGTATAGATACTGACTTTCATTTGCAAAGCCCGCGCGATGCCGGAGCAAAAAGCGATATCTTCAATACGCCACAGACTAATGAAGACAGATGCGGCGCAAAAAATAAAATCTACAGTTTAAAAAAAACTACTAAGCTACTACACACAGGTACACTCAGCATCAGAACTAGCCGATAATTTTATTATGCATTTGACATATGACAGTAGTAAAATGGTCAGATACTTATGATACTGACCGTACAAATCACTACATAGTATACGTACCTTTTCAGAGCTCGTGTAGTGTAGTGTATTGTTTTGTTTACCATTTTCTTCTTTTTTTTTATACTTTTTCTATACAAGATGAGATGATGTGAAGTGATGAGTGTCGCACTTTAATTTAAGATTAGTTAAATTGTTTCTATCCGTGAGATCCTGTAATTGGCTTCCCTGCTTTCTATTATATTTAAGTTTACTCAAAATTGTTAAAGCTGTTGGTACTCCTAAATAAATAAATAAATAAAATAAAGTTGTCTCCTTCCTGTTGTCTGTCTGTCTGTCTCTATATATGCTTAGATCTTGAAAGCTACGCAACGGATTTTGATGCGGCTTTTTTAATAGATAGAGTGATTCAAGAGGAAGGTATTATACATGCACAATATAGAGAAATTGATTTAGTATCAGCTTTGCACCCGTGCGAAGCCGGGGCGGCTAGTCATGTCGAGAGTCGCTAAACATGTAAACATTTCAATATAATTAATTGCTTTTCTTTTCCCCGATTTCTTACTTCTCCTACAATATATTTGTCTTTTTACTCTTGATTGTGATTTTTCGCTTGTCACTTTCCCCGATTTCCTGTTATACCCGGTCGGCGAATATACATGGGACACCTTCATTTGACATTTCAAAAATTCCCTTTGTAATGTCTACGATGGCACATCATGTATAAAAACTTCGCATTCAAGCAATGGACCTTGTTAAGAACGCAGGCAGTAATTGGATGAGCGCGGCGCACGATCGATCGGTGTGGAGAACTTGGGAGGCCTTTGTCCAGCAGTGGACTTCTATCGGCTGATATGATGATGGTGATGATGATGATGATTTAAGGAATACTTTTAGAAATTTATCACATTTTACAGGATACACGGTGCCTAGTTTCTCATTCACTATATAAAATTAAGTTATTTTTAAGCCTTTGTCTGACTTTTATATTGTTAACAGATTATGACGCTTCTTCAGAAGCGTCATCAAAAAACCGCGATTATAATTATCATTTGTACATATGTGTACACATGATATAATCGCGGTTTTATGATATTTTGGCGACACCACAAATAGCAGAAGTATTCCACACTTGACCGAGCTTATACCTAATGCGGTTCTCTTATTTTTCGCAGAAAATTGTTGCGCCGATTATCACTTCCCAACTCCCGTTTCGCGGAATTTTATTTCGCCGACCTTTCATTTCCCAACTTATCAATTGCCAACTTATTAATTGCCAACCTCACCGTTACCAACTTAACTTTTGGTCTGTGTTTTATTACGTAAATTTTTAAAACGCCACCTTTCATGTAGCAGAATGTTTTAGTTGGAATAATATACACTTAGTTGTTTATTGTTTACCAAATGTTTTATTGAGTAGCGTTTCGTTTAGCAACTCCCGTTTTATTTATACATCGTGGGTAAGCGTAAGTAAATTTACCAATTACAAACTAATATTTAAAACTAAAAATTAAAAACTATTCTAAAAGTAAATTATAAATATATGTATAATATGTTTTTTTTTGTAATACCTACTTGCAAGCATTTTAATATTACCTTCATGGGCTTCATGTAAGCAAGCAATCTGACGCTCCGCTATCCATGGTCATAAAACAAACCTAACCTAACCTACAGTTTTTGGGTTTTGACCCATATTCCATTTCGTCGCAGTTACTCTTGCTTGCCAGAGTTTCGGCCAACCAAAAAATATGTAAGCATTGGTATGTATCTTTTTCTTATTTGTAACTTGCCTAATGTATGAAAAGGGAACTGTTCCATCAACGAAACGTTAATCGTCCAAAAGTTGTTCGACCAAGTGAAAGATTTGACTAATGATTAGTCTGCCAAAAGTTTAGAGGCATAATAATAATCTGCTTTACAATAATTCCGCCAAGTGAAAAGTTGTCATACAAAAATTTGGTAATCGTTAGTTGTCAAAGTTAAAAGTCGGCGAAACGTTAGTTGGCAAATGAAATTCGGCCAAAAATAGTTCTGCGAAAAGGCAGGATACCACCTAATGCAGATCTCAGACAGGTTTTAATTAATGATCTTGAGCCGGAAATCCGACTGCTGTCGGCTGCGATAATCGATTAAAATAAAACGATGTTGCCACCGATACGGTTGCGATAAAATAAGAAAAAAAATTATTTTGGTTGTTTATTTAGGACGAAGTCAATTGATATCCTCACTGATACTAATAAAAATTTGGGTTAGATTTATATTGTGCATCTACATGCACAGTGATTTGTCTGTTGTAAACTGTATAATACTATTATTGTAAACTAAACTTTTTTTTATGTAATTTAGAATCTGACATGTAAAAGAGCTACGTGCAGAATAAAGTTTTGAATTTTGAATGACATAGGCTAGTTTTTAGAGATGTGTAGCTCGCGAGTGAGTGATTCAAACGAGCTATATCATTTGGTTTAGCTCACTAGCTCTTTCGCTCAATGAAGATTCAAGTAGCTCAGTATCTCATCTATCATCTCAGTATTACTCTCTAGCTATCGCGTTCTTCTCATCGTTTCGTCTTTTAAATCTAGATTGTCTCTAGTTCTCTACTCACTCGTGAACGATACAGTCTTAAGATCTACCGAGCTAAATGAGCCAAATGAGTGATACATATCTCGGTAACCTAAAGACACATATGACTCTTTTCACTTTAGTGACACATTCTTCGCATCTCTACTAGTTTTTAAAAATGTCACTGCCCAGCTGTAAGGACTGACGCCAACTACATCAGAACTGACCTCGCACTATAATTTTGTAACTGGGTTACAGTTCAAATGTTATTCCTTATTGTATCTATCGGCCCTACAAGACTGCCCCGTCTGATTCAATATTCTTTTGTTTGACCGAACCACCCTCGTCCAGGCAGCTGGCGCCACTTGCCGTGTAACAGATTGTTTACCTACAGATATATTCAATTAGAGGGGAGTTATTGGATTTTTACCAATTATTTCATTATCAAAAGGGATTCAATTTTAAATTGGAGTCGTAGTTGGTGGATAATATTAACACGGGCTCACAAAGGCCGGAAACGCACTTATGACTCCTCTAGTTGCAGGTATCTATGGGCGAAGGTAATCGCTTTCCATCAGACGATCCGTGCCAAAAAAAAACAAAAAAAAAAGCTACAGGCCGTGAGCCGAACAGCCTACGTAACACTGCGCTTCCGGGTGCCCTGTTCCGGCTTCTTTCTTTGCTTCAGAAAAATATATCTTCATAGCTCTTATTAGGAGTTGTAAATTATAAAACTAAAATCAATAGTAGTTTGGTGCCAACGTTCAAGTCAGTTTTTTACCAGCCTAGGCCGCCTGCTGAACACAGGCTTCCCCTATAGCTCGCCAAAGAGTGTTCAACCTTCGCAGACCGCATTAATCGACTCTTCGCAACTCTCACGAGTTCATCCGTCCATCTCCGTACTTGACTGCCTCAACAGCCATCCGCTCCCTTGGTTACATGATCCGCCAATTTTCACGTCGTGCAAACCTGCATGCAATGTCAGGTGCCAAGATACCCTATAGAACTAAGAATTCATTATTGACCTACGTCAATATTAATACCTGATATTGGTAGTAGAAATATCTTTATCTACACCCATATTGTTACAAACAAAGAATTAGATAAACAAGTTCAGATAAAATAGGTAAAGACATACACTACGCGGCAACGGCGGTAGGGCATGGAGGCAGCTCTCATTATGTAACAGTCGCATAAACTACTATTATATCATAGGCCAACTAGAGCTCTAACCAATGCCATCATAGGGACATCAAAATCAAGTATTTCCTCCAAGAATGTGACCCAACACGTGCGTTGAATCAGAAATCGGAGCTACATCCCTATCCAGCGGCGATCGAACCCAATATCGAAACAAAAGACTGTTACGTAACGTCGTTCCCACGTGCTAGTCAACTAGCACCTACGTACTGAATACGAGCTGGCTTTCAGTCTTAAAACGGCTTAACCGACATCAATTTACTACACACATGTGGCCTTTTTTTATTTGGAGGCATTCGAACTGGTTTTGAGTCTTAAAATGGCTTAACTGACTTCGATTTCGTACACAAATTATGCCTTTAAATATGCGGGTGTATTGGAAATGCTTGTACATAGAACAAATAGCGAGAATGAATGACCGTTTTAGTGAGGTCTTAAACAAGTTAGAGTCACTGTCGCCTTTACACTCTCTAGACGAGTGTATGGCTGACGTTAGGGTTGCCAAAACCATCAAATTTTGAGATATTCCCAATGGATATTTGACTCTGACATTGTCTTAGCATTTGTTATTCAAACTACACTGAGCAATTTTGACATAAAGACATTTTCAAGAAGATGTGTAAAACTTCAATTAAAACCCAATGATTAAAAAAGATGTAAAAGATGTAAGGGTTCATGTTCCTGGACCTATCAATAATATAAGACCTTATTGTACAACATGAAACGCAATAAACAAATTGAATTGAATTGAAAAACTGTGCCATGGCCGCGAAAATGCTGGTAGCATTTCATCGCTGAATCGCAATGCTGATGCGTTGTGCGAGGAAGCTGCCAGCTCTTCGGTCACCAGTAGTTTTCTAACCTTAAACATGAACATGGACTTAGGCACCACACTCAGCCAGACCAGAATCTGACCTGGACAAGCCGGATACACCATAGGGTACAGATTTATAAGGAGTTACACGTTCTAGGATGGGGTAGAACAGATTTATGAGGCACCATTGATACAAAGATCAAAGCTTAAAGAAAAATTAAAATGAGTTACCTGGTGGAAGAGACCGGGAATCGAACCCGGAACATATAGATTGCCGGTCCAGCGCGTTAACCATTTCGCCACCCTAACTCCCAAGCAACCTATGGAATTTTTCCTTATGCTTTGTGTGTCGATCTTTGGCGGAAAGCCAAAAGTTTTCAAATAAACAATGCAAAGAGATCCGCAGTGAGATCTTGTGTAGGTTTATAGGTGAATGACAGAACATTAGTCCGTAGGTTTCTAACATGAATCCAAGCTTATCGTTTAATTATCACGTTATTACCACTATAAGCTCGTAGCAATATATTATGGTGTTATTTTAGGAATTACTAAGAGGATGTAAAAAAATATCAACACAGTGAGTATCTCCACAACGCGTTCGAAAAACGACAAACGGAAACACAAATAGTGCGATTTTTTCTGTGTTAATAAAAATTAGATAACCTACGAAACATTCTTATTTGAAATGAACAAAAAAACGAAAAGTACCCCAATTTAATACGTTTGACGGCATTCCTGGCTTCTTTCGCTCAACTTAAGATAAGAAAAACACTTATAAAGGTTTACAATTAAAATTGTCCTCATATTAATACCTGCATTTTAACACATCGGCAGCTTAGAAGTCGACGCGAAACCCATACCAACTAAAAGCCTCTTTCAACAGCCTTTATCAAAGAAATAATCCGTACTCAATAAATTTATCGCTAATTGTCTTGTTGAGAATGGGTCGAGTCGATTCGGCATGTTATGAAACGTCGAATACCGATTTTATGTAAATGTAGGCAACTGTTTATCAGTGATTGCATTAAGTTAACTTGCTTGGGGCTTAATTACTGAGCGGTGTGGGCGAGCCGATGGTTGGACGTACGCCAATATTTAGCCCAATCAATAAGCATATTGGAAAATGACGGTTTTCACTCACGGTTGGGTCAGGAATAGCCTGTCACGTTTCAAGCTCGTATGCAATTCATCCCTAAGGACAGCTAGCTGTACCGTTTTATGGCGAATGTTGTACTCAAATCGTAATTTTCAAAATTAGTTATGTCATGGTGCCGAATATTGTTATTATTGTATGTTCAAAATTATTAAGCAATTAAACAACAGTACTAACCTTTATGTATACGTACTTAAGCACTTGAGCAATACTTATTATATATGGTATATAACTATTATTTATGATCGCTTTTTTCTTTGATGTGGAATCATAAGCATTATTTGTGAGTGTAATGTTTTCATTTATCTATGGCCATAATTCTCATTGTACCTTTATGTATACGTACTTAAGCACTTGAGCAATACTTATTATATATGGTATATAACTATTATTTATGATCGCTTTTTTCTTTAATGTGGAATCATAAGCATTATTTGAAATTTGAGTGTAATGTTTTCATTTATCTATGGCCATAATTCTCATTGTCATAGGAAGATCTATGCTTCTGTTGACATCTTGCCGATATATTACCACTGGGGCTTCCAATCCCGGAATGTTTATTATAAACATTTTTTTTATGTCATAGGGGCAAACGAGCAAACGGATCGCCTGATGGAAAGCGATTACCGTCACCCATAAACAACTGCAACACCAGAGGAGTAACAAGTACGTTGCCGGCCTGTCAGAAGGGAGTACGCTCTTTTCTTCCACAATATTGGAATCCCGGGATTCCACATAAATACAGGGTGTAACCGACAGCGTACCGAAAACGAAAACTGTAGTTTTAGACCATAATCACGAACTGAAAACGAGTGTTCATTTTCTCGGAAAACTCAAAGATAAGATTTTCCAAACTAAATTATAACTCTCGACGCGCAATGTATTGCGTCCAATTCTCTCGGGTGCAGACGTGCGGGGAGGGGAACACGCGGCAAGCATCGACCGGTCCGGCCGCTCCCCATTCCACTCACGCGTCAGCGCAAAATATACCGTTACGCCAATGCGCATCGAATGACGTGAATGAATGCAACCACAAAAACAACGCAACCACAGATCACAACTAGTGTACTACCTAACACCAATAACAACTGACCGATAAATTAAAACAGTCTAACAAGATTATTTTCATTCAAGCAAGTAAAGCAAATAAAATGTGCGGGTAGGTAAACATTAAGCATGCGTCCGACCACAGCGGCCTGCGCGAGCGCACTGCCCTGGCGGATCAATGACCGGCCAGTACCGTTATCTGTCCCACTCCACGCGCTCTGTATTGTACTGTAAAGCTTACATAATACTGTTTGTGATACATTGTGTGTTTTGCGGAAAATGCTATTTTCATGCGATTTTTCATGAAAAATTGTTACCGGTAGAGTTCGATTAACGGAAAACTGGAAGCCTTGAAACCTACAATATATACCTAACATATTTTATTCCATTTTCTTTTAATCATAAGGGCCTTTCAAGGGTCACTTTTCATACCTTTGGGAAAAATATGTTTGAAAAGGTCAACCATCTCGTTGACTAAGCTATTTAGACCCAGATGATAGAGTTACGACTTACTCGGACAAAACCTGTATAAATTAATTAGATGGTGCGATAACGGAAAAAGAAATAATCACTAATGGCTGCCAGTTTTAGCTTGTCTATGTCTCCCGGGTCCAAATTCGACGATGATTGAGATATTTCTAATATAGAATAATATGAACGATTGCTAATATAGCAATCGTTTATTTTATACTAGCTGCACCGCGCGGTGTTACCCGCTCATCGCATGGGAAGACTATATTTTTTCGGGATAAAAAGTATTCTATGTGTTAATCCGGGGTGTCCTGCATACCTTTCACTTTTGTAAGTTGTAAAATGTAATTTGTTAATGAGCTGTACACATACGGGCATTGCATTCTTAGATTATTTTTCATTTCTCTTTCTTCGCTAACGGTCTGCAGTGACATTGACAGCACTTTCTGTCAATGTCATTGTCTTGGCACTGTATGCGCTTAAGCTGTTTTCAGTCTTATAGTGCAGCCGTGTGTGTACGGTTCCCCGTGGCGTCACCTATAGGTTACACCGGAAGACCAGCGCTGGTTCCCGAGCCAGTATTTATGCTGAGGTGTGACCTTTTCGTGGCATAGACCTACGATTTTATTTTATTTCTAATGTGTCGTCTAGTTCGTGTTTGTTACGAATAAATTTTCATTCATTCATTAATTCAAAATTTATCAAAATTGGTTTAGCCCTTTTTAGCGTGATGAAGCAACAGACATACACATACACGCACTCACAAACTTTCACTTTTATAATATTAAGTAATTCTCTATTGCTGTCATTTGCACTTCAGCACATGACTCGAAATTTATATATTTTTTTAATATCTGTAAGAGAAAAAAAAGACATAATCATAACGGTTCTTTTGAATAAAGCTTCACTAAAATAGAAATGATAATAACGGGAAAAGTAAAAGGGAAAAGGAAAAGAGGAAGACCGAGACGGCATAATATGGAGCAAATAAAAGAACAAATAAATGCTTTAAAGAAGTGAAAAAAAAGCGGAGCGGATGAGATGTAAATCACTTCACCGACAAGAGCCTATAGCTCTTCAATATAATGATGATGATGAAAATAGACATAATAGCAAGATCTTGACTATATGTTATTAGAAACATCGAATCTAGTCCCAGGTTGATTGTATTGGGGCTTGACATGAGAAGTCAAAGGCTTGGTTTCTGCGAATTCTGCACTTCGTGTTAATTAAACGAAATACCAAGGAAGCATATATATATACCTACAGGTATTTATAGTAGTGTATATTAGGTATTACTAATTCGATTTATTTGAAAAGTTTATTCGAATAATAGGATTTGTTTGAGAGGATGAATGCTGCAATAGTACATAGACATACCTTGGGCGGTAAATTCTTGAATGTACCTGACTGCAGGTGTATACGTTTGCGATTTGGGGGCATTCCGAATTACCGCTCGTGGTTTGTATCAAGATTTACGTCTTACCGTGGCCACGAAGAGACCTTCTCTCCGCGTAGCGGGTAGAAAATCACACTTTCGTCATAGGGTGACGTAAAAAATGTATGATAGACTACATGAGAAGTATGAAAGATCGATGGCAGGTTCGGGAAGCATATTTGGATCAAGTGGAGAAACGAAGGGCGTTTGCCCAGCAGTGGGACACTTAAATACTATAAAAATAAAACATTCACAAACATTCCATGTTCTGTGAGGCTATCCGAAATATTTCTGTAAAGTGGTGCCGCTTCGTAGAATAATGTTAATGATGGTGATGTCTTCAGCTTTGTATGTATGTATGTATTTTATTACACATAAAAACTATATTGACGAAAACCCAAAAGCGATACATGTGTACAAGGCTGAACTTATACCTATTACAGAATTCTTCCAGTTAACCTTTGTAGCCACTGTTGCTGGCGCAAAAATATTCAAGACGGTGTGGAAGGTTCTTGTAGTGGAGCCCTAATTTTAGGTCATTTTGTGAAATTAGTTAATTATCTTATTCGAATTTTATTTCAACATTACCTTACCAGCACCTTACTATCGTCTGAAGAGAAGTAAATATGGAGTATTTACTAAAGACAGTTAGAAACATTTGTCTTACAACTAAACTGTATAAAATTACAAAGATTCCAAATGTACACGTACCTATAATGCGAATTCGAAAACTACAACCAACGCAATATTATACAATTACCTTTTACCCATATAATCCGCAAGTTCCGCAACATTAGATTCAAATCGTTTTCCGAATACGGAAGTTGACTACTATTTTCAAGTATCTTTTATGAGCATTCAAATGTACATTCATTGATCAGTCGCGGCTCTGACTTTATAGCATAAGGGTACTTCATTTTAATAAAAGTCATTTGTAACAGGCGTTTAAAAATAAACATTTTTTATCATAAAGGAGAATCGTTACGTGAATGGGCCCATCTAGATTTAATATACGTTTTCTCTCTCACGCCGATTCGTCATACTTTTTACATTGATTATTTTCAATGATATGAATTGAAGTTTGTGGAGAGCCATTTTTTATAATTAACGATAAAAAGGGTGCGGTGGTACATTGTGTTTGCTGTAAATTGTTATTATTAGTTATTTAACATGAATAATCGATTGGAATGAAATGGCTCATCGTCACTACACCAATGCCCAAGGAAAGGCAGCTATCAGGGAAGAATGGCGGCGTGTTGTGAAGCTTGGCACCTACATCTGATATGATGACCACGACCACTCCGCCAATAGTGAAACCGACGAAGAAGAAGCATCGATTTCATTGGATAGGTTTGTCTGAGTTTTCGTTTAGTTTTTCATATGTTGCAGGCATATAAAATCCGTCACTTACACTCTCGTACCTTACATCGCCGACTAGGAAAGATGCAACGACTTCTTTTCTTTCTTGCTAGTCAACCACCAATACTTTAGGACAGCGGCTGGCAACCCTGGCCGGCCCTTGACTATTTTGTAAATGATGGTCATTAAAGCTAGGTATTCAAAAATTCACTAGGGCGGCCGTACCCGTCATAACATGCCTAGACACTTATATAGGTGCTTATTTGTGTACCGGGTAACTAGTGTTTAGTCTACTATCTTAATTTGAAAGCCTTACTAACAAACTATGGATGTTAACTATCCGAAAAAAACCGGCCAAGTGCGAGTCGGACTCGCGCACCGAGGGTTCCGTACACACACTTTCCATCCCTAAGTGGTTAAGTTAAGTTTGCACCTGGTATAGCGCCCCATATAAATTAGGTGCAAAGTTAAGTTTAAAATTATTAAAAAAAAATATATTATGTGATATAACTAAAAATTTATGGTTTTCGTAATTTTTCCTTTATCTATGCTATAAGACGTTGCTTCGTACCAAATTTCAAGATTCTGAGTTCACGGGAAGCACCCTGTAGGTTTTGATTCCCTTGCAAGTGTCGAAAATTTGCGGCATAAACGGCTGTATCTTTTGATTGCGTTGGCTTAGAAGTATGATTTTTTCACAGCTTCAAGGGACAGTAGACCTGAGTAATTGATATACATTTCAGCTTCATACCTCCACGCGTTCCTGAGAAAAAGGGTCTTGACAGACGGACGGACGGACGGACAGACGGAAAACAAAGTGATCCTATAAGGGTTCCGTTTTTTCCTTTTGAGGTACGGAACCCTAAAAATAATATTATTATTATAAGTGGACTTTATATGCCACCCTAAGGCATGCAAAAGCAACTGGTTGAAAAATTCAATGGCTCTCGCATCAGGTTCGGTGGTCCAATAGGTAGGACGCCCGTGTAGGCCCGGAAAGCCGTTGGAGACACAGGTTCGAACCCCGCCTGAACCATTACATTTTTCAATTTATCGCTTCATTGTAAACACGACGACACGTTTGGTGCAGTTTATAAGCACTTGCCTACTGAGCCGGCGGTCCTGGGTTCGAATCCCGGCCGGGGCAAATATTTGTGTGATGAACTCGAATATTTGTGCTTGGGTCATGGTTGTTCTATATATTTTAGTATTTATTTATCTATATAAGTATGTATATCGTCGCCTATAGTATTTAGTTTCATTTTTAGGGTTCCGTACCTCAAAAGGAAAAAACGGAACCCTTATAGGATCACTTTGTTGTCCGTCTGTCCGTCCGTCCGTCCGTCTGTCAAGACCCTTTTTCTCAGGAACGCGTGGAGGTATGAAGCTGAAATTTATATCAATTACTCAGGTCTACTGTCCCTTGAAGCTGTGAAAAAATCAAACTTCTAAGCCAACGCAATCAAAAGATACAGCCGTTTATGCCGCAAATTTTCGACACTTGCAAGGGAATCAAAACCTACAGGGTGCTTCCCGTGAACTCAGAATCTTGAAATTTGGTACGAAGCAACGTCTTATAGCATAGATAAAGGAATAATTACGAAAACCATAAATTTTTAGTTACATCACATTATATATATTTTTTTAATAATTTTAAACTTACTACCCATTTCCTCATAAACGCGTAGAGGTATTAAATTGAAATTCATACCAAATACTCAGGTCTATGATACCTTTAAGCTGTAACAAAATCAAACTTCTATGTCAACGCAATCAAAAGAAACAGCAATTTAAGCTGCATATTTTGAAACTCGCAAGTACTCGCAAGGGAATCAAAACCTAAAGGGTACTTCCAGTCGACCTAGAATCTTGAAATTTGGCATGAAGCAACGTTTTATAGCACACATAAAGGAAAAATTCCGAAAACCTTAAATTTTTAGTTGCATTACAAAATATATATTTTTTAATAAATATAAACTTATTACTTTTTTCCTCATGAACGCGTAGAGCTATCAAGTTGAAATTCATATCAAATACTTAGATCTAATTGCCTTTAACCCGTGAAAAAAAAAAAAAAAATATAAGAACTTTGTAAACCTTGCAGGTTTGTACGGAACCCTCGGTGCGCGAGTCCGACTCGCACTTGGCCGGTTTTTTTTTTGTTATTTACCTCGGTTGTTTCCCAATGTCTCCAAACACCGCTCTTTGCACGCGGCATTATTACGCAGTTTGAAGATCAGTAAGAACTGTTTTACAATATGAGTAGTAGGAGTAGGTAAGCACTATAACCAGGGTTCGGAAATTCGGATCGATATTTACCTAAAGTTGACAAAATCCTATTGCTATCTCACTCATTCGTCAAACAAAGCCGCCTATACCTACGACCGAATAACGAGCCGCCGCCAAAGGTTAGGTAAATATCGATCCGAATTTCCGAACCCTGACTATAACAATGTAAGAGCCGTATTAATTAGAAATTAATCTGACTGATAAGCGTAATGTCATGACAATTGTGACAACTGAACTGATCTGATACCGATGTCAATGGCAAAGTAAGTCTATAATCATTCATTTACCCACCAGTATTAAGAAAAATAACCGATTGAACTGTTTAAATCGTTTTTTTTTTTCGAAAAAAGTTAAGCGGAAAATTTCATGGTTTTTTTCCGTAAAAATCCGAAAAAAACGAGCCGTTTGGAAAGAAACGGGTTTTTTCCGGAAATTTTCAACGCTATCCTGGGTTCGAATCCCGGCCGGGGCAAATATTTGTGTGATGAACTCGAATATTTGTGCTTGGGTCATGGTTGTTCTATGTATTTTAGTATTTATTTATCTATATAAGTATGTATATCGTCGCCTATAGTACCCGTAACACAAGCCTTCTTGAGCTTAATTTGGTGTGAGGTTGTCGGATATTTATTATTTTATTTATTTATTATTTAAACATTCGGCCCTCGTCTGCTAAAATCTTGACGACATTATAGACGTATTCTCATAAACATTAGCCTTGCCCTCAGGAAGAGCAGCGAATTTCTAAAATCTATATGACCCATGGACACCAACAAAATAGATATGTTGTCTATGTTCAGGTCGTGAGTCACACGCATTGTGGTGAGTCTTTGTCTAGTCGACGTGTCACTTAGCCGGTCTATTTACAAAGCTTTTAGCACGCCCTCTGTAAAGTTAGAGTAAATAACGTTTTGCCTTTGCCGTGTTGTGCGTGTCGACCGACAAAGGTTTTAGTTTTAGTTTGGTATACATACGTATGTGATAAGTAAGCGTGAACTGATCTATTGAATTTCAAGCCAATTATACATAATTTAGTTCTCTTGCTCAGCATATTATAATACTTGTCTACTGTTGGAACTATGCCTGAATGTAAGTATTTTATGCTCAAGACTGAAGTAATCTCCATGAAAAAAAACTTGACAATAGTGGTTATCTCTAACAAACCTTGAAATGAGCTATATCCTGCAAAAAAGATTGATTACTAAATTAATTTCCCATTTTAATTTATTAGTAAATTTCTGCAGACGCCGGGAAAGAAGGGCTTACCGGGTGAGTAGGTATAGATGCACGCTATGACAACATTTATTTCATTGTATGTTTGAGAAAAATTATATATCAATCAATCAATATCATTTATTTTCAGGCAACTGTGGCCCATAGATTACCTTAAAACGAACATACATATAAAATAACAAAATAATATAAAATAATCATAAACACGTTAGTTCGGCGACGTGCGACGTAACTTCTGGGTGTCGGGTAACCGTCCGCGGAATCGCCGGAACACGACACCTTTCGGCCAGAATTCCTCCTGCAGGAAGGTCGACAGCTTGCTAGTAGGCATGATGAGGGCATCACAAATGAAGCGAAGTTCACATTGTGACGAGACTCTAACTGTTCGACCCTCAGGGTGAAGTTGGTCTTTACTCGCAAATACTCGACGATGCTATCTGCTTTCGTCGTGTAGTGCAGTCTGGACACATACAACAGTGTCGTCGGGGCCGCAGGCTGGAGAAGATGTTGCGATCCAGTCACTGCAGTTCCACACTGGTTGCGACGAGCCGGCTTCTTCCTTTTCTCCACCAAGGTGAAGCCATCACTATCGGAACTCTTCGGTTTGGACGATTGCTGCGATAACCGAGGAGCGATCGGTGGTTTCGCAGCTGCAGCAGCGTAGGCACGACGGGGTGTCGACACCTTAGCGCATGACGTCACGCCTACTGGAGCAGGCGGGGGGCCGGAAGGGCGCGATATATAACGACATAGATGGTGGACAAGTCTGATGCAGTGTATTTGAACACATATTATGTAAAAAAAACTTCGTCTCTCAATCTATAGCAAAATTTTATACTGAATGAGGGGCACGCTAAACTTACTAATAACAACAATACCAAAAACGTACATGCCACTACAATTCACAATACCACTTCATTGTTAAAATTTACTATACCGGCAAAAAGATTAGAATTTTTTTGCAGCATAAATCCTGTCCAACCCCTCAAAAGCTAACCCTACACTGCTCATTAATAGAATCGCTCCCGCCCGTATACGCTCGTGATTCGTTCCGCGACGCGTGGCCAACGCGCGCCGACGGTCCCTGTCGTCGCTTGCGCAAATTTATGGAAGCTTTACACTAGTCGCGACATCAGAAGCCCGAAGCTATCTTATGCTTACACCTACAATGATGTGGTGAGCTCCACTGCGCGCGCTATGATCGGATATTTACCAACAAACTGGGTTTCACGAGTCATATCCGCGCCCATCGTCGAAGGAGTCCTACGAGCCCTACTTCCTGAAGTCGCTATCATCGAACCCGATGAAGAGGACACCGTCATCATCATCATCATCGTCACTCGCGACGATAACCGAGGTTGGGCTAGTATGATAGTGTGCAGAAGCACTTCGGTGGAGGAAGCAATACTTTGGCCAACAAGACTCGGTCGAGTGTGGAACCGGCATTGCAATACTTCCATTCTTGTATATCACACTAATTCTCTCTACTTCAGATTTCAACATTACACTAAAATGAGTGTAATGTTGAAATCTTTGAGTAAGTAATAGCAATATTGAGTGCTACGGAAGGGAGCAAAGCGACGTTCGCGAATTTGTTTTTGTTAGCAACAGCTGTGTCGAATGGAAGATAAATAGCATTTTTCCTATTGCAAATTTTTGTTGCGAATTATTATATAACATTTTACACTTATATTTACCCCAATTATAAACTTTTTTATCTATCAGCGCATTTTAATTTAAGAGCTTTCATCCTCACCAGATGATCAAGTATATCTGTAAAAAATGCCTTTGTAGTTAGCTTCATGTGGTTGTAATAATACAAGATAAAAACATTTTCGTTTGAAAAGATTTAGTTACATATCTTTGATAAGCAGTCATTTAAATTTAAATAGCTCGCTAAAGGTTTATTAAATAACAATTAACTAAAAACAACAAACAAATACCTACTAGGAGAACAAGTTTAATTCTTTATACCTAGATATTTGTGGCAATATTGTCCTATTGGTTTAGTCTATATACATGAGTCTTGAAAACCTAAACACGTTGTCTCACGTCACTTTATCAACTCAAAACTTAACTTTCGAAGACGACGCTGTGATATTTTTTGCTAATGTTTTTTTTGGATACAGCAAAATTTCAAGCATATTTATCAGCAATTCCAGTAACTTGCAGCATTGCGATACAAAGGCTGCAATAAAAGCAGCTATTTGTAATTAAAACAAAGTGATCTTTTGACGCGAACGGCCATTTTTACTAACAGTACGAGACGTGAACTCACAAGCGGGTTCGTTACATTGCGGACTCGTATAACATTATAAGTTGAGACACTTATATTAAACCCGCAATGAAATCAAACTTGTCTCTCTTCTCGCCCTGTCTAAATGGGCCTTAGCGGTAGTTAGAGGCGTCTCCTAATTGAACGAGACGGAAGAGGAATCAAAGGAAATGATTGCATTCCCCTCACATTCTGGGGAGAGGGTAGGATCCGATGCGTGGACAAATTCTTTTGGACGCGCAACTAGGAAATTTAATTTGAGAAGTTGGCATGAGATTTGAAATAAAAATACAGGAACAGGAGAAGGAATTGCCGTCGGTGTTCGTGTCGCAGAGGGGTTATTTTTTCTGTAGACTATACGTGTTAGATGTAACTGACGTATTTTATTTATGTAAAATTCGTCTTTGCCATTTAAATTCCAGAGCTATTATTTGTCATTATTATCATTAACATTTTAATCTAGTCTTCGATTTTGCTGCCGCCTTCTTTTGGTTTCCCTCAATCCTGACCAGGTTTTCGTTCCACTTTGTTTGGGCTTCTTCACACTGCGCCTTCCGGTGAGCTGGCGTCACTTAAACCTTGCTGCCGCAACGACCATCAGTTCTACGAGCACTGTACCTACTTATTACCTCTTAAGTGTAACAACTCTTTGAGCTATATCGATGACGTGGTTTCTCCTGCGGATTTTCCTTTTTTCTGATTCGATCACGTAAGGAAACTCTGAGCATAGCTCGCTACATAAAATTAGGTAGACACCCCTCAATACTTGATGACAGATATTTTTCTTACCATTAAAAACTGTGCTAATTTTGGCACTCTGATTATTTCCTGCTACTATAGAGTGCCAAATACGTATAGTATCGAGCTACGAATTTGATTATTTGCTGCTACTATAAATTCGTAGCTCTATGGTCTAAGGTCATAGTAACAGCGGGCGAGAGCAGTAATGTCATTTCCAAGATTACGGTGTATGGCTTTATGTAATTTGTGGGGCCGGCCGATCCGTCTTCTGATGTCGGGGTGTTTGTGGCGGGTGTTGCATTTTTTAGGGCTAAATTCCATGACACTAGATGTAGACTTCGGTCTGAAGCATCATCACTATAATTAATTAATTATCCATTGGGATGAAAATATTTTATTCTCTATACACCTCCACCAAAATGCGGCGAGTGTTCGTAAACAGTCGTAGTGGTACACACGCGTCGGTTGTGTGGCAATAATCTCGTATTTTACAGTAACAACCAATAAAATGCATTTCTCTAGCGCAAGAGATTCGTAGCTCAATGTTAAGGTCACAGTCAAACAGCGGGCGAGAGCAGTAATGTCATTTCCAAGATTACGGTGAATGGTTTTATGTAATTTGCAATTTGCGGGGCCGGCCGATCCGTCTTCTAAAATCAGGGTTTTGTGGTGGGTTGTATGCATTTTTTTCGAAAACGACCCCGCGTTTCAATGTTTCTATCAATGTTGTTATCCTTATCCGTATCACCACCGCTACGCGCCGAGCATCGATGCTGTTTTAACATTAAACAAGGCGGCGTTACCCGCAATTTATCAGTAGGCGTGTTATGCGTTTTCGAGTTTTCTTGCGGGATCGAATCCGAAATGATGAGATACGCAAGAAGAGAAGAATCAAGGTCTTAAATGTAGGTCAGACAGTCGCTAAACTTAAGTGGCATTGGGGCAGAAAAGTTCTTGAGTGGCGACCGTGGATCGGAAGACCCGGCGTGGAAGGCCCCCAACAAGGTGGATCTGGTTAGATCGCGAGCAAACATTGGATGAGGGCGGCGCAAGACCGGTCTTTGTGGAGAACTTTAGGGGAGGCCTTTGTCCAGCAGTGGACGTCTATCGGCTGATATGATGATGATGATGAGTGTGCCCTTCATGGACTAACAGAGGTTAGTGTGAGCGGCTGGGTTACTGTACACATTCCTCATTTCCTTGAAATAATTCAACTGCAAAATCGCAATATAATGCAGCGTGCTCACAGTCAATTTAATTTGCGTAAAATGACATTGTATACGCTTACCGCTTAAATATAAAAAACGTAATAACTTTGCTTATCACTATGCAACGTTACTACCTTCTTCCACTGAGCGGCATACTTGTAACTACTATATTATCTTGAAGAATTTTGATTAAATGGAAAAGGGGTGGGTGTAGATATACATTTAGACTATAGGTATAAAGACAGGAGCCGTATCGTAACAGATGTAGGAAGGGTTGTGGTGGACACAAATGGAAGCCACTTGAAGAGTGAAGTTTCAAACGTATTTTTATAGAAAAACGCCAATTTTGATATTAGACTTTACGTCTCCGGTCAGTAAGTAAATTTTCGAGAAGATGATGTAGTGGCCTTAAAACCCTTTGAAAGTCATTCGTGCAGTCACTTGAGAATTGGTGTTTAGTTAGTAAATAAAGGGATCTGGATTAATTTTAATAATAGTCGCCAGTTGGCTATAGTTACATACTATTTAGGTTATTGCCAAAATATAAAGACATACGTATATTAAACTTTCTGTGTTTGACAAGAAAAAAAATATTGGGCAAGTGCGAATCCGACTCACGCATGACGGGTTCCGTACCATAATCTATCTATAAGAAGTTTGTTGTATGGGAGCCCCCTTAAATATTAATTTTATTTTATTTTTAGTACTTTGTTGTTATAGCGGTAATAGAAATACATCATCTGTGATGGTATTTATTGCACACCAACAAGAAAAATGTTACAATGTAACCCTTAATTTATAAAGAGAAGATAAAGAGCGATCTCTTCCAGACAACCCGAAATTTAAAGAGCTATTTTTATATATTTATTGAAATGGGAAACAAACAGCATACAATTACACTTAAAGTTAACAAAAATAGATAATACAGAAGCCATAATAGTTTCCACTAAAAGTTTATACATAAGTGTTCATAAATACGTATAGGTATGGTTATATGTGCCTGTCTAGTTATTAAAATTTGTGAGATGTTTGAAAATATTTTCCTGAATATTTTGAAGTATTTACTTATGGCCTTTGTATATGCAAATTACGAAATTGAACACCTTGGAGGCTTAAAAATTCGTTTGAATGAATCTTCTATAACTTTTAACTTCAATTTAGTAGACTAAATTAAATTTTATTGCACGTTTTATGAATGAATAATCAAAATATCGCTCTTTTATGGCTCATAACGTAGGTGGTAATAACCAATAAAAGACTCCATTAAACTATTGTAAGCATCCTCGGAATCCCAAATAATATAAACGTAGCAAAAACTCTAATAGTCCGATTTTGACCATAAAATGGGAGCATAAATATGACACTCGAATTTTTTCGAGCCAAATCACACTCGATATTAAAGTCCTTTAAATATCCCAATGCATTGTAACACATCACGAATGGACAATTCAACTTTTTACTGAACACCAAACAAAGCGTATACTCGTATAAGAAACGTCGGTTTATTTAACCATTGTTGGAGTACCATTTATCTCTTTAATTTATGGGGTAGCGTCGCGAATGCTGGGCATATTTTGCACCAAAGCTCCGCTGACGTTTATTGTGATTTGGGCCTTTTTGCGGCTACTACCGCCTTCTGATTCGTCACAGAAACTAATACAGGACTGGCTATTGTTTGCATGTTGGTTACGCAGCGAGTAATTTACTCTGGTCACCGTTCTCACTTGTGGTCGAGCAATAAAAACATTTATCAGAGTCTGATTGTGGCCAAGTAGGTGTTAACTTTGAACAAAGACCACAGTGGTAGCTACTGCACGCCTTCCAGCAATTGACCGGACGTTTGTGTATTCATTAACGAACAAACTAACTCTCTGTATCTCCAAAAGGTACTAACAATACATAACGCTAGTACACTATTGCTGCGTTTGTTTTCTAGGCCAGCATAGATCAGACACAGAGATTTTGAGTGAGTCATGGAAAGCAACAATTCACGTTTTAGGAGTACCTACAGCGATGATGAAATAATTGGGTAACAAACAGGGCATGCCTTAAAATGACGTCTAATTGAAACACCAATAATGGAGCTGCATTAGACGGTAGCAGTTATACTCTAATTGTACGTAGTTAATGTTTTATACAGGTACTAGTATGTAGTTTCTAGTTACCTATTGATAACGTAAGTAGCTGACTCGACTAGGACTTCAAATATCCCAGATTTTGGAGTATGTGATGACATACATAACATCAAAATGTGTATCGATTTTTGGTATTCTGGCTTCTTTGCATGGCGTTGAAATTTTATTTTTTTAAGGAATGTGGTAAAATTGTTTGCTTCAGTCCCTTGTACTTTAGCTATGTTAGATAATGCTACAAATTTTACAAGTTCTCGGATTGAAAATATGGAAAGAAACATTACAAATATAATTAACACAATTTCAAGTGCACTGCAAATTGGGTTACATCAGGGCACAGGAGCGTAACATTCATCACTTTAATGTTCTCCGCAGTTTCGAGTGCTGATGTGAACTAGTTAATTTTGAAAATCACGGAACATTGGCAACCAGGGCATGTTAGTTTACGCTCCAATAAAGCAAACATTGCTAATTTGCTGTTATCGGTAGCAATAAGGGCAGTTTTGGTCCATGTTGTATTTTTATCTGAGCCTTGTCATAGGCATTGGCTTTGTGCACGTCTGCAGCGCCGTATAGAGTTCTTAGCTAGAGGGAACTGTCAAATAATACATCGTGATGAAATGTCAAGGTACTGTTTTAGAGATGCGTTGGTCCGACCAAACCGCAGTGCACTTGACTCCAACTTCCACGACAGTGGCCGAGGATCGTGGAAGGTGGCACAACATCATCCGGAGGAAGCTAATCCATGGTGGATGTCACGATTCTCAGCAATTAGGATAACGATGCACGAAGGAGGAAGTTTTTTTGTTGTTTCAACACTTTTTTAGCTTATTTACTGGGTTGCATAGACAACATGTGGTCGTTTACATGAACTAGAAAATTTCGTTCTGAACTAAATACCTAACTGAAAACTTTTCTGAATACTTGACCGTTATCCCAAAATGTTGAATTCTTAGCTTCAATAATAGTTGAGATCTTATGACTACTTTACTAGGTCTAATGAAAACGGAATTACTCTAAGAGATTACCAATTCTGTGGCTAACAGACTTAGCTGGGAACTATCTAGACTGGTAAAAATTTTGATCGTCTGTTGAGATGCTACATGCCATAGAAATACACACGTTATCCTAACATATAGCACCATTATTTTTTTACATTTGTTGTGTATAGATTATAGATAGTAAATGTACCTACCCTTGATCCGCCAGCTACCGTCATTACATTTGCAGACGTCCCCAGTAACGGACGAACCGTGGGCTTACAGGAAGCTCGATTAGATGTGTTTTATTTAAGTATCACCATATTATATCAAATTGGGACCCTTTTGATATAATAATCTGTGAAAATCGTGTAAGTCTAAATCGATACCCCTCGTTTATGATGGTGGCTAAAAAATATCCATAGAAGAACTCTCAAATACTCTTATAAATTTCCGCAAAACTCCTTAAATTAATCAAATAATCTCCTAAACAGCCTTAAGCACTCTTATTACAAGACTCGTTTTAATTAGGTTTCCTTCTTATCGCTTTAATTTTTCAATTACATTACAACCGGGGAGCAGTTAAACATTTACTGCCTTCATGCTAGGGGTAATTCACCTAGTTTCAGTGGCTATAAAACTGCGAAACAAATCCACGGTTTCGGTTGTGTAAGTTTTAATTAATCGCTAAATTACACTCACTTTATGTTCGGTTGTCGGTTGACGACTGAATGGATTAACGATCGTATGTTTCCATTCTCACAGTCACGATTATTAGCGGAAGGGAGGTTCAGTTTCTAAATTATACAACAGTCTATACATACTATAAGGCCGGCAACGCATTGTGACTCCTCTGGTGTTGCAGGTGTCTATGGGCGACGGTAATCGCTTTCCATCAGGCGATCCGTTTGCTCATTTTGCCTCATATGACATAAAAAAAAACATATATCATCCTCCTAGCCTTTGTCCCATTTTTTGAGAATAAATTCTCAATCGGGGTCGGCTACCTAAATCCCAAGATGTGGCGTAGGCACTAGTTTTTACGAAAGCGACTGCCATCTGACCTTCCAACCCAGAGGGGAACTAGGCCTTATTGGGCTTAGGTGGTTTCCTCACGATGTTTTCCTTCACCGAAAAGCGAGTGGTAAATATCAAATGACATTCCGTACATAAGTTCCGAAATACTCATTGGTACGGGCCGGGTTCGAACCCGCGACCTCCGGATTGAAAGTCGCATGCCCTAACCACTAGGCTACCACCGCTTATAAAAAAAAAAAAAAAAAAAAAAAAAAAAAAAAAAAAAAAAAAAAAAAAAAAAAAAAACATATATAAAAATAAAAAATCCCGCTTCAGTAACTGACTGGCCGATCAACACAGAGCTAAAACTATTTCGTAGATATGAAATAAGAAGGGATTTTTCGAAACAAATCCTGACGGATCGAATATAGGGATAACAGTTTTTATAAGAAACGAGTGATTTTTAGTGATATGCATATGAATATAATTTTTTATTAGGTTTCGACTTTTTGTTAAAATCGAACGTATCTAAACAGCGTTTTAATAATTCGTCCCCTAAATAGGTCAGATAAGGTAAAGATATAATCAATATACCTATACCTATTTGACAAGTAGTTTTTGTGTATCGTCAGCAAACGCAGGTGGAGTCTCACTATTGTATATTCGGGTGTTACACAATTATTTTACACATAATCCGAACAAGTATTACGATTAATGTCAACAGCAGCTTCGTTCTGTCAACTATAATTAATTTAACAGGAAGCTTAAAGTGTTGCACCACTCTCCTTTACTCGTACCGCTATCGAATCAAACAGCACATTTTTTAAGTTCGTTTGCACAAATAAGTTATGTCACCAAGATTTTAGTTGTAATGTATAATAATAATTTGACTGATCATTTCGGAAACTTTACCGACAAATCTCACGACGTCATGTGATTAGTTGATATTACTTTCTCTGTCGAAACTCATACTAAATTACATTAGATGCCTACCCATTGATATTATGACGTCGTTTAATAAGTTCCCATCGTAGGTGTTACTTATTATTTTACAGCACGAAATATTTGTCCGAATCCCCGAACGCCTACGACTTTCAATTTTATTACTAAGAAGTGTGATCTCATATATGAAAGCCTTAAGTTGAGTGTAGACTGGCGTTTATACGCGCAGTAAACACACTTGGTCGAAACATTCTCAAACCGACAGTAAAATACAAAATTCGAATAGTCCAATGAATAAAATTCATCATCGTCATCATTATCCCACCTCTGTTTAATACTAATCTTAAGCCTCTTATGTTTTGTTTTTTTTTTTAATGAATAGAATAGAATAAATAATAAAATTCATTTTTTTTAGTTTTTAGGTTATGTCCTCCAACTGGCTGGAGGGTGTCCGACATTACATTTGCAAAGGCTCTGTTTTCACTCTAGAATACTTACGTTTTCTGCAACGGCTGTCGGTTCTGTGACTGATATGTAATCAAGCCACTAGTAGTTCAGTTTCGTATAATGATTTGGAATATAATCTAGAACTTCGGTTTTCTGTCGCATTCTTATTCTCGAAAAGTATTTTTGACACTCCCAGAAGTCGTCGGCAACATCAAAGGACTGTTAGGCTTTCTTGTAAAGTTTGGTTGGCAAAAGTAGTCCCATCAACCCTTCACGCAAAATTGGTGCATCGTAAGACGTCGAGTTGTGGGAAACTAGCCTGCGATGACCTATAAAGTATTTTCTTCTCAGATAAACATGTTTGGATCGAATATAAAAGATGAAATTCTTAGTCAAGTCCTGTATGTCTCCCGAGTATTTTAAGTTGCTGACGGGTAATCGCGTCAGTCTACACGCAGCTTAAGAATGGGTTCTATTCAGACGCAATTCATTTATACGTAATGTAAATGTTATAGAAAATTTATGTAAATTAGCTTTATTGCATTACGCTTTATAGCAGTTTGGTTCTTCATAAATATGAGCGCCGCATACAAAGGTGTTTTGAAATATAGTCTTAGAATATAATGCTGAAATGTTTTCAAACTAGGTAATCGAGGTCCGAGTAGACTAAACTATAATTACAATAGGATGATAGGTGTTGTATTGATAATAATAATGTAATAAAACAAGTTACACAAGTGACTAAGGCGCCATATGGGTACCTACTATTCTCGAAGATCGGCAGAAAACAATGGTTTACTCATCATTCTATTGATCATATTAATTAATATTATAAAAGCGAAACTTTGTCCATGTTTGTAACTTCTTCACGCTGAAACGCCTGGAGAGATTTTCATAAAATTTCAAACAGAAATATTTTTTACCCTAACTTAACACATTGGCTTCTTTTCTCTCGAGATAGTAAGTACCCCCGATTGTTAAATTAAAATTTTGATCTTGGCTAAAAAGCCACCATTCCATTGCCCACTAATTTCCATGTTTTTAGGTTAGGTGGCAGCACTTGCCGTACATTACAAGTATTCTTACTGTGCAACCATTGTTTAATTAAATAAAACAAAATAAACGGAAATCTCAGTTTTTATTATCAAATAAGCCCTAATCTTAATTGGTTATGGGCCCAGGAAGCTCTGAAAACTGAAGAACGAAAGAAAACAGTAAAGAAGGAGTCACATTTTTACATTGTCGAAAATATAACCTCAAAATGGAAACGACAATGAGTGTGGATAAATTCAACGGAAAAAACTTCAGGCAATGGAAATTCCAGATAAAGTGTGCCCTGAAAGCGAAAGGAATCGATATTACGGTACCGAAACCGGAAGCAAATCCCACTCCGTGGCTAAGAACTGACGGATTGGCTATGTACATAATCACGTCGTCGATGGATTTAAATCAAATAACCCTAATAGAAAACTGTGAAACTGCGTTGGAAATAATGTCTAAGTTAGAATCCATATATGAACAAAAAAGTGAATTAAACAAAATGTTAATTCATGAAAGGTTTTATCAGTACAAAATGTCACCAAGTGACAGTGTGGCACAACATATTGCAAAGGTTGAGAATCTCGCTAAACAACTCAAGGAAAGTGGTGAAACTATTAGTGACACTGCCATTATCACGAAAATATTGGGAACTTTGCCTGCTAAATATAGATCACTTCGACAAGCATGGATGTCGCTAGATCCTGGAAAACAAAGCTTGAATAACTTGACAGCGAGACTTCTGGATGAAGAGGCAAATATTACTTGTGAAGAAGAAGAAGAAATGGCTTTGTTGGTTGCTAATACTAAACTGAAGAAAGAGTTTACCAAAAATGAACCTGGTACAAGTACCGCGAGTAAAGAAAAACCTGTGAAGCATCGTTTTGAATGTTACAACTGCGGAAAAAGGGGACACTTTGCGAGAGAATGTCGTGCTCCGAAGAGAGTTCATAAGAAACCAGCTCAAGACAAGAACACCATGCTAGCTTTTAATGTCGCCGATGAGTCAAACATATGCAGTGGGTCAGAAGAAGACACCTGGATCTTGGATAGTGGTGCTTCAGCCCACATGACATATAGAAAAGAATTTTTTGAAGAATATACAGCTTGTTCTCAGAAGTCATTGATACTGGGAAACAAAGAGTCGATAGAAGTATGTGGAATTGGAAAAGTTTTAATTAAAAAATGTGTCAACGGACAGTGGGAGCAAAGCATGTTGCATGGAGTACTACATGTGCCAAGCTTGAGAAGAAATTTGTTTTCTGAAGGTATGATAACCAGAAAAGGTTATTCCATTGTAAAGAAGGACAATAGTGCTCTAATTTACAAAGGTGAGGATGTTGTGATGTGTGCAAAAATGAAGATAAACAATTTATATGAACTGGACATTGAAACCGTTATACCTGATACATGCAACTTAGTGCAGAAAAATAAAAGTGATATTAAAAAGTGGCACGAGCGATTAGGACATTTGAGCTTTAAAGAAATTCGAAAAATGAGTGAGAACAATATAGTTGAAGGATTAAAAATTGAAAATAGTGATGAAAATGACTTAGTGTGTGAAGCATGTGCTTATGGAAAGCAGTCACGGTTTCCATTCCATAAATCAAGTCGTCCAGAACTACAACCTGGTGACTTAGTATATAGTGATGTCTGTGGTCCAATGAGTCATACTTCGGTTCAAGGCATGAGATATTTTTTATTATTCAAGGATGCGGCAACCAGCTACAGACATGTGTACTTCATGAGGAATAAGAGTGATACCCTTGAGTATTTCAAGAGGTACAATGCTATAATAAAAAACAAATACATGCACAGTGTGAAAACTCTACATACAGATAATGGAGGAGAATATATTAACAATGCATTTAGAGATTACTTAAATAAAGAAGGTATTGTTCATGAGTGCACAGCCCCATATACCCCAGAACAAAATGGGCGGGCAGAAAGAGAAATCAGAACAATTGTTGAAAGTGCTCGATCCATGCTGTATGCACGTGATGTTTCTCTGGATTTGTGGGCAGAAGCCATAAATTGTGCAGTCTATTTGCTTAATAGAACCTCATCGAGCCAAACATCAGATAAAACGCCATTAGAGTTGTGGAATGGAGTCAAACCTATTTTGGAGCATGTAAGAGTATTTGGTAGCGAGGGGTATGTACATATACCTGATCAGTTGAGAACCAAACTAGATAAAAAGAGTGAAAAGATGATATTGGTTGGATACGATAATACAAATTACAGAATGTACAACATGAGAACAAAACAAATTAAAATATCAAGAAATGTTGTTTTCGATGAAGATAAGTTTCCTGAAAAAAGACAGAATATAGCAAAAATATGTGTAGAAGAAAGTGATGAGACTGTACAGGAGGATAACTCTGAAGTCATACTTGAAGATGAACCTGTATTAAGTGAAAATTCTTTAAATGATAACTCACTAAATGAAAATGAGGAAAGTATGCATAGTTGCAACAATGAGGATCCTGATTATGAACCATCACAGGTCCTTGATGAAGCTCTACGTGAACCTATAATTTTGAGACCAAGGCGAAATTTGAATTTAGAAGCTAATTTAGTGGAATTTGTACTACCGTCATCGTATGATGAGGCAATGAAGAGTTCACAGAAGGATGAATGGTTGCAAGCCATTAAAGAAGAACTCGATGCTCATGATGAAAATCAGACCTGGACCCCAGTGAAGCGAGATGGACAGAGAACACTCACCACCAAGTGGGTATTTTCCATTAAGAGAGATGTTGATGGAAAAATAAACCGGTACAAGGCTCGATTATGTGCTCGTGGGTTCAATCAAGTCCCTGGTATTGATTACCAGCAAATATTTTCTCCTACCACCAGGTATGATTCAATTAGAATAATTTTTAGCATTGCAGCAAAGTATAACTTAGAAATCCAACAATTTGATGTCAAGACAGCCTTTTTGAACGGGGACCTTGAAGAAGAAATTTATTTAGAAATTCCTGATGGTGTGTTTGTTGACAAAAATAATGTATTAAAATTAAATAGATCACTCTATGGGCTGAAACAGGCATCAAGGTGTTGGAACAAAAAGTTTACTGAGTTTTTAAAATCATATGGTTTTGTTCAGTCACAAGCTGACTATTGTGTATATGTCAGAAATGTTGAAAATATCAAAGTTATACTGATAATATATGTTGACGATGCTCTCATAATATCATCAAGTAAAAAGATAATTAAAGACATAATTAGTTGTTTGAAACGGGCTTTTAAAATTAAGGAATTGAATTTGTCATATTTTGTGGGCATAGAAGTATTAAAGTCTGAAAACTGTATATGTTTACATCAGAGAGAGTACATAGAACAAATTGTTAAAACTTTTAATATGAGTGAATGCAATCCTGTATCAACTCCTGCTGATCCTAATGTTGTTATATGTAAAAATCTTGAAGAAAGCACAGTGACTTTCCCTTATAGGGAAGCGATTGGCTCACTGTTGTTTCTATGCTCAGTGTCCAGACCTGATATCTCATATGCGGTGAACATGTTGAGCCGTTATGTTAATAATCCTAATCAACAACATGTTAACGCAGTGAAACGTGTGATTAGATATTTAATTGATACAAAAAAATGTTTGTATAAGGTATGGAGAAAGCAATGATCTTATTGGATATTCAGATGCGGATTTTGCAGGGGATGTGGATACTCGAAAATCCACCACCGGATATATATTCTTGATGAATGGTGGGCCAGTAACATGGTTGAGCCAAAAACAAAAGACCATTGCTCTCTCTACCACCGAAGCAGAATTTGTTGCTGCCTGTGAGTCTGCCAAGGAAATACTATGGTTACAGCAATTGTTAATGGACTTAGGTGAAAGATATGATTGTGTGAAGCTATATGTTGATAACCAGAGTGCCATAAAATTGATCAATAACCCAGTCTTTCACAAAAGGACAAAACATATCGATGTCAAATATAATTTTATTCGAGAAAAAGTGGAAAATGGATTCATAAGTATATCCTATGTCCCAAGTAAGAATCAGTTTGCGGATATATTAACAAAGCCATTGCCCACTCAATCTTTTGTGTTTTTAAGAGAGCAAATAATGCATATGCTGTAATATTTAAGTTTACTATATTTCTTTGTTGTTACGAAGTAAAATTTTAGTGGGAGTGTTAAATTAAAATTTTGATCTTGGCTAAAAAGCCACCATTCCATTGCCCACTAATTTCCATGTTTTTAGGTTAGGTGGCAGCACTTGCCGTACATTACAAGTATTCTTACTGTGCAACCATTGTTTAATTAAATAAAACAAAATAAACGGAAATCTCAGTTTTTATTATCAAATAAGCCCTAATCTTAATTCCGATTTCATCGCGAGCGGACCTACGGGCAAAAATACGAGTAGGTACTTATAATTTCCGAAACAAAAAGTTAACGACCAAGAGAGGTGTCGAAAAATTTTATAAAGGCGAAACTTTGTGTTTGTATGTATAATGCTTATTACTTCTCCACGCTCAAACGGCTGGACTGATTTGAATTAAATTCGGTGTGGAGGTAGTTGCTACTAGGGCTTAACATATATGCTACTTTTTACCCCAAAACAATGTAGTGTTCCCGCAGGATGAGCGGGTAACACTGCCAGGCGCAGCTAGTTATTTATAAAAGCGTCATGTCGTATAAGGTGACGTGAGGTACGTCTACATATTTATTTGGGCTAAGAAAAATTAAGGCATAAGTATCTACAGAAAATAGTAACCAATATATTCCAGTGTCCAGTCAACGGCAACAAACTTACAACAGCAACAACTAACGTATAATTTTACACAAGATAACTCTAATCAGAATAATACAAATAACCCAATTTCGAAACAGATTCGACTCGACGAAGTTATCTTACGAACTCTATACAAACTTTTGCATAATGGAGTATTATGTTTGGTTAGATAAGCGTAAACATGTTAATATTCATAAACATACACTATAAACAAACTGTTAACGCTGGTTTAAGCAGTGGTCACGCAAAAGTTTTCATCTGTTCTTATAATCGACAAGCGCCATCCCATATGGTGGTAAGATTGCTTTCTCTCAATTCCAATTGGGTTGAGATAGACCAAAAAAAGACCATATTTTTTTTATGAATTCTTGTAAGTAATATAGGCCAACATTCGTTAGCAAATCAGATAATTATATTTCAATTGATTTTTTCCTTAGTATTTTGTGATGATGTCAACGTCACTATTGATTTGACTTTAGTATTATATTACTAGTGTCTTTATTCTGTGGTATTACTTCAAAAAATAAAAACAATCCAAATAATAACAATCTACTTGAGTCACTCAATGAGCTGCCTACTGAGTCGACGGTACTGCGTTCGAATCCCGACCGGGGCAAATATTTTGAGTGATAAACTCGAATATTTGTTCCTGGGTCGTGGATGTGATCTATATATGTATTATTATGTATATCGTTGTATAATAGTAGTACCTACAAACTTTGCTTAGCGGGACTAGGTCGATTTGTGTAACATTGTCCCTTAATATTTTAATCTCCTTTATTCATGATTATAGTTAGGCTAGGTTTTTTTTACAAAATATTTATATAAAAGTAAAATACAATAAAGTAATTACAATTATTATTATTACTATTTCATTTTAAATAACAAAAATAGATATAGGTAGGCAGGTAGGTAGGTACACTAGTCACATCACCCATATCACTGTATAATAATTATTTGCGTGATATTACAGAGACATCATCACTCGAAAGGCTAATTTTATTGACAATGTCAAGGTTAAGGTTAACCTCCACGTTTCTGTCTCTACTGGGATGTCTACTATACGCACGCATCTCTATATGCAGCTTGAATAGTACCGATACATTTATCTGGTGTTATTGTCGAGAAATGAATAGATAGGATACATCGCACAAATATATGTCAATAACAATCGAACTACGAAAACAAAAAGAGCATCATTCACTGTAATAGAATCTGTTGTTTGGTACCAAACATTTCCTCGTTTCACTTCGACTCGGGTTTCAAGGACGACGTGAGGATGTGACGTGAGATCATGATTGATGAGTAGGGCTGCCATCGATGAACCCGGACAAAGACTTCAAAAAACCCGGATATTTGGCGTAAATCGCATTTTTTCCCCGGACGATACGAAATTAATATAACAAAAAAAAATTGCTTAATTTTTCATTTGCATAACAAGTGTCCGGACACTGAAAACCCCCCGGCCGGGCCCCGGACGGCCTCAAACCTAGGACAAGTCCGGGGAAGCCCAGACGGATGGCAGCCCTATTGATGAATCTCTTTTAGATTTTGCGCGTGGCGACTAGGAGTTCCTACGTACACACAAAAAAAAATAGATTATATTGACAAATGGTGCTTAGTAGTAACCAAAACTATGCTAAATAATTTTACATAACTTTTTTGGTTGCTAGCGCTCAGTTTGTCAGTCCTCTGATTTATGTAACTATAGCAGACAATTCTTTTTTTTGTGCATTTGACTATTGACTCCAGGCGGACTGGCCAGTTGTGGGCTCCGTTTTCCGTAGGTACTTAGCCAAGTGTAGTCGGGCCATTGTGCGTGGGGATTTTGCCAGCGGTCTAGCCAGGCTTACTCTGTGCAGAATTCTACTGCTGTCTCCGCAGACTTCTCGAAGTGACCTCGGAGCTTCGGGGATTACAGTCCGTTGTTTTAACATTAAAGTTGCCGCGCCGATATACGGGCAGCAGTACCTACCTTGATAAGCTACCTACATGTTTCACAAAATAAGTAAATAAATAGACCATTTCGCAATACATTGCCTAAATGGTTTCATAAGAACTTTTTTATCGACTACATTTTTATATGGTAATACCACATTTTTTTTAATGAGAAAACATTACGCAGGAAACGTACATGTACATAGAGTCGCTGGTTCGAGTACCTACCTACTGTTTATATTGTAGATCAGATTTCACCTTTCTTTCATAATTGTGTCCATATTTATAAAAATACATTGCCTAATTGAATATTATTGCTGTATCAACGACTTTAACTGTGTTAGCTATGTTATTGTCGACGCATATTAGAATGATCATTTTAGGCCTTGATTGATATTCTATACCACACTATCAAATGACTGCTGACTTTCTAAGTCACACGTGTAGCTATTTCTAGTCATTACTACATTATTAAGTACCATGTTGTAATTTTATCAACAATTCGTCTATTAGGTACATGTATTAGTGCACAACTTTATGTGTATTTTTCTTCTGCAAAATAATTCTAATTAGAACGAGTGTGAACTAAAGTATCGAATGGCAAGTAATTTTTTTTATTTAAAAGTGGCTCAAATAAGCAAATATAGGTAAATATTATGATCCCATATTATAGACTATCCCATTACCAAGCCACGAAGATCATTACAATGACTATTAAAACCTCCCCCTATACCCACAACTAGAACAAAAGATTAAAATCAAACAAATCAATTCCATTTGTTAAGCAAACGCCCGTATATGTAACATATACATTAACATGTATAAAGGTCGTAAGTACTATTCAAATAGATAGATATCTGACCTTTTCGACTAGAGCTGAACAGACGTGTTAATAAAATTCTCCCCCTCATTGGCTCTATTGTCTCGGGCAGATAAAGTAATTTACTTAATTAAAGGCACCACACGAATACCACGAATTGATATACGCTAATGTTTCTCAAAGTTTTCGTGGACTTATGGAGCCCAAATCAAAATTAGATGATTGCATTATAGAGCAAAGTGGTGTGGCAACCACGTATAGGAAAGCACAGCGTGAGACGGGTCCAGGTGCACGGATGACCTCGTGAGGATAGCGGGAGTAGATGGATGCGGTTTGCACAGGATCTCACTTTGTGGGGAGCTAGAAGAGGCCTATGTTTAATAGTAGACGTCTGTGGCAGATAGATAGAGCCAAATGTTTTCAAGCTGGCGCGACGGGGGGTAAAATCTATATTAGTATTATTGTTCAATGTTGATCCTTCTGAATTAATTTACTATTTTCACCTTTAATGCTACAATCTATGAAAATTTCTACAAAATGTAATTATGTGTGTGTTGTTGTTTTTTACAATTTTTAATCTACCTGGGTTGCTCAAGAGGAGATCACTCTTATGGCATAAATTTAAATGACGTAATTAATAGTATCAGTTTTTTTTAATCAGGGAAAAGAGTCCATTCCAGCGAAATTCTTCTTCTAGTATTGCGGCGGCTATGTGGTAGTATGTATGTAGGCAGTACTCACCGAAATGTGGGTACTGAGTGAATGAAATGCTTTGAATTTTGATTCTAGAAAGTTTGAGATACACCGACGTACACTCTCGTTATGAAGACATTATATTGTTAAGTTTAATTAAAAAATGCGAATTAATAGAAAGGGTGCCGCGTGTTATCGTAACGCCATCTATCACTTTAGTTAAGTATTTAATTGGGGCTCAATCTGTAACTTTGTTTGGCTTCAGTGCTACATCATTCTAAAAGGTAGTATCAACCAAAGTCACCCATACTGGTATTTTACTTTTCAGAATTGGTTCATTGGCGAAGTTATTATTGGATGCCACGGTCTTTCTCATAAAATTGTGTTTGTATGTGTTTTTTATGTAACTAAGTGTAGGATGTAGGAATGATAAACAAAGAAATCAATACACTGAAAAAAAATAGCACGACTAGTTTAACTACTTACTTGAGAAAGAGCCAAATTGTGTTTAGTAGTAACCAAAATTTTACACAACTTATTTTGGTTAATAGTAGCCGCCAGTTTGTCAGTCCTCCGATTTATGTAAGTAGCAGCTAACATTTGAGCTACTGTTAATAAATCATTTTTGTAACAAAAGTTAAGAAAAAGAAGACGAGTAACCGAATGTATATCGTAATATCACAAAAAATATAAAACTAACTCGAATTCATCCATTCCATACCGTTATCAAGTGTTAAGTAAGTTATTCTTACCAATTGAAAAAATACGTAAAGTTCTGGATTATCTGACATTCTTCATTTTTAGAAAATCAGAACTTAGATAAGTATCTGATTTTATAGATCCTTTTTTTTTACTGAAACTTGATATATTATTAAGGTGAGGTGGGGTAAGAGTAAGGCATCACCGGGAGAAGACTGCCACAGTCCAATAAATAAATATCAGTCTCACCCCATTAGACAATAAACTATGTTAACTATGTTATATTGACGACGTGGATGGCGCAGTTTGCAGACACCTGCCTACTGAGCCAGCGGTCCCGGGTTCAAATCCCGGCCAGGGCAAATATTTGTGTGATGAACTCGAATATTTGTGCTCGGGTCATGGTTGTTCTATGTATGTTAGTATATATTTATCTATATAAGTAAATATATCGTCGTCTAGTACCCATAACACAAGCCTTTTTGAGCTTTATTTGGGACTAGATCGATTTGTGTGAGGTTGCCTGATGTATTTATTATTTATTATGTCGCTTTATTACCCCACCTTACCTTAATATTACTACTTATGAAACGTTTGACTCAGGCAATATTATGGCATATTATCTATCAAATACCGACAATTAATTCCTAAACCATGTTCTTATATCTCTAGTTAATGAAACAGCAAAGTCAATGTTATAATTAACTCAAAGCAATCAAGTTTGGGAGGTTGAATAAAAAAACCGCTTTGAATCTATAATTGTTTCCGAAAGGTCGTACCACCTGAGAAGATAATTGCTGGTTGCCTTACTAAAACAAATATTTTAACTAAACGGTTTTTTAATTAAAATTCCTTTTTTGCTGTTTTTTAAGTATAATCACAATTATTAGCCAGGAAAAGAAAACTTATGATTTTCTTAATTGGTATATATTATTAAAAAAAATACGACTTGTTTGTTTTAGGTTTCTTACACGCAATAAAAAGTTAGGTTGTGTCAATATGATAAAATAATAAGTTTACTAAGTGTTGTTACTAACAAAATAGTTATGGAATTATTTTAATTTATACGTATTTTTTTAATTATATCTTACTAGCGACCCGCCCCGGCTTCGCACGGATGTAATGCTATATTATGCACGTAACATATAAACCTTCATCTTTAATCACTATATCTATTTAAAATACCGCATCAAAATCCGTTGCGTAGTTTTCAAGATCTAAGAATACATAGGGACAGACAGACAGACAGCATTCCATTCCCAAAATTCCATCATTATTGATTAGGACAAGAAACCAGCAAAAGCGAAATAAACAAAGTTTCCCAATATCGCATTCTCTTACGTTAAGTTAATCCGATCATAAAGCAAATTCACCTATATGAGGCTCGATTCGACTTTTGTCATTGACGTCTAGCGAGATATCGCTAATATTCAGTTATAACAACGCCCAAGGGACTTATATCACGTAAAGCATCGACAACACCACTGCTTAGAAGACGAGGGCGGTGCATTGACGCAGTGACGTATAGTGTCCATGGCTCTCCACAGCACAGTACCCGTACCATGAGTTGACAGTGACCAAACTCGCTAGCGACTACGTAAAAGAATTGTGTGCGAAGTGCGGGCTAGAGGCGCTGTACTATTCTCCATACAAATGGTAAGGGTACTGCTCAAAATACGCAGACGATCCTTTTACTCAATCAAATATATAAAATAAATTACATTTGCGTCACTTCCTTTTCATATTACTTTTACGGTGCGTCAACTTTTTGAGCAGCGGGTGTGGACCAGCATGCGCTAAAAACGTCACTACGTATGCGTGTGCACAGCGGTGTGGTCGATCCTTAAGTTGATGAAACGAATGTTCGGTGTGAAGATTAAAATCTATGTTTCAATTGACCCAGTATGTGACAGTTATTTCACCGCGATATTGCTCAACTGAAGCTATGTCCATGCATTGAATTAGGCCCGTGGTGGGCGAAGTGCCGTGCGGAGATATATGATTTCCGCGGCGCTCCCCTCGTGTGTGGGGCTTGGGAAATCGATGGTCACCCTTGAAATTGGAGCTAAAGGTCCTTCAGAATCAAATACTGCTCCGTGTGCTTTCGTTGATGAGTAAATCATTGTAGGAATACAAAAGTCCTTTGTTTGTCTATGAATGTCTGTCAGGGTTTACATTTAGAATTTCATTAGCGCCGAAATGTCTTAAAGATCAAAGAAGAAAGTTGTGATAAATATTTACGTCACCCCAGGCCATAAGTGTAATTTTCTGCTGGGGAGGACATCTCGCTACCTGGCGAAGACAAGACGTAAAACTCTAGACTAACCGTGGGCGGTAATGTATAAAACCCCAGATTGAATATTTATGGCACACAAACTCCTGTGATCTGGGACATCCACTAATTTATCGCCCTAGGTATGTACTGTATTACACATAAACTGGCGGTTTTCTACAGATAATTTGGTAGTGAAGTTTAGTACGTTGATACACGAAGCGTAAAAATTTGAATAACCAAACATTAGTCTCTTGGAAAATTCCGCACCACTTCTAGATAAGATATCGTCCAAAGCTGTATTGTATAAGGATCAATAAAAATAAAGTAACTGATGCTAATACAAGATATACTGGAAGGTTGCAAAGGAGAACATACAAAGTAAAACGTAAAACTAGAGACTGCAAAGACGAAGTCTAGCTTGCTTGTATTAACTACATTAAATATGAAGACATAATTGGTTTCAGAATACATAGAACGAGCTCGTAATAAAGTATTTAATTAGCACTCAACTCGGTAGTTCTAGCTAGTTTTACTAGGCGTCAAAACGGAGTGATTCATAACTTTAAAAATCCTGAACATCCAATTAGCTGAGAACCGAAAATCGGTCCGGTTCTTCAGATTCTATAGTCAAAAGTAGCAGTGATACATAATTTGGCAAAGTATGGAGCGCTTTATTGGTTTGTGACTCAGTGATACATAGTATTAGTTTGGCAGGGTATCAGAACTAAGTTGTACTCCGTCAACTTCGTACTGAGTTAATGGTACAACATTGGACTAAATAAGAAATTGGATTACGTAAACTATTTCTACTAGTCATAAAGTATTATTTGCTATAAATCGTTAGCCATGATTCTTAAATTATTTACTTTACAATCGTTATGCATGTAAAACCCATTAGCTAGGTTAATGGTAGGTTTGTTGTGTCACAATCCTGAAATGTTAACCGTTTGTAAGAAAAAATAAGATTATGACTAACAATTTTATGACATACATACATTTTGCGAATAAATTTTAGTCCAGCCGATGAGACACCAATCATTTATTAGGATGTTTTACAGAATTAACTTTTTATTTTCTCTTATATATTACAATACATTCGCTTTGTTTTTGTCCAATATATAGTGCTTACTTACTTACGATTATCAAACCACTAAAAATATATATTTTTAGCAGACAAAAAAAAGAGGTGTATATTTTCAATTCAGTTCTATAGCACCAATAGACGTCTATCAGTTTTTACTCTCTTCAAAACCTGTATCAACCAGTCAACGAACTCTAACGAACATTTTCACGATTCGTAAACACAACATTATGATTCATTCGATTTTTTTCAATCACAGTTCAAATCTGTCCAAACAAGGCATCAGCCCACATACATTGTTGGCTTAAATGGCCACTGATTTGTATGTTTGCCCACCAAATTGTCCATTATTAGCTCAACGATTACTAAGAATTGCGTAATCGCTGTCTAAACGGCGCCGGAGTGTATAATTTGATCAAATAAAAACAAACGTGGCGGGTTTAAAAGTACCTTTGTATTATCAATGACTGACAATGTAAGACAATTGTGAGTTTGGCAATGAGTTTATCTTTAAAAAACAGTTGCACAGTTATATGATTGTTAAAGACTGTTAGATGAAAATGTCTTACGTAAATAATGTGATCAGTGATAATGCCAATAATTTAATTGGTGCTTTTCAAACGATTCAGGTAGTTCCTCGATAATCTTCCCTTTGGGAAAAATTTATGAATATGGAACAAAAATTGCCCATGTTTAATATAGTTTGCTATATGTTACTCTTCTCTCTGTTGGATGCAAACTAGGCCCACTGGCCCCGTCACACCTCCACCGAATTTCGATCAGATCCGAATCCGCGGTAGAACGGCTGAAGGCATTAAATTGAACAAATACCAGTGGGTTCAGTGCTGAGTACATTTTATAACTTTTGGCGTCGATACCCTGGGTCCGTGAGGCCCTAGTACATTAATCCTGTTAGAAATAGTTGTTCCTTGAATATTCAACATTGTATTTTTAAGCAAATAATAATCCTTGCGAAGTTTTTCTAATGATCACAATTTTTTTAGTGGATGAATAGTCGATAAAACCATAATTATTACTTGAAAATAAAATATGAGAACTGAATTCTATGAATCGTTTTCGATGAATTTAAATGCGATAAAAAGTTTGCCTGTAACAGAAGGGTAGGTGTAGTTGAATATAGGTTTGCCTATACCATGTAGCACCACTTGCATGGAAAACGAGTCATTTTTCACATATCTCATTTGTGATTTTGTAAGGCTACAATAAAATTAAACAAATATATGGGCTCGAATTTACAATTCCAATTTACACACAATTTAAAAGATCTTGCTAATTATCATTTAGTTAGCAATATGCCGAGTCTTTATACATAGAAAACTACCATGAGTGTCAAACATATTAAAATACCTTCTAAACGCGTTTACTCACGTCGTAGAAGTCGAATATTGCTCGACATGTTTCGAATCGGTTCGCGATTCATCGTCAGCACGGCTAGCATAACTTTGACACGCGACTCTTTCTCGCGCGAGATATACTATCTGTCTCTATCTGTACAGTACTATGAGATAGTGACGGATGATGTTATCTCGCGCGACATGAGTCGCGTGTCAAAGTTATGCTAGACGTGCAGGAGAGCCGATCAGTCGCGGCGGCGGTCAACGCGGGCAAACGCGCTCTATGTGTACTTCTGTATGAGTAAGTTGGCTTCTAAATTATGCTTATCAAAATTTGAATTGGCGACATCTCGTACAGATGTCGGTGTAGATCTAAAAGTGGGGTCAAAGATTTAGAATTCAATGTTGCTGACATAAACTCAAGTGATATTTTATCAGACGAATGCTGTTTTTATCCAATTATCGCTTTATTAATTGTCGGTAGGTACTGTACGTTTATCGTTTCTCACAGTTATTAAATGCTTTCTTGTCCACATTCCCCGCGGCACGATGTAATTGCAGGCAATTTTACAGTAACGTTATCGCTACATGGAGGCTTTATTATTTAAAGACTTAACAATGACAATATTATTATTGGTAAAAGAAACACTGTAATTTATAATGTCATTAAATTCAAGATCTGTTGCTACTAAATACAGTGTACTTTTTGTAGTTTGTAAGTTAAAATGCGATACTACTCAATAGTAGGTAATATGTACAATGGTGGAGGGCACTATGTTTTTCTGCCAACACACTGCTGTGCAGTTTGGCAGAGCTTTAGAAAGTTTATTGTGCTATTATTTTACATAAAATAAATAATTAAAAAAATCACAATAAGCTCCTGATTTCAATAATAATCTTAACATGCATGCATGTTTTCTGTTATATATTTTGTATAACCAATTATCATCTTTTTTTAATTATGTAGTAATAAATGTATTAAAATTTGACAGGATAACCAATTTCGGAATTGATGATTATACAAAGGTGATTGCAGAATATTTTACGTCACTCTAGGCCGTAAGTGAGACTTTCTGCCCGCTACTTGAAGAGAAAATCTCACTTCATGGCCAAGGCAAGAATTAAAACTTTAGACAAACCACGGGCAGTAATTCGTAAAGCCCCAGATCAAATATTTATGGATCTCGCCTTCGGTAGCACCAACTCCTGCAATATGGGATGGTTACAAATTCACCGCCCTAGGTATATAATGTTCTATTTAACCGACTACCTACGGTAAAGAAAAAGGAGTGTGAATCGCTTAATACATTTTTATACTTGCGTTACTTTAATCTGTCAATTATAATTTCACGGACAAAATCACAATAACGCACTTTTTAATCCTGTACCAAAATTCTATACTCTACAGATCTTTAATATTCATAAGACGTCTCTCTACTCAACTCTAATAATTTCAAAAGGAGAACCTCAGCATATTTGATTTAAAAAAAAAGCATACTACTGTTCACTGATTGGTTGAAATTACTTGTCAAAAAATGTAACCAATCACGAGACACCCGCCATGACCACCGCGATCATGTTTTTTATTTAATAGGTCAGTTTTAGTTGAACGCAAAAGGTTACATCAAAAATAAAAATTCATAGTGGAGAATGACGATTAAAGTAAAAAAATATTTTCTGTGTTTTGCTCGTATAAAAAGTATTACTATGCAATAGGTACACAATTAGGTCTTAAAATCTCGTACCTTGCTTAGACCACTCGGCAAGCCTGGTGACCTAAACGCGGTGCTCAACTTTCAGAACCTTCATTGTGCAACGGTTGCATAAAATATTATTATTAAATATGTCTCATAAAATGTTTGATAAGAAAAAGCCATGGAGAGGTTTCCACAGACAAAGCTTACGGGTATCTCCTAGTGTCTTACTAATAATGTAATCAGGTACTCAACGAGCAAACTAAATTAATAAACACCTTATCCAGTGTCATTATTGAGAATCACACCTGCTTGTAACCCGACACCCTCGACTCAGGCTTTTCTGTTGTAATAAGAAAAAACACGTGCCATGTAACCAATCTCAACCTTAATGAGACAAAGGTGTACCTGACAATAATGTTTGTAGTGAGTTGTGTCTTTGTGTTACCAAGGTATCCGAGTTTACGATTGAAGTTAACATGGAAATGAAATTAGGCATTCCGGGTGGTATATTTGAATTTTTACATTATTAATGTACTGTATATTATATCGCTATTTCAGGTTCGATCTACGAAGATAATCAAATTATATTTGATGAAAACGGCATGTGAATATGCATCCTTATTTCAACAAGATCTCAATTGCTTTGATTTGCAAAATCTATATATTATTGGCCATTATCACTCGATGTTGTCTTGTAGAAGTCGCGGCTTTTAAAATTACATATGTATATATTAATTTCTAGTTGCGCCGCGCGGTGTTACCCGCTCTTACCATGAGAACTCTACATTTTTTGGGATAAAAAGTAGCCTATGTCGTTATCTAGGATGTCAGCTACCTTCACACCAAAATTTATCAGAATTGGTCCAGCCGTTTGAGCGCGAACAAGTAACAAACATACACATAAACACACTCATAGACTTTCGCCTTTATAATACTATATTGTGATTAGGAGGGTCCCAACCAGATGGACTAATCAAGTAAGTCTTCCTCCAAGTTTTGCTCGTTTGTAAGGGAAGCAATGGATTAGACAAGATCGAAAATCATTCACTCCAAGTGTAAAGCCATCCAGTGATACCACGATTATCTGCCATGAGGGAGCAACGAGAGAGAAAGAGGAAGATTAATAATTATCAAAGTTGTATTGATTGCTTTTATGAATTTGCCACTGGCAAGACAGTAACAACACTCAAATATAAACACGTCACGTCTTGCTTCTTTATATCTGACTGCGTTTAGATCGACGAAAATAAAAGAGTATTTTTGAGAAAAATATGAACACATTTTGTTTCCCATAATAAATCCTGTTTAACCAAGGTGTAATCTCTTTACAGGTTTACAACCTAATGAATTGTGAACGTGGAATTTAAATTAGACACGCTGGGTGGCTCGTTTGTAGCGCAAATACCCAGTCTAAATTTATACAATAACCCAATTCTGGTGGTTGCCGGTCATAAATTAAAATCCACCTAAACAGTAGTCCCCATGTCACCGTGAAAGCGCTTTCAAGAAAACAAACAATATTTTGCTACCGTTTCTATATAATTGTACTGTAACAGATGGACACAACATAAGTTTAATAATACGGCGACTGAATCAAAAAACCTCGTTTTCAACCATACGTTCCTCTAATACGATTCACATTCATTGCTGTGGCTTAGAACATTGTGTTACTGTGATGTACAAAACATCCTTCTGTTCTGCAACCCTATTATGTTTAGTTAAAGAAAACAATTGGGAATAGTAAAAACATGAGGTGGACAATGCATTTCGGTGGCTGTCCGGCTTCCGCGCAAAGGGACATGCTTTTGTTACTTCCAAGTCTTCAAACCCCATGGTTCCTTAAGTATCGATCCCCATAGTGATCGAAATTCTGAGAAGGATTGCAATTGTTTCTAAGTCTTTGTTGTCGTTTGTTGTGCCGTTTAGCGCTGAAGATTGAATTTATGTTCAGTGGAGTAGCTACTGGACGGACATGGAGAAAATAGAGGCCTTAGGGGTTTGTATGAAAGTGACACGGGACCGTTTTTTTTTTACACCGAGTGCCTTTGATCACCTAGTTCCGCAACTGTCTATATACTTATATATCTATGTACTTATAAGTACTTATAAATAGTATTTACTCTCTCTAAAACTGCCGATTAAACTATCGCCCCGATATAAGGTCTCGCAGTTATGACGTCATCAAAACCGCGTTTAGGAAAGTGCAAACTACGCCTAAAACGTGCAGAATTAAATTGTTATACTGGCATAATTATGCTTAATATTGACACAGGAATGGCAAACTGTTATTCACCAAGTAATTTTTTCTAAAAAAAGTAAGAGTGGGCTGCACTGTTTTCTAATACAAGTTTTTTTTTATTAGCTAAAACCACTTTCATGTTCCTGAATTATTTAGTTACATGGCATTTTGGACACGCATGCTATTCGATTACCATTTCTGATCTCTGCTCTATGCCATTTGTAACCTGTTTACCTAGGGCTAAGGCTAATTATGCCTTTTCCTGAGGCTAAATAATACACTAATTCTATGTATCAAGTCCGTGTATATTCGAAATAAAAAACTAACGATTCTTTATGTTCTCTTACAAGAATGTTCGCAATCGCTCAACGATTTAGACGCGAAGTATTTACAACGATTTAAAAACACTTACAAAAACCTAATGCCTTTTCTGAAACTACCTCGTTTTATACGAAACGCAGTAGAAAACACCGCTCGTATATCTCACAGTTAATCTGAAATCCAAAACTTTTGTGCTCTATTCAAATGACAAAGGAAACATCGGCAAAAACACCAGGTTATCATATATCAATACGCAATTTACTTTTGTGGGGACCGAATGCGACTTAGTATCTATTACTGTCGCTGTCGAATTGCAAACTAAACGCAATTGAATGTTTCCTTTCTATTATGTTTGTGTTTGACAAAAAATTCCGGACAATTGCACCCGTAACCTGAATACTGATCATTATCTGGCTTGGGATATGCTTATCTCTTAGTAGAGAAGCCGATCGGATACTAATCCTACTAATGTGGCTACAGCTGTATACTTTCCTCTCGATTTAGCCGGTTGCTTTATTCTTTGTGTTTAGGAATAATTATACAGTTAATTTACCCAAGTTTCATTCACGGCTTTTAATTGGTAGAAAAGACTCATGCTAATGTAAAAATAAAAACTGGTCAAGACATGTCACACCAAGATTCGTATTCGTAGCTGTTATCTACTAGATGTTATGTACTACAGATTGACGATATTTCAAAAATACGTAATATTTCTTAACTTTTTACGTTAGGGGAAGTACTTTCTTTTACCACGTTGTCGGTGTGGTTTCTTCAAAATTACAGCTTTTTAGTACTAATAGCGATCATTATCTGGCTTGGGATATGCTTATCTCCGTTCAGAGAAGCCGATCGGCCTAATCCAGCTAATGTATACAACTGTATACTTTCCTCTCAATTTAGCCGGTAACTGCTTTATTCCGTGTGTTTAGGAATAATTATACAGTTAATTTAGCTTCCATTCACGTCTTTTAATCGGTAGGCGTTTTAAATCGTCTAGCATTCACGAAAGAAGATATTTTATTGAGTAAAAGAAGACTCATGTTAACATAAAACGAAAAACCAAACAAAACTTCTTATGCCGGGCATGAGGGTTTTGTAGCTGTCTCCACAAATATATTTATTTATTTATTTTAAAAAAGCTATAATATTCCGTTATAAATTCCAATTATAGATATTTTTTCTAGATTTTATTTTAGAAGTAATCGTCAGTACCCATGCGAAATTATAGCTTTTATATAGTAAAATAGGTACTAACAATTTTAAGCTAAGCTCCGGACGGACGGACAAAACAGCGATACTTTAATTACGAGTTCCTCGTTAGGACTACGGAATCCTAAAAAGGAAGTAAAAGGAAATATCAGCCGAAAGAATAATAACGAAATAAAATTAGTAGCCGAACTAAAAAAACATTTCGACATTGATTGATAGAGCACAGATGGTTGCACAATAGCATCGTGATTATAAGATCTGATCCTAAGAAAATATTATCAATAAAATTCTTAAGGACTTCTGAAGTTGACCGGTAATATTCGAAGTGTGATTCGAATTCGGTCCATTATTTCAGAGCGTAGCTAAAATGAAAGTTAAATTGCTTGAATAATTTCCAATATTCTGTATTGTATCTGCTTGTGGGTGTGATCAATGGACCGTGTCCACATAAATCGCGAAAACTATTACAATTCCATTGAGTTTAGAACACAGGTATTGTTAGTCAAATCGATTTGACCACGTAAAGGCGTCCGTCCATTTGAATGGCGCCGACTGCACTTAATAACGGTAGGTGTGTCGTCGCACTTCATCAATGATGTTAACTGTCATGGAATAACATTTTAAATATAGAACGATTTTTAACGGCTTTGTTGCTAAAGTTTCACGGTTTTGGTGCGCAGCTGTCATTCGATCGGACTATGACAGCCTTTGTCCACATACGACTTCATATAAATGCAGTTTATGTGGATTCTTCAAAGGCCTCTCAAGAATCCAGCAAAAAAATCTATTGTGAATGTTTCACACAATATAGTGTTGGTCGTATCACTGGCACATTAAAAAGTATTCATGCGGTACTTTTCTAAGGTCCCGTGTTTGTGTTGAATAGCGTTTGACACTTGGATATTTGTCATTCCGATTTAAAATTTCGATTTCCCATTCCATCGTCGTTTTATTAAAAAAACAACTGAGCACCAAAACTTTTACATTGATCGCAACTAAAGCGTAAAACAATTGAGAACTATTTACTGTATGGCACTGTCATTCTGATTTTAAATTTCGAATTCCCATTCCATCGCCGTTACTTTGTTTCGAAAAAACAACTGAACACCGAAACGGTCACAATTAAAGCGTAAAAACAATTGCGAAAGTGGTAATGAACTACCTACTACTGTTACTGATTGCGCTTGAAGTCACGGTCACCGATGGGTCTTGTTATGCTCGATGGTACAAGGAAATGGAATCTCGGTCTCACAATGCACCGTGACGGGCAGCATTGTCTCAATCAAACGGCAATGAGCATCAAGTACATTGACCGCACTTGCTAAATGATGGGTGACTGGCTATTGGTATGCTGCTCGTAGCTATCGTTTACGCTCGATACGCGTGGCGATGCTATAAACGACAAGAAATTCCAATGGACTGCATTTAGCCGTCAGGTTAAATTAACTACTTATTTCGAAAATGTTAAACGCTCATAGAGACTTATTGGTGTACTCGTTCAGTCACGGAAATTAAAACGCGTAGGTACCTTTTTCGGGTACGCGTTTCAGATTCCTTTACTGTAACGTTTCGTAGTAACCTACTAAGGTTACTTCAAAAATATTCTCCATCCAAAATGTGTGCGATCACTCATAACCCGGGGTTTTCGATGCACGAATAATTTAACACGCCGACAGTAGTCAAATCATTCGTCATTCGTCGGAGTATACTCATAACACTCACTCATTCATTCATTTGCTACTTTTTACCCACGACGAACGGAATAGAGATTGTTTGTGTGCATGTCTGTTATATTTTTTCTGGAAAACTACTGGATACATTTCGGTGCGGTTTAGTATCTGGCGTGGGTATTTTTTATTACTTCTCTATTGAAGTCAAGAAACAACAGATATATAAGTATAGTTCACCTTAACTTGAGTACTGATCTAGATCCTAATATGTGATTGCGTTCCTTCTTCGGATTGTAGAACAACCAGAATACTGACAAAACAAATGAAATTGAAGAAAATGGCGAACATATAATTATGTGTTGACGGGTGCACACTTATTTTGAAAACTAAATCTGTATCATCATTCTGATTCACACTTACGTAAATAAGTTGGTTCTAGATGCTTTGATCCTGAATTCAAAGCGGTCGGTTAACAAGTTATATGACAGATTTATTGGTATCATAACAGCAAGTTTCCTAACAGGGAGTTTTTAGGAATGTGATGTATTTTTGGCCATGATCCTATGATCACTCTATAGTATGGAGGTATAGAGTGATACTAAGAAATACATCTTTGTTTACAGGAAAAGAAGCATCAATGGCGTCCGTGCTGGCGTCGGATTCTAAGGATAGCTTAGAAAAGAATTTATTTATTTTATTTTTTAAGAGCTTGATTGACCTCGAACGCAAACAGCGCTTCTCACCTGTGTCTGCACTGTATTCTTCAGTATTTTGGCCATGTGGCTGAGTAGAAGGGAAGAGACATAGAGGCCGTAGTCCTAAACGATGGGTAAACCAGCGGGCCTATGATGGTTGCTTTTATCACGCGATAAATAAGTGACAAAGCATCCGTTTGGATAAGATGCGAGTGTGAGTGACAGATGCTTTGTCACTTATTTATCACGTGATAAACGCAACCATCATAGGTCGGAGTGTCTTGACGTCCGGTTAATGTAGACTCTCATCAGGCAACCGATCGAGCTTTATGGAAAGGAATACTTGCTAAGCTACGTCAGCGTCACGATCTTCAGAAATGAGGGACCACTTGAGGAGGACTATTGTTTTTCCTTCTCAATACAACAAATGTATAGAGTGTGACATTGCTGACACGTTTCCTAATAGCATGTCTACTAACTCTATAACATATATGGTGAATGGACATGTTTGCTTGACTTATTGTATGACGAAGCAGACTAAAGACCCAGACAATGATCACGAATAGTGATGAAACTGTCAACTTGATGTGCGATCGATAGAATCCTATGTAAGGTCAGTCGGGCATAACGTTTTGCTGAGCATGAATATATTTTTTTAACAAACCAATATTATTATCAAAGACCAGGCAAACATCAAGCTTTAAATATTGAAACAAAGGCAAATTATGAAAAATATAATGTAGTGTCTACTGCAATCTAAGCAGGACTCGAACCTGCGACCCTACGTAATTTTCGCTGTACAATATTAAGCACAAATACGATTAAAGTAACATCACAAAAAGCTTCAACTTAGTGCTTTGTATATTAATATACGGAACGCCTAAACGTAACATTTCTGTTATATTATAACCAAAGCAGTTAACAGGCTTAATACATAAAGCGCTAGATAATTTAAAGCTAACATTAAACTTAATCTGTTAATTCAAAAGGCTTTCACTTCTAATTGTAATTAAAACAGAACATGCAATGTAGCTACTTATCGGGAACTAACTTCTTGTTACGGCCGGGAAAGTTAGATCTATCAATGGCCTTGTTAGTAGATAAATCTGGTTAAAAGTACCTTCGGGGCTGGTTCAACTTGCTGCTACTTTGTCGCACGACTCACCATCACCATGATGTAATTATATCATCGAATTCCGACCATTTCAAAAGTTGCCAAGCTGTTTATGAATATACTGGCGCCACCATCTACGTATAAGATGTAATATATGAGTCAATTAGTACCAACTTTCGCCACATGTACTTAATTATCGAACTTTTAACTCTAATTACGGGTAAACCCCATTCATTTTTGAGAATAATTATTGTACCATCTTTTATGGGTCATTCAAAAATATCTGCACCAGTCTCATCTCTGGACACTCCCCATACAAATTTGTTCATCGTCCTTTGGATCAAATACTTACTAGTTTTCGTGGAGCTTCGATCGAATTGCAATGAAAAGTAGCTTATGCGTTAATTTAGGGTACAGGTAAACTATCTTATTACCAAATTTCATGCAAATCTCGTCTAGCCGTTACAGCGTGAAAAAGTAACGCAAACGCTTTGGATTTTCTCGGTCCATCAGAATTCGAGGTCCGGTAGCGTCCCGGCATCAACGGGAACTAGGGATTGTAGGCAGTGAGCGAAGTAAATCGTTTGTAGAAACGACACTGGTTCTCGGAAGAATAAAGGACGACTTCCTCGAAGGATCTCCACTATCCCAAGGATTGTCACATTGAACGGGTGCGTGAGTATCTCAGATCTAAAATCCAATTTGTATCTGCTCGACTCGGTTGCGTCCTTCGCACTTCTCATAGACTCATGCTCATTATCCCTCCTTGTCGCACCGGTTTTATATCAAATTCTTTCACTGTTCAGGCAAAATGGCTTTGGAACGATCTCCCACTTTCTATCAGGCAAGCAGAAACAAAACAAACCTTCAAGCACATGTGGCAGACATCTCACTAGTAAGCTCCTAGACTGATTGCTGGTATGATGTTTCGCACTAGATAAAAGAAGTAATGTTTATGTAAGTATATTGTATTGCATAATTGTGTATGTTTATTTATTGTTCTCTTTTGGTATGATGTTGATAGCTACCCTATGATTTACTGGGCGATAACGCCTTATGGCATTAAGTCCGCCATTTGTACACATTTTGTTTGTGCAATACAGTTTAAATAGATAAATAAACGGTTGGGTGCTGCGGTCGTCCAACGGTCTCCTCTGCGATGCCAGTTCATCCACGACGATCCACTATTTTTGGGGTTTCTCAGGCTGCGTCCTCCGTTATGTGTTCTTCACCAAAAATGTTTTCCGATTTAACTGCTCAAAAATGCCAATATTTCCAGAGCCGACACATTATTAACCAAACCAACAGACCAAATTATACTTCGCATACATGACACACAACTAATTTTGCATTTAAAATGGACCGTCACGTACCAGTGTGCAAATACTGGCCAGCGGTCTGTCGTCCAACGGTCTCCTCTGCGATGCCAGTTCATCCACGACGATCCACTATTTTTGGGGTTTCTCAGGCTGCGTCCTCCGTTATGTGTTCTTCACCAAAAATGTTTTCCGATTTAACTGCTCAAAAATGCCAATATTTCCAGAGCCGACACATTATTAACCAAACCAACAGACCAAATTATACTTCGCATACATGACACACAACTAATTTTGCATTTAAAATGGACCGTCACGTACCAGTGTGCAAATACTGGCCAGCGGTCTGGTCAATGCATGTTCTTTTACAGAAAGGCTTAACCACCATGGTTTTTCCATTTCAATACGTCCCTTTGTGCCAGAGAGGAGAATAAAATGTGTGAATTTTGTCTACTATGCGAAAAAGGGTTGTACGTTTTGCCTTTGTCGGTCGGTTTAAAAGATGAGTGTAAATGCAGTATCTGGTGTCTTTTACATCTGTTGCTTCGTTACGAATCTCCCAACGATTTGAAATCCTGCTTTAATTTGCGTCGTTTATAGTAAGTTTGAAAATGATGGCACAGCAATAGCCACTTATACAAATAATATTAGTGAAAAACCGGCCAAGTGCGAGTCGGACTCGCGCACCGAGGGTTCCGTACAAACACTTTCCATCCCTAAGTGGTTATGTTAAGTTTGCACCTGGTATGTATAGCGCCCAATATAAATTAGGTGCAAAGTTAGGTATTTAAAAAAACTACTTACTAGATCTCGTTCAAAACAATTTTCGTTGGTAGTTTTATAGTAATGTACATCATCATATGTTTTTTTTAGATTTTTCATTTTCTTATTTTAGAAGTTAGGGGAGGGGGGACCAACTTTTCTCCACTTTGGAACTTTTGTCACGCAAACTATTCGGTTTAGAAAAAAAATATTTTAGAAACCTCGATATCATTTTTGAAGACCTATCCATAGATACCCCACACGTATGTTTGATGAAAAAAAAAATTTGAGTTTCAGTTCTAAGTATATGGGGAGCCCCCAATATTTATTATTATTTTTTTTATTTTTGGATCAAAATCTTAATGCGGTTCACAGAATACATCTACCTACCAAGTTTCAACAGTATAGCTCTTATAGTTTCGGAAAAAAATGGCTGTTACATACGGACGGACAGACGGACAGACAGACATACGAATCTATAAGGGTTCCGTTTTTTGCCATTTGGCTACGGAACCCTAAAAACAGATATCATGTACGTCGAATTTTGCTCGTAGCGTAACCTTAACATAAACTAGCTATAGCTAAACCTTAGCACACGTACCAAAATATCACCTTTATGCCCTGAAGTACCGTGTTTTCTAAAATAGCCCCGTAAAATAAAAAAATGTGCGCCATTTCTACCATAAACAGTATCTAATGGGATAGCGATCAGTTCTTGAGAATGCTTGCTAGGTTTTTTGCACGCAGTTTTTTGTTCTGACCGGTAATTTACCATACAAACATTAAAGGTTCTTTTCTGGTTTGGTTAGTAAACACTAGTTTTCTATTCAGGCATTTCGAGTTTAGAATACTTTAGAGCAAAGATTGTTTGAACGCAGATAACTTTACAATGACAATTCTACTATGCTTAACCAATTAAAGTCTAAATCGATTGAAATGATATATCGTGCACTAAACTTTATTACTTGTTTAAATAAAACAATTTAGATGGTTTCTATCACGTATTTTTATTTGAGCCTTCCTGAACCTTATACAGACCTATTCTTCCCGATCACCACCTCCAGCACAACTGTCACAAGCGACCATTTTTCGCGCAAGATAATTTCCTGTCTCTTTCTGTACAGTAATGTGAGAGGGTGACGGTCACGCGACAAGAGTCGCAAAGCATAGTTGAGTTAGACGGAGTAGTCACCCTTTGACAATCGTAAATGTAACTACATAATTATACTGAAACGTCTTTAATGGTCAAATAATGATTATACGAGATATTTAAACGTGTGACAATTACATAAACCGAAAATTATTGAATGTTGTCTAAACACCTGCGTAGGTAAGATAAAATGGGGTAAGACTAACAGTAGGTACATTAGTTATTGAACTGTGGCCATCTTCCCCCAGTGATAGTCTACCCCACATTATAGTATGTTATTAAAATAACACGGTGGTTATACGCTCAACTTAATTGGTCTATTAGGTACTGGTACACTTACTAGTATATTATAATTTCGTCGGAGGGGTGCTGACTTGCAGCATTTGTGGCCGTACATTTGCAACTAAAATTGGCTATGTCAGTCACCTGAGAGCACATGCATGAACGACGCTCTGACTAGCTAGTGTCCAGTCGCCGTGGCCGAAATCGGCTAGGATTGGATGACGATGATGACTGGTACACTATTCTAACACACAGTGGCAAGTGTGTGATGGTCGGGTAAATCTGACATGTCCATCTGACTGCGTGCATCAGCTATTGACGGGCCGCTAAGGATGACACCATAGTGATAATCGCAAGGTTTCCTTTTAAATCATTCTAGGCAAGCATCTTCCATCTTAGGCCTTATGGTCACTTGAGATGAAGTGCAATAAAAACAATTACAACTTGTAAATGACACTTAAATTTTAAAAATAATTATAGCTATCCAATAATATCATGATGCGAATTTCGTTACGAATTACGTAAATTCAGAAACTGATTGTGGGAGTAAGATTGTTAGGTATATAAAATAATCAATTTTATTGTGTTAAGGAAGCCTGTTAAATGATATTCATATCGGATGTTTCGACATTAATTCGTCCTTGCGTTTTGCAGCACAAGGCACGTCAAAGTAAAAGTTTTTTGTGAGTAAAATAATAAGCGCATCTATTCGGGAAACGGATGAAAAGCACACACACACACACACACACACGCACACGCACGCGCACGCGCACGCGCACGCGCACGCACACGCGCACGCACACGCACACGCGCACGCACGCACGCACGCACACGCACGCACGCACGCACGCACGCACGCACGCACGCACGCACGCACGCACACACACGCACACACGCACACACGCACACACGCACACACGCACACACACGCACGCGCACGCGCACGCGCACACGCACACGCACACGCACACGCACACGCACACGCACACGCACACGCACACGCACACGCACACGCACACGCACACGCACACGCACACGCACACGCACACGCACACGCACACGCACACGCACACGCACACGCACACGCACACGCACACGCACACGCACACGCACACGCACACGCACACGCACACGCACACGCACACGCACACACTCACACACACACACACACACACACACACACACACACACACACACACACACACACACACACACACACACACACACACACACACACACACACACACACACACACACACACACACACACACACACACACACACACACACACACATACGTAATTACTCATTACCTTCTGGAAGTCAACTTACGACCTTTTAAAGAAAAAATATGAACAAAACGGGTCGACCAATTTTGTTGACGACGCGGTTGGCGCAGTGGCTAAGCAACTGCCTACTGAGCCGACGGTCCCGGGTTCGAATCCCGGCAAGGGCAAATATTTGTGTGATGAACACGAATATTTGTGCCTGGGTCATGGATGTTCTATGTATTTAAGTATTTATTTATCTATATAAGTAATGTATATCGTCACCTAGTACCCATAACACAAGCCTTCTTGAGCTTAATTTGGGACTAGGTTGATTTGTGTGAGGTTGTCTCATATATTTATTTTTATTATTATTTATTATTTGTTCAATATAGTTTTCATTGAAAGTACTTATAAGGCCTCATTAACATGATTTTTTCCTTCTTTTCGTCGTAGCGTCGTAATTAGCGCCTAACCTCTCGTTTAAAATAAACGCCTCTTATGTCCCGGTAAACTACAGTAGAAGATAAACATTGTTTATTTAGTTAAGCAGCTACCTGATAACAAAAGGCTCAATTCAGTGAGTCGTTTGTTCCAAATACCAACAAGTTATACCCTAAACAGAATTTATTTTGAGTTCCCCTTTCCCTAAAATGTTAATTTAACCGATTAAGATAACAGGATTTATATTCATCGATCTCATTTCATTCGATTTGGAGATAAGAGGATCGAAGCCGCTTTCGAAAATGTCGATGGTGCCAAAAAAACGCACCGAAATCTTGATTTTTAAATGATAAGTTGGAAAAATCCGGGTTTGGATAAGATTTATAAATGAGATGTCTCAAATGCGATAGTTGAATTGCAGGAGAGCGGGTTCGAATCATAGATTTTAAGGAAAATAAGATATGAGGTTTAGTTTTGACGACACGATTCTGTCCAGTCGGCGGTCTACGGTTCAAATCCTAGCGAGCTTTTTTGTGATGAGAGATATGGTTCCTGTTTTCTATACAGGGTACATAAATCTTTCCCATATTATTATGTGAAAGCACAAGCTCACTAATTAATTTGGGACTAGGTCCGTAGCTCCGTATGTTTGGGTATTATATGCTCCGTGTGTACCCGACATACGGATTTGAAAGAAAATAAGTTGTGGTATTTAGACAACCTTCAAAGATGAAAATTACATTTTTCATTAAAGATTTTCTTCAAATAAGATTGTAGGATTAAAATAGTATATGCTAGAATTAATAAAATGATTGACGCAGTTAACAATAAGGTTTATTTCCCTTTCCACAAATCCCATTTCGCTAAATCTCGTCCACTCTACGCACTCCCCGTCCATAACTTCACACGCGATCCAACCGCACCGGGTCAATCCACTTTGTTTTTGCAGCGCCCATAAAAACAAATTACGCTTCATTTATCGATCGCAATAACCTCATGCTAAGCTAATAAAGGCGACACGCGACGTCTGCTTGCATAGATAATTATGCGCAGACGATTTAGCAAACAAATATAGACAGGCGATTATGGCAGGTTTTAGCGTTGTGATTTTTAGACCGGTTTGTATGGTAAGTGGTCTAAGAACGTATTAGATACATTTAGCAGAGTGCATGTCAGTTAGCAGTGTTTATATATAATACACATAAGTTCAAATATTTTTATGAATGTTGACACTCTATTTAACCTCTAATATACATACAATTTTTTACGTGATCCAGTATCCACTATGGGATCGAACCCACAACTTTGACTTCTCCGGAGTAGTGCTCTGACTCCTGAACTACTGCGACGTTACGAACATTGTGTAAAATTAGGCATTATATTCCGCAAAATTAAAAAAAATAATTCATTATTTTTGAACTCCAAATTATGAATGAAATTTAACTGTACAAAAACCCAATTTTCTCAAGATGATGGAACATTGTTAGTAAACAGCTTTTATTACTCTTCCGTGAAGTACCTAGCAACTTTTTACTACAACTAATATATTGTAAATCTGACCTCCTTTCGTTTGGCACACGACTCCAACTAAGTTTCCTAGGTCATTTTACATTAAAATAATCGGACCCTGATGATTAACTATATATACGTGTTCTTTGCATGTTGAACCGTTCTTGATTATGTCCGTAAGTAAAAGCGTACCTACTTAAATTAAATACCTTTGTAGACAACAAACAATACAACGCACTCCCGTCAGCCGCGGAGTTTTAGAATCATATTAACATGTCGGCCTCGCACGGTCAGCGACGTAGATGACCGCATTTAAATGTGCATACAAAATATCGATGCGACACAATGCGAATAGTGCCCTATCGCGAACAACCCGTGTTACATTCCCCCTGATAACGTCCAAGCTAAAACAATTCCTACTTCTATCAAAATAAACTCGTCCCGAGTTTAGATTTCAGTTTGTAAACTGCATTTATGTTTTGTCATCGCGTACAAAGCTGGATAATAACGATGACATGTACTTGAATGCAAAACTGTTTACATGTCATGGCGTTTTAACATGGAAACTTTATAGGAAGTGCTACCTTCACGTTGCTTCCTTACATAGGTAATATATCTCGGACATTCAGCAGAAGGTTAATTTCTGAATAGTAATTAGGTTGTGTGCATAGTATGGATTAGCATAGAGATCTTTCTTTAGCGATAAGCTTCTGTTGTATACCTAGAGGTATTTATCTTATACTAGCTAGTGTTACCCGCTTATCCCACGGGAACACTACATTTTTTCAGGATAAAAAATAGCCTATATGTTAATTTAGGGTGTCAGCTACCTTCATACCAAAATTTATCAAAATTGGTCCAGCCGTTTGAGCGTGAAAAAGTAACAACCATACACATTAAAAACACAATAACTCACAAACTTTCGCCTTTATAATATTAGTGTAAATAAAAATAAATAAATATCGGACAACCTCACACAAATCGATCTAGTCCCAAATTAAGCTCAAGAAAGCTTGCGTATGGGTACTAGACGACGATATATACATACTCATATAGATAAATATATACTTAAATATATAGAGTTCATCACACAAAATATTTGCCCCGGCCGGGATTCGAACCCGGGACCGCCGGCTCAGTAGGCAGTTGTCTACAAACTGCGCCAAACGCGTCGTAGTGTGATATAATCACAGTTGCGCCTTTATTTCTTTTGTAAGTGAAACTTAGAGTGATTGTAAGATGGTGTTAGTAAGTATATTATTATATTATGTACTTTTATTATTATTATATGAGAGTGAATAGGCCTTCTAGCCAAGCATGCTCCATCTTAGGCCTTATTATCACTTAACATCAGGTGCAATCGAGGTTAAATGCATGGCTATTTGAAAAAAAAAAAAAAAAACGATATTTTTTAGTACCTACCTACTTAGTTGTGATTACCCCGTGTGGCGCGTTTGTCCTTGCTCGGCTTTAGGATCGGTCGCGGTGCGTAAACGTCCTAAAGCCTCGTTGAATATGTAGAATATAACGTGAAAGCCTGCGTTTGTGAATGAAATATTAACGTAATATGAGAGAGTATGAACATGAGTGCATGTTTCCTGTTTGTGTAGGTATAATATATGAGGCTGTCATTCAAAGCGAGTAGAGTTTAGGTTTGAGTCTCTGGAATAGCACAGATACGTTGTTTTAGTGGTCATATACCTGGGTCGGTAAATAGGTAGTTAGTAGTTACCTATATCGTTATAATACCTATCTATGTATTTTTAACCCCCACGAAAAAAAATATGATTTGCACCCACTTCTAGTATCTTTGTTTGGCTCTATAGTTGACTGGCAAAGAATGCCATTTGGCATTAAATCCGCCATTTCTACTGACTTGTTTTGTTCAATAAAGTTAAAATTAATAAATAAAAAAGAGAGATGTTATAAGTTTAATTGAGTATCTGTGTGTGAGTCTGTGGCATCATAGCTCCCAAACTGATGGACCATGAGTGCGTTTTTTTTAATCGAAAGACTTGTCTGTCGAAATGGTTCTTAGCTATATTTGGTGGAAATAGGACCACTAGTTTCCAAGATATTCAGTTTTAACTGGAACAAGTGACAAGATCTGAGCCAATATTGAAGCTAATAATTCCAAATTTTCTAGTTATGTTCATTGTAGTAGCATTTCCTATATTACTAATTGAATTAGGGTCTCATGATGACCAGCTATTTGTATCGGGGGTGTTTTCAATTTTTAATTTAGGCCATGAAACGAAGATTGCCTGAAAGGATGACTAACCAAGAAAATTACTCAAAACAAAGATAACCAGCCACGCCCGAAGGCTTGTAACTACATATATAAGCCGAATAATTATATTATTAACCTGAATAAAGATTATAATTTAATATTTCTATAAAACTCAAGTAAACACAGATAAAACGCTTAATTTATTCGTTTCACCCGCCATTGTTATTCCGACACGACCTTTCAGACTTCCATTAAAGTAGCTATTAGAGAAACAAACAAGGAACTCCCTCGCTATAAAATAATTATCGCCTCCATCTGAACCTTTGAGTCCATCCGTCCCTTAGGCGAAGCTAAACATAATATTAACGAAGAATTTCACAAACAGCCGTCCCTAAAAAAGTAATCTATAAGACGTTCGAGTGACGTCAGCTAAAAATTAAAGGTTTTCGTTGTTTGCAGCAACCGTGACCGACGTAAAACAAACTAAAACTCCTTACTCTAAAACGGCGCTTCTTAGTTTCAAAATCATGTCATTTATGGCGTTCTCAACAAAGGCGGTGCCAAGATAATAACTAATGACAGAGCGCCCTATTTTTCGGAAATTCACCGACTAAAAAATACCATTACACCTGTATCCCACCTGCCTTGACCGAGTTAAAAAAACTCAACATACGAAATTTGTTGCCTGTCGATGTTAACAATAGATTTTCTGAACTATAAATAATTCATGAGAATCTTATTTGTACTTAATTAGAATAATGCTACGTGGTTTAATGATTTAATTAGGTTCTTCGCCGCGAGCTGTATAAGTTTTCTTAAAAATTACTTGTTTTGTAAGGGTTAAATAACTAGGTTCATTATTCCTTTATAAATTGTCAGGAGTTAATTAAGGTACATTCATGCTGGGCCCCGAGGTATCATTTGCTATTGTATTGGGCCCATCGGCTCCTTCGGGGTTCAACGTATTGTTGTTCGGTTTAATAGCAAAAATGATAAATGCTCCTACAGGGATCCCTTAGTGAACTCACGGCTTTTGATTTTTTTCTAAAAAATAAATGATTATAAAACCAATAGTGTTGAGTTATTTTTTTATTATGCTCGGGTCAATTTGGTCGTAATATTTAACTTTATTTTAGGTTGATCTTACATTTTGTGAAACAATTACCTATCGACACGGTGGACTTATGATGTTTGTGGTTATAACGCAAAAGATAAGTGACAAAATAACCGTAATTTTTGACAAGAATTTGAGTGCAAAACTTATTAATGTTTTATCAATTATCATTCATTTATTGCGCCATATATATATATCATAAACGCTACCATCATAGGATGGAGAGAGGTGGCTATAATATATACCAATATATACGTCTAGCTAGGTATAAGAGCTAGTAAAGAAAAGGTTTCGATGAGAATGACCCATTTGGATCAGACTTGAGTAAAATATTGTTCATAAAACGTGGCAGAGAGCCACTAATTAAACTTGAGAGCGAAGAAACAAAAGCCCAACATTACCTCTTTGAAGATCCCCCACGTCGCGCTCAGAGCAATAGGCATACGAAAAAACTCATCCATATAATATCGTGCGAGATCGGCTTTTAACGTCCTTAAACGTGATTTAACAAAAACGCAACCCTTTTGAAGGGAAGTCATGGTTTAAACGTCTTAAGCCACCGCCACACTTTCCATAAACTTAAGTAAGCTCTTAACGTGAATGATACTGCTACCTTGCTGTTTAATCCTCTTTTAAAACGCCGCTACTCTTTGTTATTCAGCGAAGTAAAGTAATCTCCCTTAGGAGTTTTATAAACAATTGCCACAAAGAAATTTGTTTGGATATTAAAGACTTGAACATAAATGATGAGGATAACAAAAGAATTTAGCCACTTTTCGGAAATTAAATCCGCATAAGCAAGCTACCGCGTATTTTAATCCAAATTCAGAAGCTAAAGAATACTTAATAAATAACCATTGCGTCGTGTTTTTGAATATCGGTGAAATCTACCAATTTAAAAAGAGGAAGGGTTTAAGTGAAGTCGTAATCAGTTCTGTCAATCTAAATGAAAATTATTAAAATGCGTTATTGTTCAAGCAGAAACTTCCCAGATCTTGGCTTACTTTAAATTACACAATGGGTCGGATCCACATCTCTTTTTTTATGCTTTACAAGTGTATGAGATCCAACTGGCCGAAAAGGGGTTGGCTTAGTTTTTTAGAGGATCCCTATGAAAACTATCGCTCCATCGTCTTATTCAAATACGTTCTCTTTTATTTGCTTATCTAACTATCTTGTCAAATGAGATTAACATAACAGCCTGACTCTAATTATAAGATGCAAATAGCGGCTCGTTAATTTCGTTTTTAATTTACTTTTATTAGCAATTCCCATGATTCGTATAGGTTTCGCGTTTAACCTTGTTCTATTGAAAGAAACCGAGACAGATCGCTTTACAACTTTTTTTGGCGCAGCGGCGATCGTTGTCCATTCGAATTTAATATCAAAGAGCAATCGTTCATTCAAGAGTATTGAATAGTCGTTAAGAGGGGCGTGGGCTATGAATGCGTTCGCTGATATTCTTGTAGGCTCGACCACCATACCAAAAGGGTTTAACCGACCATAAGCAACTAGCGTGGTTAATTCGTTTCTCCATCAAACAGCAGTCGGCCCGGTGTTGTCGTCGACATTTTCAGATTACATGCATACGAAAATGTGTGTAATATAAATCTTTCCGGTGAGGCATGAACAACTAAACCACTCCCACTCGCTCGCGGACTCGACTCAAATACGAATATTAAATTCCTCTCGGCCAAAGTCTTTATTTAAAACGAACCAACAAATTTAGCTTGTATTTTCAAGAGTTCTAAGCGCAGTTTACGAATGGCCAACGTCTCGGGCCTTCGGCCCTCGGCTATTTCGTTTTCAATGGGTATTAATAATTTTTACTGCAGGTTGAATGCATTGTGCCTTACAGATGAATTCCACTGAGCTTTTTGCAACGTCCATCAATAAGATTTGGACAGTTGAATGTCTGTCTGTAATTTTAACGGCTATATTGATAAGTCATTAAAGTTATCTCGGATCTCGGCGCATTAAAAGGGTTTTAAACTTAATAATTACGTCTGTAGCTGTTAATTTTAGTGTTTTACCGTTATGATTATTGCAGTTAAATATTTTAATGCCGCCTTATTATTTTTTACTTTGAATATACATACAATGTGGCTTGAGCTGGCTTCCTACACTCATTTCAACATCGGTCGGTTGTACAACATCTATTACCTATATCCTCTACTTCCAAGTGAATGAATCATTGATATTATGTATTTATCTCTCCGAATTTGTGCGAGTACGTTTTATTATCACTGGAAATACCTTGACTAAAAACAACATCGATATCTATGTACAATGTATGTTGCGATTTGTGTACATCTAGTTTGGCAACCACCAAAATATTAGCTACTAAATTATAAATTCCTGCGTACCCCGTTACACGTTTATTAACATTTGTACGTGTGCGTAATATTAGTAACACTGGATTTTTTGTATGTGTGTGTAACAGTGGGCCTATTGCTTTGAATTCCCGGTACGGTATAGATAATTTAATAATAATCAAACAAAGGAAGCCGCCCGTCACATGTGACGCGTCGTATCAAATCGCCTCGGCAGCCAAGTTCAAACGATAGCTGCACCCTGAACTTACTCTCACTAATCTAGAACCAAAACGACGTAAGGCACTTGACAGAACTCAATATTTATTGTAATTTTGTATCGGACACACTGCATTGCTTTGATAGAATCGAAAAGACGTAACTCACAAGAAAAATGCTTTTTAGTTATGTCGTTCTGTGTTCGAAGTGGATGGTCGGGCGTTTGGATCCTTGGTCGCCCGTTGCGTTGGTCGTGACTGATCTGGCCTCTTTGGGTATACAGAACTATAGTATGAACCTTTGGTAGAACCAATGTAGAAACTGATATTAACCTCATAGTAACCTACTTGATCATCTGTTGTTTACCTCTATAGTAATGCTGTTATCTGTGTTATCATCTGTGATTTGATTTTTTTTCTTGTTGAAGTGGATAATAAAGAATATTCTATGTATTTATTTATTACTTGCACCTTTATTTTTATTTTTTTTCTATTCCTGTTTTTTTTCTTCTATCTAGTTATCACGGCTTTTGCGACGGTCCTCCTTCATCCTAGCTTTCTTCCAATTTCCTGAACATCCTATTTTGCAAGCCCGTTTTCACGGATATCGGCCTTCAGGATATTTTTCCTTTCTTCTTTGTTTTTTTCATTTCTTTCAAGTAACGATGAATAAGTTAATCAGATAGTAAAGGACGACTTATTTTTGTTTTGGACCCTCTGTTACCCTGTGAAGATTATTTACCTTAGTAACTGCAACTTCATCTGCTGAGGAGAAAGCAATCACTGAGTTCTTGACTAGCGACCGTGCATCGAAAAACGCATCACCCAATAAAACTGATGAAATGATAATATAGGCCTGTAAAGTCCCAATCGGATGAAGATGAATCAAGTCACATTTAACCAATGAAAATGATTTAAATTCATTTTATCCTACATGCTTCTTTACAACCTAAGTCTAGACTTAGCAAACGGCTCAACCAGTGTCATATTAACTTCCGAGAAACGTGACAACACTACCTAGTGATTCCCACCAACTCATTTGTCATACCTACTAGTAGCCAAGTGTGAGAACTTAACAGCACAGCTCGTCCATTTAATAAATCTCCAACGAACAGTTACAATTTACAACTGGTTTGATGACAGTTTTTTAATGAAAACCACGAAACAGCTCATAATTTCATTAATTATGTATTGCTTTTATGCTCGTTTTATAAATAAACATAAAATTAACTTACTTGAAACAAGTATCTGGTAGTTCTTAATTTGCCAGTTTATGGAAACAAGTTTTGGTCCAATATCATTTTGGCAGCCGTAACATTTGTCTCCAAAAAATTGCTGTCAGAAAATAAACGTATAGTTAAAAAGGCAACAATTTATGCGATCTACTGATAATACCGTCAAAAGTAGTTTAGTAGACAAAATATTGTCAGAGGTAAGAAGTCAAAACCTGATAATAGTATAATCATAGTAACATCAGTTCTCAATGCCCTATACAACTGTATGAACAAGAGGAAAGTGGCAGATTTGTCTCACGATTCGAAATAATACAGAAAATCTGTACATTCCGCACGTGAGTGGAACATTGAAACTGTACGAATGTCCAAGCAAATATAAGCAAGATTGACAACGGTAGCAGGACATCGGCGATGCTCTGTTTACTATTTGTTGAAAGCCACTTGTCACAGTCACCCTAAAAACAGTGATCTAACTGCTCACTACAACCTGCGATAAGAGCTGATGCGTCTCTACGCCCTACGACCCACTGTATCGCATTCTACACAAACAAACAAGATAGAATAAGCGGAATAAGAAGGTATTAATCATCGCTATCCGCGTAGCGGTCCTATAGCTCAGTGGTGAGAACACTGCTCCGGTCAAGCAGAGGTCGTGGGTTAGATCTCCGACTTGTACTTCAGTGAATAGCGTTTATTTTTTTTATTAAAATATAATACTTTTAAGTGGCTTATTAAAATATAATATCTTTAAGTGGCTTTTGCGAAAATCAGAAGAGAGAACCTTCTATAATATTTTACTCTTTTGCACTTTAATCTTCAATATTAGCCATTACTTTTTTTTAACGCTAGCCACGGCTACACTAAAACCAAAACGATAAGATCAGACGATCAGATATTTGTTTCCGGAGAAAACTCCTACGCCTAGCAATCTATAACTTTGCCTAGTGGCTCTTTTTAGATCAAAAGACACGGCCAGATTTTTATGAAATTTCCACGCTAGTGAAAGTTAATGCAAATATTTAAACCTTAAATTTATGATTATATAAACAAGTTTTCGTACAAACGACAAGACACAAGGGTACTGTAAAAACATCGACTGTGCCAGATCACTTCGGTGCATTAAACTGAAGAGGCCAGCGAGTGTTCTCACGAGCACCACTCAATTGTTCTACAACCTTTTAACTGCGGGGCATCGGGCCACGAACAACACACAGACACAAAAGGGCGTAATTGCTTTACTTGTTCTGTAAAAATATGTCCTTTAGAAGGGACCAGATCGTAGGGGTGGACCCATTGGAGATGTTTGTTTGAACACAGTTTGTCTCTCGGTAAAAGGAGCCGAATATGGGAAACAGCGGTTTGCAGAATGACTAGAAAATATTTCGCGTATTTTTTCGGCGACTAAAGCAGAGCTAGATTTGGCCAAAATTTTATTCAAAGATGAATGCTAACCACAATAGTTTGAAATTACTATCTGAGAGTAAGATCATCCCACAAAACGCTGGGCAAATTAGGACTGTAAGAGTCACGGAATTTTTTGTATTGGTAATGTACTGTAATGAGTTGGGTAATGTTGTATTGTATTGTGTTGTGTTGTGCCATGTCGTGTCGCGCCGCGCCGTGTTGTGTCGTGTACCGTATCGTGTCGTATAGTATTGTATCTTATCGTATGGTATCGTATCTTATCGTATCGTATCATATAGTCTGGTATCGAATCGTATCGTATCGTATCGTATCATATAGTCTGGTATCGAATCGTATCGTATCGTATCGTACCATATTGTATCATATTGTATTGTATTGCTGTACTTAATATATTGCGTTGAGAGTATATTTTATTTTACAAGCTTTTATTTAACTTTCATTGTATGTATGTATGTATGTATGTATGTATGTAAGTATGTTTGTTCGGGTGGAATCTTGCAACTCAATTTTGAAGCAGATATCGTCAACCGATTGAGCTGAAATTTGGCATACTTACTTAACTTTGATGACAATACAATAATATGGTATCATGGGGCTGATCTGATGATGGAGCCAGAAGGTGACCATAGGAATAGGAACTCTATAATAGAAAAAGCAATCCTACCGAGTTTGGGCTCTTTAGAATCGTCTCAGTGAGCATTTGATGGATATCCAAAGAAAAGCACAGTCGGCTATAAAAGCTTGTCACTAAAATGATTTTTTTGTCAGAAACTTATCATGAGATACGATTTTATGTCTGATTATATCATGGCCAAACCACCAGACATAAAATCGTATCTATTAATCTAGGTATTGTCCCATTTTCAGTTAGAAAGTAAACCACTCCTAAACCCAGCCAGCCGAGCGAAAATTACAATCCAGACTATTCCAGAGTCAATCAGGTAAAAGCCGACACTGCCATGGAGATTGCAACGTGCAACGAAATGGCAACTATGATTGACATGCAACCTCCCACACGTGGTAGGTGGCCGTCCAACGGTTTTTTACCTTTTAGGTACGTCACTTGGCTTGAGTGAGAAATATCGATATTTTTTCGAAACAAAACTAATCGATGTGTTAAATCTTGAAATATTCATATTTATTGCCAGATGTCAAAATTGGATTAAATTTTATATTGTTTTGATATTAAAAGCTTTGTACGTACGACGTCACAGGCATCTATTGGTATACGAACTAAGATAATATTTTTATAAATAATTATAAATACAAATTACATAGGTATATACAAATTACATAGGTATTATACGTTATTATATTATAAGTAACCTCTTTGTACAATTAGATTCCTGATTTGCACTCACTTCTAGCATCTCTGTTTGGCCCCATGGACCCCATGGTTAACTGGTAGAGAATAGTATTTGGCATTAAATCCGCCATTTGTAGCGGCTTTTGTTTTGTGTAATAAAGTTTAAATAAATAAATAACTATCCGATCGCGAACGGTCCATGCTAAGTAGTTCTTTATAGTTTTTGTAACGCAAACAAAGTTCTTTATTTCATGTCAGTCACTGTAATATTTGACGATATCGATATTTTGATACATATCAATACTGGTTGAAAATATCGATATCACAAACACCGACTGTATTTTTAATTTGCCCATCCCTGATCTCGCTTCCCATACCCCTCCATTATTGCGGAGAAACTAATTGCTTTACCTTTTAATATTTTTAAACTTTTGACTAATGACAATAGAAGTAAAGGATAGTCATTGACCAGTAATTTAGCTGCGGGCCTTGTAAAATATGTATGGAATGGATTTGTGTTCTAAAATTAAAATGAGAGCAAGAGGTGAGAGGCCAGTTCGAAGAATGTAAGTCCTGGCATTTTAGTTGAGGGAAATGAGTTGAAATATAAATTTACTTTACGGCTTGTGTTGGTTTTATTTATCCTACTCTATAAAAGGTATACAGTATATGGAAGAGCGAAGTAGTTTTTAAAAAAATTGTGTTTGACGAACTTCTAATTTTTTATTATTTATTTGTGGTAAAGAGCATAATTTTTTCTTGACATTGTACAAATATCATATTAACGGATGAATTATAATGTAACTATCTTAATTTACAATTCACAGTTAATCGTACGGCAATTGTGATTAATCAAAAATATTGATATTGTATGCTTTTACCAATTTAATCACTTTATTTTATATTATTTTTAATTTATACAACATGTGATAATTGTAATATTTAAGTATACTATTGCATGCTCAAGATGATTAAAACCTTCACCTTACTGTGTATACATATATACAGGGCTCTCGCGAGGAATCCTAATGACTTCACCAGCGGATTTCTGAGTTCGTATGGAGTAAAAAATGTTATATGAACCTATGTCGAAATATGATTTTCAACTTGTTTTAGATTTTCATACATAATAAATAAATAACCTTTACTTCACCAGTAAAACAATACTTTAGAACGAGCTGCTCCTCTGCAGCTACTCCCCTATCCAGAAAACAGAGTTTTTTTCTATAAATTTACAAATTTTGGATGTAAAAATTGTTTAGTATGAAGCGAAAAATTAAAAAAAATTAAGGTTTCAGGGTTCGAACCTGCGTCTCCAACGGCTTTCCGGCCCAACACGGGCGTCCTACCTATTGGACCGCTGAACTTGATGCGAGAGCCATTGAATTTGTCAACCAGTTGCTTCTGCATGCCTTAAGGTGGCATCGTAGCCTTAAGGTGGCATCGTAGCCTTAAGGTGGCATCGTAGCCTTAAGGTGGCATCGTAGCCTTAAGGTGGCATCGTAGCCTTAAGGTGGTATCGTAGCCTTAAGGTGGCATCGTAGCCTTAAGGTGTCATCGTAGCCTTAAGGTGGCATCGTAGCAGGCCTTAGGGTGGCAGTGGCAGACGTAGGTTCGAACACTGCCTGAACTATTAAATTTTTGGCTTCATTGTAAACATTTCGTTTACGTTAGCAGACGTTACTGCTTTAATAAAAATAGATGTAATTTTTTTACTGACGTATGTATTGAATAATAAAACAATGTATGCCACTAGGACTCGTCGGTGGACAGTACGCTCGAGGCCATCCACGTTCGCTAATGAACCAATCATTCAAGCAAAATAACTAATATCACTGTTGTTATACTTGTTATTTTGTAATAATGCATTAAATTCGGTGTACTTGTTGAGCATAATCAAAACGGGAACCGGTTTTGAACGAATGCTAACGAAAATATTTTATGAATTAAATTCTCAAAGATTTTTAATAACACAATTGAAACAGATTATATCGTGTATATAATCCGTTTGAATTTTATTTTTTAAAACAATTAAAACGGATTCAATTTGAATTTGTAAGTTTGAATTGTTCTAATTAATGTGTGATAATATCGGTAACCAAAGAAAATATTTACTTCTCATAGTTTTTTTGTCATAAAGTCAAATGGATGGAAATATGAATATATATTAATTTGAACGTTTCGTTTCGATGTTAACAAATAACTCTAAAAATATGAAACCTAACGGGTAATTACCTAAATATATTCCAATATCGTGTTAAAAAAAAGGTAAATATTTCGTCCAGTCTCTGGTCAGCCCTTCAAAAAGGAGTCCAACTCATCTCAGAAAATATAAACAAATAAAAACCACGTCGTAATGACCGCCCGCTTAAACAGTAGCTTAGCTTATCTCAACTCTAACCAGAACAGGTAAAATAGTTAAATAATCGTATCACTACCAGGTACTTAAGATAAACGAAATATGTCCCAGGATAACCAACCAGTATGAAGCACAACTATTTACATTTTAAAATTGGATCACTCGCTTTTATGCTAAACAGACAGACCGACCAACTTCATAAAATATCCTTTTAATGGACACGGAACGATAAATTGTCCTTAATAACTGAAATATTTTATTGGTTAATAGCCACAACAAAAAGTGTCCGCTTTTCAATTTTTACGACATAAGTATTTCGTTTTAAAAAACGTTGCTCTTTGGTGCCGCGATCCGATCTAAAGTTTGTGTCAAAAAAGGGATAAAGTGGCTATCATCCTAGCGGGTGCCCAAAGGTTTTTTTACTTATTAACATGGCCGCCTTATTTTTTACATTAATAATTCCGAAATGACAGATGATGGCCGGTCCCTAAATGCGTCATGGTTCCTTGATAAACTCAAATAAAAAGATAAAATATACATTCAAATTCTACCACTTAGCAAAGGTGATTTGTAAAATAAACAGTAACATGACGTGATTATAGTTTTATTGCTCATTTGGAAATGATAAAATGTTAATTATGGTTTAATTTGAACGACATTAATTTATATTTTGCTATCTGGACTACCGATGGGTTTTGACATATTTAATAGGCTGAATTATAATTCATAGTTTTATTCCCATTTTATAGCATAGCCGTGAGAAACTTAAGAATGTGCTAAATACTTACTTTAAAAATATACTATTAATGGCAGTGAGTATAATATAATAATAAGGAGCTGGCTAGTAGACGATTAATGTTAGTTCTAGTTCGAATGGAATGAAATAAGGAATCTGTTACATAGAGTAACAGAAGTAATAGAAAAAGGATGATGTAAATAATGGTGAAAATACAGACAGACGTTGAACAACATCCTGTGCCCCCCCCATTACCTTGACCGCGCAGTAGTCTATTTAAGTTAAAATAAATGACATGCGCAGATCCACCCTTTTTGATCAAAAAGTTTTTCGGCAACAATGTATTTAAGATAGCTGGCCTAATCTACCAGATCAAAAGATCACATTCTACTAAATTAGGTCTAGTAAATTAGGTATCTCTACATAGTTTTTTATGCAATACATTTTTAACCAAATAACTGTGCTTGAGTGGACTGACAAAGTATCTACGTACAAGTTTCGTCAAATATGTCTCTCGAATCACATACGTTTTTTGTAGCATTACCAATGATATTGATCGGTGACAGATATCTATCCGTACATGGAAACACAATCAAAGAATTCGAAAAGTGGTATGCCCAGTTAAGAACACATGTCAAGCCCCAAAGAATTTCTAATCAAATCAAGAATTCCTCCCATTGAAGCACACTTGACCATAGACATCAATGAGAATTCATGTACAAAAGCCGTAGTTTGTTTTTAAATTATGCTTTTACTGTTCATCCGTTATTTGACACGACTTGCATTTTAAGTCCCCATAAAAGTAAAAGTTTAATAGTTGGAGATGTGATAGTAAAGATAAACTCGATGCGTTTCATTCGATGCCACCTGCACTCATTTGACCAAAAACTCTATCAACGAAAGCTGAGCTCACGAAGCTACAATTTTAGGCGCAGTTTTATATATCGGTATTCTTTCAAAGAGAATTCTTGATGTGGTAATCTGGTATGCTGAACCCTATCCAGTCGGGGCTGCCAGCGTTACACAGACCGTGATGTGACTATTAAATATCAATATTTTATAGGAATTGGGCGAGTTATTTTCGATCCTTATCGTCAGTATTAACACCTTGTTTGTTTGTAAAACTTGAGAGTTTTTTTATCAATAAAAAGATTCTTTGCAGCATCTGCTTTTGTATCAATGGAAGGGGAGTAAAAAATCAAGGAGCATAAACGTCAGGAGTTATAAATGATAGGAAATAAGCAGGTGATCATTAATGCTAGTCATTTAATTTTTGTTGTTAATTAATGTTAACTTCTTTAAAAAAAGAATTATATTTAATGCGAAAATTCATCTTTATGTATGATAATGTCAATGATGCTGTGTGAATTTTAGTATGCAATTTGACATTCGCCAGAAGTAAAAATTGGTATGTGCCGGCATGCAGCTTCCGCGAAAGTTATAGACAGACAGACAGACAAATCCCTTTTTTCTTGTCCACAGTCGGCTAAGTATTTTATAGCCACCTGTGGATATCAGGCATAGCTTAAGGTACTAGTACAAACCTGGTCAGGGTAAAAAAAAAAACACTGTTTCTATATTTGTTTGTAATATTCGTAAGATAACTTTTGCCCTTGACATTGTACTCTATAAAGGTTATAGAAAGTGTTAGACATCTTATCAAAAAATCATCATGAGAAAGGTGCGACCGAACTCACCGAGATTCAATATTGATTTTTGTTCTCATTCTGTTTATTCAAGATCAACAATGATTGAGCCCCGATCTGATACGGCTTGCCCCGATGGGGTCAGACTGAGTCATGAAATAAGAATTAAGAGAATTTCATAACAACGTAAGATCACATCGGGCGGTCACGGGGACTCCTGTTGTTATTGTTCTGATAGGAAAAAGTGAAAAAGAAATGTGGGGTTGGAATATGTCAAAGATACATGGGATAGGGATAGCCATGGAGCTTTAAGGTTATCTCCTGATCAGGGTTGGGATCTTGACAGAGATGGGAATTGAATTTGATTTTAATTTAGGTGCAATTTTATGTTCTTGGAAGCCTAAGGGTACGCTTTCACTGACGCTGAGCAGAATCGACCAATTACAAAAGTGAAGCGGAATTAATAACTGAGAGCGGTTGAGCGAGAGATCCGAGCGCGGCGACCATACGAGTGAGACACACGTACCGACACCGCTGCCGCTGTCACGCAAAGTCGTGGCATCTTCGTAGTACTTTACCGCAAACTTCAACATAAACTTATGTAAAAGATTGAAATGACTGCCACTTTACTGGTCTACTTCATGCAGTTTTTTTTTATGTCATAGGGGGCAAACGAGCAAACGTATCGCCTTATGGAAAGCGATTACCGTCGCCCATAAACACCTGCAACACCAGAGGAGTCACAAGTGTCTGCCTACCCGGAGGACGAAGATAGAATGCCTCTATGGTAGTAATTTCACCGGCTATCTTACCCCCAAAAAAATATTTTTGTTCTTAAAGTTTCTTGTATACCTTTTTTATATTTTATTAATTGTGTAGATTAAACTGTTCTTAAAGAAGTTATAAGGAAAAAAATAAATTTGGATTAAAAAAAAAAAGTATAGAAAAAGTATTTGTTTGGGGAAGAACTTGTACATTCTCAGTTTTTTTGTATATAGTTTTAATTACATAATAAGTTGTTGTTCACCAATCCCGCACCGTGCCGTGTGGTGCCGGCGGAGTAGAATAGCACCACCCCATTTCTTCCCGTGGGTATTGTAGAAGGCGATTAAGGTACCATCCGAGAGGCGGCAGCAGCGCCTCTTGTGTAGACAACACAGTCCACATAAATACACTGCGGTCACCAACCCGCCTGCCCAGCGTGGTGACTACGGGCAATACCCTCTATGGATATACACAAAAAGAAACGGCCCCCAGTTCCCGGCCGCCCTACTATTCCAGGTCACGGCAGCGGCCTCGGTTACGGTAGGGTAGGGGGTGCTAGGAATCCCCGGGCTACGGACGGCTGCCAACAATTGGCCCTGGCTACATACAACGGACGCAGTCTACGGCTGGACGAAAGCCTCCAGATCCTTGAAGTAGAATTAGAGAAGATACGATGGCATGTTCTCGGGTTATCGGAAGTTCGTAGAGAGGGGGAGGACACGATAACCCTTGAGTCGGGCCATCTATTCTACTTTAGGGAAGGGAGCCAACAATCTCAGGGTGGCGTGGGATTCCTCGTCAGACGTCAACAAAGCCCTCCGTGACAACGTGATGGAGATCTGCAGCGTCTCGGCACGGGTAGCGTACCTTGTACTGAAACTGACCGAGAGATACTCTCTCAAGGTCATACAGGTATATGCGCCGACGTCGAGCAGCTCAGATGAGGAGGTGGAGGCCGTTTACGACGATGTGTCAAAGGCCATGAATCGTACCATCAAAACCCATTATACCGTTGTCATGGGGGACTTCAACGCCAAAGTGGGGAAAGAATGCGGTGAATCTTGTTTGGGACAGCATAGCTATGGGCGCAGAAACCGTAGGGGCCAAATGCTGGTCAACTTCCTTAGCATGCAGGGGCTGTTCTGTATGAACACCTTTTATCAGAAAAAGCCCCAACGGAAGTGGACCTGGAAGAGCCCCGACGGTGTGACGTAGAACGAAATTGACTTCATCATAGCCGACAAGAAGCACATATTTAGGGATGTCTCAGTGATCAGCAGGTTTAATACCGGTAGCGATCACCGGCTTGTGCGAGGCACCCTAAGTATCAATTTTAAGCTCGAACGTAGTCGCATGGTGAGGTCTGTTCTTCGTCCAAATGTGCCCCAAGCTGGACATGATGCATTCCAACTGGAATTGACAAATAGATTCGCCGCACTGGAGACCCCGGAAAATGTTGACGAGGATCTGGACGGCTTAATTGGGGTGATACGCGAAGTGGGAACGAGGCACTTTCGGAAAAGGCGGTCAGATAGGAAGTCCAAACTTTCTAGTGAAACCCTGGATTTGATGCGATTTAGACGTGAGACACCAGAGGAAACTTTGTCAGATCCCCAGTCACTCCACAAGAAAATCAGGAGCTTGGTAAGACGCGACCTTCGCAGCTGGAACACTCGCCTAGTACATGAGGCGATCGAGCGAAATCGGGGGTCGAAGGTCTTTACCAAGACACTGGGGAGGAGTCATCTGACAAAGTTAGCTACCTCGAATGGTGAAACCGTCACATCAGTCCCGGGGATACTGGCTGAAATTGAGGACTTCTACGGACATCTGTATGCTTCGCATGCACCGAAGCCTACACCTGACGCGAGAGACCCTAGAGCCCCACTTACCCGCCACTTCACTGAAGATCTCCCAGACGTAGATGTCGACGAAATCGAGGAGGCTCTCAAACAGCTTAGTAATGGGAAGGCTCCCGGTGAAGATGGAGTAGCCTCTGAGCTCCTCAAGGCTGGGGGTAAACCTGTTCTTGGGGAGTTGAAGAGGCTCTTCAACTCTGTAATAACCAATGGGACTACCCCGAAGGCGTGGAGCAGAGGTGTAGTGGCATTGTTTTTCAAGAAAGGAGACAAAACGCTCCTTAAAAACTATAGGCCGATCACGCTTCTGAGCCACGTCTATAAGCTGTTCTCGAGAGTCGTCACGAATCGTCTGGCATCAAGATTTGACGCCTTTCAGCCACCGGAACAGGCTGGGTTTCGTAAAGGCGGTGGACCACATCCATACTGTTCGGCAGGTTATACAGAAGTCCGAGGAGTATAACCAACCGCTGTGTATGGCGTTTGTGGACTACGAGAAGGCCTTCGACTCCATCGAGACCTGGGCCGTTCTGGAGTCTTTGCAGCGATGCCAAGTCGACTGGCGGTACGTGGAGGTGTTGAGAAGTCTCTACCAAATGGCGACTATGTCCGTCCAAGTGCAGAACCACCAAACAAGACCCATCCAGTTGCTCAGAGGTGTAAAACAGGGTGACGTTATTTCCCCGAAACTCTTCACCAATGCTCTGGAGGATGTCTTCAAGACCCTGCGGTGGAATGGAATGGGCATCAATGTCAATGGTGAATATCTCACACACCTCCGCTTTGCTGACGACATAGTTATAATGGCAGAATCGCTGCAAGACCTGGAGGAAATGCTGTCCGGTCTTAATGCTGCCTCGAGACGCGTTGGGCTAGGGATGAACATGGACAAGACTAAGGTCATGTTCAACGAGCACATCGTCCCTGTGCCCGTTTCCGTCGAAGGTGTAGCCATTGAAGTTGTCCAGGAGTACGTCTACCTAGGACAAAAGTTACAGCTGGGTAGAGACAACTTTGAAAGTGAAATCACCAGTAAGAGTGCAGCTTGGCTGGGCAGCATTTGGAAAGCTGCGTCACATCTTCGAGTCACCCTTGCCACAATGCCTGAAGACCAAGGTATTCAATCAGTGCGTCCTGCCGGTCATGACATACGGAGCCGAGACGTGGAACCTGACAGTGAAACTAGCCCACCGACTACACGTCACACAGCGAGCTATGGAAAGGGGTGGGTCAATTTCAACAAGACGCATTTTTTGTATCATTTCGGTGTGATTCTTTATTTTTGATTATTTTTGAGTTTTATAAATGTGAAGAGATACCTTAGACTATATTATTAAACATATGTAAAAGGGACCCTGAAATCTGAAATAGTTTTCGAGATATTTGAAATCGAATATGAAACACACCACGGAATGATAAAGGTACACCAGGATGATAAAATAAGTGCACCGCAATGAAATTTCATACACCGAAATGAAAGAAAAGTGGCATATTATGAAAACAATTTTAAGTTTTATATTCGTAATATATATTATATTGCCATTACATAATAATATAAACATATATCTTAGTCTGGCATTAAAAACAAAATAAAAAAATATTATTATTTCAACAATATCTATGAAAAGTGAAGCTACTTTTGATGTCATTCCGGTGTTTCCCTCATTTTGGTGGGGTATAAAGTCATTTTACTACACCGGCAACACCGGAATGAGAATGGTGGAATGAGAAACACGACATATTTTTATTTCTTAAAAAAAAAGTAAGCACTATATTCTAAAACTAATTCAACTCATGAAATCACGAGTATACTTTACCTGATATATATAAATTCCAAACCACGCAGTTAAAAATTAAGGAAGCTATAACAAACTCAGGAATGACATTTTTTTTGTCCCCAGTCCACCGCGATGAAATATTCACGTTTATACAAGCCAACGTATTGCCACTATACACAACCGGCCTCGTCGAGCGCCGCAGCTAGACTAATTCTTTGAAGTGCGTGGGGGACGGGGGGCGTACTTGATCAAATTTGGGAAATAAATCGTTTCGAAACATTGTCGGCGGTAATGAGAAGTTTTCTCGGGACAAACGTATATGCACTTATTCAAGGGTATACAAAGGAGATATAAAACGGGTATTGTGCTTTTTTCGTTACCTATTTATATGGTAATAAAATAATGGTAACAGATTTTCTTTGTCATGCATGGTATTTGACTTACCCGGCATTTTACAAACAAAACTGGCTTGGGGACAACCCACCTTGATGAGAAATTCGGTCTAAATATATATTTTTAAATTATTATATATACTAATATTTTAATTTTAGCTGTTGCCCGAGGTAGACAATGGCGGGCTGTTTCCGAAAAAATTTTATTATTCAACCTTTCTGCACCTACGTTTTCAGTCTTGCCATCAAAAAATACTGCTTGGGAAATTGACCCGGTATGCTCGGAATCTCGTTAAGGGACAAAGTCCGGATTACAAAAAACCAAAGTCACTGACGTAGTTCAGAAGTGTAGCAGACTGAAGTGGCAGTGGGCTGGTCACATCTGTCGCAGAACCGATGATCGGTGGAGTAGACGGGTTCTCGAGTGGAGACCACGACTCGGCAAGCGTAGTGTAGGACGCCCTCCGGCCAGATGGACCGACGACCTGAAAAAAGTGGCTGGTGGTGACTGGATGGCGAAAACGGGAGATCGGGCCATGTGGCGAACCCTGGGGGAGGCTTACGTCCAGCAGTGGACTGCAATAGGCTGAAATTATGAAAATGATGAATCCCGCACCAAAATAGTAATCTCCGTTCATTGGCAATGGTTTTCTTGTAAAAATGCCTCATGGCATTAAGCGCGCTCATTTGTTACGTGATATAAAGTTTAAATAAAAAATAAATATCGCTAAATTTTGCACTGCAGTATCTCTTGCATACGTTCCATTAAAGCCTACGAAAATCCAGTAGAGTCGGGGATAAGCCCACAGCGACGGACACACGAAACTGCTCCAATAAACATTGAAAGGCCTATTTCGTAGACTTATTGACTAACATGCTTAAATGTTCTAGTAAAGCGAAAGCATAATCCGTATTAACAAAGATCTAGGAGCCTTCCAATGGATAAAAAAATAAATTTCCTGGTAAAAGTCATTTAAGTATTTCGCTGTTTCTGTGGCAGGACCTCAAAAGTATACAGAAAAATATAATAGGTTTTCTTCTAATAAAATATGATGATATAAATTAATCGACCACGATGATCATAATTTCGCTACCCAAAGTTTGTCTGGAAGAGATCACTATTTCTTTAGCGATGAGACCGCCTGTAATTTTACGTGTAATCTGTGTTAGTTTGTATTGATTTCGCGTTGAGGTGTGCAATGATAAAGAATATTATATTCAGTTCTTCTCCGTTTAATTTTATTCTATTCTGTTCTGTTCAATTATATTCTGTTCCATTCTGTTATAATTATATATTCCGATCTATTTTGTTTTATTTTACGCAACAGAACTATTACGGTCTATTTTGATCTATTCTGTTCTACTCTGTTTTATTCTGTTCTATAATCGTTAAAAGACGTTCTTGCCATATAACTATGTCCAAAATGTCTCAACTGACCTTAATGCATTGCTATTTATTCCAATACATAAGCGAGTATACACGCAATACACAGACCTAGATAAACAGTCTATACGCTTATTGTATCGGTCAAAGAGAGCATATAATCGAAGCTACTTATTTCAACTAACTTTGCACATATACGATGCGATACAAACCGGGTGCAAACTTAACGCACCGGTAAGTATCTTTTTGCACAATGGTGAATGCAACTCGTTCCATCGGGACAGACGAGATGTACATACCATTAATGGTTCTATTTGGCAACATGTAGGATTTGGAAATTGCTAGAATCTCTAGAGGTGTTTGTGATGATGTGTTACTGTTACCTCAAATATGCCGAGTTTCCCTATACTGTACCCTTACCATGAATTGGCATTGACTGTACTTGCTAGAGACTACGCAAACGATTTGTATGCAGTAGGGGTGTAACGAATGTTGATTTTTGGAAATTCGCGAATGCGAATACGGACGCGAATATTGCCTATTTTGTCAGTAAAAATAATTCAAACGGAACAAAGAGCGAAAAAACTAGCTTGAAAAATGTTAGTTTCTTGGAAAATTCATCTATATTCCTGATGTAAAAACGTGAAAAGATTGTCTTAGATGAACCATCCTATTTTAAGTAATACAGTAACAAATAAAAAATTAAAAATATAATAGTATAAAATCCTGAACGGAAATAGTTACATATATTATGAACATTACTTGTAACTGAAATAGGACTGGGCCGCAGATATTCTTGCGAATACGATTGCGAATGCGAATATTCCAAAAATTGCGAATATTCGGGAAGGCGAACGCGAATGCGAATATTAGTTACACCCCTAGTATGCAGACTTGTAGTTCTACAAAGTAACCGATAGGGACGCTATACTATTCCCCATACCAATAGTTTACGCTGTCGCTAGCGAGTACAATCACTTTAACTTGTAAGGGTACAGGGGCCCAATTCGAGAATGCCGTTTGAGATATCGCCAAACGTCAAATCTCCATTACATAACATTTATATCGCCATTGAACTGTCATTTAAATGCGATAAGCTTAAAAGTGACATATCTCATCTCAATTTTGGAAATACGAAGGCGATAATGATTGTCAAAAATGTTATTCATTAATATAAATTTCTGTTTTGAACGGAGCGTAACGGACTAATTTCACGTACTACGCGGTCAATTTAAAGTATGCGCCTGTTATTTACCTATGCCGTCACATACAAAGGAAGCGAAAATTTTGCGCGTCCGAATTGACGAAGTTGCGATGTTCTAGGGATATCGCCACTTGTCAAGTAGGCACACGTCAAAAGTGACGGATGGCGATGAAAAGGAGAGATCTCCATTATATCTCTAAAATTGGTCGAATACCCCCCCCCTGATTCTGGCAGCGTTCCAAATACCTACTATAGGTACAGAAGATGGCCCTTCGAGACCATGAACTCATCACGTTCGAAACTTATGTAGATAGATAAATATAAATTGAAAATATCTATCATCCAGGAACAAATATTTGAGATTGTCATACAAACATTTTTGCCCTACCGGGATTCGATCCCACAGGACCGCCGTATCAGTAGGCAACTGCCTATGGGCCAAACGCAAACGACCAGCAAAAAAGAAGGTTATTTTATTTTATTTACTAACGACTTTGTACCTTCTAGTTCAACTCAAAAAACTTAATTACGTCGATTAATTACTTTATACAAGAATACACTAAGAACATTATTATGACTAATCAGGAATTTTAATAAAGGAGAGTTAATTATTTCTTAAGGCAAGCTCTAATCGTAAAACAATAATGCACGCACATTCGCACTTGGGCTTAAATTAGGCATGGTCGTAAAGCCGGCTCCTTTGCGACGTAACGGTCGGTTATTGAAACTTGCCGCACGTGAGCAGAAAACTCTTTGTTTCGCCGCTATCGGGGCTTTCGAACAATGCAATTAACTAAGTATGGGAGTGTAATGTTTTCGGTTTGATTTTACTCAACACGAATGGTATTTTCTTTTAGCAAAAACATCATTAAAAGTGGAAAAATGTTGACTACTTGACATAGGCCTCTCCCAAGGAACGCCGCCTCGGCCGCCTTATTAATATATTTACAACGAAAAATTCGTTCCCAAATAATTCGGCTAGCAGGAAAACCGTGGGGAAAATCTATTTTTCTCCTAGCCTATTATCTAATTTGGAGCGACTGTACTTCTGTTTATGCTATGGATATATTTTTAAGCTAACGCTGCAGTAAGGGCGATAGAAAGGTGCCTGCCTTGGTTGAGACGGAATAAGTTCTAAGTAACGCCAGAAGAGGGCGTGAAATTAAATATGGAATCTTAGTATAATTTTAGGAAGAATAATGATCAGTTATATTAATGCGGTTTTCAAATAAGTAGTAACTTTATAAGTATGGAATATTAAATTTATTATAACTATTAAGAAACCATAACACAACCATTATTGAGCTTAATTTGGGGCTTTACTGATTTGTGTGAGGTTGTCCGATATTTTCTTGTCACTATTTACGCAAATAAACTTTTTAAAATTTCATCGTGTTTCCGGTTTTTTTTTAAGCCAACAATCTAAAAAAGGTGTTGTACAAAAAAGTTCGTATTTATAAAATAGTCGCTTTTGTTTGAGCGGGAAAACTCATGTTTTCCAAACTGGACGGGAAATTGAAAGAGCGGGGTTTCAATTTGTCTTTTAATATTTGAACATTTTTGAGCGTTGAGAGTTAAGCGTGTACTTCAATTATCTCAGTCATTCATCTCAGTCAGTCTTTATAAGCTTTATGAGCGGAACAGATTTCTTGATACTTACCTGGTGCAAAATAAAATTATGTTTTCGTAGTACATTCCTTTATATCATCATTTAATTGATTGTACACTTTAATAGCAATGTTATTAAAACTGTTATTAAATAGTGTGATTTGGCTATTGTGAATTTATTTTTATTTCTTAAATTGATGTTATGAAACTGCAAAGCTCTCGAATTCTTATCCTTACTTATGGAAACATTAATAGCTAGATGGTATAGATATAGTGACATTATTGCAAAACATGTTATTATCAACAATTACATTTCTAACTATGTGTAACTGGTATGTCTTTCGATCCAACAATAAGTCGTAAAGGCTTCTTTTGCATGAGAACGTAATACAGAGTTTATGTTAGTGCTATTGTCCCAAGCTTCTATGCAATGTCTAATAAGTACTGACTATTGAGTTTCTTTCGGCGTTTCTTCTCAACAGTGGTCTCCTCTTGTGAAATACCGGTAGCCGCAGACATAATTACAGACTTGCAGAATAAAGTTCATTATTTCATCATTTCATAATTACCTACCTACATTATTTCATTATTTAATCATTTTACCATTTCATTATTTCACCATTTCATAATTTTTTTATTTCATCATTTCATTATTTATTTAATAATGTTTTTAAAATAGGAGTAGTAAACAGTTTTCAATATATCAATATTGTCGACGTATTAGGCCTGCTGGAGCTGGCATGTTCATAAGAATGATCAAAGCTCCTTGGTTAGTAGATAAAAAAAAAATTGTCGACTGAGGTATAAAGTATCAAGACTACTATACTACCATAGCTTCCGCACATTGTTCGAGATAGAGCACCCGACGAACAATTTGAGGGTAGGTGTGACTCAGCGAAATTAGTATTCCCTTTTTAAAAGAACCATTGATTTAACAAAACCTGCTAATGTACCCATTGTATTCTTTACTATCAAAAGGTCGTAAATTACAGGAAATTGTTAATAAAATACGGCGTTATAATTTTAGTCAGCTAGCACTGCCAGGATTAAAGAACGTCGTATGTCATATGAATATTATCTGAAACGAATGATGTTTTGAAGTTGTGGAACTGAAGAGTATTGTTCTACTCCGGAATGGCGGGGTCTCTAAATAAACAACTTTAATTATTTCAAGAATCCTTTCTTAGATAAGATGTTTTTTTGCAATGTCAGTATAGTCCAGTCATGTTTTATTTTGAGTAGTGGCGTTATGGCTATTATTATAGTCGAGTACCTAAAGTAAAACCAATGTTAATGTGAATGTTGCCTCCGATGTGATTATGTTTACAAAGAAAAATGTTACAACGTAATGAATTATGTATGACAACATTATATTTGTAGTTTTAAGATTAAGTAAACTCATTGAAGATAAAGACGTGTAGTAAATGTGAATTTATATTTTTTTTTTTTCAGGTAAATTCAATTTTTAGAATTACAAATAATAAAATATACAAAATTATTTTAACGATAAACAGCATACCTACACCGAGATACATGTGTATAGATAGATTCAAGTTCAAGATAGGTATCTTTCTTTAAGCTGCATCAAATTAACACCCTGACTCACTCACATTTATAGGTTTAATTGGTGAAAAATAAATAAATAAATCAACCTTTGACAACGGTATCTGTAAAGGTACTGAAACGTCAGGGAGGCTCAAATAATTAATATACGCGATATAATCCGTTTAAATTGTTTTATTTAAATGTGTGACAGTCGCGGAAACCGAAGAAAATATTAAATATTACAGGGACAATCTTACGCAAATCGACCTAGTCCCAAATTAAGCAAAGCTTGTACTATATGTACTAGACGACGATATTCCTTCTGAGTACACTTCCTAGCGACAGTGATTTACGACTATTCTTTTTGTTTATATCTTGATATAAATAAATATTAAAGGACAATAAATATCAATCAATCAATATGTTTTTATGAAATCAAAAAGAAGCCTTTAAACCCTAATTAAAACTCAATTTATAAATAAGTAAATCTTGCAGGTAGCTAATGAAAATTGCCTCAATTATAAACCGCGACTCTGTTCGCGGCATATCGATCCCGTAATTGCACATTCAGTGTCCTAGTTCCCGCGAAATGGAAATAGTTAGTTCATAGGTATATCGCGGATATTAAAAAAACTGCGTTTTTACGCCCGACCGAGGCTGAAAGTTACTCAAAGGGAAATGGAGCGAGATGCTTGGAGTTCCCTTGCAGGATCGAATCCAAAATGATGAGACACGCAAGAGAACCAAGGTTGTAGATATAGCTCAGACAGTCGCCAAACTTAAGGCGGTGGGCGGGGCACATTGCTCGTAGAACCGATGGCCGTTGGGGCAGAAAGTTTTTTGAGTGGCGACCGCGGACTGGAAGACGTAGCGTGGGAAGGTCCCCAACAAGCTGGACCGAATCTACCTTTTGTGTCCACTTTTCCATATCCAGTTCGTTTTCTCAGCTTAGTTACACTAATACGAAACATAAGAAAAAGTAACAAAAACTGGGAAAAAAATGTCTGCTTTGTTAGGTCTACGCCCTACATAATGGACAAAAGTTACAAATCTGAGAAAAAAAATATGTCAGCTTTTACTTAGTATGTATATATTTTCTGCATTTCACTCTACTGCGAGAAACTTTAAAAATAAGTGTTTAAGCTTGAAATTGACGGTATTATTGTGACTGCACATATTAGTCTTAACTTAACAGGTCAACCATCCGTCTGGCTTCTAATTCTAAAAGGTCTCATAAACCAATGAAATTCTTAGGCAGATGTCATCTTTTCGAGTGCAACTAATTTTGAATGACCAACGGTATAGCACGTGTGTTCACAAATAATACTTGCACCTTATTATTAAACGTCTTAAGTCTCTTGATTTCTAATGCATTTCTTTCCTTTTTGACTTGTAAAAAACGATGACCCTTCGTTGTAAAAATGTAAAAGTCTCTACGGTTTACCAAAGCGTTTGGGACCTTTTTGAAATGAGACCCTACAATTGACCCTAACTGTGTCTGTTTTGTTCTGCTTGCGCCTAGTTTTACAGATATGGTACTAATTCGGCGGCAATCGGCAGCAGTGAGAGGCCATAGTGAGGAAGACAGAGCGCTCGGACTTCTCGCTCCCACTTATGTCCACCGCTTGCCGCCGAAGCCGCGGCCGGCGGAATAATATCACACTAATATTATCCGATCTATCACGAAATCTCTCACCTCAAAGACTTGGGCAATCGAAAACAGTCAAGGTGAAGTCGTAACTGACCTACAGGATATATCCGAGACGTGGAGGGTTTATTGCCAGTCGCTTTTCCTGGACCCACTATCGGAGAATTTTATAGCAATCAAACCTACCAAAAAGGAGATGGAACCTGATATACTTAAATCGGAAATCAGAGCTGCTATTCATCATCTGAAATGTGGCAAAGCCGTAGGAGGAGATTCTATCCCGATAGAAACGATCAAGGCTATGGGAGAACAAGGCGTAACTATTTTTCACTGTATATGTAATAAGATTTGGCTAACTGGAGAATGGCCCAAAGACTGGGCACATACAATCTTTGTACCTTTACATAAAAAAGGTTCAACAAAGAAATGTGGCAATTATCGACTCATAGCCCTAATTTCGCACGCAAGTAAAATCTTATTACATATCCTAAATGAGAGACTGAAGACCTTCCTTTCAAAGGAAATCGCCCCGGAACAAGCTGGTTTCGTAAAAGGAAAAGGCACTCGAGAGCAAATCCTCATAGTGCGCCAAATAGTCGAAAAAGCGAGGGAGTTCAACAAACCTACATATATCTGTTTTGTTGACTTTTCGAAGGCATTCGACTCGGTGAAGTGGCCACAACTTTGGAAAACTCTCCTGGACATGGGAGCGCCAAAACATCTCATACACATACTGCGACGGCTGTACGACGACGGAACGGCTTCGGTTAGAACTGACGAAGTCGTTTCAGGCAGTTTCCACCCCAGCGCAGGAGTCCGACAGGGTTGTATAATCTCGCCCCTTTTGTTCAATATATACACTGAACTCATCATGAGGATCGCTTTGGAAGACTGGACGGACGGTATCCCAATTGGTGGGCTGAGGATCTCGAACCTGCGTTATGCAGACGACACCACCCTGTTCGCAAGTAGTGCTGACAATATGGCGGCATTGCTTTATAGAATGGAGAGCGTCAGTTTAGAGTTTGGCCTGAGGATTAACCGCAGCAAGACCAAAATGTTGATTGTCGATCGTGCAAACTACAATTCGCCCGAAGTTACAGAAATTGCGAATTGTGAAGTAGTACAGTCATATATCTACTTGGGGGCATTGATCACAAACAACGGAGGCTGCGTAGATGAGATCAAACGACGTATGGCGATTGCGAGGTCTGCTATGGACAAGATGAAAAGGGTTTGGAGGAGCCGTAATATCACAAGGACCACTAAAACCAGGCTTGTTAGAACCCTCATATTTCCCATATTCCTGTATGCTGCTGAGACATGGACATTAAGGGCGGCAGAAGAGCAGAAAGTCAATGCACTGGAGATGTGGTGCTGGAGACGGATGCTTGGTGTATCGTGGACTGAGTTCCGGACCAACGTCTCAATTCTTGAGGAGCTTGGAATTAAAGAGCGTCTGCTCTCTGTCGTCAGATCCCGCATCCTCAACTTCTTTGGACACGTGTCTCGGCGAGACGGAACGTCCATAGAACGCCTCGTTGTTCAGGGGAGAGTGGAAGGTGTCAGAGCCAGAGGAAGATCGCCGATGAGATGGACCGACCAGATCAAAGCCAGTGTGTCGGCTACCGTCAATGAATGCTCACGGAAAGCGGCCCTACGGGATGAATGGCGACGTGTCGTCAAACGGGTCACTCAGAACTCCACAAATACATAATGGCCACGACCACTCTGTAAAGAGTGTAACGAAGAAGAAGAAGAATATTATTAAGGAGAGCAATGGAGAGGGTTATGCTCGGGTTTTCTTTGCGAGATCGAATCAGAAATGAAGAGATCCGTAGAAGAACCAGAGTAACCGACATAGCCCGAAGGATAGCAAAACTTAAGTGGCAATCAATGGGCAGGGCACATCGCTCGTAATTTAACCCACGGCCGCTGGGGCCATCGAGTTCTTGAGTGGCGACCACGCACCGGACGACGCAGCGTGGGTAGGCCCACAAGGTGGACTGATGACCTGGTGAAATTCGCTGGAGTCCGCTGGATGCAGGAGGCGCAGGACCGGTCATGGTGGCGTTCTCTGGAGGAGGCCTATGTCCAGCAGTGGACGTCCTTTGGCTGATGATGATGATGATGATTATTAAGGCGAAATTTTGTGTCGTAATGTTTATTACGTCTTCACGCTCAAACGGCTGAACCAATTTTGATAAAATTTGGCATGGTGGTAGCTGACACCTTGTTACACAAAAGCTACTTCTTATCCCGAAGAAATGAAGTGTTCCCGTCAGATGAGCGAATAAACGCGGAGCGCAGCTAGTGATTGATTATAAATATTACGTTTCTTTTATCTTCTCGTGTATAAAGTAATTTGGGGTGTATGTATACATCATTAACGTTTGATGAACAACTGGTTTCGGATTGACATTTTAATGGCGGTTTGTGGGGTGAAGTGTATTGGCTTATTTTATTGTCAAACTGTAATCTGGGCCCCCTATTAATATTTTACCGGTTTTAAGTTAGGGCATGAATTCGACTCTCTGGTCGAATAAAAACCATATGTTTTTTTTTTGAGTTCTGTGCCCAAAGGGTAAAAATGGGACTCTATTACTAAGCCTCTATTTTCCGTCCGTATGTCTGCCCGTCTGTCACCAGGCTGTATCTCATGAACCGATAGATAGACAGTTGACATTTTCGCTATAACAACAAATACTAAAAACAACATAAAACTAATATTTAAGGGTGCTCCCATAATTACAACAAACGTGATCGGTTGCATTAACTTTGCGCTTCATTTGTATCCGGCGCCATACATACCAGGTGCAAACTTAACCCGGTCAGTTAAGATGGGAAGTGTTTGTACGGAACCCTCGGGTGTGCGAGTCGGGCTCGCACTTGGCCGGTTTTTACATTACGTGCTTATAGTGAGGAAGCACTCTTACTAATTCTAAGAATAATGATACTGATAAAAGCAATGATAAGTCCATAACTAGAACAACCACCTATACAAAATATTCAAATACATATCGACATTCACCGAACGAAGGAAGGTGATAAAAAGTATGAAGTTCCGAATGACTTACAACTTTATCATATTAAAGACACACGTGTCAAACTTCAGGGTCACAAAGTAATCTACTTTGGCTGCACCTGATTAAGAAAGCACATACGAAAAGTACGAAAAAAAATGTATGCAAATACAACTTGAGCCTAATGTATTTGACATTGAATTCATGTTTTTTGAACGTTAATGGCAGTTAGTGCCTTTTGGTAAACGAATACGGAATACGTGACTGTTACATAAGCATGTTTGAGGTTAAAGTTAAGGTCATTCTTAATTGTTTTTTACTGTATAGTCAAATACATGTAGATTAAATTACAGAATGGGTAGGTACGATTGATGCAAGGTGTTTAAACCAAATCACCTACGTTATTAATCTCAAGTTGTAAATAAACACATTGACAGATAAAACTGTAAATGAAATGTCTTCACATAAAGATACCCACGACAGTAGGTACATGATATAATTATTCTATAGGTTATTATTACGAAAGCGAAAATAATCGCTATCAAAAAGTGGTAAATTACTTAAGGCTTATTTTGTTAAAAATAAATAATGTGTGAAAATTGTATTTCCTAAGTTTAATCAAGGTAAGTATAACTAAAATAGGCCGCTAGAAAGTCACTCAATTGAAAAGTATTATATACTTTTTAATGTAAGTATGTATGACCTTACTACTATGTCAATATAGCTAAACATATTTTTATATGGGCCTCATAAGAAGGCTCAAAGTTACTCAAAGGGAGTGAGGTATGCTCGGAGTTTCCTTGCTTAATCGAATCTGAAATGATGAGATAAGCATGAAAACTAAGGTTGTAGATATAGCTTTCACGGTCGCCAAACTTAAGTGGCAGTGGACGGGCACATTGCTCGTAGAACCGATGGCTGTTGAGGCAGAAAGGATCTTGAGTGGCGGCCGCGGACCGGAAGACGCAGCGTGGGAGGCCCCCAACAAGGTGGACCGACAGTGAGAATCACGGGTATAATTAAGTCGAGGGCGATGCAAGATCGATCGTTGTGGACAACTTCGGGAGAGGCCCTTGTCCAGCAGTGGATGTCTGTCGGCTGATATGATGATGATGATTTCAATATGGGCAACTGCATACTTTTACCTGACTACGAATAAAAAAGAGCTTTGGACTTTATCTTCTGCATGAGATAGAAGGCACTTTATAATTAATATAAACAATAAATACTGAGAGGAAAATATTGTTCACAGGAATATTTGCAGTCTCAACCCCAGAGCGACACCTTCACGGGTTACTACTAACCACACAGAAGTTGAACCCACGTGTTCCAATTCCGACCGCGCGACAGATTAAACACTTAAAACAAACAGAGCTAAGCGTAACCCCAATCACCGGGGCAAACAAGCCTTATTTGACTTACAATAATTCAGTTAGCCTGTGTTCCCATGCTCCCATTGCCAGCCGCGATGCATCGGCCGCATCACGATAACTATCGCGTTGTCACGAACCAATTCCGCCCGATACGCTTCTGGACACAGAATACTGACAGAAGGTTCACTTAGACTTTCCAAAGAGCTTAAATGATCATTATGTTGTATCGATGCAAAGTAATTTAAGGAAATCGACTTTTGCATTTAGAGCATTTGGAACGTCACAATGTCTCCCGTCACACGAGCTCGAGATATCATTATTTGTGCGTAGGTACAACTATAGTCTCAAATGTAGGGTGCTAAGACGGTTTTATTATTAGAAGGTACATATCTTGCCCTTAACTTTCCCTTGCTCCACCAAACGTTCCATGGAGTCCTCGCTACGGGTGATTTCATTGTGCCCGAAGAACTTAGAGATTCGTACGCTACACAAACGACTCTTTAATGTTGAGTTCTTTCATGATCGAAACGTTTTTTTGGTGCGCAGTCCACGGAGTTCTGAGCATGCGTCTCCAGCACCACATTTCCAGTGCGTCAATCTTGTGCCGGTCTCACATCTTCAGTGTACATTTCAGCTCCGTACAGAAAGATTAGAAAGAGCAGGCACCTCATCAATCACACCTTTGTGTTTCTGCTTATTCTGCGGTCCTTCCAAATCTTTGTTAATTTTCCACCGAGGATAATCACGGCGCAACGCCTCCGAATCTCGTCGTTGCAGCCTCCAGCGTTGGTGACTCCAGAAGGTTCACTCAGTCTTTATCCCAAAACAAAATTACATGATACAACCATGGTGTCAATACATTCAGGGAAACCAATTTTGTGATTTCCATTGTTACTCACTCTTTTGTTAAAAAGATAAAAAGAGTTCCCTGGATTTTTCGGACAATCCCACCATCAGATTCTGAATTTCTGACCTGATAACAACGGGATCAAACAGTAAAAAATTTAAAATTTATAATTTGTTAAGAATCGAGATGTAAATATTACACTAAAATGCAGATTTAACACGATTTGGTATAAACGTCAGTAAAAACAATATCAAACAAAACTGTCGGAACTGCAGGTCATTTGAAGTGAGCCTTCTGATGGTACTCTGTGACTCGAGTGATAGGCCGTGACCTTTGTACCGTGAGTCTAAGTGTGAAACGTCATGTCTGACCAGCGGGAAGCACCTTCCTTCTCAACCAAAAAGCCCTAAGCGACGTGATTTTACAAGCCAATCATGTCATTCCGCAATAGAAGAAAGGCGTCAGTTGATGCTGCTGCCTTTCTCATCTGAAACGACTTAAGCGACGATATCTTCTCAGTAAATAGTGTCATTTTGTGACAGAAGGCGTGAGTTGACCAATGCTGAACAAATTTTGTTAATGCTGGAGAAAATACTCAGATGCCGGGCGTCGATCAAACGTCATGTTGAAACAAATATCTGATTTGGTTTGTGGTTTGACCCTGACAGTCATTCGGCGTTATGGTTATTATAGTTCTGTGTTATGGGATGAGATGCGTTGTTTAACCGACTACAAAGTAATAGGTTTTCATCTTGGTCATTTAATAATACAACACACATCTTTGTGTCCTGGATCCCCACACGATTTGACGCATTAGACGTTCCTGTTAAATTGTTATTTTTTGGAAAAAATCACATGGGGTATGAAAATTTTGAGTGTGACAATTTGATTTATATTTGCATATAGCTAATTGAGCGATCTCTCAGCAATAACACAGACATATTCTTGTGACTCAATCGGGAATATCGAGTTTATTGGGCCGCATTCGGTGACATCAAATTTAAGTACAGATCTCTCGAACATTTGACATTATAACCTAACAAGTGTCGGTCCGGCCCAGGGATAGTGGCGCTACAAACAGCATTCATACGGCAATAATGAGCATACGTCATGTATTTGCATTAGTAAACCTCACTAGCGATTTGTCAAGGATTTGCAATTAACCAAATTCAAAACATATGTTCTCAATCCTCCGTTCTTGCGAAATAAATACTGAATCCTATTAAAAAAACTTGACTTTCATCACCGTGGATAGTTTTGGCTTTATTATACAAAAACTACTTGAAATTTGTGGAATATTTAGTCGCGTTTACTCTTTGCATCAGTGACATTAACTGACTTTCAACGTCAGTTACCAAAAAACTGAAGTTGCCAGTTTGTGTAAATGAGTACCACAAAAAATCCACAATAGGGGGTGGGTTGAAAAACACGCTGTTGGGCTATAAAAACATCAAATGTAGCCCCTGAAGGAATAACGAAACTCCTACACAAGCAAAATCAGTAGTTTCTAAGACAAACGTTACGTAATTTTCCATTGAAATCATTTCTCAAATTTATAAAAGAAATGGTATAAAAGGATTTCAATTGGATGGTCTGCTCGATTTCTTATCTATCCCGGGACACCGGGCAATCATGCGGCTAACCGTGAAATCCACTGATAGGACCATCCCGGTATCGATAGCAGGTACCGATACTGGATACCGAGACCCAATATCTTCAATAAATACCAAACTTATCTCACCAACATAAGGTTTAAACTATAAATGGAGCTGTAAAAGTTCGACGTAGGTTTTGGAAATGTATTTAGTGATTAGGGATAAGAACTGCTTTTGACAAGGATTAAAACTATTAAAAGTGGGATCGAAAAATATCTTGAAGATATTATGGCAGAGGTCACTTTATGAAACTTATTAAATAATTTCAATGATTCTTAGTAGATTTCTTGATTGTTTTTTGCATCGCCTACTTATCTCAGACTTTCCAACTACCCAAAAGTATTTTTTTACGTCATAAGGGGCAAACGAGGAAAGAGGGTCACAAGTGCGTTGCCGGCCTTTAAGTTGTTTGGAAGAGGTTACTCTTTCTTAAGATCACCTGGTTTCCCTTCATTGTAATGCTATGGTGTTACCTGTGTTTGTATTGAAATAGAAATAAGTCAATGTCTATAGAATTAGGACTCAGATACCTATAAGTTTGTCCTTTATGGGTTTGTGTAAATGAGTTCCCTCATTACTTTGTTACAGCAAAAATACCTGAGCAACAATTAACTGTCTAGACACACATTACATGACAAGGAATTACTTAATGTAAACGATAACGTAATGCATATTTAATTTAAGTCAATTAAGCGTTACGTGAATCATCAACTGATGAAAAATTCTTTATATTTAAAATGTTTTTATCCCACGATTACAAAGAACGCTGTAATACAAATAAAACAGTAGCGCCGTTTATACGTCAACTAGTGTAAATTTACTGTGAACTGATAAGAGTTTCTTGTTCTTTGATATAATTAACTATACCGCTATTAATTATATATGAATATGAGCTGTTCAGAGAATTAACAACTGTAGTAGGTATTCCTTTATTGATATGAAGTAATCGAGCCATTGATGTTTATGATTTCCGCATAATTAAAGACAATTTGACGTTCGACGCTGACACCAAGAGATCTTGCCATAGTTTCTCTAATTTAGCGATATGCTTTTTTTGAGACATGACTTGAACTGTATCAGGACTGGTAAGCCTTCACTATCAGTGAGTCGGATTATGTGTACAAACCCACTAACAGGAATGTAATTGCGCCACAGGAGTGCAGTACATATTGCATACGCAGTAGAAATTAAGGTAACTTGCTATGTCTAATCGTCTAACTCTGCTATAATGACGTAAGTATCTGACTTTAGGAGAAGCCTATAAGCTAGTAAGCCTTTTGACCGATCAAGAAGAATATTTTATACGTCACGTTGTCAATGCGATTAATTCGAAAGTAATTCACGAATTGGATGTAATACAGTATGCGGTTCTTCAAGAGGGGAGTACATAGGTTCTTAAAGGGTCGGCAATGTGGGTGTGATGCTCCTGGCGTCGCAAGCGTTCATAGGCGGCGGTAACTGATTAACTCAAGCGGACCGCATGCTTGTTTGTCAGCGTCGAAGTATAAAAACAAATTGACACAGAATAAAACATTGCAGTAGGTTATATGAACGCGTGCCTATTTGGTACGGACAAATGTAGAAGGTGGAGCTGGTGCCCGTCTTGATATAACACCAGAAGTATCTCATAAACATTTCGTCCTCATTTCTAGGAATTGCACGAACGCTAGATCACCAAACAGCTGTGAATGTTATTGAAGTTATAATCGTTGTTTTCTTTGGACACTCCTGATATTGATTTCAATGATGTTAGTTCTGCATACGGTTGTTCTGATACTAGAGGCGTATTCAAACTAACGTTTATTTTAGGAATTGAACGTTTCATGTGCGATCTTAGGCAATCTTGTACGTAATAAAGGGTTCTGTAGAAAACGCTAATAGTCGACATAACTGGAGTTTTCAAAACTTACGCACCGTGTCCAGGTCTTATTAAATCTAAAATCAACGCCATGGTTCCTCAGAACTAATTTCCCTGTCTATATAGTTTCTGACTTCTCCCTACTGACCCATTTGGATTGATCACCCTTTATACAGGGTGGAACAGATCGAAGGACTTTTTAAGCAAGCTAGGAATTGTTCAGACGGAGTAATAAATTTTTCACCAATGAACTATGTAAATATTTCCATCCATTTTTGATATATACAGTTTGTTAAACATAAATTAGTGTAAAAATCTGCACATATCAAACCTAGCATATTTTGAATATTTAAGTTAAAGACAGGTGTCAATTTAAAATGTAAATAAAACCTTTGAATTAGTAGGGTTGTCATTGTCACTGATATTAAAATATTTTATTTTGATGACTTACTTTTACTTTTAAATCCAGCTTTTCAATTATAATAATATGTCGATTGTAGATCACTCAGATGACAGTATCCCGTCAGCCCAGTCTTTACAAATATTCCACCCAGTATACATATAAACCTAGCTGCATATACTAAGCAGTTAACTCACCAAAAGCTTAGTATTACCGTGTTCTCTTGGAATGGTGGCCTCTTACCAACGCTCAAACACATTCAAATATATCGTAATAGTTAAACATACATGCTCCAGTTTTAATACAGGAAATGATTTACTCTGTAGCTCACTTCCGTGGCTTGGTTAGACAAATAGTTTTATTCACAGAGATGAAGCGAATGATTGAAATTGATCTGTTAAGAAGCGCATTTAGTATTGGGATTTCATGTGTATTTATACTAGCCCGCCCACAACTTCGTTCGTATGAGTAATAAAAGACATAACCCTCCTTTTGGTCTATCATAGTGGGTAAAAATCATGTGAGGATACCCGGCAAAGCCATCCGTGTATCATGATGAATATATGTTCCCGTCCAGCTGTTTCGGCGTGATGAGGGTTATCATCATCAGTCGCGTTCACTCTTGGCAGAGTGGTCGTGGTTGGCAATGGTGCCCACATTTGGGTTCTCGTCCTCATCCTTCTCCTGACAGACAGCAGCTCTCGCGATGCATCTGCATTTCACCCGGTTGTCTGCGAAGCGAGTGCACTGCACCATAGAGCTCCGTGTGGTTTTTTTAATAAGGTCGGTGCAGTGAGTCGGTGATTGGCCTCGTCCTCTTTTGCCTTCTATCTGGCCCTGGACTACCAATATTTTCATGAAATTCTTATTTCGGGAGATGTGGCCAAAGAACTTCAGGAGGACGAGGCTATAGAGACACATATTCAAAAACCTTTGAAATGCAGAAATGTCTAAACGTAACATTTTTGCAGTTTTGTATTAAAACCATAAACTCTAGTTTGGTTTCAATATAATCCAGTAAAAGATATTTTTTATTCATCTCAGTAAATGTTTGATAATAATAAAATGACGATAAATATTCCATGCATTTCTAAGGTTGGATTCAACCAAACATTTATTCCAAGAACGCTTACTTTCGGAAAGTAGTGTCAAGTTTATATGTTTAGATTATGCATTATACGTGTAATAAATGTTTGGTTAAATCGAATCTTGAATAGAAGATAGGTTAGGATGAGGTCTGAATTTAAGTAACTAATAAAATCTGTAAATACGATACAAAGATGACATGAAAAATTTGCCACCTTAACGGACTAGAAGCGATATCTCTTCTATGTACTTAATTATCAAATTAGGGACGAGTGCGCTAGCCAATTGAGCCAAAGGCGGATGTTAAGAGACATGACAAGAGATATCGGTTCAAGTTCGATAAGGTGGCAAATTTTTCATTGTGTTTCATCTTTGTAACGTATCTATAGCATAACAGTAATGGATACACTTAAAAATATAATTTACTAGCTGCACCGCACGGTGTTACCCGCTCATGCACGAGAACACAATTTTTTTTCGGGAGAAAAAGAAGCTTATGTGTTAATCCAGGGTGTCAGCTACCTTCATACCAAAATTTGTCAAAACTGGTCCAGCCGTTTGAGTGTGAAGAAGTAACAAACACACAAAAACACACTCACAAACTTTCACCTTTATAATATTAGTGTGATGACAATCATGGTAGTGCAACACAATACAATACAATACAAAATGCTTTATTGCACACCAAAAAAGTTTACAAAATCAATACAAAACAATAATTTTAGTAACGGTAGACAACAGGCGGTTTTATCGCTAAAGAGCAATCTCTTCCAGACAACCTTTAGGTAGTGGAGTTGATTAGTATAAATCACACAATGAGTAGGTGATGCAGAAGGGGAAGGGAGAACAAAATAATTATCAACAGATAAGCAAGTAAACGTATCAATTAGTGACCGACCGAAGTTTCGGTTTCGGTTTCGGTTTCGGCCAGTTTCGGCCCCAAAATCATGTTTCGGCCAAAGGTTCGGTTTCGGCCAAAAAACAGCCGAACCTTTCGGCCGGGCCGAAACTTCCAACATCGTACTTTCGGGTCGCGTTCGGTTAGCGTCGGGTGCGCTCGCCAGTCGGCACGGTTGGCAATATGGCGTCGCTCGTCTGACTCTGCCGGCCGCTGAATCACTTTGCTCAGTGAGGTGACGTTTGTGTTTGTTCCCCGAATAAATATTAAGTATTGACCGAGCGAGCAAAGCATTTCCGTTATGCCCGGACGTTTGGATGTCCATGCGCTTACCGGCTGTTCTTGCTTTAATGTCGAATTTCTCAATCGATTCTCATGAAATTTTGTGAGTATGTTCGATAAGTATACCGGCGTCCCAAGACTATGGGACACCAAGGGAAAGTACCTTACATATCGTAGATAGGATATTTTGCTGAAAGAAGACTTTATATTATTTTTAAAAGTTAGTAATTCTGCATTTAAAGATTTTCTAAGAATTACTTGCTTAATAGTTTGTCGGCGGCAAAAAATAGGTTTCTTGAAATTTGACTCAAACATTTTACGTTGTTCCTTTCTTTTAAGATACTATGTTACTCAGGAAGAATTATGTTATGTCCATTCTTTCGATTGACAGCATAAAAATGGGGGATTTTTATTTCACATTTAAGTTGGTTCTTAGAAAATCTTTAAATACAGAATTGCTAACTTTTAGAAATAACAAAGTCTTCTTACAGCAAAATATCCTATCTACGATATTTAAGGTACTTTCCCTTGATGTCCCATAGTCTTGGGACGCCCTGTATAGTATTTTTTTGACGATTCAGTTTTTCAAAATTTTCAAAATAGCGGATAGGAGGGGTAAAATCATCACTACTTAATTTTATTTTTGTTATGAATTTGTCATCTCATATTGTAATTCTTAACACTTTTCTTAAATTTACAAACAAATTGACGGCGATATTGGTTTTTTAGGATAAAAGTGAGGAGGTTTACTTCTTTCATGAAATGAATTTAGAATTCGTCATTGTTGCGTGTATGTAATAAAATAAGTACGTTTGGGTTAGCGTCACGAGACCACCTGATTGCAATTATAATAATTTAAACTCAATCAATTATTTTGTTGCTTTGTTTTTAAACTTGTTTTATTTCATACTATCTACAATTAAAAGATCGCTGCCTCAGTACAGTATAACAGCTGTTAATGCTACATTAATTTTTTTTGGGTAATTTAATTCGAACCAAGACCAAGTGTCAATGTTAAAATATCAATTGAACAAAAGTGAAACGTGAGTTTGTTGTGTAATTGCTGAAATTTGTACTTTTTTACCTTTTGCACCCCCACTCCACTCTATATACATCTTCACTTTCATGAAATTTCTCTAATCGACAAAAAGAATCTATATATTCTTATAGAACCTACTTACAAAACTTCATGAGAATCGGTTAAGAAATACGACCTCCAGGCGAGAACACCCCAAAAAGCATCCAATCGTCCGCACATACGATACGAAAGAATTTTGGGCCAAGCTGAAACTGAAACGCTTTGCTCCATCGGTCAATTATACCAGCGACATGTTTCATTGTATTCGTATTAGATCTAGAAAGAACGACCCGCTTTTATACAACGTTTTACTTACGTTTATAAAAGGTTCGGTTTCGGTTTCGGTTTCGGCCGAAACTGTACTAATCAGAACCGAACCTTCGGTTTCGGTTTCGGCAGAAAAACGTGATTCGGTCGGTCACTAGTATCAATAGATATACACATACATGCCTGCTAACCCACCGCCAAACAGCAATGTTCGCATTATTGTGTTCCGGTGTGGGGGTAAGATAGCCGGTGAAATTACTAGCATAGAGGCATTCTCTCTTCGTCCTCCGGGTAGGCAAGCACTTGTGACTCCTCTGGTGTTGCAGGTGTTTATGGGCGACGGTTATCGCTTTCCATCAGGCGATACGTTTGCTCGTTTGCCCCCTATGACATTAAAAAAAAACATAAATAGATATATATAAACCTACTTAAACATACATAAATATAAATAAAACAAGACAGATAAGGAACACATAAACAGTCAGAGGCAAACGAACGAAGGCAGTTTCACAAATCACACCATCAATTTTATTAATCGAGAGATAAATAGTATTCTTTTATTTTATTTTTAAAGATCGCTGGCGTTTCAGCACTCCGCAATTCTACTGGAAGCGAATTCCATAGCAAAACGCCATATTCTTCATAATTTAAAAACTGACATATCTCGTAAATCATTCTGAAGAACATACCAATATTCCTTTCGAAATACCGACCCATATCCGGAACTTCCATTTAAAGGTAGCCATGCCCCAGGATAATGAAATCGTCATAGTTTCCCACATTTTTTGTCCCGCTCGTGACAGAGTTTCCACAGTGATTTATCCCGGCTCAGATTCCCATAACCCAATTTATTTCCCTTTATTGAGGCGTTTTATTGGAGTTTTTACAAGAATAATGCGGCGTCGGAGGGAATTTTGTTTGCTTTCTGATTCCGGTGTCACCGGAGTGGAACAATGAGGATAGATGGAAGTGCTTCCAAAGTTTTGCTTGGTTAAGGATTCTCGCTTTAGATCTTCTGTAGTCTATGACGGTGGCGCGCAAATTTATTTTCCAGAAAAAAACCGTTACACACAAGTTTCAATTTATTACAAATCGGCCAAGTGCGAGTCTGAGAGTCTGACTCACGCACTGAGGTTTCCGTACAAATATTTATCCCATCTTAACTGGCCGGGTTAAGTTTGTAGTTTTCATGAGATACAGCCTGGTGACTGATGGACAGACAGATAGACAGACAGACAGACGGACGACCCTAAATGAATGCCGCCAGTCGTACAAAAAATATAATTATGAATTTGTGCATTACAATTGTCATGTTCTTGACTAAATTTTATTTTGCCATTAGAGCTATTTGTAAAAAAATACTAAAAATTCAAGATTTTATGAGATCCATACAGGTAATAAGGGAATTAGGGAGTATTATGATACACCACTGGCAGCACAGAAACGGATTGACAGAACCAACCAACCAATCATAACGTGATGACGTCGAAAGTTCCGGCTGTCATTCCGGAGTAGCATACCTTGTTTTCTTATACCATTATTAAAACTAACCGAGTCGTCGATTAAGTATATTATACCCTTCTAAAGAATGTTGCGCGCTGCTGCCAGTTTCATAACACCTCTTTAAGAATTGCAAGAATGTAGTCTTAACAAAAAGCTCTCCTATGCCTGCAATAGGAAACGACTAGATTTTTATACTGGAATTTGCCACTAGTTCTTGTAGGTTTTTGTGGATTATCAGTGCAATAACCACATTTTAGAGATAGGTATGTTTAATGTGATCAGGTACAGATACAAAGTATACTTTGAAATCGAAACTTTTGGTCTATGTGAAATAAACGTAATTATAGATTAAGTATAGCGTAATGACAAGAACTTTAAGTTTAATGTTACCATGTCGAATCTCGTTGAATAAATTTCTGTAATATTATATTATACACAAACTGTGTAACATGTAATAGATTTTTCTGACTGCTTATTCGTGAGTTTGGCTAATTCTAGTTAGATACTTACGACACAGGCTCAGGGACCCCAAGTGGATCTTGGTCTCTATCACCAAGCTATGCCATCCTTTTCTATCTTGTTCTGCTTGTCAACATCTGAATTTCGTTGGCCCAGCGCTCAACCGTTCATTAGGGCCTAGGTAGATTTTGTTAATAATAAATAAATAATAGATATTCAAGAAGAATCTTACACAAATTGACCTAGTCCCAAACTAAACAAAGCGTATACTATGGGTACTAGACGACGATATATATAGAATATTAATAGATAACAGGACACACACATCACACAAAATATTTGCTCTGGCCGGGATTCGAACCCAGGACCGCTAACTCAGTAGGCAGGTGTACTAACAAACTGCGCCAAGCACGTTTATCGGCACATGCTCCTCTTCATTCTCTTTAAATGACCAATAATAATTTGGCAGAACTTCTATTTTACTCAAAACTTAAGTTCAAAGGCTCCACTTAAAAAATAATACAGAATTATGTTTAATCAAAAGTGTAGGTTATTCATAAGAAGGACACAACGATCAGCAAGCAACGAGTTGTCCAGAATTATTGAAAATATTGTAGGTTATACTGAGTGGGTTCTATTTTTGCAACCATAATTATTATAAAGTTCAAGTTAAATGTCATTGATAAAGATATGTAATTAGTTTGTTAACCGACTTCAAAAAAGCAGGAGGTTCTCAATTCGAACTTTTTTTTTTTGGATGTGTGTTACTCGATAAGAACCGTGAACCGATTTTCAATTTTTTTTTTTATTGAAAGACTATAACTCCGAGTTGGTCCCGTTGGCACTAAGTCGGGATCTGATGATGGAATCTTGGAGAAATCGAGGGAACTCTTCAAATGTTATAGGGACATGTACGGCGCTTTCGGTAAATTATTGATAAAGTCAAGAATTTACATTCAGTAAATAGGATTTGGTGTAAGGAAACTGATGATGAACACCACAGATGGCCAATAGAACTTTTATATGAATCACTAAAAAGCAAAAAAAATAATATTTTTAGCAAAAAAAAGAACCGACTTCAGTAAAACTAAAAAGACAAAAATAACCCGTTCAAGTACAGATTACATTTGACTCACCCTTCGAAGTCGGTGCCAAACCTCGCGTTGACTATAATATATAAATATAAGAACTGAGTGGTTTGGGATCGACTTCGAAGGGTGAGTCAAATGTAATCTGTAGGTACTTGAACGGGTTATTTTTGTCTTTTTAGTTTTACTGAAGTCGGTTCTTTTTTTTGTTGAAAATATATTTTTTAAATGTAAAATGTTATTTGTTTGCATAATACATAACTATATCTTCTTCTTCGTAAGTATCCGTTTAATTTACAGTTATTATACATTCTAAAACATTTTTTTCTCTTGATCTATTACAACCAACTGCTATCTCCGATGTAGCGTAGAATGCTCCAAAGTAATATTCAAACATAGGTAACTATCGCATTTTAAATGAATCGACAGTTTAGTGACAGCATGTTTACTTATCATTTAAACGAAAAAGGGCAGCGTCAGTTGCGTTACGAAAGCCCGTCCATTCCATCGACTGGACAATGTAGAAAAACTTTAAACCTGACCGCTATTGAAAGCATGTCACACCATATGCTGTGACTGCATGCGTTTGAACTTCGAAAACTATAACAAAAAATCAATAACGCTCTCCGGACCGTGTCCGACAGAAGGTCACTAAATACACCTCTAACTAGTTACGAATATGTATTGTAAATCTCCTTTATAGCTCCCATAGTGTATCCATGACGGTTGAAATATGACTTGGGAGTTGGGAGCGCTTCTACCTGGAAAAGGGACCGTGATGGTCTCCGATTGTCGGCAAGCCGAAATTATCTTGAACCTTTTTTATGACCAGGCTTTGAGAAATGAGTGTTCTTCATTGCAGAAACAACAGACTAACGGTTATCCGACGTTTGGTTAACTACAAAAGTTTTTGCCGTCGGCAATACAAAAGGTTCTGGCCATCTTTGTTCTTTAACAAACCACAAAGTTTATTAGTAATAAATGAACACATTTTAAACTACTTAATGATGGGGAATGATGCTCGTAAAACAAACTTTGTAATAAGTTAATGGGTAGTAATGAACGGTTCTTGAAAGAAACGAGTAAATTTCGTAATCTTGTTTTATTTTCATTTTAGTAGTATTATAACAGTCGACAAATATATAGGTACATTAAACGTTACTATACGTGTCACAATTTATTAACCTACTCTTTCATAGTTTAAACTGACACTAAAACATTTAAAGGCAAATCAACTTGAACAATGTTCCAGTGCTTCAACCAAATTTACAAACTATTTACAATGTTAATACTATTCAATTCCTACCTAATGACTAGTAAACCTAAAATAATTTACATACATTAATAATTTATACAAAAAGTCATTTTACACATCTATCGACGAAATATTTGGTAACAATGAGATAATATAATATACCAAAATACTCACATAAGTGTACTCATTTATGTCAATGGCAATAATGTAATTTTTAACAGATCAGTCTTAGTGAACAATGATCAATTTATATTTTATTTACTTATATAGTTTCCTTTACAATTTTCGACAAATAAGGCATCAGACTACTTATAATTTCAATAGTACAGTCTCTTTCATACAAACTACTCTCTATGTTATATATCAAGGAACAAGTCATCAACAAATATTTGGTCAAATTATGAAACCAAACACTTGCAAGTTTATCACGAATTTAAGGCATGGCCAACTCAAAAGGCGTACTCTACACATGCACGGAATGTGAAGCTATTAGGATTTATCTTCAGAAGATAAGGCAACTTATCATCTGTGCGTGGATATGTGAGTTTGAGGCACACACTCGTGTACAGAGGACCGCGGCTGCAAATAGCCCTGTTCATCGAGCATCGAAGGGGAGTTATGAATGGGATGTTTACGCAGAGTGTGGGGAGGCCTCGGTCGCCCACCGTACGGCTGTTCATAATTCTGCGTATCTATGGAAATGTAACTGTGGTGAAGATTCTCCCCGTCGGGAATTTGACTCGTCAATGTTGTGTTCGTCAGCATTGACGTGTCGTCTTCTATGGTGATACCGACACCGCCTACTGCCGGGGTAGTCGGGGGTATCGCGTCGTACTTATACCAATGCTCAGGCGCAGTCGGGGAAGCGGTGTACCTAGAAGGATGCCGCCTACCATTCGGACAAACATTATGATTGTAATTCAGACTGTCTTTGTTCCATTGCAAGTTAGAAATATCGGGCATCACAAATCTTATCTTTTCCCAAAACTTCTTTTCACCCCACAACAAAACGTTACACGATTTTAGGTAGTTTTGGAAATCTAAATCTAAATTAAGTGCACTCACATCCGTTGTCAATATGAACACTACTCTGTGACGTCTGATTGACGGGTGAATAGAAGTTATAATGTGTTTAACAGCAGCTTTGAATGAAGCCTTTGACCATTCATTCTGTAAGAAATTAAATGATACAAAAATAAGAATTCTCTTAGCGGAGTCAGCCGCATTAGTTATCTGTTCACTTAAATAATTTTCTGGTGCAAGTTGCAAGTCCCGGTAATGAAAACACATAGTGTAACCAGAATGTTCCATTTCAGGGGCTACAACCTTTGACACAAAATCGTCATCTAATAAACTATACACAGCATATCCATCGTACATAGTGTCTCTATCTAGCTCACTTTCCTGGATCGAAGCACTTTTAAATAACCTAACACCATATTTAGAATGAGCCCACAGGCGCACGTTTTGCCTAAACGAGAATGCTAAGGCACCAAACAATAGGATCAAAATAACACTTATTAAAACTACAGCCAATAAGGGTACAAAGTTCAGTTTTATGGTGCTCACTTCATCGTAACGATAACGCTCATTCTCGGTAGGAATCGTATTGTCCGAAACACTAGAATCACGGCAACTGTCCATCACGTCAAACACAGTCAAGTTAGACACTAATTCGTTTTCGTCAACACACAACATTTCCAACGGGTCTTGATTATGTTTCTTGAGCCAATTTTGGAGTAGTAACACATTTTCGCATGTACAAGTGAAGATGTTTCCTTGAACGTTAACGTTTTCTAACGTCGTGACAGCCGCCAACTTTTTGTCAAGGTCGAGGATTTTGTTGCCTTCCAAATGCGCCACTCTCAAAGCTGACAAGTCCTCAAAAGTCTTATTCACAACACTTGTCAAGAGGTTATTATTCAAGTATAACTCTCTCAAATGTTTTGTTTGTGAAAACTCTCCCCCAGACAGTTCGGTTAAATGGTTGTTTTCAAGATGTAAAATATTCAGAGCATGAAGTCCGTTTAAAGTGTCATTATCAATAGTAGCAATGTTACTGTTGTTCAAGTACAATTTGTGTAATTTCTTTTTTCCAATAAAGAGATGACTGTTCAATGAGCCGAAGTCATTACCGTCGAGATAAAGTTCTGTGGCATCCATCGGTATTTTTTCTGGGATGTCAGTATAGCCAACATTAGAGCAGTCAATCACGTTTGAGCTCCAATTGCTATCATGGAAACAGGAACAGCCTTCTGGGCATGTCATTTTGCAATCGCAAGCTTCAAAGTCACAGCAAAAACAACTCGATGAGCAATGAGTCTCGTATGAGCATAAGAAGTGCGTCTCAGGAACATCCATTAGGTTAGCCTTTCCGCCATATTTATTATTAACGACTTCGCACGTCACTGAATCCAAATCCACAAATCTCGGGTATTGCCTCATATGATTCCATAGATTTATTTTCTGAAGCCAAATCATGTGACAGTTGCAAACAAATGGATTATTTCCAATGAAGAATTTTGGCAATGATCTATGCTTCGCTACATGTGGCAGTGTGAACGCTGATAGCTCGACGGTTCTTAATTTATTTTCGGTCACGACGACTTTTTCTAAGTTTCGTTTTTGTAGAAACGTACCTGGGTGAATCGTGTGAATTTTATTGTTATTCAAGAAAAGGATCTCAATAGAATCAGGTATTGATCTTTCATCGACGTTTTCCAATGCATTGTAGCTTACGTCAAGCATTCGAATATTTTGTTGCGCATTATGCTCATTGTCCAATTTCGTGATATTATTACTATGGATGTCCAACCATTCAAGAGTCGCTGGCATGTAACTGTAGTCAAAGTAAATAAGTTTGTTGTCAGATATATTGAGCCAGCCGAGGGTATTCAAGTTACTAAAAACGCCTCGGATATCGGTCAGTTTATTCCCGTCTAATCGGATTGCTTTTAATGTCGGGTTTGTTAAAAACGCGTCCTGTTCAATGGTGGCGATCTTGTTTGAAGCCAGATTAAGGACTTGTAGCGAGGGTAACGTGCTAAAAGTGTCCTTAGGGATGCTCTCAATTTGGTTATCCACAAGGCGCAATCCATAAAGTTCTTCTAATCCTTCAAACGATGTGTTAGATATTTTCGTGATGTTATTTTTGCCAATGTCGAGGGATTTCAAAAATCTAAGCCTCTTAATGCCTTCTGGAATTGAGTTTAAGTTGTTTCCATTCAATCCTAGGTCTTGTAAATAAGTGATGTTTTCAAAACAGCGTTCATGGATGGTATCAATGTTGTTATTGTCCATATAAAGTTGATTCAAAACAAATAAGTTTGAAAAAATATGCTCATTTAGTGATTTTATTCTGTTGTCCGAGATTGAAAGCTGATGCAGATTCTTCAGCTCTGCAAAGGCACCGTTGCTAACAGTTTCAATTGCATTGTTGTCCAAATTCAATACTTGTAAGTTGTTTAAATCTTGAAATGATTTCGGGTCTAATCTGGCTAGAGAGTTGTGAGACAGATTCAGAATAACCAAACGTATAAGCCCGGCGAAGGTGTCTCGGTTAACCCAGTCATTTGTCAATCGATTTCTAGACAAGTCCAGCTTTTCAAGTTGATCCAATCCTTCGAGTAATCCCGGAGCCAAAACAGCGAGCGAATTGTTCGCTAAAGATATTTCCTTTATAACACGCGACGATTGGAATAGTTCTGGAGGGACAGCAACTAACTTATTCCCGGACAAGTTCAGAATTTTTAATGAATTCAATCCGACAAAGGCTCGGTCTCCTATCTCGTTAATTAGGTTGTTATGAATATTCAACACTTCTAATGATCTGAGGCTAGAAAGGCCGTTGTCGGGCAGCCTTAAGATATTGTTGTGGGATATGTCGAGCATTTTAAGTCCAGTGTTGCATGATTTTCCTGGCGCTATTGGTCCCTTGCCCCAGTCGGAAAATCCAATTTCTGATATGTCTTGTATTCTGTTGTTCGTCAGATTCAACGACTCCAAGCTAAAAAGCGGACAGAAGACTTCGGACGGAAGCATATAGATGTTATTGTCGCCTAAATCCAACGATCTCAGTTCCATTAAACCGCGGAAACTTTCAGCGTGGAATTCCATAGTCATCGCAGGCCAATCAGTATTGTAGGAGCGTAGAGTTAAACTTGTCAAGTCACGTAGCGGAGACAAAACAGTCGCCGGAACGTAACGAATTTTGCAGTATTCAATGCGCAAGTCCTCTAATTTCCGAAGTTGCCCCAGAAAACTGCCGGTATTCATGTGTAAAGAGCTCTCGAAGAACAGCAAATCAGTACAAGTGAGCTTCAACTTGTTGATGTTGAACGCCTGCGCGGTCGTAATGTTTTTAAACAAGAAGTCTGCAGAACCGATGGTTTTGATGTTACACGTAAGAAAGTTTGATTCACTCAACTTTGCGTCCGAATAGTCCCACTGACAGCCGGCGGGGGCGGGCGGCGCGGACCGTGCGCGCGCAGCGGCCACCACAACCAAACACATCCAAACTTTTAACGAACTCATTCCGTATAAGTTCTCCAACATGTTCACTATGAAATACAGTACATTTGTCACTTTTCAATCACTTAACTGGGTCCTTAAAACTTTTTCTCACTTTGAGTCCGATTTGTTAAAGTTTTTGTTGTTGTGTACACTTTATTTTATAGCGCATGTAAACACAGAGTGCGTGCTCGCGGTAAAACTTTTGACGCAGCCATGCTCCCCTGCGGTCGGGCGGTAACTGACCTACGAAGTTTGAACGAAAGCCGCATGGGTGTCGGGAGGGGAGGGGCGCGGGGGCTACGACAACGGGTGGGACGGTGGGACCGCACTGCATCGCCTTACAACAGATGGCACGCGTGTTTAAACTCTCAAAAATATTAGTTGGGCATTCATTGTAGAAGATGTGGTGCGTGATTGGTTTCACCTCCTCATGTTACATCTCAAAGGAGGTCGCAGTGTGTTCGAAACAGTAGCACTAACGGCGCCTGACAAAAAAACGTGGTGTCCATTGTAAACAATATCAGTTTAGATACACCTAAGTAATGTTTCTAAAAACAGTAACGAAGAAGATGTAATAAATTTGAATAATTTTCATCGTTTAGTGTTTCTGTATTTACCTCTCAGGCATTTAGATTACAAAAGTACACAGCTTTAAACATCGTGCAGAAATCATTTAGAACCTTCTTTAATTTTTAACACGATTTACAAATTTTAACTCACATTATGAAATTTTAATTTTGTCTTCTACCTAACCAAATAATTTATTCCCATTGTAAATCTCATTGTACTCTAATGCATTTTGACAAGAGGGCGGACATTGTACCTCATGCAAAATGTAATGATGACACTTTCGTGGCAATTCGGAATAAGAATAAGAATACTACGTGATACTGCACAAAATGCACTTATTTGAACAGCTGCAGTTATTGAAATAAAAAGATGCAATTCTTTTCTTCACATTTTATCTGTAGGTGAGATTTATAATTATGTCTGGACTGAACCACTAAAAAATTAAGACTATGTAAATCGCTTTGATATTTGTATGACTTCTTTTTATTTTTGTCAAATTTAACTCGTACCACCATCGTGATGTAGGGTTTTAAACAAGAAAAAATATGATATTGAAGACACCATTCTTCATTTTTAGTAAACTAGAATATGAATGCTAAAAAAAGGTGCAATACAAATATAAGTAAACATAAACAAACGGAAGCCATACAAATTTTATAGAGACATACTCTTTATAAATGATCCTAAATGAATCCCAGGAAAGAGCATTCATAAAATAATAAATACCTCTTGAACAAAGTACATTGAAGATGGTTTATAAAATAAGTATTGGCAATTATTACCACGATTTTTCAAAAACGTTCATTAAGAAAATTAAAGAAAGATATCGATGCAATCGTAAAACGAATTTATATCTCTAAAAATAACTAGTGGTACAAAATAGACATTGCTAAAGAGGGTGCCCAAGTAAACAATTCAACTAAAACACGCAGGAATCCATTCCCAGATAGTATCCCAAACATAGCCAACTTGTTAAGCTTCAAATAGCTCTCACAAAAATAAACTAAATCCAAAATGCGTAGTTAGGCACAAAAACACGTTCATTCAAGCAATGGGCTATGACGCGTCACCTTACTTACATCCAAATGGAAAAAGTAGTAATATTGTATGAGCAACGTTGGTTTTTACAACCTTTTTGACTTGGGGGTCATCTTAGTCTAATCGCGGGCCATCGGATGATTCGACACGAGCGTCTCGAATTGCGTCTACCGTGGGAGACATTCTGAGACCCAAACTCTTCCTCAGTAATAAAATTACGAAATTGATACAGCAAAAAAATATGAAAGCTACTTATATTCGTCTCGTCTCAATATTGACTTACATAGGTTGTTTCCGTTGCGTAGGTTTAAAGATCTGAGCATACATAGGGACAGACAGACAGCAGAAACATTATAAAATTTAAATTACCTGTAATCATCAATGCTTTGCTTACACAAATATATACTATGGGCTGCAAAAATGAATGGAATCATTAATAAATAGGCCATACAAATCTGCAGCTCTTTACATGGAAGAGACCTAATAAGCTAAATAAATGGACGGTATAACCTAGGTTCCCATATTTTTTGTCTTTTTGAACTTGTTTGGTTGTTAATTAACTCTGATGTTATTAAATGAAAAAAATAAACTATCAAACCTTTTAGTATTGTTCTTAGAAATTAATTAAAGATTTAATTTAATTCGGTCTCAACATTTAACAAACCAGGGTACGGATAGACACCAAACAAAAAACGTATCAAAAACATCCCCAAACGTCCGGAGAGCATCATTCCGAGAAAAGAGGTCTTTTATAGCAAGGTCAGTCCGGAATATTGATATTCGGCTTCAATATTGACTGTCAATATATCGCATAGGTACGAGAGGACTCAATATTTACCAGGCAACGTCAAACACAATAATATTACCACTTATCTCGTAACAACTGACTCTGAAAACATCTCGGCCAGAAAGGAGTGTTACATAACCAATATACCATGTTGACATTGTCCGATATCTGTGAACTAAGTTCAACATGCCTTTTATGTGGTATAATGGTTTCGTTTATCTCTAATATTTACGAGCTTTTAATCTACAAAAGATTGATTTTAACTAGCCACTCGGCTGAGTCGGCCATGTGGATCGACAACTGTGAACATTATTTTTTAATGTTCTCTAAAATAGGACTACGTTGAACAATTAGATAAGTACTGAGATTCGTTTAAAATAAAATCTTATTTGAGCGTTTTGACTATCTTATTGCTCTGCTCTCAATTATCTCAATAATTGACGAACTCCGTATGAATAGGCGTGTTATCAAATGTTTAAATGGGAATAACTACACTTAGACTGCTCTAAAAGCCAGTAATGACCTTCATTCCTACGGAGTGCTAAAACGCTCCATGCAAATGGCCACCTACATTACATGTGACGTTATTTGTGGGTTGAGGAGGTACATAATCAATATTTGTAAAGTAATTTGCCATTTTAACCGTGAAAAAGTGAGTTTAAGTTCACGGTTGTCATACAATTATTATTGTTGTGTTAAATTATGAGAATTTTGAAAACGATTTCAACATTTCTTTTGTTTTTGATGAATGATGTTGATTGCTATTATGAATTGCATGGCCAATATTGCAGACAGAGGTGGTAATAAGATGATTAAAATAATCACACTTTAAATGAAATCATTCAAGGTGTGATCATAAAAATGAAAACATTTAAAGTGTAATTCATCTTTTTTCTTAAAACAAAAGTTTAATTTACCCACACGAGAAAAAAGATATCAAATTCAAACAACCGTATAAGGTGAAATCGACCGGACTAATCATACTTTTTATGAAAGAAAAATCTACAATAACACCAGTCAGTACAAAATTCTTACGAACGGAAGCTTTAAAAGTAATTGAAATAGCTCAGCGTGACGCTAAAATGAGATAATAGAGAGCTGCAGCCAAATTGAAACCAAACATGAAACGGCACGGTATTATTGCAACCAATTCTATTAACCGTAACCAAAGCCTCCCGACTATTCAATATTGTTCTCCCGTTTTCTCTGCCATTTGAAAAAGGAACCGTTGAAAACAATTGTCGAGACATTAAACAATGAAACTGTGAAAAAATCCTTTCTCAATTCGTAGTAACTTGTGTAAGGATAATTTCTAATTTAAATAGATTACTAGTGATGTAGACGCATTTATATTAAGATTATCAACGTTTTGTTATTATTGAAAAGTAGTTGCAATGAACGATCACGTGATAGTCACGTAATCGTCCCTTCCAATCCGAGCAATGGCGCCGGTCACGGGGCCGGGAATTCGGCATTCGCTAACGGGCATGGTCAGTGGTCGGTCGGTTTCTCGGCTTGGAAGCATTGTTGGTTATTTAAGAGCTAATTATAAGTTCAAGCCTACTGAATTAAGTACAGGTCAGTGTCGCTCTCGTATTGATTAGGTATAATCGATATTAATACTATTTAATGAAGTCTATGCCTACTCACAAGTTGTATTCATTGTGCAAATAAACACCATTTGTTATCAACTGTCGTTGTTTTAATTAAACGTATCGATTCCTTATATATCAGAAGTTGGGATAGGCGAGTATTCTTATAATCACTTGCTTATCCCGCCCGCAAATTTCGAATTATCGGCCTTCACACAATGAATACGTCTAACGAGTATTAAGAATAAGTATTAATTTCATCCCTAAACGGCGCGAAAGTGCTAAATGTTTTTAATTATTTTGTGGAATTTTTGATTTAACGTTTGAGATAAATTTGCAAAAAAAAAGTAAATACACTTGTTTATATAATTAAACGACTACCTTAAGGGTATGCATAATTAAGCGTTCAATATATTCGTATACCTTTCACTCCCATTTACTCGGAGCTTAACTAAAAGAAATCCCTTATAAATAATGACGGGTTCGTCTTTGTATACTTTGATTGTTTTTATGTTCTATTTATAATATTGCTGTTATGATAAAGTGTCTACATATATTAATGCATAATATCAAATATCCTCTTTTTGTGTTGTGAAATAATTCAAGGGCTACTAATACTATGGCATTTTAATTACCAACTAAAGGGATATAATATATGTACATTCAATTAGAAATACAAACTTTCACTTAAAAATGCAATGGTGAATGTCCGTAAAGTTATAGTGTTCGACCATATTCTTTTGTTGGGTTTTAGATAGTTATCTTAATTATGTTTTGGTGGTTCAGATTGTGTATCTGTGATATTATGAGTACCAGTATAAGTAACTAAATACCTGAACATTGCTTATGCGAGAACTATTTCTCTTTTATTAATGTTTCTGGGCTTTGTTTCTTGAATGAACACACAAAATATACGTAGCCCTCCAACTGAAAAAAATAATGTAATTTTATGTATAAAATATACTTACTGTTTTGCAAAACAGCCGACATTCATAAGTGCATTGTAATTATGCCTAAATTGAAGAATAAACTACTTTGACTTTGAATGTACCATACCATACTAGGGTCCACTCTATTCTGTTCTTTTACTAAGACTATAGGTACTTTGAAACGTGAAGATGATAATTTTCGTGAGAATGGAATTAAAATACTACAAAGATACATACATGGTTATGGTTTAAGAATTTATTTCTCTAAAAGAATACAATTCACTTAACTAGAGAAATACATGCACATCGTTTAACTAAATACTTAACTAAGTTCAAAGTGTACGAATCGCAAATAATACAACATAAGGTAACTATGAATAAATAAATAAAATATAAACAACAAAGTGGGTGCCTAGATAAAATATTCCAGTTGCTTATCAATACGCTGACCGCTGCACTCGTAAGTTGTAGGGTTTTATTACGTATCGGCTTGTTATTACTATGCCGCTCAAGGCGACCAACAATGTGATAGCAATCAGACTATTTTGCGAGTTACATACCGACACATTCTCGAGATCGGTCTTAAAATCTCAAGCTCACGACCATCAACGAGGTTTTCTGGAATCCTACCATAATATACGAGTAGGTTCTGAGAACTTACCCCAAAGATATATTAGAAATGATTATGGGTTAATTCGAGAAACTGGAAGTAAGTTTTTGGCACTTGGTGAATAAGAAATTTAACTAGCTTTTCTTCGCGGTTTCGTTCGCGTAGAGGGGATGAGGTGCGCCCGTAGAAACCCTCGGCTCCTATTTGTCCCTCCTTTGAATGAGTACCCTATGATTTGTAACCATAACACTGTCTGTTCTGATGTCTGGTTACTGAATTAGTTTTATGATGGTCTATTGCCTTTTAAAGTTGAAGGTATATATAACTATATTATCATAAACTTTCACGTTTGTAATAGTGTACAATACAAGATAATCTGGTAGGACTCCTCGAAAATGACGGACTAGTAACTAAGGAGTTTAACAGCTGGACCCTTTCCTGGCTTTGTTCCCTATACGATAAATTTGTTTCATTTTTATGATCGAAGCACCGATGTATGCATGCTGATAATAGTAGTTTTTGATACAAGTGTGGAAAGTATGCCATTTTGAACGAGTCCCGAGGAGTCTTGGCCTGAGCCGCAAGGCGAGGGTCAAGACTCGGGACGAGTTAAAATGACACTTCCACACGTGTACCAAACAACGTTTTTTAATACATTTGCGAAAAATTGCAATAATACAAATTTAAAACAGTAATTGAAACCCCTTTCACACCAATTATATTTATTTCTGTCTGATAAAAATTAAAAGTTCCTACATTTTTAGAGCCATTGTGAAGGGTCGCATTTAAGGCCTTTGCTGGTAAGTTTAAAGTTTTATTCAAGTTGTTAATAATTCTCTTTTTCTCGTTTCCAGCCAATAAAATGTTCATAGACGGCAATGTAATTTTTCTTTCGATTTTGCGGGTAAAATATTCTCACTTGCAATTTTTGCCTTGGCTCGTATAAAGGGCGGTGTTAAATCTATTCTGGTAACATCAGAATCCATCATTTTCTATGAAAAACTCTTATTTTATAAATCTTACGTGTCATTTACACATAATTAAAACAATCTTGAATGAAAAAGAAAGTTTTACTTTTAATTGTAATATTTTTTTTCAAGATGGCGTCGGCTGTCATCATTCAGCCAAATCAAAAGAAATAGTTTTAATATTTCAGAAGAGATATGATAATGTTACACAGTAATTTAATTGATTCAAAACAATAAACATCGTGAATCTGTTTTTAGTTCTTTACACTTCATATAATTGTAAATAAATATATTATTTATTACACAAAAATAGCGATTATTCATAATTATTATGAATTTATAAAGCAGCGCGTAGGTCACGCTTAATACTGTATTTTCTAATCTGTGACAATACTTTTCTTTTTAATTTTCTTAGGTCACGCATAATACTCATTTGCTCATTAAATAATAGTCACTCAAACTAATTATTTACACCGTTTTTGGTTTTTTTTAATAGATAACCCTTTGATTGATCCAATATGCAATTTAAATATTTTAAGCATAATTATGAGATATACACCTGCAATGCTGCATGACGTAATAAATAAAGTGAGAAAGTGATTGACCTTTGTTTGGATGTATGAGGTATGACGTGTTAGTACAACAGAAAATTAAAAAAAATTGAAAAGTAAAAAGCACTAGTTCGAAATAACCAACTTTTCGCACGATTTGCAGCTACGAAAAGTACCACTTTTTGAGCAACTGTATTAAAAATAAATTATCAGTGTAATCACTGTTTAAGTGCAAGTTTCAGTGATGGAGGCTGAGAAATAAGGAGGGCACTGATACTGAGCCCAGAGAGGAGCGCGAGAGAGGAGATACGATGAATTCGAGATTCATCGACATTCGCCGCGGAAGTCATGCTAAGTGAGGGAGCGGAAGGGAGCCTGAAGGTAGGCAAAGCCGCAAACACTTACATGATGGAGGCAGTTCAACGACATTCGCCGCGGAAGTCATGCTAAGTGAGGGAGCGGAAGGGAGCCTGAAGGTAGGCAAAGCCGCAAACACTTACATGATGGAGGCAGTTATGATCGCGCAGTATATCGTGAGAGAGTTTCACGCTCGTGTATGAGAGATCGAAGTAAATATGGCAAGATCCCGCGACGACGCCGCTCACGCTGCTAGAGATGATCGTGAATGTAGGCCGTCGAAGCACACACCTCGTGATCAGCACAGATTGCATGATGTAGTCGATCGACGGGAAAGACGGTTGCGGAGGTCGCGGAGTTCATCGTATGAACTCCGCGATGTGAATGTGAGCCCAAGACGGTATGAGCGCATGGAGACGAAGAGGCTTTATATTTATAGTAGTAGTTCCGATGATGACAAGCTTCTAAATTCAAATTTTCAAAAGTTGTACTCTCGTTCTCCAAGCGCCGCTCAACTTCTAAACTAGAGTCTGGCTAGTCAAATAATGTTGACAGATATTTCTTTGTGGTATCACCAAATGTTTATTTTAAATAAATGACTCATATTAACAATAACCATACCAAGTGAGGTCCGCAAACTATTATTTAAGCTCGTAAATAATTGCGACAATGTGCGAAGCCAATGTGAAGCGTCGCATAGCGAAGACATTGAATGTTAACAAATAGAAAACAATTTAGTTGTTGGGCTATTTGTAAATATGTTGATACTTTATTTACTAGTTCTATCTTTTACCTATAACCTTGATTAGGTTCGTAAGTTTATTAATTTCCGTGAAACTCATAAACAGGGCAAGTGTGTAAGGAAACGGACAAACCAAACGTTCTGTAGAATATAAATAAAATCAAACCATTTGAACGCAAAAACTTACTAAAAACCAATATTTAGAAAAAGAAATTTGTGGAGCAATTTGATATTAGACAAAAAAAAACATTGTAGCGGCATATTTAGAGGCCGATTTTGACTATAGCGAATAGGTCATGGTTAGTAAAATTAAAAGGTGTAAATATTCATCTTAGTCAAAATGATTGATTGTAGCTTATAGTTAGTTTCTCGTGGTTTTACCTATTCCGGTGTCCGTCTCTGTAAGCAAGCAAACATGAAACGCGAATATACTAAGTTAAACTTGACCCACTTCGCGGTTTCCGATTGGCTTAGTAATTATGTAAATCTTTTTGTGACGGATTATTATTACGGTATTATCGAGCTGGGTTTTATTTACATTACATTTCATCTTTCGCCTTGTTTATGGTTAGAAAGTGTAAACATATGTGTTTGTTGCTTACGGTACTGTACATAGTGGTAGAAATTATGTGAGCTGAATATGAGTGCATGACAACATATATTTAACTTATTTATTTGGGTGCCTTACGTTTGAATAGGAAATAAAAATCATTCTTTTTAGTACCAAAACTATATTTCCTACTACACACTGTGTGACTAGCCACAGATTATTTTTAAAGTGTCCGTCGTAACTTTGAGTATTAATTCATTAGCCAGATAATATCATTAAATAATGTCTTTCCTGAATTCAATGTCGGAAGATCACGATTTTGACGTGGCCCACCAAAGTAAAGGAGTGTACTGAAATCGTGGATGGACTGAAAGAGAGACTGCACTTCCCAAACTTACAGAGCTTGCCAAGTCTTGGTATCGGGGTCTCGGCACGGTCCTATATTTCATGGTCAGTGTGGAAGATACAACTTATAGAGTCATTCCCTTGCCGTGACGATTACGCAGAGCTTTTGTTCTGGTCAGAAGAAAAAGATCAATATAGTGATTCCCTTGAGCACTACTAATATGCTGAAATTGAACAGGTGTAGCATAACAGGTTATAAATGGGTGGATTATTTATTCACATTTATATTATTCATATTCGCTTATTGCTGTCATGAGTAGGTGCAGTAGGGTGTTAACATATATGGCAGTTAAACGCCCTGACAGGGCATTGCAATTATCTTATAACTAGAAACTAAAGTACTTATATTAGATTTACATATCAGTTTTAAGTTAGGTAAATAATATCAGTTGTTATAATATCAGTTGTCAAACGGTATAGAAGATCGTGTTGTACGAGTAGGTGCTCAAGCCGCCTATACTTTCGCGAACCTGAAGAGGTTCTTAATTATTTAAATTGCAATGAGGACGGGCACAAACGCTTCCAGTGCAAAAATACTCTAATAATTGTACTACGTGTCGTGTGGCAAGCTAGATCACCTTCCAACATTCTGTCCTTTCGCTTGTATTGTAATAATGTAAATGGTAAATATATCAGAAAGTATCAGCTACAAAGGGAGTCAAATGTTATCGAGTTAAGTTGTCAAAAAAATTAAATTCATGTTGGTACCTACTTTAACATGTTGATAAAGGGTAGGACGCTTTTAAATTTAATTCGTTTTATTGCCAGAAGGAAAAACCATGCAAAAAAAAATATAGATTACAAACTAGATAGTCTAGAATTTAAATAAAATACCAAAATGAAATTAAAATACAATAATCAAATTCCATAATCAATAAAATCACATAATAACATAAATAAGTATACATAACAAAATCAAAGGAGACTTTTATGCCATGTCGGTAGTCAACGCACCGTCATTAGATAATTCGATTTATTAGATAAATATTTAAGTTTCCTGATACGAGGCGTCGAGCCCATCATTGACATCATTAAGTAGGGCGCCTTGAGTGTGTCAGTTCTAGGCATGAACACACAATCATGTTCTAAAATATCCCATTCGGTTTGGACTTATGTTTTTAGTGTTGCCGAAAATACTCATAAAGATTCTACTATTATAAAGATTCCACATCAGTTAGTTTCGAGAAAGTAGAATCTAACAAACTGTTCTTGCAACAAATCAAGAAAGATTCAGTGGATAAATCTGTGAACGATTCAGTGGATTAAAACCTTAATTATGTGTTAACTAGCTGCGCCTGCGGGTGTCAGCCGTTCATCCTACGGGAACGCTGCATGGGCCTATGTGTTGGTCCAAGGTGTCAGCTACGTTATTTTCATACCAAAACTTATTTAAATTGGCCCAGCCGTTTGAGCGTGAGGAAGTAACAGACATACACATAAACACGCTCACAAACTTTCGCATTTATAATATGAATTTATAATATAATATTAAGGTGATAACAAGCTTAGTAGTGATTTCGACGAATAATAAGCATAGTAGTGATGAGAATGCTGGCTAACTCTTATGGTCTGTGATGTTAACGATAGTTAAATTACTGTGTAGCCATTATAATTTCCTTAGCTTTAGGAATTTATTTATACGTTAATAGGTTTTCTTGCTGCAATTGAATGCTGATGCTCCTGTATATCTCATTTGAATATATAATTTACATATTTGCAAAATTATTTATAGACACGCCAAACTAGTTAGTTTCATTTGTAAGTGCCCTAATAAAACAAAATAAAAATTGAATTTATTTTGATCATACGATGTTATTAGTAAATGACGATATTTTATCTAAGTATATTTAATTACACTTTACTGTACAGTATAAAATGGTAGGCACAAATGGTGGACTAAATGCCGTGGCGCATTCTTTACCAGTCAATCATGAGACCAAACGGAAACCAGCATTTGGTGCTTTGGTATATCTAATATATCTATATCTATGTATGTGTAATTAACGAAGCAAGTATTACATCACCTGAAAGAAAAGATAAAGAAAATTCAAAAATATTACTTAAAATAGAACAAAATACCGGAATTCGGAATTTTATGTGAACATTTCATATATATCATCTTTCCTGACAAATTTGATACTTAATAGATGCTGGAAGGATTAACCTATAATACATTTTAAATTTAGACATGAATCTTTGATTTTAGAAATTATAAGGTTAACCTAGGTTTTCGTAATATACTTACAATTTTATTTATGTTACTATGATGTAGTTATAGAGCGAAGAGACTTGCTCTAGCAGGATGGCCGAGCTGTAAGGATAATTTCTAATTTAAATAGATTACTAGTGATGTAGACGCATTTATATTAAGATTATCAACGTTTTGTTATTATTGAAAAGTAGTTGCAATGAACGATCACGTGATAGTCACGTAATCGTCCCTTCCAATCCGAGCAATGGCGCCGGTCACGGGGCCGGGAATTCGGCATTCGCTAACGGGCATGGTCAGTGGTCGGTCGGTTTCTCGGCTTGGAAGCATTGTTGGTTATTTAAGAGCTAATTATAAGTTCAAGCCTACTGAATTAAGTACAGGTCAGTGTCGCTCTCGTATTGATTAGGTATAATCGATATTAATACTATTTAATGAAGTCTATGCCTACTCACAAGTTGTATTCATTGTGCAAATAAACACCATTTGTTATCAACTGTCGTTGTTTTAATTAAACGTATCGATTCCTTATACTTGGGATGCGACGGTTAACACACAAGTGTAGTCTACCGCAATTATATTGCACCAATAAATTCAGTGGGACAAAATTTTACAACCTTATTGGTTTATTATGGTCGCTGTCAACACCGCAAATAATGAGTCCGGGTTTAAATGCGTTATTGTTTTAGATGTTCTTTACAATTTTCTATAGACCTTTCTTTCTCGGAATTTACGACCTGCGCTGGGCTTAATGTTTCTGATGTTTACCATAATTTGACGTTTATGGGTCATTAATATTTAATACTGTGACAATGAGAAGGTTAAAACGAGAAAATGTGTAAATTTTCTTTTACGGTCTTAGTAAATAAAACTTTGTAGCGACGAATTTATACTACCTTTCTTCTTTTTTTATTGTTCTCATCCCTAGCTCTATCAGGCTAAAGGCTTCTGCTAGACTAGATTACCACTACTTGCATTTAATAACTTCTCGCCACCTTCACAAAATCGTCGGTCTGCTGTATACCTGGGACTTAGGTTACAATTACGTCAATTATGTTGACTTAATAAAACTCAGCAATTGAAGCAGGGTAAAAAGTATTCAAATTGGTTGAAGCGTTAGTCTTAGTAGCTACTAAGTTATGAATTTACCACCCTTGATTAAAGTCATAACACCTTTTCCATTCAAGGGTCACATAAAAGATCGTACTTAAAAATCAACGGTAAGAAACCTCTTTATAAACCTCATAATATTGATGGAAACAGATTTATCGCTCGTCTCAAAAGGTTTATCTCTAAGAGCCCTGCTTGGCTACATCAAAACGTGATTATTATTTGTAAAATAAGACGTCGATCTGTTAGACGTTGAACGTTAAAGGGGTTTTAAGATAATCTGGACGAAATATTGCCCAAGTCTCGATAAAGGTGGTCTCCTGTACAGGTACTGGCACGTTCGAGACCTGCAAGAAAGGGTCCGAAACAGAAAATGTTTTGTGCTAAAAACGTCGACCCCTTATCTCTCTTTACGGGTCGCGTCCATAGACATAAGAAGGGAAAGACTTGTCTCCTAAGGCTTGACCCCAAAAACTCAAAAAAAGTCTTAAGGTCTGTTATGTTATTATCATATAGGATTGTAAAAAGGGGGCTCAGTTTTCGGATACGAGTCTAATAAGAAAATGAGGCCTTGGAATCCAGATATCCTGAATATGAGACGAGAACCCTTTATGTACCTAATGACCCATTCGAAATAGCTTTTTTTTTTATGTCATAGGGGGCAAACGAGCAAACGTATCGCCTGATGGAAAGCGATAACCGTCGCCCATAAACACCTGCAACACCAGAGGAGTCACAAGTATAGCTGGCTCGTGTTCTCTCGTGTGCTGGATATGTGGCCCGAATCTAACTTTTCTCTTTTTGAAAATTCATAATAACTTCTCAAGGCCTCAGGGCAATGATCAAAAACAACTAGAAAACGGATAACAAATATATTACGTCACGTAAAAAAATACCTACTAAAAATGTTGGCATAACACCACCGCAACTATAATGATATTCCTTAATGAAACATACCGGCTTCATTTTAAACGAATCGCTAGATTAAAATATATGACATGCTTACGAGCTCATTAGGCAGATTTTAACAGTTTAGTTAATTGACAAGTTTGATTATTTTTTGCCATTTCGATAAGAGTTTGAAACTCATTATGCAAATGAGCCATTCGTCAGAAATTAAATGTTTCTTATTAAAATAATATTTGATTTCAAGATTAAAGGTGAGGTCATTGGACAATCTAGCAATATGCATCGTTTTGGTAATGATTTGGTAATTATGGATACAAGATTTTTCCACTATTTTGGTAGTTAAGTTATTTATTTATTTTATTTAAACTTTATTGCACAAAACAAAAGTCAGTACAAATGGCGGACTTAATACCAAATGGCATTCTCTACCAGTCAACCATAGGGCCAAACAGAGATACTAGAAGTTAAGTTGACCAATACATGGCGCAGTTTTATTACCAAAGGTGGATTCTTTCGGTAACAGATGAGGAGGACAATTGATCGAACTAGACTTTGCTCGTAAGCATGAGCCAGAAACATCGAAAGTTGAAGTTATAATTTACAATGCTACGCACGCCTAAATATTTAAGATAGGCACAGATAAAGTTAAGTTCATATTACTGTAATAGTTAAGTACAACACAATATAACAATACTGTATTGCACACCAACAAGAAAAATATTACATGAGAAATCTTAAATTAAACAATGGCAGACAATAGGCATAAGTACTTATCCTTTCTGGAGAAATTACTGGCTGTTGAGTTTCTTTTGGCGTTTCTTCTCAACTGTGGTCTCCTCTTGTAAAATGCCGGTAGACTCAGACATGTAAAAGTGCCCTTGTGGCCTACTTGGAGACTAAAGTTCATTATTTTCATTATTATAGTACTATTATTATAGTACAATTACTGCGCTAAGCGACTCTTTCTCGCGCGACAAATATTATCTATCTCATTCTATCCAGTAATATGTTAGTGAGCAGGAAGTTGTAGCATTAAGAGCCTTAGAAAATTTTTGTACTTACTGGGTATTTCTTTTTTAATGTAGAATATCTAAACCCAGCATACTAATGCTCACATTTTTTCTGTACTTTCAGTATTGGTTTTGTCATTCTGTATCTTAGAATCGACATAGAGATCAAACATAATTAAAATCTAGTACCTATCTTTGGGCATACCAGGCAGAGCACACTATCAATAATGTCAAAAGCGTTGATAAAAGGTTAATGAATTTCGTAATGCATTTATTACGAGTATAAGTTTAAGACACTTTTGATATTATATGACAACAATGAAATGAAAGTAAGTACCGTAACGCAACCTGTTACTATCGATTCGCGATCACCTTCATTACCAAATTGATATCAATGTCGCTAATCATTTGAGATAATGAGCAAGGTCGTTCTAATATTGAGCGGTTTGATCGCAATCAGTACGCTTAATAAGTACCTTGAAGCTCAATATTATTGTCGACTAACTAACGGTAGCGTAACTGAAATTTGTTTGGAAATATGAATAAAAGGAAGAAATTTAACGTGTGTTACATACCTAGGGCGGTAAATTCTGGAATGGCCCAGATTGCAGGTGTTTGTGCCTGAAACAAGGGTGAGGGCCATGATATATGTTATCTGAAGCCAATTACTGCCCGTGGTTTATCTAAAGTCTTGTCTTGGCCAGAAAGTGAGATGTCCTTCCCGCGTAGCGTGAGTTCGAATCTCGTCAAGGGCAAATATTGGTGTGATGACGAGCTCTTATATTTGTCCGTAGATTGATGTTCCAAGTATTGAAGCATATATTTATCTGTTAAAGTATGTATACCGTCGTCTATTACCCATAACACAAGCCTTCTTGACCTTAATTCGGGACAAGGTCAATTTGGGCTATTTTATTTTTTGTTCTGTACTTTTGAAATTTTTGGTTATTTTAGGCATTTCCCACTCAGAATCACGAGCACTTTCTGTTAATAGAAGAAAAAAGTGTATTTTCCATTCCGTTACCGCTGTAGCTATTATATGGAAATGGTAACGGAATGGAATGATCAATATTGGGACACTTTTTTCTCTAAATTAGATCGAAAGAGCTCGTGATTTTTAGTAGAAAATACGTAAAATAACGAAAATCTAAAAGAAAGTGGAATGCACAACAAAAATAAAATGGCCCATTTGTGTGGTTGACTGATATTTAAAAGAAGAAAAGAAATATAAAAGATGAATGCCGTGTCTTTATTTTCATGTGGCTGCGGCACTTCCAGAGGCCCGGCACGAAGTCATCATTCATACGAGGAGATATCATCGTCGCTCCGTGGCACGCTTGTTAACAATAAAAATGTTATCCGCTCACTAAATGTGTCCCGGGACTTTCTTAGTTTTTGTTTAAGTAAAGCGGATGTGTAGGAAGTTTTAGTTTTTAGTAATGCCGGATTTGAATTTGGATTCGTTTTTGGTTTTGCTGGTGATGGGCATATCCGCAGAACCAAGGTAATCGACATAGCTCACAGGATTGCAAGGTTGACAGATGAAAGTCTTCGAACAGTGCGTGTTGCCAGTGACGACTTAAGAGGGCGCCGAGCGTTAGCGGACTGAACCGAAGAGCGCGGGGAATGCGTATTTAGATCGGCGCGCGGCCGCCATAGTAAAAATGTATGGAGAATTAAAAGCACTTTTTGATAAATCTGGACCTTTAATACCAAACAATAATTGAAATATTTGATGTGGAGAAATTGTAATGTAAACATTCATCTTTTTTTTGAACTGAAAATCAGAATAGATTTCCATTGTTAAAGTATAAAAAAACACTTAACGCCTGCTTACGATTTTACAATTTTCATCCAACTTCACTTAGTTTTCTAGGGTAAAATATTAATAATCTTATAATTTTTCCACGGAGAAGTTGTTAACACATTTTTCGAAGTGCTAAATATATAGTTTAGAATTGGATTAAACAACTAGTGTTGACGTTATCTACTTAACGGCAACTGCCTATTTTTTCACATTTCGCTCGGTGCAGTCTTAAGGAACTGAGACATGATCGTTCACGATGGGACTCATAAGGCGGCTAAGAGTCACGCAACGTGCAAGGGAAAGGGCTATGCTCGGAGTTTGTTGCGCGATAGAATCAGAAATGAGGATATCCGAAAAAGAACCAAGGTAGCCGACGTAGGTCACAGGATTGCACGGTTGAAGTGGCAATGGGCAGGTCATGTAGCCCGGCCAATGGATGGCCATTGGGGCAGCAAAGTCCTGAAGTGGCGACTACGTATAGGAATGAGCAGCTTGAGATGGCCGCCGACTAGATGGACGGATGTAAGGGTATAGTGGGGATTCAATGGCTGCGGTCTGCATGGGATCGCCCTTTGTGGCGAGGTATGGTGGACCTATGTTCAGCAGTGGACTTCTGTGGCTGATAGATAGAATGCTGGATTTATGTGAGACTAGGAGAGTATAAAAATAATGGAGGGTAAATATTAACAAGCTTAAATTTTACGTGCACCTGCTCCGTCTTCTGCTTTTGTATGGGAAAAGTTATTTGTCCTGTAATAAATAATATTTTTAATACAGTTGCTAAAAAAGTGGTACTTTTCGTAGCTGCAAATCCTGCGAAAAGTTGGTTATTTCGAACTAGTGCTTTTTACTTTTCAATTTTTTTTAATTTTCTGTTGTACTAACACGTCATACCTCATACATCCAAACAAAGGTCAATCACTTTCTGACTATTTATTATGTCATGCAGCATTGCAGGTGTATATCTCATAATTATGCTTAAAATATTTAAATTGCATATTGGATCAATCAAAGGGTTATCTATTAAAAAAACTCAAAAACGGTGTAAATAATTTGTTTGAGTGACTATTATTTAATGAGCAAATGAGTATTATGCGTGACCTAAAAAAATTAAAAAGAAAAAAGTATTGTCACAGATTAGAAAATACAGTATTAAGCGTGACCTACGCGCTGCTTTATAAATTCATAATAATTATGAATAATCGCTATTTTTGTGTAATAAATAATAGATTTATTTACAATTATATGAAGTGTAAAGAACTAAAAACAGATTCACGATGTTTATTGTTTGGAATCAATTAAATTACTGTGTAACATTATCATATAGGTATCTTCTGAAATATTAAACCAATTTCTTTTGATTTGGCTGAATGATGACAGCCGACGCCATCTTCAAAAAAAAAATTACAATTAAAAGTAAAACTTTCTTTTTCATTCAAGATTGTTTTAATTATGTGTAAATGACACGTAAGATTTATAAAATAAGAGTTTTTTCTAGAAAATGATGGATTCTGATGTTACCAGAATAGATTTAACACCGCCCTATATACGAGCCAAGGCAAAAATTGCAAGTGAGAGTATTTTACCCGCAAAATCGAAAGAAAAATTACATTGCCGTCTCTGAACATTTTATTGGCTGGAAACGAGAAAAAGAGAATCATTAACAACTTGAATAAAACTTTAAACTTACCAGCAAAGGCCTTAAATGCGACCCTTGACAATTGCTCAAAAAATTTTAGGTACCTACTCTTAATTTTTATCAGCCAGAAATAAATATAATTGCCCCTTTCAATTACTGTTTTAAACTTGTATTATTGCAATTTTTAGCAAATGTATTAAAAAACGTTGTTTGGTACACGTGTGGAAGTGTCATTTTAACTCGTCCCGAGTCTTGACCCTCGCCTTGCGGATCAGGTCAAGTCTCCTCGGGACTCGTTCAAAATGACATACTTTCCACACTTGTAGCAAAAACTACTATTATACGTTGCAATTTTAATACCCTCGTATTATTTAATTGTTAAAAATGTACTTGCCGGCCTAGGCTTTCAATTTTGTAAGACTCTCTCGAGTTGTTCCGCCTGAAACGTTACACTTCGAAGCCTGTTATAACGCACGTTATGACGATATTTCATTGCATGTTTGAGAAATGCACTATCACAAGATATAAATGTTTTATTTTCCTGATTGATGTGCATTGAAATGATGATTGAATTTTCTATAAAACAAGCATCAATAAAGATTAAATTTCTTAGGTAAAACCATTAAAAGAATAACCGTCCGTAACGCTTCCAAATCCTATAATCAAATTATCCTAATAGCGTTAAGGCTAAGCAGTTAACGCTAATTCGATAATGCCGTAGACGAAACGGGTCCAATCACAAATTGCCAATCAATAATGACCCCAAGGACGTGTAATTAACAAGTGCATTAGTGGCTGCATTATGCATGCCCGTGAATCTGTATCTAGCCGAGGATTTATTCCTCTTTGGCCCACTGGTATGATTGATGCAGAAATGAGGAGATCCACAGGAGAATGAAATTTGTCAACATAATGAACTCTCGGGGTTAAGTGGCAACCGCGAGTAGACTGGACATATTTACTGTGGATACTGGGCAGTATAAAACTATTTAAGGGGATGAACGGGCTTTTAGAGGATTAGAGTCATGCGCGTGAGGTTTCTCACGTTATAGCACCAGACAAATACGTCATTAACATGAATTATAACGGGTTTAACTTTATTATTTACCTTCACTATCTAACTTTTCGACAAAAACAAATGCTTAATCAATGAGGAACAAGTGCATCTGCATCACGCATGTCGCTGAATCTGTATCGGGTTTGCTCCTCTTTTGTGCGAGTAAATCAGCTGCGAGTTAGCAATTTTCCGTATAACCATTGTATGCAGTTGATGCCTGCACACATCTTCATAAGTAACATACCTATCCGGCATTCTATCAAACATTTATGTTGCTTGAGTTTCAAATTATTTTTTTAATCTTGAGAAAATTCTTGAACTATTGGTCCATGATTAAATTCCACCCTTACTGAAAATCGCCGTATGATAGTCCGACTCGCACTTTGCAGTATGTTTTATCTTCACTACTTGCAACAAAACTTCACACAGACACAAACCAACCGGGCCCAATAAGAACAAACTCAACCTGTTATCTGCCATGCGTATTCTGCTTACAAACATTTACATAATTACTAAGGCTTAAACGCTTTTAATCGCATGATTGCATGCAGTTAACGCTTTAATCAAAAATTTACAGCCAATTATGAATTTGGCAGTGCTTATTTGTTAATTATCCGTTATTAGTAAAATAGTGAAAAGTCCCGTTCAAATGGTGCTCACTGTCTAATTTCCGCTCACTTAAAAGTAATTATGTAATTAGTAAAAATTATGTACTTAGAATCCAGTATTGACAAGAGAGGTAAGCTCCGTAAAAGTGGCTGCAACAGCAATACCTTAAAAGTAAGTCGCTCGCCAAGCAACGTCAAAAGAGGACGTTATAAGAGTTCGTATATGAATATAAAAAGCTACATTTTGTAATAGACCATGGACGTACAAAAATACTCATAAGAATATCACAAATAAATATGGAAAGAAAATTCAAACAATACTATTATAAGTACCAAAGAACTTAAGAAAATACTAATAGTGAATGATCTAGGTATTTATAGACAGCAAACATCCTAATAATTATTAACATTGAAAAATATTAAAGTTAGTAAATAAATAAAATAAAAAACAAACGAGGAGCTTTCAAAATGACACAAATTTTGGTAACAAACAACCCTCCAATAAGCAAGTCACCTGCTCCCAAACAATTCAAAATATAATTTCTAATTTGTCAGTTTTGTTTTATCACAGGCATCTCTCAAGTCTCACGTCTGTAAGGATCTAATAAGAGCCGTGGGTTTTTGTCCATAGCACCCGCCAAGCCGTTCGCTGGTCAATCTCACAGGACGTATACAATTATTTTAATCTTCTTCAAATCATACTCGTACAGCTGAAGAATTGTGAGGATACGCCACATTGTTTTTTTTTACGCTCACGCACATAACCGAAAATCGATCCTAGTCAAAATTCATTAAGTTAAGGCGTAAGTATTTAGATTTTGACCGGGCGTGACACCCGGTTATGTTTGAGATGTGAAAAGAAATTTAATGCAATTTTTAATAAATCTAATATTGACGATATGGTTTCTAAGAACAGATTTATATCTCTTATAGTTATTGACTTCTTTTTCTCATTTTGTATATATCTATTGTATACTTGTGATTTAATTCTTATTAATGGCGACATTTGTAATTATTTGTTCTGTAAGTATTTCTGTGCTGTAGATTAGTATTATTTTAAATGATGGAATGAATTATTATAGATGCATCTGACTTTGAGTATTATACTGACGTTTTATATTATGAAATAAAAATATCAATATCGAATCTATTCTATGGTCCAAGACCTGGTTTCAGGGCGGGAATAGATTCAATAAAACAACGTAAAGGGACACTTTATTATATAAACACTGATAATAGATCGATTCGAAGAATGTACCTTGACATTTATTCATGAACATAGCAATACTTAGACTCTCAGGTATTGTAGTAACAAATGTTATCCCAGTCACATCCACAAGTTTCCAACAACCAACATCAGACAAAACAGGTTATTATATTCGGACACGTCGCTTGTTAGACAAACACGAGATCCCGTCCGATATCTCGGAACAATGTAGTCGTGGGTGAGACGGACCCTAAAAAATACCTATAACTATAAACAAGCACAATGTTGTGCTTTGAATTCTTGTGTTAGTTACCGTGGAGCTGATGTATAGAATCCTAGACGATATGATCCGCTTAAATAGTTTGTGTGGTGTGAGGAAGTGTTTATAGTATTCCTTTGTGTCAATCTGTGTCTATCTGTCTTCGCAGGATCTTTGAATTCTTCGGTCACATAGCTAAGAAGAAAAACGACACCCTGGAAGTGGTGACAGTGGGGAAAAAACAGGGAAGGCGATCAAGAGGAAGAAGTCCTATTCGCTGGACAGACCAGATCCGCAAAATCGAAAGTCCACGAGGCATTACATAGCGCCTAAGACTGCAACAAGTGGAAAGCCATCGTCCACAGAACAATTCGTGAAGGTCACGACCTTCAGCACATGCTCAAAGGAACACGGCATTACATAGGATTTCTACTGCTGGATACAGAATATAGGCCTTCCCAGTAGACTTCCTCATGGGCCGAATAGAAGCGTCACCCATCCAACGAGTCCCCGCAACCCTAACCAGATCCTCCATTAACCGTATACGGGTGGCCGTCCTACACTGCACTTGCCTGAATTAGAAACATGTTTATTAGAGAAAAATAAAAGGAAGTGGCGATAGTTTAGCATTATACGAGATACGAGTCACCTTTATAATTTGAATTGTGAGAGAGACAGAAATCTGGGCAATATTCAGCTTAATATTATGATTCCCAACGTAACGGAAAAGTCCCAGAATCCCAGTAATTAATAAAATCAAGATTATCCAGTGCAAGGGTCCATGTCCAGTAATGTCGTTACATGAGTAAGTAAAAGCTGTAATGGGTTCCTGGCCCCGATCTTTACCTCCTTAACTCAGTTTGCCGTCCATTTGGTACCTTTGGTTGAGATGTACTCATTGCCTTGTTTATTTTTAATTTGGGAGTAATCCAAGTAATCAATGCAATGTTGTGATGGCAAAAATTAATGTATTATTAATTTTTGGTTTGACGACGCGGTTGGCACAGTTTTGCTGCTGCTTACTGAGCAGGTGGTTCTGGGTTCGAATCCCGGTCAGGACAGCATTGCTTAGTTTGGGACTAGGTCGATTTGTGTAAGAATGTTCTTTAATATTTATTTATCAATTTGTGTGAATGATTTCACACTTTTACAATGGCAAAAGATTTAAGAACAAATAATTACCTGCCATTTTACTTCTAGCTAAGACGACATAATTTTTCTATACAAAGCGTTATTTGAAATAAAGTCGTCGATACTGCATTTTTTATTAAATAACGTTTTTTAAAATTTAAACTAAAAAAAAAAACATAATTTTATACAGATATAAGTACACTATGGCCATGAGATGACAGACGTGCGTGTTCCAAGTAGCACATAGGCTGCAGCCAAAAGCACTTATGCAGCTTAGAGTTATAATGTCTGTATTATGCTTCTTAAAACCTATTTGCTACGACTACTGGTACGCCAGTTTTGAACAAGCAAAGAGTAGACGTAGAGATGTGCGCTGGTACCTCATCTATCAGAGTTGTTGGCTCATCAAATTAATCTCCATAAAAATCATATCAAGCTATAATGCGACCGAAGGCAATGACTTGACACTTCACAAAAAAAAACCGTCTATGTATTTGTTCTTCTTTAATGTCTGTATACTTTTTGTAATCAACAAATCTCGAGAGGGCGTTACCAAAACTATCCGAACATCATCTCGAACGTCAACAAGAAAGGATTAATCAAAGGTAATAAACGTAACATTATGCTAATATGTAGTAAACATACATTTTTGTGGCCGTCATTTGTTCAAGTCATTACGCTTTAGGTTGGGTACAGACTAGCGAATAGCCACAAAGAAAAATACCTACAGAAAACTCTCATTTTCATTAAAAGCCAATTGTTTTTTATTGGTTGTCATACTTTTGACACCATTATGTTGGCAGGTTATGATAAATGAAGGGTCCACGGAAGGAACGTGTTTAGTCACTTTCGCATCTTTTTGAGTTATCGCGATTCGAAAGTTTGGAACGATGTAATTATCCATATATTTTTCGTGTTGTTATTTAAACGAAGATCTAAGAAGTTTACACATAGATTTATATCTGTAACTAAGTCCTATGTTATAGTCCATTGCATGCTCTACATTTTAGCATTAAAATATCATTAAAAAAAAAGTGACTAGACATTTTCTTTCCGTGGACCCTTCAAATTAACTTGTTTAGGTTCTACCGCCAGTATCAAATAGTAAGATGTGGTATAAAAATCCTGACAAGAAAACTGAGAAAAAATAAATCATGACTTACTCAATGTGTATTCCTATCGAAACTTTTGTAAGTCAATATTAAAAATCACGGCTTTACTCACGATTATGTACCCGAAATAATCTAATGTACAAAGAAAGTTATAAACACGTCGGTGCATAACTGACAAAATAAAAATAAATCTAATTATGATTTTCTAAAATTGTATTACAAATCAGTCTTCAATGGCGAGGGGTCATTATTTTTAGAAAAAAGTTTCTTAACAGTTCTCCATCCATAGAGCGGCATCTGTTGGTAAACATTGAAAGATAATTATAACCACATTCAATTTAGTTATGATTATGACATGCAAATATCTTTTGTTGCAATCAATTGTTATGTTTTTTTAAAAGCTTTTATTTAACTTGCATTGTATGTATGTATGTATCTTAAGTATGTTTGTTCGGGTGAAATCTTGCAACTCAATTTTGAAGCAGATATCGTCAACCGATTGAGCTGAAATTTTGCATACTTACTTGACTTTGATGACAATACAATAATATGTTACCATGGGGCTGATCTGATGATGGAGCCGGAAGGTGGCCATAGGAACTCTATAATAGAAAAAGCAATCCTACCGAGCTTGGGCTCTTTAGAATCGTCTCAGTGATCATTTGATGGATATCCAAAGAAAAGTACAGTCGGCTATAAAAGCTTGCCACTAAAATGTCATTTTTGACAGAAACTTATTTATTATTATATTATCTCATTTTTATTTTCATGAAGATCATAGTATAAATGAATGTAAATTGTCTTAGCGTAATTTATACTGACATTTTATGTTATGAAATAAATAAATCTAAATCTAAGATATTTTTTGTCGACTACGGTAAAGAACTCCCGCCAGGTGGACCGACGACCTAAAAAGAGTGGTGGGAAGCGGTTGGATGCGAAAAGCTGAGGACCGGGTATGGCGGCGCGAACTGGGGAAGGCCTATGTCCAGCAGTGGACGACTCCGGGCTGATGATGATGATGATGATGATGACGGTAAAGAAAGATATACGTGGACAAGGCTGTTCTAGGTAGTAAAATCCGGCATGCATAGGCCTAGTATTAAGAACATGGTGTGTTGGTGTTGCATTTAATGTAGGTAGCGCGGGCCCGCCATGTGTAAACCCAGCTTTATATTTTATCGTCCGCGATCAATCAAGTGCTAAAAAGAATGTAACCTCTCTGTAGTTTAATTCATTATCAATAGCTACATCGATGATCGTTACGATCTAAAATTACTCAAGGCCGAGTTTAACGTAACTCTCTTTATGCAATACAAGGTCAATTCAATTATATTCGATGTTTTTTTTTTACTTGGCCAATTAGACTCACAGTCTCACACAAGTGATAGGTACATTATTAAGCGCGTGCGGGGCAGCTCCAGTGAGTGAATGTAATATATGTTTGTTACTTCTTTACGCCTGAACGGATATACGGATTTGCTTGAAATTTCGAACAGAGATAGTTTATACATTAACTACACACATAGTTATGCTACTTATTATTAAAAAATAGTACTCCCATAGTATAGTGTAAGTATATGATTAACACAAACAATGCCGCAGGCAAAAGCTACTCATAATTTATATTTTTCCAAAAAAAATCGGACATATTCGGAAATATTTTTTTCAGCATACCTATATGCGTCCACTTCTTCTTCTCATGTCGATGGTTTCATAATATCATACAGTGCGGGACCAGAAAGCGGCGACGTTCAGGGCCCTCTGTGTCGCGTCTCGTAGGTCCTGCTCGTAACACTGCTGAACATTACACTCGCCTATTGCTTGTTTTTCCAATAAAAAAACCTTACAGATTTCAATTAACTGACAATTACCTTCCTTTTTGAAGTCAGTTAACAATTCAAAGCCTAGACTAGATACCTAAAATCAGTCGAAACTTGACTAAAACCATCTAAAAACAATAAGCAATCGCCCGACCCAAGGTTTCTCCAATTTTGGCAACCTCTGACGAATGTTCCTCGGCTATAATTAATGGCTACTGGCAGTTAAACGTAGGCATCAAGAGATTAATGATCCCGAGATAGCTAGGTCGAAACACTAGATAATGTATCTGGTCACCGACCCATTAATCCGGTGTGGTTACTTAACTTGATCAATTCCAATTTGGGAGATATAGCGTTTATAGAATCACGACCAGAGCTACCGCAAAAACTCGAACGCGTTTGTGATACTGTTACCTTTTAAGTGAGTTATATGTATAGGAAAGCGTAACGTTGGTCGTCGCCCGACTTGGTGGACGGATGACTGGATAAGGGGTGGCGGGGAGTCGATGGATGCGGTCTGCACGGGATTGCACTTTGTGGTTAGCTATAGGGGAGGCCTATGTGCAGCACTAGACGTCTGTGGCTGATAGATAGATATATAGACAAGATACGTAAAGTGATACGTTTTGTTGCATTGGTAACTCATTTTGATGACAATTTTATCCTGGTTATGGTGGTGGTAGATTGCAAAAACCAGAATTGTCATAAAGTTTTAGCCTACAATGAGTACTGCTATTAAAAGGCCATAACCTGAATGATCTATTGATATAAAAATCAAAGGTGAACCGGACCGGAACCCGGTACCTCTGGATTCCTGGTCCAAAGTGTCAACCACTCCACCACGCCAACATTTTTCGTTATGCTTGTGTGTTGATATTTGAAATGTTTATTTAAAAGGCTTTACACATTAGCAAAAGTGCATTAGTAGGGTGTGTGGAAATAGTAGTTTTTGATACAAGTGTGGAAAGTATGTCATTTTGAACGAGTCCCGAGGAGTCTTGGCCTGAGCCGCAAGGCGAGGGTCAAGACTCGGGACGAGTTAAAATGACACTTCCACACGTGTACCAAACAACGTTTTTTAATACATTTGCGAAAAATTGCAATAATACAAATTTAAAACAGTAATTGAAAGGGGCAATTATATTTATTTCTGTATGATAAAAATTAAGAGTACATACCTACACTTTTTAGAGCAATTGTCAAGAGTCGCATTTAAGGCCTTTGCTGGTAAGTTTAAAGTTTTATTCAATTTGTTAATAATTCTCTTTTTCTCGTTTCCAGCCAATAAAATGTTCATAGACGGCAATGTAATTTTTCTTTCGATTTTGCGGGTAAAATACTCTCACTTGCAATTTTTGCCTTGGCTCGTATACATGGCGGTGTTAAATCTATTCTGGTAACATCAGAATCCATCATTTTCTATCAAAAACTCTTATTTTATAAATCTTACGTGTCATTTACACATAATTAAAACAATCTTGAATGAAAAAGAAAGTTTTACTTTTAATTGTTTTTTTTTTCAAAAAAGGCGTCGGCTGTCATCATTCAGCCAAATCAAAAGAAATTGTTTTAATATTTCAGAAGAGATATGATAATGTTACACAGTAATTCAATGATTCCAAACAATAAACATCGTGAATCTGTTTTTAGTTCATTACGTTTCATATAATTGTAAATAAATATATTATTTAATACACAAAAATAGCGATTATTCATAATTATTATGAATGTATAAAGCAGCGCGTGGGTCACGCTTCATACTGTATTTTCTAATCTGTGACAATACTTTTCTTTTTAATTTTTTTAGGTCACGCATAATACTCATTTGCTCATTAAATAATAGTCACTCAAACAAATTATTAACACCGTTTTTGAGTTTTTTTTAATAGATAACCCTTTGATTAATCCAATATGCAATTTAAATATTTTAAGCATAATTATGAGATATACACCTGCAATGCTGCATGACGTATAAATAAAGTCAGAAAGTGATTGACCTTTGTTTGGATGTATGAGGTATGACGTGTTAGGACAACAGAAAATTAAAAAAATTGAAAAGTAATAAGCACTAGTTCGAAATAACCAACTTTTCGCACGATTTGCAGCTACGAAAAGTTCCACTTCTTGAGCAACTGTATTAAAAAAATATTTTCTGGATGGCCAGCTATTATATCCGTAGGTATCTGTTTTTTTTTTATTTATTTAGGTAAACAAACAGTCACTACAAATTGACAAGTCAACTAAAAGTAACTTAGAATTATATACAGTATGTGTGACCAACACCGTTCACCACTTATTAAATACAATGTTTTGATCTTTCGGTGCTGGGTATGGGTATGACATAGTGAGTCTGAAGGACTCCTGTTATCTAACAACAACATAACTGTCTTTTTTTTTAAGTATGTGCAAAATAAGTGTCCACACATCAACAGTGCGGCATTGGCCGCAGAAAAGAAAGAAAAAGAAACGAAAGAAAAAGAAAAAATGCTTATACGGATATTGATATTGACCCGTATAAGCATTTTTTTTTTTCACCATGGTTTACCTGTCGGTACAGCTGCACCGACGTCCATTGGCATATAATATGTGTACAGTACAGAGAACATTTATAGTATTATTAATGCATCAATATTTTTTTGCTTATATTGACTTACTCTAGAACTAAATATGTCTACATGACAGAATCGTTTATTGTAAGTGTCTACAAGTCTGCGCAGAGGAGCGCGCTCACCAGCGTGCGTACGGCAGCGGCCAGTCACAAACAGCTGGTGAGGGCGCACCTCTCGCAGTCTGCTGCGAATTGGGACTTTGTTGAATAAAACATCGTTTTTTTTTTCGAAATTAATTTAAAACTTATATCATGTATGTCTAATCTCCATATGTTATATTATGATGTAATAAAAGAGGCTCGCCCTTTACACCCGTGTCCAACACATTTGCAGCGCTACCTCGTTGAACGACGATAGACAACCTTTGCACCAATGTCTAGCACAACTACGCTCCGAGACTTATCGCGCATAGCATCGCCCGTCACTCTCTTATAGTACAGCGAAGAATGAGATAGGTAATTTATATCACAGTTGTGCTAGAGTTACAGATAACTCGCGCGAGCATCGGAACTCCTCTCCACAATTCGTCGCTCTACCTCTCCAATCTTCTCTTCTTTCTCCGTGCCTCTTTCTAGTTAAGTCGGCGTCGGTCCTTTGAATTTGCTTACGCCATTTGGCTCTGTCATTTACGTCAACTGTTATTAAATTTGATATAGTTTCTAGGTTTCTCCACTAAGCGGCTTTTAGGCTTCAGTTTTTAGGGCAGTTTTAACCGGGTAGTCTTGTTCACGACGCATGACATATCCAGATCACCGCAGCTGGCTCTCCTGAAGTTTGTCTGGTATAGCTCTGACTTTAAAGCTCCCTCTGACGTGTTCATTTCTGATCCTATCCACTTTGGTTACACCACCAACCTTCATTTCGATAGAATGGAGTTTGGATTAATGCTCTTGTTTAGTTGTCCAGCACTACACCGTAGAGCGTAACGGGTCTAACGCAGGTTTTATATACCTTCCCTTTAGTTTTCATAGGCACCCTACGATCACAAAGCACATCTGACAACGATCGCCATGTTTCATCCAGCCGGAGTTTCCTCTATACGTGTTATGCCTATGCCTTACCTATCTACTCTATGCTCTACCTTTCCAATAAAGGCCAATATAAATCTCCAATATGTACAAGCCTCCGATCATTTTAAAACATCCCATGTTTCACAAATTCATGACATGACCTACTTAATAAGTCAGATGTTATTAGTTATTGTCGCGGAACGCGATCGAGTTGACTTTAATGTGATAATAGTGATTGCTTTTGACATTGTTTTAAGTGTAAGTTATTTGTTTCAGCATAAATTATCGGTAATTTAATCCAGGGTTGGCTCCTAAGGCCATTTAATATTAAACTGTTTTTGATAGAATTTAAAAGTCATGTTTAGTTTTGCAAAAATATTGCTCAAAAGTCGCAGATGATCTATAGGTTTGGTTGCAAGTTTTGTATACGTAATTTTTTTTGCACAGTAAGCTGCAGTGCTACGTTTTAGATGTTGGTCGTATAATAAAATGTTATCGTTAATTGTTAACAGACTCGGATGTTAAAAGGGAAAACCCTCGTTGCGTTCCTCCCAGTGCACCTAATGACACGTTTATTTAACCATACGCCTCATATTTAAACTGACAACCGTATTAGACCCAAACGAAGTTCAAGTTTCAAGTACTCATTCAACTCCTTGAAAAAGAAAACAAACACTGAAACCCAATAATGCAACACCAAAAATACGTCCACCAATTATACAATAAACCGTTGTCAACATGTCCTGCAGCACACAGCAACTTAAAAAAGGCGATATGTAAATGAAATAGTCCTTGACTTACTCCCTTTCAAAAATTGGGACAGAGTGTTTGTATCCCAATTTTTAAAGGACGTAAGTACGTGGATTGTAGTGTGATATACGTCGTTATTGGTAATGGAGTAGTATGGTCACATGTCGCTGTTAAACCAGATAGGAGTATTTACGAGACGGCCTGCATATAGGCAGATGCCACACGTGTTCTGACTTAATTCGAATAGATGAGGCACAGGGCTGCCTCTCCAGATGCACTTGTACCCAGAAAAGTCGCTGCAATCTAAAAATCACAAACTGAGCTGATTTCTCGCTCTTTGTTTATTTTTAGAACTCACCATATTATGACCTTTCATCATCAGCCAAACGACGTCCACTGCTGGACAGAGGTTTCCTAAAAAACACAGATTTATCCTTCGCCTCTTACGGCCAGTCTGCAGAAAACAGAGATCTTCACCACCATGCAAAAGTTGATTAATAATCAGCCCTGTGAAGGTCTTACCCACGCTGCGTTTTTCGGTGCCTTTCTCTCAAGCAACGGATCTCAGGAATTAAGACATCTTTAGAAGAACGCACTTCTTTGAGTTAAGTCAGTGCGTCTGGTTCTGAAGTGGTGGTGGTAGTGTTGGTGGAAAACTTAAGTGGTAATGGACAGGACTCATTGCTCATACAACGCTTAGCCGCTGGGGACGACGAGTTCTTGACTAACCAGGTTAAACTAAAGTTATATGCCTTTAGGTACTGACTTCTTTAGAACGTGACAACGTATCATATAATCAACTCATTCCTATTGACCCAATGCAGCTACGATCAGTATCTCTATTGAACACATTCGAGGTCAAAGTTAATAAAAACCCGACAAGATACAACCGATACAGACAAGTTATTGTCCGACCAATAAATCTATACAACAATCAATTTGTATTGAAATTAATCATTTGTTTTAGAAAGTTAACGGGTTTTCATTCATGTTTACTCTGAGGAGTTAATGTGAAGAATGAAATGTTGGCAAATGTGTGGTCTTTTGTTATATTTATATTATCTTTTGTAGTATAGGTACAGCTAGGTGTGTCGTGATACATGTTTTACTGTCAGCAGAGCTGTTTTTAATGAATATACATAAAATTTGCAATCTAAACAAGGTGATTAATTTTATGAATTACAACTATGCGAACCGTGTCTGCCTTATCAGGGACCTAATTCGAGATTGACATTTGAGTGATCGCCAAACGATAACAGTTATTAGATAACAGTTATATCGCCATTGAACTGTCATTTAAATGCGATGAGCTTAAAAGTGACATATCTCATCTCAATTTTGGAAATACGATGGCGATAATGATTGTCAAAAATGTTATTCATGTATATAATTTTCTGTTTTGAACTAAACGTAACAGACTAATTTCACGTACTACGCGGTCAATTTAAAGTATGCGCCTGTTATTTATGCCGTCACATACAAAGGAAGCGAAAATTTTGCGCGTCTGAATTGACGAAGTTGCGATGTTCTAGGGATATCGCCACCCCCTGGGGGGTTATTCGACCAATTTTAGAGATATAATGGAGATCTCTCCTTTTCATCGCCATCCGTCACTTTTGACGTGTGCCTTCTTGACAAGTGGCGATATCGCTAGAACATCGCAACTTCGTCAATTCGGACGCGCAAAATTTTCGTTTCCTTTGTATGTGACGGCATAAATAACAGGCGCATACTTTAAATTGACCGCATAGTACGTGAAATTGGCCCGTTACGTTTCGTTCAAAACAGAAATTTATATACATGAATAACATTTTTGACAATCATTATCGCCTTCGTATTTCCAAAATTGAGATGAGATATGTCACTTTTAAGCTCATCGCATTTAAATGACAGCTCAATGGCGATATAACTGTTATCTAATGGAGATTTGACGTTTGGAGATATCTCAAACGGCATTCTCGAATTGGGCCCCAGGTTGTCTTAAGGAGATTGCTCATTAGCGATATACGACCGCTTGTTGTTTACCTTTTATTATATATTTTTTGCAATGTTTATTTTCTATATGTTTTGTTAGTTGTGCAATAAAGAGTGGTTAAATCGATCGATCGGATTCGATGGGTCGCCTTGTAATCTGAAATTTGAAATGTGTTATCTTTGTCAAAATGTATTTTTATATCATAAATTACGATACAGTACGATTAGTCATCTACCGTTTCGATAACAATTTAAATAGCACACGATTCTGAAGTGTGGCAACCCTAGAGTAGAAATTCATATTAATGCCCGCTAACAAGTACTACAGCGGGCCATTGGCGATATTAATTTAAATAGATTACGACTTGTGACGTTCATTAATTTATTTTGACGCGAAATCCTTACACTGCACATTAGTGTCGTCGCAAGAGACATACAAACATACTTAGGTACCCTTTTAATTCTGTTTTGACCTGACCGAGCAAGCCAGCGACGCGTCTCTGAATTCACCTTTTTAAGGAGTACACGACGCAAAGTTATCTCAATCTCTATATTAATCCACCTGTTAGAAATAGGAAGTTATGTCAATTAGATCGCCACGTGACTCGGATGGGCGATGATCCAAGTTTTAAGAGGACATGTTGACCGACAGTGAAGAAAGATTTGGCAGAGTCAAAACTGTCTGAAAACGGCGCTAGATCGCCAGAAGTGGGTCACTGAGGACAGTTACTCATCAGAGTAAATAAGTAAGTAAATAACTAGATCGCATAACCCTTTTCTCTTTGACGTAGTTGGATTAAAAATACTATAGAAGCATCTTTGAATGTTCAGCTACTACAACAAGATTTGTTAAAATGTGGCAAGCCGTTTTCGGATCAATCAGATCAGAATTATGATGAATGCTCATAGAAAACAAAAGAAGATTCCTTTCATAGAAAATTGGTTTTAAATAAATTTGTATGGTCGTCGACCCGGAATCCTTCGTCACTTTTAAATCCCGGTGCAATGTAAGTACCGTTTAGATTCAAACCCAACATGACTAGGGTAAACGTGCCAATGTTTTATTTTTCTTACTATGGTTAAAGGTTGAAGGTGCCAGGAAGGGATCTCAGTCACAGAAATGTATCTTACTTTTAAGAAACACGAATGACGTTAAAAGTTTTTCTCACGACCGCCCATCTCGCTCATGCGTTCGTTCGGCGCACGTATTCAGTACAATAAAAACGCAGTATTTAAAAGCATTTACCACATTTCTGGGGCGACAGATTGATGGTAATGAGTTCACGGGATTAATTTACTTCACTTGTGCAAAAAACTGACATTAATTAACAAGCGACGGTGGTCGGTTAAATGATTTCTTATTAGCGTTAATTAAGTGAGCTTTAGTAAAGTGGTTGTTATGTGGCACTTAGACTTTTTCTACAGTCTTGGCTCGTAAAGACACTCTTATTACATGGTTTCTAAGGCCATAACTTAACCTATTAGAAAATTGTTCTTCTAACGTTATGCAATCAGACTACTGTTTACATAAAACATTTTGTACGTAAGGATTTGCCTTTCCATCTGTGTTTTTTTCAGAGACAAGTCTCTTAATACAGTTAGCATCAAATGTAGCTGACAATTTTAGTATGCAATTTGGCATATAGGCCGGAAGAATAATTTTGGAGTCCGAATTCTACACCTTTGTTACACTGTACTGTGGTAAATTAATAGTAGCCTTTAATGTGGCCAAAAACTGCTACTTTAAATTTAAATATATAATAAGTCCAAACACCTTTTACAACCAACACATCTTTATGTTGATGGAACAAGGGTTAATATTGAAAAAAAAAAACAGGACAATTAAATTTAAAACTTTGTATTTAAAACAGCAATCAGTTGCCTATTGTTTGAAAACGAGCTTCCCGAATTTCTGTTTTAGATACAAAATGTAGCACCATAGTGTACCATCATTGTAAATCTTTTATGAACTGTTGTCAATTGCTGGACACTTCTGGATTTATTGACCTTCCGAGTTCATCTGATGATAATTATTTCCACACAATAACTTGAATGCAAACATATCACAAGCGATCAGTAACCATCGTTAAGATAAATTTTTCGCTTATTAGTCACACAATAAGTTGCTTTCTCGAAGGTCAAGTTCAACCTCGAATAGCTCATCAATTCCATACAAAGTATACAAATATGGTACCCAAGCACAACACGAGTGTAATTCCAGAAGATCATAACTCCACAAGAAATGTTTGTATCATACGTCCTTCTGTGGAATTGCTGTCGTATCTCCAAAAGGACGTTGCTTAGTAAGGAAATTAATGGAGATATGACGTTTTCTCGTGGAGAGGTGGAATTATGACGGTTTGATGGATTACCATATTTCATCGTTTTGTAAGTCTTCAGAGGTTAACTTCAGTGTAATATGATTGGCGAAATGGCAATGAGTTTTATGTTTTTTGTAAGGTTACGAGAAGCTTGTAGGGTCGCGTAGGCATCAGGGTACGACCGGCCTTTGTAGAAAGTGGCTACAAATAGAAAAGTGTGGTGTAAAATTACACGTACCTAGTTGCTGTAAAGCAGACGGTTATCCACCCGGTCGACAACGATTCAAAAAAACCTAAAATCTTTGAATTGAGACCCAAAGATAATGGCATTTAATCGTGCAGAATGGAAAAAAACATGGAAATGGTGTGTGTATGTGTGTATTGCGTCTGGTAGGTTATCCCAGAGTATGTACGATGATCTTCCCTCGCTTCGCCTAGCGCCTCGCGCCTGGTGACCCTATATTGGCTAGACTCCAATATTTATGAGCAAGTTTTTGGCGACATAGTCTACCTGTCGATAAGCATGACGAAAATTTTTATTTGAGGTTGTCAATTGATTCTTTTTTCTATCAGGATCAAATATAAATGGGACTAACTTAGACTTCTCTAAAAGTCGGAAGTGATCGTCAATGTTTAACATTCCCACGGAGCGTTAAAAACGCCCTATACAAATCACCTAATCATAAAATACCAATATTTTAACAGAGAAAATAAGTAATTTGCCATTTTCTCCGTGAAAAAGTGCTCTTAAGTTCATGATTGTCACACAATTATTGTTTTGTAAATTAAATGAGGATTATGAAAACAATATCATTTTTTTATTGATAAAAAAAACATAAAATTTGTGTAGGTACTTTTGAAGTCACATAAAAATATGATTATATATTTTTTCTTTGATTCATACCAGCTGCGCCGGCGGTGTTACCCGCTCATCCCACAAGAAGTAGCCTATGTATTAATCCAGGGTGTCAGCTACCTTCACACCAAAATTTATCAAAATTGGTCCAGCCGTTTGAGCGTGAAGTAGCAACAAACATACACATAAACACACTCACAAACTTTCACCTTTATCGCCTCAATTCTGAGCAGGCTCAGAGGGAGCTCCAATGACACCCTGTGTGTCATTGCTGATAGGTTTGACTGTCCTATACTGTCGTACTGGATTAGCCAGATAAAAGGGGTTGCATTTTTGCTTAGTGTTAGTAATAGTTGTAATTTACATACATATACGTATATAGAATAAGATTTACTAACACCTTATGGATGTAAAACGTCTGAAATATAGTTTTATTTATTTATTTATTTATAATGTAAGTGTGATTGAGCTAATATTATAGAATTCATCAGTCGTCATCCCTATTTTTGTCATACCCAACTCCAATAGCCAGCACTGATAAATCAGTGGTCGACCTCGATTCGTATCAATCAAAACTGGACTTGTGTCAAACGATGATTGGTTGCAACATTGGCGAGGGCTAATTGCCTGAATGAGTATTGCCGCGTGCCAGCTTCCATTGAACTATAATTTCCATTGGATGGGAATATTATTATCTACGTTCAACTAAATTGCTTGCACAACGGGCTTTGATGTGGTAGTCTCGGGTTCGAGTGTACAACGTTTTCCATATGATATTTTAATATAACAAGAGATATTATAATGCGTTAGGTGCTAAAGAGCTATAAATCTTTCAAATAACCACTGGCTGGTTAGGTACCTTGCGTCCTTCAGAGCGAAAATAGAAGCCCCTCGAAGTGGGGATTCGTTGACTTGGGAAAAGGGATCTGCATTGGGAAATACTCTGTTTCTTTTATTCATAAATGACCTACCATCAAGCATTACTGCTGGTTTGTCGGTATTATTTGCGGATGACACGACCGTGTTGGTTTCTGCGAAGACATACGAGCAGCTCAGTGTAAAAGTTGCTGAGGCTTGTGAGCAGTTGCAGACCTGGTTCTCAGCAAATGGGCTTTTGCTTAATGTTAGCAAATCAAATACGATGCTCTTTTCTGGTCGAAAGGTTCAAATGCCTCCGTGCATGGCCACCTGTCCAATGCCATTGTGCGATGAGAGTAGGTTCCTTGGTTTCACGCTTGACTCAAACCTGAACTGGAAGTGCCATGTCGACAATCTTTGTGGTAGGTTGAGTACTGCTGTCTTTGCGCTTCGAAAATTAGCACCACTAATCTCGGGAGACGCGTCAAAACAAGTATACTTTGCTCATTTCCACTCCCTCATGTCATATGGAACACTTATTTGGGGTAACTCCACTGACGCAAAAAGGGTTCTAATAATGCAAAAACGAGCTATTCTCACTCTTGTCGGAGCTACACCTAGGCACCCCTGTAAAAAACTTTTTATATCGCAACGCATAATGACGCACTACTCACAATATCTTTTCGACTTACTTTTATTTGTAAGAACTAATATATCTCAGTTCGCGCGCGTCCATGTTGCAGGTAAACATCTCCGCACTACCGGGCGACTCAGAACCGTGCCTCGTCGCATGGCTCTTTCAGGCAAAAACCCACGGGTCATTGGCCCAACTTACTATGAGCATTTGCCTGAAAACCTACGAAATGAGCCATCTTACGAAATATTTCGGCGTCGACTGACCCCGCGCCGCAGCAGCGCCGGCACCGCGCCCGCGCGCCGCGCGTTCTGTGCCTGCTGCTGCAGCGCCTCCGCCGCCAGCCGCACGCACCACAGCGCCACCGGGTCGCACTCGTCTGAAAACACAAAAACGAATATAAAATGCTTTGTTGGAAAACCCTCTGTACTCCGTGAGTGAGTACATGGAACTAAACTTCTAATTATTATTTGTATTATTTGTTATTGACATTTGATTTGGTACCTATTTTATTTTAGTTTGTATTGCGACAGTGATTTTATTTTGTATTATTAGATGTCATCTGATTATTATTTTCTGTGTATATAGATTGTTTGCTTTGTTTTAGTTTAATGACTTAAAGTTGTGATGACGATCCTTATTGGGAGATTATATTGATTATTATTATTATTATGGTTAACATTTCTTGTGCTTGACATTGTTATAGTTAGCTTTATTATTATATTTTTATTTTGACGATCATGATGTGAATACTTATATTTTTGAATATTTAATGCAAATGTATACAGTTATTTTCACATGAAATAAATGAATCTAATCTAATCTAATCTTGTTCCCGTTATCAAAAGACTTTATTTCAGTTTATTTTATATCAAGTTTATGTTAGTTTATTGTATATCAAGTGGTGTAGGGTTCATATACTGGCAAGGACCGATATTTGTGTGATAAGCACGAGTCTCCTCTGTAAGTATGTAAGAGGAAGTCTGAAAGTAGTACCAATTAGGGAGAAGATGCAAGCTAACCTAACTACTGTCATGGTATCTGGCACGCAAAGAGAGGAAAGCCACGTAACCAGGAAAGAGTTAAGCATGAATGTGGACGAATATAGAAGAAGAGGAAGACCGACGAAATGATGGATTGATTGTGTGAAAGACGATACGAATAAGAAGGAAGTATGACGAGATAATGAGTAATAGAGAAGAATGGAGGAAGAAAACATGCTGCGCCGACCCCAAATAAATAGGATAAGGGCAATGGAATAAGGAAGCATGAATTTTCTATCGGGACTAACATACTTTCTAAATGATGAAATTGGTAATAATAATGGGGCTACTTTAATACGAAAGGTGGCACAACCTTCTTTTACTTTTGGGATTAGGTCGATTTGTGTTCAGCAATTGTAGGTATATCATTTACATAGGTATTTAGTTCTGTAACTATCGGGTTTTGGCTCCAATTTCAATAAAATTTCACGGTATTGACCTACTTTCCATTTTCCATCCAACACATAAACGTTTCGACTGGCCTAAAAAACCTAGATGCCTAGATGTAATATGTTACAAGAGAAATAAAATAAAACACATTTTTCGAAAATCCACCGAGAATAAACCCACAGATAGGTCAAACAAATTGCTCGTAATTTAATTTCTCCAATTCGAACATAACCTGAATATTGGCAAAAAAACAAAAAAAAAGTGAAACCAAATAGAAATTCCCAAAGCGTACATTTCCGCGCTTGTAAATAAAATAAAAAGGTTTTACCAATTTAAAGTTTTTAAAGCGATCGAGCCGAATTTTAGGGTATCGGGAAAACTAGATTAAAAAGCTTTGCCTTTCAATATCCTATCAGATATATTGGTTTGAATGCAATTTGCAGGGTGTGAAAATGTTTAACCAAACTATGTGGGAATTTGTTTAGATTGCGTGTTTTCACTAACCAAATAACAATTAAAATGCTATAGTTATTTATTGTTTGAGTAAACGGAGGACTTTGAAGTATTGTGAATGCCATTTGAAAACAAAAAGTGGTACAGAATATAGTGTTTAATTTTACGCGATGTGCGTAAGGGTGCGATAGCTCAGAAGTAACAGCACTACTTCGGATAAGTAGAGGTCGTGGATTCGATCCCCATCTGCATTCTTCTTCTGCATGACACGAGTATGTTATTATTGGAAAATTTGCAAATAAGAAATAATACTATGCAAAATAGATCGAGTGACCCAATTTTACGGCGTGCTCAGGCGATTTACGTACGTGTCCACGTTTTATTAAACTGTTTATAGTTATTGTTTTGGTTGGGGTAGTTTTTGCATCGTTACAGTTTTTGGTTTAGTTACCCCGAAGTTTTCGGTGCAAGAATGAATTGACTTCAAGCCGACAGTAGGCGTAAAATCATTCGTGCTCCAAAACCCCCGGGATATGATTACTAAATCAGTGTGATATTAAGCATTATTATATTTCGCCCAAAGCGCCTTCCATACCACTTTTATCATATGATTGCCTTCGTTAACACTTTGGGATTATCTCATTTCTCAATCCGATTGCATCAATCACTTTCTTTTCGAATCCAAGTACGCTTTTTCTACGATCACACAATTTTATAACCATGAAAGCTATAATCATAAAGATTTTTTATTGCTATTCATCCGTGGCAAACACTTACGCTCAGGAGAAAAAAGTTCGTTATGTGCTTGGTTTGGCCTAAGTCAAGACGCTTAAGCGGTTTTTAGATTGGCTGCCGGCTACGTGGTGTATCATTATCATTTCTGTGTATCATTCAAACAATCTATTTATTTCAGGCATCAAAGGCCCACAAGGCATACATAAGTTCATTTACACAAACATGTTAAGTCAACGACGCATAACTTAATATCTTGGTGTCAAGTAATCGACCTCGGAAACACTGGAAGTAGCACTCTTCGACCAGAGCTCCTTATACATGTAGTCTAATATCTGATTAGTTGTGTTACAAGTATCTCATGTAAGTAACATGCGATATTTATTAAACTTCTGATCACCAAAGACAGATCACGTCGACGGAAAGTTGTCCCAAATGCCAACGTCTTCAAATAACGTCCACATTTTAATGTCCATAAAATATTCGTAATTCAATCTATATAGAGTGCTTCTTGTTTTTTTTTTTGCTATGGCATCAGAGGCACGGTGAATTGCTTCGTCGCTTGAAGTTCAAAAGGTTAAATTGCTGGCTTATAGCGGACGAACAAAATATCGTTTCATATAACCCTGAAACGTGATGAAACTCGTATGTGAGCATCTTTGCATTGGCTAGCGATATCAATGTATCCATCATAGCCCTATCTATCCCCTATGTCAAATCCGCGGATAACAAATTTTGTAGTTAGGATCAGCGTGCTTACACGGTTGTTCAGTCGCGTAAACGACAAATTGCGTTGCAATTTAAATGATAAAATCCAGTTCTTAATCGGTTTTTACGAAAACCAAGGAAGAGATCTTATGTAGTTTTATTCTATTATTTCAAGCGGTCAGCTATTTTTGATGCTGACCGTGCTAGTGTTCGAATAAACGGATTTTACTGTGATTTAAAACGGATTAATCGCTATCGCTCTCGCTTCCTCCTTTGCCCCGCATCACCCAGCGAGGAGGTTATAGCTCAAGATCTCCGTGTCAGTTTTGATCGTACGCCGTAGCTTGATTTATGTGTCGGGAATATAAATTGTAAGGTCATGTTCGGCATCCGTCACACGGACAGCTAGTAAAACTCGCTATTCGTCAAGCGCTTCTTCAAATAGTATATTGACAGGCACAAATTTTGATCGCGAGTAAATATTTACAAATTAATGTAGACGATCATTTGTCAGACGCCCGGCACTTGATTCACTGGTTCGCTTTGATTTTAAGTGAGAGTAATTCGACATACTTTTGACCATTTCTTTAATGATCAAACTGAAATGAAATGAAATAATTTATTCAGTAAGTAGGCCACAAGGGCACTTTTACAAGTCAGATTGTGAGTCTACCGGCATTTCGCAAGAGGAGACCGCTGTTGAGAAGAAAGCCGAAAGAAACTCAACAGTAAGTCATTTTTTAACCGACTTCAAAAAAGGAGGGGGTTCTTAGTTCGGTTGTGTTTTTTTTTTTTTAATGTTTGTTACCTCATAACTCCGTCATTTATGAGTCGATTTGGAAAATTCTTTTTAGGTTCATGAATAGACATCTCAAGGTTGGTTCCATAAAATTTTGGTGAAGATCGGATGACGAGATCCATGAGGAATCAAAGGAATTCCTGAAATTTTATAGGCACTCATAATATTTTTCATGTATTTTCTAAAACTATTTAAGTATTTTCATATGGTAGTCATCATCTTCCAATGCTGAACTGATGATGGAAGGTACAACTCCTTAACGGTTAGGAGTTAGGAGATAATTCAAACGAGATGCATGCCTTCAAGACCTCCCTGATCACCCCGCCATAAGTATTTTATATGAATCACTAAAAAGCGAAAAAAAAATTTTAACAAAAAAAGGAACCGACTTCAGTAAAACTAAAAAGCCAAAAATAACCCGTTCAAGTACAGATTACATTTGACTTACCCTTTGAAGTCGGTGCCAAACCTCACGTAAACTTTCATATATAAATATAATAACTGAGTGGTTTGGGATCGATTTCAAAGGGTGAGTCAAATGTAATCTGTACTTGAACGGGTTATTTTCGGCTTTTTAGTTTTACTGAAGTCGGTTCTTTTTTTTGTTAAAATTTTTTTTCGTAAATTATACTTAAAAACTAATACAATTCTCTAGGCGTCACGACACGCAATATAGATTGGTATAATTAATTAATGAAATAATTCAATTCCGTTGAGATGTATAAGGTCTCAAGGGGTCAAAATCAATAACTGTTGCAACAAAATAATTAAGTACTTAATTAAAATTTATTTAAATCCTTAGAAAAGTTAAGGACCGAATAAGAAACTAACTATACAAAAGAAAAAACTAGCAAAGCAAGCGATGTCTCTATTTACGCTTAGCTCAAAATTCTTTCACATATTAGGAGGCTTTCCTTCTGCTCTTATTTAGAGGTATTTCTTAGCCGATTCTCATGGTTTTTTTTAATAGGTTTGATACTAAACTAAGTTCATTATTTTGACATCTTATTCAATATTATTGATTACTAAATCTCAATTATTTGTACCAATGCAGACTTATTGGATCTGTACCTACATAAACCAAATATAAAATAAGAATACTGAATTGAATATAGACCAAAATATGGAATAATACTTATTGGCTCTGACTATCTTACGTCAGCTTACGTTGAGGATGTATGATTATTACAAATAAAAAAATATATCAATCTAAGGTTTATCGAATTTTTCCAAAATGGCAGAGATATGGCGGTTGAAATCGTAAAATATTTCAAATTTCAACGAATTCGAAGCAAACTCGCCAAGTGTACAGCTCAAAAAGACACTAATATAATAAAGGATAGTCTACAGTAGGTATACATTTTGCTACGGATAATAACTACATAAAAGGTACTTCAACTTATTATATTTTATATTCATGTTCCCACAAAAACAAACAGGACGATGACAGTAGAATGGTATGCGTATCTACCTACTCCATAAAAATGGTAATCATTTACTCTGACCCTAATGAGATACACGCATTAAAACAGAACCCAACTCCTTTAACAACGTCGTTGTTCACCAGTAAAACTGCGTCAGTTACGACTTTGTGTAAGAAATATAAATGGGCACGAGCGTACTGTAAAATGTAATACAAATTTCGATCTTACTCTTAAGGTTTCAGGTTCAATTTTGTCATATCACAAGCTTGACACATAGTTAATTTATGACCAACTTTGTCGCTACTAACTTATTAAGGACAGCTTCCTTTCGTGGGCGATCTAATTACAGACAAGAACAATAATGTAACCTGAATATGTATGAGCATCTGTGAATTTGATATTATTGTTCATCTTACACGAAAATTGACTGTGTGCAATGAATAATTTATCCAACAACCGGGCCTGACGTTGGCCATATTTTAATATAAATCCATCTACCATATTGTATGCAAAATGCCATTGAATGCAGTGCAGGACAGGATCATTATTCCAATATACGGTTGCGATATTCATCACGCTGGGCTGGTTGCAGAATTTTAAACAAATCATCTTTATATGCGGGATGCTGGGCAGCGCTCGCGGAATCGATTTTAATAGCCTGTTTCTTCATTGTTCTACGGTTTAGGGATCAATTGCATACAAGTTGTGCTACGTAAGTTTGTGTATGTAGAGTTATTAAGCCATAAGTTTATGATTCAAGATTAGTTTAATCGAAGACATAATGAAATTGCTTTTACGTGTCAATTTTTTTGTGGCGGCGCAAGCGGCAGAAACTCGAGGTGACAAAGTTGAAATTCGGAAAGAGCCAATCAAAATCTATAAAATCCTAAATTTACATTACTCCCGGATTTATTTCAAGTAGAAGTTAAATTGACTGAGCTTTGTCTACCAAAATGTAACACATCCTGGAAGAATATTTATCGCCTACTTGATGGTGATGATGTCCTCCTTGACGTATCCGTCAATGGAGACACTCTGTCAAGTGTTTCTGGCGTGTGCGCGCACGTGGCTCGTGAATGAATCCCAGTTTGTTCACGAACACGCGATCACAAGAGGGACAGTAAAGCTTTACTGTCCCTCGCCGCTATAAAAGTAGAGCAAATAAGTCAAGGCTTTCTTTTGGGTATATCTCCCTCCTACAGGATTCATATGGAAAGAAACCTCTCAGGAAACCATTGGGTAAGAGAACCAAACCACAAGCGATATTCAAACGTTCAACTTGACTACATAAGTTCTGCAGGATCCCATGCAATATTGAAACGCTTTCGCTTAGCCATCCCTACGTTATGCGCTTTGGTATTCGAATACCATATAGTTTTAATAGGTTTCAAGAACGGCCCTTGCAATATTTATGGAGGTTACTTCGTGAACGGTGAGTCAAATTAGAAGTTATAATCTGTTCTATCGTTTGAAATTATAATGACTGTATTAATTAAGAAGATAATAGCTTAAACCTTAAAAGTAATCAAATTTTAGTTTATGAAATAAACACAAAATGCGAGAGTGAGAGACGTAGGTAACAAAAAATGACGTACAAATACCATATGAAATTGGGCGAGAGATTCCGCAAGCAAATTTGTAAAGTAACAAATAAATTGAATTTTTCACCTGATCGTTTCTTAAAATAATTTAGAGATCATTCAGGTACCTAACTAACCAACTAGCAGTTGAACACAAGACACTAGTGTGAAGCTGTCCCAGTTTACATCTAGAAAGACTGTGAAAACACGGCAAAAAGCACCAATCATACCATTTCATATATTGAGTCAATCATCATTACTTTCATGTTGATCTTACATTACGTTTAATGTAACATAATGACTGTAACATTCTCTAAATTTCGTTAAAGCATGATCTCGAATTAGCAATCGTTAACGTAATGGTGCTCCAGATATGTGTAGAGGAGTAAAATAAAGCTATTACAATAAATTTCTTAATTGCCCTGTCAAATTCCAGGACGGTGATGCAAATGTGATGTCAGCGTTGGAAGAATGTCAACGGGTTTTTGGTAACGTTATCTATAGTGAGTTAAAACGTCAGAACTGTATAAGATTCGTACGAAGATGTGCCGTTTTGTGAAGACAAAATTAAGGTAAGTGTATGTTGTGAGATTACTTGCGCTAGATTTCTTGGCAGTGAGATAAGATTTGAGTTGCGAATGAGTCTTATTAGCATAGAACTTTTTATGATACTTTTAGACCACTGGAGAAGCGGAGAACAGGAAGACCAAGAAGTCACTGGTCGGATGACATAAAAAGAGTAGCTGGCCCAAGCTGGGTTCAGCAAGAAAGAGAAAAAAGTTGAATTCCTTGGAGGAGGCCATCACCTGATAAGGGGTTATTGTCCACTATAAACTAAAATATTAGGTATGCTACTACTATATTGCAGAAATTAAAACGTTATTCAAAGAAAACGTAAAAAATATACATATAATATTTGTTATGAATTATTGAGTAACAAATATTATGAAAGTGAATGTGATATCAAAAACATGACTATTGCTTAAGTTACATATAATGCATCTTTTGCAGTCGAAATAAATGTTTTTTTTTTATTATTTTATTATAGACCAGCGGAGGAAAGTGAGAATGAGTAAAGATATAACATGTGAGGACTAAAAATCGTTCACCAAATTACACATCTTACACACACATTGCGGAGAGTATGTGAAGTCATGGGCAGGACTCCATTACCTGATTCCGCCTTCTATTATTATTCCATGATTAGGGACCGGCGAGAACTTTGGTCTCACCCTGAGGTATGTTGTTAAATGACCACAACGACATTCGCCTCTGTATTCTTAATTAGGACGGCTAAAGAGCGTGATTATCTTCATACCTGTCCTCCAAACAATATTACTTGAATTGATTCTCTTTCGGATATAGGCATGCCCGTTCGTTCTTCGGTTTCGTCATCTCATTACTCACCCACCAATAGGTGGGTTTGAAGTCAAATGCTGGCCAAATCGGCCTGTATATTAAAAATAAATACTTCAGTTATCTAATAATATTTAATCGCTCTGCCAATTCATGTTATTGTCCGTACCCATTTCAGTGTATGTCATACAAAAGAATAAAATCAAATAAATTCGATACTTCATAAGATTTAAAAATTACAATCAGTAGATCTACTAAACGTTTACCCAAATAAACGTCGAATATTAAAGTATCATAACCGTAGTCTGCTTAGTATCGATTAAGTACAGTTTAATAAAAGGAAACTTTTATAACAGCGCGCTCCCGACATTCTCTTGAAAGAAAGCAATTTGTGCAAACTAATTTCCATCCAGTATTGACGTCGCAATAGAACATTCCAGAGCGCCTGGAAGTTATGTAACAGAGTCGAGTCCAGTGACGAGTAAACAGGCATGATGGAATAAAAAATGTCGGTGTTTGTGTTGCAATCAATCAAACAAAGGCTCGTGCCAGTCCAGCTACATCTACAGGCCAAAACATCATATCTACATCAGCGTTGGTGTCACATACGACGTTTGTTAACGTTGTGACTGAGATCCAAAGCTAACTTTTCGAAACTGGAGCTATTATTTAGTATTGATTTTCAACGTCTATTTTTATTGGTTTTCCAAACGCTCCAATGTTTATAGAGATTTGGGATGGCTGTAAGGCTATGATTTCGATTGGATTTTCATTTGAGATGAACGTTTCACTTTTGTTACTTTAATGATTTAGTCCGTTGAATGTTTTGGTTCTTATCAATTGTTGTCTTAACAATGACTTAAATTCTGTCTCATTCCTGTTCTATTTTCTTTAATTTATCCTGTTCCATTCTGATGAGGAATGTTTACCTACATGGATGTCTAAGGTTTGTTAATTTTCCAGCCTACTTCTTTCCTTCTCTACCTAAGTACCCTGGTGTGCTGAATTAATTGCAGTCCAGCACAAGTAAATAAATGTTAAATCATTGATACGAAGATCAAAGCACAAAAAATATATTTAAATGTGTATCCTGGCGTAAGAGACGAGGAATCGAACCCGGTGCCTCCGGATTACAGCCATGTCTTTCGAATTTTTCCTATGTTTAATTTGTCGATCTTTGCATTGTGTATCTGAATGGCTTAACATCTTAGCGACCTCTATTTGAACACGTTAATTATTAACATGTTTCACAAATTTAGAAATAAACGTTAATTATGTGACATGTATTATATTAAAAACCAAAGAAATATTACTTCTTAAACCTTAACTTTAATAATTAAGTTGATCGAACAATCAAAACCAGTCTCTGTGGCAAACCTTCAAAAAAATCTGCTACTTTTTAAATGATTAAGACAAATGACTCACGCTTCATTAAGCATTTGATAACCATCTACTTGATATGTAAAGCCTACGTTTTATCCGTGTCCAATGTCTTTAACATTTTAATCATCAATAATCCTTTCAAGTCACCGGCTAACACAAAAGTCAGCTAATCAGAAAACCAATTATGCTAATCATTCTAATCGGAGACGTCAGTGTCATTAACCGATACGTCAATTCTGACATCACACATAAACGTTGCAATTGGACATGAACACAAATTTGCAAATGAAGAGTTTTTTTCTATTGTGCACCTACACAAAAAGTTTGATAAATTGTGATTCTTATTAGTGGAGGGCGTGAGATTCACGGTCGTAGAGAATTATGAGCAATCCTACGGAAATTTGACGTACCAATATAATATTATACATGTAGAATAAATCATTTTCATCATATTTGGTCGTAAAAACGGAATAAAGTTGGTTGACAACCGTTTAATGTTTATTTTTGTCTTATGTATTTTTTTATTTCTTCACAAATGTGATGAAAAACATTGTATGTCTGACGGGCAGTAAGGGGATTACTAACTAAGACCTTCGGCGCAGGGCTTCTAATAGACCTCGTTACTAATCCCCTTCTTAGGCTGCGTTTCCACCAGAGATATGTAGCGAGGGATGTGTTTTTGTTAACCAATGGAATAACTTCATTTACCTATCCTGGCTCAGCGCAGCTGATTCTATTGGCTAACAAAAACACATCCCTCGCTACACATCTCTTGTGGAAACGCAGCCTTACCACCCTTAAATATGACACAATTTACTATTTTATCTCATGAAACGAATGAATATTGACTTACCTAATTTTCCCTTTGCCCTTTCAATTAATAAAATTTTCCCGAAAGGGGTAGGGGGAGAAGATGGATGGACAACTTGAGGAGTTAGTAGAAAAACACGAATAGAGCAGATTTCCGGACTGTGGTCTTCAACATCCGTGGAGGATATGGCACTTAAGAAGATTCAAGTGATGAGAAAGTTTTCAAACATCATCATCATACCCTATTCAATTTATTGTAATTGACGCAGCATGTATTTTTTCCGTCCATCCATATCAACTTTGCCTTCTCAACGCTCATTGCCTTCTTATCCATATATATCGTGTAAAAAAAATCGTTGATATTCCATTTCTTCCCTCCACATTAGTGGCTGTCAAATACCCTTTTTGGATAAAAAAATAGAAATCTCAGTTTTATCATTTTCAAATATTACAAAATCAAATGTGTTCCAACACACACATCACATCATCAGTCAAAAGTTGAAGAGTCAACGTTGTTTATTTTCCAATAGGATTGAAGATTTACATTTTAAAGCAGCAATGTGTCAGTAGAATCCGACGCACCCAACACAATGGAGTCTTGTTTAAGTATTAACATAGGAGCTAATCAGCTGAGCTATCGGTTAGCTGATCAAACATCACAGCAGCAATGCGTCAAGTGGGATCGCTTCTAGAATGTGGGTTCCGTTAAACGCCACAGCATCGAAAATTCAGCACACACATCTAAACGATTTTTAAGTACCGATCTGTTACGTGATACTATTTACGGCAAGAGAAGAAAAGAGATTACTGAAATAGAAGTCCGTATCAAATGATACTGTGTTCGGAAAATTAGCAATTCATTTCTGAATATTAGGAATACTTTAGCGATGACCTTGACACAAGAACTTATCAATTTCAATATCGAGAGCTATTATATTGGATGGTTTTCACCACTGCTAAGGTTAAGCTGGGCTATGGAAATAAGCGATTCTTATTTAAATAAAACCGTTTAAACGGATTGAGTATATCGCGTATATTCATTATTTGAGCCTCTAAGTAAAATACCAACCGAGACAACATCTACTGCGTCGCAAACCTCAATCCTAAGGTCTACCATAGGATTTTTGGTACCGAAAGGATTGAATGACCACCAAGCTTAGCTCTACCTAGTATCAAAATCTCACCAAATGTATAAAGTATGGTCTCGACAAACGCATCCCTAAAAATCCCACTCTCATCAAGACGTGGTGCTAGCAATCGCAATCAATCATATCGGAACTGGGGACTTCGTTATCCACAGGCGGTTGGCACCTCGCCAAACTAGTAATAAAGACCGACTCGTTAAATTTCCGAATGGACAGTAGCTATTAAGTCTTGGACGGCGTTTTTACACAATTATCGTCCATTGTACATACATTCATCCTCGAAATTAGTTGGTCATTTTAGTACCCTGTCGCAGTAATGTAGCGCGCTGCGGCAGTTTAAATGTGTCAGAAGAGATAATGTGATAAAGTACTTAATTGAGCAGCGCGGTTTTGGCGGATATCTCTTTCAAGCTTAGTGGTGCAATGATTTGAATCATTTACAATTTAAATCTTCGTTACTAGTTTTCGGCTTTTTCTAGGAATCCTATTCATAATTCAAGTTAGACTACATACTTGTTTTTTGGACTACAAATGGTCTGTGAATTGACGTCTCTAACTCATTTGTGACCAAAAAAAGTCTTATTCGATTGACATAGACTTAGACCCATTTGAGCGACATCTATTATTGTTATTTGAGCATTTTTTGCTATTGATCAAGTGACAATAACAACTAACGAGTTATCTTGTTAATATAAATGTGCTGAAATAATTGTTAGTATATCATTAGTGGTATAATCTCCAACATCTCCAAAGAAAATATTTCCTATTTTGCCACCTTTCCCAATCTCACTTCCTAATTACGTCCCGTTTATTTGAATCACAAACGAGACCTAGTTCGAGCCAATATCCAATTAAGGAGCCCTAATAAACGTACAAGTGGTCGCCGCCAGGAACTTGGGGCATAAAATCCTTAAGTTCATGTTATCGTGCCTTCTCGGATGGGAAAAATGTGTTCTGATAATGCGTGTTGGAATTTCCTTGTTTTTTTCAAGAGAGGAAAAATAAGCGGGTATGGCGTCAGTGCATTAGATGCTCTGATTTGCGTGGGTTTTGACGTTGAAAGACGGGTTATTAAAGATATATCATGTTTATATTTTTTCTGGTGTAATATTTACAATTTGCTTTGGTCTGATCTGCACCTATTTAATTCGTAGCGTTGGCCTATTTATCTTCTTTTGTAATTCCTTTACAAGTTAGAATTCATATTTATAAATCTAGGGGCAATTTTCCTGGTTTTGTGTAGTGGTATTTAAAGTTACCTCATTTCATTAATATAATTTTCTGTCGACGTCCTCTGCTAACCAATAGGAAATTTGATGCTGACCAATAAGATCACCGATTTTACCGAAGGTTATGTTAATTATTTCAAGTTTTGGAAGAGAAGTTTCTTATCCTACCGGCTGCCCAATCAAAACTAGTTCCTATTAAAAAAAAATGGTTTGGTTAAGACTCACATCATTATTTACTTTGATTTTCACCTACAAGATCATCGATTTTACCGAAGGTAATATTATTTTAGTTATTTCAAGTTTGGGAAAGATGCGTATCCTACCGACTGAGCAGTCAAAACTAAGGTTCCTAAATAAATAAATAAAAAATGCTTCGTTTAAAACTACTCATTTATTAATTTACTTATACAAAAAAAAAACTATATGCACACGTTAAATATTCAGCAATCAGCACCGACACTGCATAACTAAGTCCTACTCGCAACTCGGGATATTGCATCCGCGATGACATCAGATTAAACATTGCCTGCGTTTTTCCGTGTCCCATTACGAGGGGAGGCATTTGCTTTATTTAACCACGGCAAATGAATGGTTTGGACGTGGATAGTACATTGTTTCAACGAGATTTTTACAAATGAAAAGATCTAAACTGAAGAAATAAATTTGTGGCTGGTATCGTGATGAGACGACAGGCTCCTGAAATAAACCTGGGGCCCAATTCGAGAATGCCGTTTGAGATATCGCCAAACGTCAAATCTCCATTAGATAACAGTTATATCGCCATTGAACTGTCATTTAAATGCGATGAGCTTAAAAGTGACATATCTCATCTCAATTTTGGAAATACGAAGGCGATAATGATTGTCAAAAATGTTATTCATGTATATAAATTTCTGTTTTGAACGAAACGTAACGGACTAATTTCACGTACTACGCAGTCAATTTAAAGTATGCGCCTGTTATTTATGCCGTCACAAACAAAGGAAGCGAAAATTTTGCGCGTCCGAATTAACGAAGTTGCGATGTTCTAGAGATATCGCCACTTGTCAAGTCGGCACACGTCAAAAGTGACGGATGGCGATGAAAAGGAGAGATCTCCATTATATCTCTAAAATTGGTCGAATACCCCCCCCGAAACGTGTATTTTTATCAAATTAACTCAATCGCAAACCGGAATGTTGGTCAATTACCATTCGCGAGATTTGACAGAGGATACAGTTTAACTTTAGTAATAGATAAATGTATTAAACATGTAATGTCTCATGATTTTAATGTGGGTACACCACTGCTGATTGAATTCCTATATCAAAATGTTAATTAAAGCTCAATAATAGAATCCTAACACAAACCAGAGAATCCATACTAATATTATAAATGCGAAAGTGTGTCTGTCTGTCTGTTACCTCTTCACGCTTACACTGCTGAATCGATTTTGATGAAATTTGGCATGGAGATAGTTTAAGATCCGAGGAAGGACATAGGATAGTTTTCATTCTGGAAATTATCCCTAAAAAGATTGAAAATGAGTAAGTAATTCATGATGACATTGATGACCCTGTGGGAAATGTAATGATTAGACCAAAAGCACCATTGCTCTTACATTTGCTTAGGCGCTTTTAATAATCCCTTTTATTAATTAAGGTGATTAGGTGGATATCTATCGTGTTGTACGAGGTTGATTCCATACTTCCAAGTTCCACGAGGACGTAGTCGCGGGCAAAAGCTAGTGCAAGATAAACGAAGAGTTCGAAGCGAGTACAATAGCATCAGCGGAAAAATTTAAATGCTGTATTGAAAAGTTTGTAAAGTACTTTTTTCGTTCTTCCTTGTCCATTCGTCTGGCTCTGCGCTAATATTTGCCCAAGCGCATTATTACTGAACGTCCCGCACAATGGAGTGAGAATTACCCCTGCTGCCTCGTTTAGGCGGCCTAGTCACCAGGTAAGTCTAGTATTGCCTCTGTTATCAGCAGCAAAGTAACTGTTCACGCTGGTAGAAAAGATCGCGTATTAAAAGGCTATGAATCACGGCGCTATAGCTAAAAACCTACTCCTGTGGCGAGGAGATAATCCCATTAGCGGGTTATACTCCCACACAAAGTCCGACTACTGGCAGTGAGGGCTAATCAGCCCTGATACATAATATTTTCTTCGGTTTCCGCGACTGTCACACATTTAAATAAAACGTCAGGGAGGCTCAAATAATTAATATACGCGATATAATCCGTTTAAATTGTTTTATTTAAAAGCCCTGATACAGTTCAAGTCATGTCTTAAACGTAAAAAACTCAAGGAAAGTCTTCTTGTATATAGAAAAGTGCTAGCAGACTTTTACTCACAGTTCTAACCTAACTTTACATAGATTCCTTGAAGCTGTTTCCACTCGGTGAGAGTCGTCAAGAAGTAAGGCAAGGCTTGTGGGTCTCCATAAAAAATGTGCTCGCCTTAGCAGCATAACTAATACTAATGCTAGCTACGATTTTGGATTCTAATTCATTGAAACACGACAATACTTACCACAATCACCATCAGCCGAAAGACATACACTGCCTGCGCAGCTGCATATAAGCCGGACATGCCCTGCATTCAACTAACTCCTGCAACCTTTAAAAGATCCCCAGACAACATTCCGAAAAGCCTATGCCGTGGATAACTAAAATACTCAGTACACAATGTCAAGGGTCATTTGCCACGTTACTCAGCTGGATGGTCATACAAAACCTTTGCAACAAGTAGGGTTGTTGAACAAAATTATCGTATTTCTGACCCCAACCCGGTTAGAACAACTATGGTTTGCGACTCATGTCGCGTGACCCATCGATAGCATCACCCGTCATTCTCTCACAGTGATGTACAGACAGAGATAGGTATATCTAAATGAGTAAGAGCCCGTATCACAGTTTCTAGAGGTGCAGTTTAGCGACTCGACTGTGTGCAAACGCGGCACGGAAGCCTTCATCAAAAATGCACGCGCCTCCGTCAGTTATAAGATGACTGTTGACTCTGCGAGCGTGGATCGCGGATTCAAAGGCCGTGAAACACGGCAATACTTGACGTCACCTTTTTTTATCCGTGCATTTTGTCTGAGACTCGTTCTACTTCTCGTGAGCCGGGTTTTCCATAGACGCTTCTTCCAAGATAACTACAGCAATCTTTTCATTAGGTATTTCAACGTTGCTATAACTACTATTCTAAATGCTGAATTTATATGCCCACCATAAAAATTGAGTAAGGTAAGGTCAGGTAGGGTAAGATTAACAGTTAGTTAAAATTTTATTAAAACTTTCGTGGTACATATTTAATTATTGTATTAAGCGGTTTACACTAACGGCAAATTGTCAAGAACGGCCCGACGTGTTTCGAACTCCTATGGAGCTCTTCATCACGGACTGCTACCCGTGTACTGGCGCGGCAACTTTGTCACTGACACTGAGTGTAAACGGCACGTAAGTGCAAACCGCTTCATACAATAATAACAGTTAGTTATTGAACTGTGGCAGTCTTTCCCCGTTGATAGTCTTACCCCACCCTACCCACCTCACACCTACCCCACCTTACCTTATGTCTTTAATAATTGGTATAAATTAAATCATTGCAATAAAAAGATGGGCTTACTACGCACCGGGAGCCGCCCTAATAACTTACCAGCTCAACCTTCCACTTTTGTTTGGGACGCATTTGTAGCCAGTCGTAGCAAGCGTATTGTGACCTACTACCAATTGTATTGTATTTTCACAAACAATGTATAACATAAAGAGGAGGAGGGTTTGCTATGGTCAAAAAGAGAAGTAGTATCTCCGTGATACCTTCTGTAGTATTTTATTCTATGGCAATGATACTCCAAATAGCAGACAGGCTGCATAAGCACTTAAAGAGCCTTTATACAGCTTCAATTAGAGTTATAATGGTTGTAAACTTTTACAGCATGTAAATTCTGTTTACAGTATGTTTTCAATAAATGTATTTGTATTTTACAGCCTGTTTGCTACCTGGGACTGTATCAACACATACCTAAACATTCAGATTAGACCATTGCTATTCCCTGACACGTGGCCGAATTCAATTTGTGCCTTGTGTAACAGCAAACAGCGTGTTTTGATTGAAATGCAGTACCTAACCATAAATGACGACTAATAAATTGAATAATTTACGCGCACGTTTGCGGCACGTATGATTCAATAGAACAATCTGATTCAATTACCATGCTCACATATCTAATAAAATTACGAAACTGTATTGGAAATCGGTTTGTTATGAGGGGTCATTGTTTCAGGAAAAACCTTAAAAGCGCGGGACTGCTACCCGTACAACGGCGCGGTAACTTTGTCACTGATTCTTTGATTTGACTTTCCTAGGACAGCGGTGCCGTCACATAGCGGCCGTCTCCATACTTCGTACTTACTTCGTACTAGTACTACTCTAGTACTAGTATGACGGCACTGGTATATTAGGAAACCAGAGCTTAATAGCGTAATAGCGCACGTCGACGGCGCGGGGGCGGAGGTGCTTACAAGCCGGTACTTGGAGAGTGCTTGTCCGTCCGGCACTCCAACATCATATCTGTCATCCTATGTCAGTCTATGACACATACGAGTTCGAAACATGTCGGGCCGTTCCGGACAATTTCACGTGAGTGTAAACCGGTTTATTCAATAATTGTATAGAGCATTCATCATCATCATCATTTCAGCCATAGGACGTCCACTGCTGGACACAGGCCTCCTCAATAGATTTCCACATGGGCCGGATAGCAGCGACCCGCATCCAGCCAGTCCCCGCAACTCTATCCAGGTCGTCCGACCACCTTGCGGGTGGTCGTCCTACACTGCGCTTACCGGTACGTGGTCTCCACTCGTGAACCTTTCTGCCCCAACGGCCATCGGTCCTTCGAGCTACGTGCCCCGCCCTAAAAAAAATCTGTAGAATTACGTAGATCGTCGCTTGAAAAATCCGTAGTTCTACAGACTTTTTCCAATGCTTCATTTGATTAGATTGAAGCTTAAAAATCTTATTAAAAGTTAGTAACTTCTGCAAAATGTAGGTCGAAAAGCAATAAAAATCTAATATTTTTGCACAGTCTTTTTATCGTTTTGAGCTAGTAAGAAATGTTTCAGCCAGGATTACAATTCATCAGTACTAGTTTTGGTGGTAAATAAAAGTAATCTGAAATTCCGTAGGTTCACCAATAATTTCCGTTAAATCATAAAATCATAAATCATAAATCATTTATTTGCATAAAACATGGTAATTACATAGGTCTTCGGTTAAATAATATCAGCATCACATGCTTTGTCACAGGGTGACATGCAAAATATATATGTACATACAATTCTAATTACTTATTTATCATTATATATTCGACAGTTTTGCTATATTAGGTGTACTAGTTTTATTTAAATATAATATATATGTCAATAGCTTCGGCCAATTTCGTTTCTTTTCAGAAATTCAGATACCGAGTAGAAGCATTCATTTTGTAGCCACTGTGAGAGTTTGCACCTAAGTTCTACAATGGACAGATTTTTAAATTCATTTGGAAGTGCATTAAAAATTCTGAAGGCCATCGGATAACAGTTATTACTAAACAATTTTGTTTTTACCTTAGGCTATAAATTATTGGGATATCGTGTATTAAACATGTATACATCGCTAATTGTTTTAAATAGTTCAGGATGAGATTTTACAAAAATACATATTTCGTAAATGTACAGAGATGGTACAGTCAATAATTTTAGATTTTTAAATAAAGGTTTACATGACGTAAATTTTGTTATATCACAGATTCCACGAATGCATTGCTTCTGTGCAATAAAAACTCTATTGATGTGCACCGAATTACCCCAAATTATAATTCCATATCTAAGTACAGAGCACACATAGCCATTGTAAGCCTGAATTGCGGTTTCCTTGTTTGTAATTTTCCTCAAGCGCCAAAGAGCATACGCAAAGCGGTTGATTTTACTGCAAACTTTCTCGATATGTGCTTTCCAGGAGCATTTATCATCAAGCAGTATTCCGAGAAATGTCACTTCTTCATTTTCTGTCAATGCGTTATTATCATATTTTATTGTTAAGTCTACCTTGTTACCATGTGTGTTATGAAATTGTACATAACTTGTTTTACTAAGGTTTATATTTAAATTATTATTATTTAGCCATTGAATTATTGTATGTATTGTATTATTTATGTCATCGTTATATTCATTATTATCATATCTATTATTACATGGAATTATAACTGAAATGTTGGTCTGGGCACAAGGCCCAAAATCCGTAGATCTACGGATTTTTGAGTAGTTCTGGCAACGCTGTGTGATCGACTTCTGCTGAACAAAACAATACTACTACCATTTGTGCAAAACATGAATCCAAACATAAGTGTGCGGAGTAAAAATCCTCGTCTTCGTTCCGAATAAGCTCTTGCATTTTAAAATAGTGTTAAAACTAGAGGCGCATAGTTTTATGAATACTTCTCTCTGGCTATCGAGGCGTGATGAATAAAAAATAAAACTAGCGTAAAGGCTTGAGGGTTCTTTGGTGTTTTTAAAACTGGAAGAATCCGAAATGTAGACATTATTTTTATTTTATTTTTTATTGCACATCTATTTGCGGGATCTTCAGCCACTAGCTGGAAAAGCTGCAACTAGATGAATCGTGGATCGTGGTATCGTTTGAGGCCAAACTGAACTATTAAGTATTCACGTAGTAGTTTATAGCACATTATTTTGACTAGCTAGTAGTGCAGATAACTACGAACGCCATAGAATAGAGGAGATAGGTGATCTTTAGGCAGTCGGGATTCCTGACTCAGGAGGTAGGGCACCAAATTGTAATTCGAGATATTTTTTATACTACTCTTGCCGAACTTTGGGATATTTTAAATTTAGAAATACGAAGATGCCACGACTTTGTGTAACAGCGGGGGTGGTGGTGCGCGGTACGTGCGTCTCGCTCATTCTTATGACCGCCGCGCTCGTATCTCTTGCTCAACCGCTCGCCGCGCCGCTGGTCGCTCAAAGTCGTGGCATCTTCGTTAGCATGTTAGTTTTATATAGGAAATGTAGGTATATATTTTTGCCATAGGAGACTAACTAGCGATATTCGATTAGGGCCTCCAATACCGGGATTCAATGCCAGCAGCTCTTACAAAATATTTATTTGTTTTGAAAATGTATGAAACATGTAATGTCCCATTTTTTAATGTAGGTATACACCACATTTTTTTTTCTTAAACCATTAATACGAACAAAGCTCAAGGAAAAGTAAGCCGGTGGAATAGATGTGGAATAAAAGGTGTAAAGCCTTTCAAATAAACAATGCAAACATCGACACACGAAGCATAAGCAAAAATGTAAAAGGTTGGTTGGACGTTAGAGTGGCGGAAAGGTTAACGCGCTGGACCGGCAATCCAGAGGTACCGGGTTCGATTCCCGGTCTCTTCCACCAGGTCACACTTTTAAATTTTTCTTTAAGCTTTGATCTTTGTATCAACGGTTTAATGTATTGTTTTTAAAAAAGCATTTTCCGATAATAGGAAAAGTTGCTGCACGGAATCCTGATGAAATAAAAAAGACATGCGTCGTTTAGTCGACGGAGTCAAAGGCGGGATGAATATTACAGTCGCTTGTTGCCAAACAGTTCTTGTACTCTGCCTTTGTAGCCTTACATAAATAGGAAGCATTCACCATTAGGTACTAGTTTTTAGTACTGGTAACGTTTTTCTGTTTACGTGAGATGTTGAATTTCTTGGCTATTCTAAAGCGCATTAATCATACTCCGACGCAAAAAGGGGGGTATTCTGGGAGTTAATATAGGCAAAAATAAATAAACACGGGTCAATACTCATTTTGAATAAAGAATAATCATTTTGTTGAACGTATTTTTCTTTGCAACCGTAATCTATTTGAGATTGTTATTAATGAATAATAAAATATTACGGATAATAAACCTTAATCGTTACATGGATTATCTATCATGCCCTCCCTCTCTCTCTGGCAATCTAGAATTTAAGTTCGGAACCTGTGTATCCGTGGCATCATAGCTATTAATTGGGTAGACTGATTTCGATGCGGTATTTTTAATTGAAAGTGTGTTTTTCCATGTTGTTTATTAGCAATATTTGTCAAAAATCTGCCCAACCGTTTGAAAATCATTTTGAAACAAATATTAGTTGTTTCCAAGATACAAAAAATTAGATAGTCCTTCCGTAGTTTTTTCTGTCATAAAAATACCCGTTTTCATCACTCAAAGTGTAATTATAGATTTAAAGTACATGATTCGCATATTTTCACCCGAGTTGTAGGGAACAGTGGTATATTGTCAGTCTTTGGTAAGTTCAAAGCGAAGTATAAATTATTTGAAGCGTTTCCTCTTTTTAGTGGCCATAAAGAAGGCGATCTCTTTAGTCTCAGACGGTCAGACCACTAAACAAATCCTCATTAACAGTTTGACGTAAAGTAGCCAGCTGGCCGCTTGAGTAAATCTGTTGAAACCTGGGCTGGTGTTAAATATAGTGCAATTGATTGTTTTAAGGATTATTTACGAAAAAAATAAAATAAATTAAATACTTAATAGTTTAACTGTTGAGTTTCTTTCGGCTTTCTTCTCAACAGCGGCCTCCTCTTGGGAAATGCCGGTAGATTCACAGTCTGACTTAAAAAAAGTGCTGTTGTAGCGTACTTACTGAATAAATAATTACATTTCAGTTGTGGAGTAGGAAATTGACAAAGAATCATTGAAGATATAAGAAAACTGACCAAGTGCGAGTCGGATTTGCGCACCGAGGGTTCCGTACAAATAAATAAATAAATAAATAAATAAATAAATATTAAGGGACAATCTTACACAAATCGACCTAGTCCCAAACTAAGCAAAGCTTGTACTATGGGTACTAGACGACGATATACATAATATATAAATACATATATAGATAACATCCATGACCCAAGAACAAATATTTGCACAAATATTTGCCCCGGCCGAGATTCGAATCCGGGACCGCCGACTCAGTAGGCAGGTGTCTACAAACCGAGCCAAACGCGTCGTCAAAACCTAAAAATATCGGACAACCTCACACAAATCGATCTAGTCCCAAATTAAGCTCAAGAAGGCTTGTGTTATGGGTACTAGACGACGATATACTTACTTATATAGATAAATATATACTTACAACTTACAACCATGACCCAAGCAAAAATATTCCAGTTCATCACACAAATATTTTCCCTGGCCGGGATTCGAATCTGGGACCGCCGGCTCAGTAGGCAGGTGTCTACAAACCGAGCCAAACGCGTCGTACAAATATACCATCATAACTGGCCGGGTTAAGTTAAGTTTGCACCTGGTATGTATGGCGCCGGATACAAATGAGGTGCAATGATAACGCAACCGATCACGTTTGTTTTTGGGAGCCACCTTAAATATTTATTTTATTCTGTTTTTACTATTTGTTGCTATAGCGGTATCAGAAATACATCATCTGTGAAAATTTCAAGTGTCTGACTATCACGGTGCATGAGATACAGCCTGGTGACAGACAGACAGGCAAACGGACAATGGAGTCTTAGATGGTAAAAATGTTTAATAGCCTCCTACATGGTAAAAAAGTTTTATAGCTCCGCTAAGCTCGGACACCTCCAAAGAATATAAAGAACTAGCACACTAAGATAATAGATACTGGCTAACTACGTGCCCTTAACTGCGCTAGGAGCCTACGCACCAGCACGCACCTGGGTGCCCCGCTCCCTATCATTACTCCTACTGGCGGCTTTCCCGACAAGACATTAGTCAACAAAAAAATGATCACATCAACAGAACTGAAACCGTCGTTATTAAACGGGCGAAATAAAACTGGACTGAAAAGCGTACTTTTATTAATACGTCCAAAGTTGAAAATAACCAAGGCGGCAAAGAAATCCCAACTGGCAGAATTCATGTGGAAATAAAATTAAATGTTCAGTCTTGTGAGGATTTAGAGTCCATATTAGAGGAAACTCAGCTCGGTCATGCCCCAAGTTTTAATGAACTTTAATTTATGTAGCCGGGACAAAAATTCGCCGCTTTTACGGGCTGGCTTAGTTTCAGCGTTGAGATGTTACTGCCGGGCTACGACTTCGCGTGACAAGCGTAGCGGTGAGCGGCGGGCATAGGAGTGAGCGGGACAACTCAATCGGACCTCCCGCTCCCACCTACAGAAGTAGTGGCTAGGCCGTTGTCGTAGGCGCGAGGCGACTCCGTGCTCGTCCTATTCCGTCACCTCCTTAATTTCATGATCGTTGCATGGTACACGTCTATAATGTATGGGGTAGTTATGTTATCTTTTTAGGGTTCCGTACCCAAAGGGTACAAACGGGACCCTATTACTGAGACTTCGTTGTCCGTCCGTCCGTCCGTCTGTCACCAGGCTGTATCTGAAGATCGATGATAGCTAGACAGTTGACATTTTCACAGATGATGTATTTCTATTACCGCTATAACAACAAATACTAAAAATAAAATATAATAAAAATTTAAGGGGGGGCTCCCATACAACAAACTTGTTATAGATTATGGTACGGAACCCTTCATGCGCGAGTCGGACTCGCACTTGCCCAATTTTTTATGAATATTGTGAAGATTTTGCATTGTCAATTAAACAACGAAATGAACGGACGTGTTTTACTGATGCTCCTAAATCTTGCACCTTCTGAGGACCTTCGTATAACAGGAAGTATATTTTAACAACATCCTGATTCGTCAAAATTCCTATTATGGTCATCTTTCTAAATCGTCGACAGTACCATCTAGTTCATCATCATCATCATATCAGCCAATACCACTGCTGGACAAAGGCCTCCCCCAAAGTTCTCCACAACAATCGATCTTGCGCGGCTCTCATCGAATTTCTGCCCGCGATCATCTATGTAGTTTACTTTTATATTTTCAACACGACTAACATCACTGTCAGAGGTGGGGATCCCAGTTTCGGTATGAAATTTTGTGAGAGTGAAAGATCTTGTTCAATTATTTTAACTCTACTGTAATCTACGAGCGTGCACTTTTAAACTGCTGCAATTGTTGTGAAAGCACGCCTTTGCTCGCGGCTGGCTCTCTCGTTCATTGCAAAGAGCGGAGTGAGCCTTCTGTAGGTCCAGTAATGTAATTGCTGTGTACCACTTTTCCAGGAGTGCCAAGGCAAAAAAGCCTACTTTTTTGGCTAACTATACTTGTAATATTGTCAATCTATGCGTCTGGATTAATATCGGCGTTGAAATATTATGACCAAAATTATGTAGCTGGTTAATACCCAGACTTGATAACGAAGTTATGACTTAAACTTCTCCAAATTGAGACAGCTATGGCATTTGATACCTCACACATAAAACAAAAATAAAACGCAGTATAAATTTAGAAGCCAGTTTTATATCTCGAACGACAAGCAACATCTAAACATCCCGGTAAGTACCGTGTGATTTACGCCTGTTATGATATTTTTACTGTTCCCTCGTAAACTTGTTCTAATTAATAAACTGGAAAATGTTTCGTGTCGTTAAAATGAATCCGAGTATTAGGAAATTTTACTGGTTATGAAATAAAATAAAATATGAGATTACCTGTTATTATAAAAATAATATCTTTTAGCTTTTACCTAAGTACTTTATTTTCAACAGACTATAAAAAAGGCGGATTTGTTGAATGAAGAAAGTTTTTTGTTCATAAAATCAAGCTTGGTCCCAGGTTTTTTTTTGTAAAATAGAGACTATCAATGGTATTAGATTCATCTCGCTTGATAAAAAAAACACTTAAAAACTGAGGTTCTGGGCGGCGGTAACTGCTTACCATCAGGCGGGCCACATGCTTGTTTGTCACCTTCGTAGTATAAAAAAAAAAACTACTTATTTATTTCTATAAGAAGATCTCCGATGTTATTTTAAAACAGTTTACTGATTGATTGACTGTTATTACCTCAACGACATACATTAGCGTTATATCGTAAATAAAACTACGTTTTAGCTTTATTAATGTCTTCCACTTAATCCACGATAGCGAAGTATTAATACTTTGACTTCAATTAAACATGTATTAAGTATCTTCGTGTTTCTATGACACTTAAGCCATTTTTAAAATATTAGTTATAAACTGTTGATCAATTCATCACTCTACGAAAAATAGGTTGATTCTTAGAAGTGATATATATGGTAGTCACTTGGGCAAAGTTCGACGTTACTAAACTTATGATATGTGTCCGGGATATCTCAAGCACATGTCCACATTTGATGTCCTTTTTTATCGGATTAACTATTACGTAGTTACTGGTACGAGGCTTTCTTTCTCACTTATATGAAATGAAATTTAATATTCATATACCTAACCTAACCTAATCAATAAGATGATATTATTATTTGCAAGAATTATGAAAAACGTAAAACTACAAAGGAACAAAAATTCTGTGAATTGAAAGTTCGGCGACATAAAACAAAACTAAATCTGCGAAAAGGCACAGTAACAATTCGATGTTGTTGAAGGAAGAGGATATATAGTAATAATAATAAATATCGGACAACCTCATACAAATCGATCTAGTCCCAAATTAAGCTCATGAAGGCTTGTGTTATGGGTACTAGACGTAGATATACGTATATACTTATATAGATAAATATATACTTAAATACATAAAAGAACCATGACCCAAGCACAAATATTAGAGTTCATCACACAAATATTTGCCCTGGCCGGGATTCGAACCCGGGACCGCCGGCTGAGTAGGCAGGTGTCTACAAACCGAGCCAAACGCGTCGTCACCACGCCACGTGATATAGTAATGCCACGTCGAATTCGGGCTTAGGTTGATTCATAGAGGTGATATATATGAGAGTCACTGGTATTTGTAACAACATGAAATTGAGTCATTTCAGACATCAACGAGGATGATGACCTGAATAGTAACTACCCGACTACAGTGAATCAAAAACTATGATTTTGACTGTTAAGTACATTTGTACTTTAGCAAATTAATGACTACAGACTAGATAAATTTGTCTTTGTCGTCAATCGTGATGTCTAGACGGCGGAGAATCATTAATGCAAGATAATTAAGAGGCCTTATTCCTTTTAATTTTTTTTTCATATTATGACAAATATATTGATAATTTCAACCAACTTTTTTGAAGTGAATAATACTTTTCCCCGTGTTCTAGGTAGTAACGCAGCTATTTCATGATTTCATTGCGTGCAGTCAAAAATAAGTTGAAAAAACTAACTTTCCGCGTGAATTTTGACAATTTCGAGTAGTTTTTGAAACAAAAATTATCAATGAAAAATTCAAATTGTAGGTTTCAAATATATACCTATAAATTCCAATAGCCCTGTTCTAGGTCGTAACATCAATAATATGTTAAGAAACGTGTTTTGATCATAGAGAAAAACGTCTAAAACAATCAGCATTTTAAAAGGAATAAGGCCTCTTAAATAATGGGTCTATATTGTCTCCTAGAATTATTTTTCGTCGAACGTTTAAATTCGCCGAAAAATCATTTCGTAGAAAGGATTTTTCTTTGCAACCGTAATCTATTTGAGATTATTATAAAACCAATCTAACCTAACCTATAATCAATGGGACGATATTTGCAAGAATTATGAAACCACACAAAACCTGCAACGCGCTGTTATGATTTTTCCTGAAATGATTTTTCCCCTCGCCATACAAAACTTATTTTCAATACTATTATAGTATTTTTATTAGTTTAAATGCCTGTTTTACAATTATATCAAACGAGAAAAGATGGTAACCTCCTGTGACACAAATATCTGCCGGATTTGTCCATTTTTTATTATTTTTGTACAAATTATTTCTCATAATCTCCATACTAAAGCAGTCGTGACAGTATTAGTGAAAAAGGATGAGTTCTTACAAAATGTATAAACACGACTCTCAGTTGGACGGTTTATAATCCCAATCATAAAAGGTCGTAACTCACTGTCTGTGTTTATAGAACTCGGCTCTTTTGAAAAGTCGTCTCAGTCCTGTTTTTCAAAAAGATCTTAACTCACTGTCTGCGCTTATAGAATTCGACTGTTTTGAAAATCAGCCCTATTTTACAATCGCAATTATAAAAGATCACAACTCACTGAAAGAATTTATGGAATAGGGCTCTTTTGAAAGGCGTGAAAATTTAAACGGCCGTTGTTCTAATTTTACTTATCTTTAATGTTATCTTGTGTGCGTCGAGATATTCTGAAAGGCGAATAATGTGTTTCCTGCGGTCGTGGTGACACAATATTGCCTTAATGAGTAATAGCATACAGATAATTAATAGTACATAAGGGCCTTTTTGAACCTCGCGATAGTGCGTGAGCAATATAACACTCTATACTATCGCTGTTTGAACATATAATTAAAACTTATTGAACCGGGTCTATCGCGATATTGAGACGTACTCTCTGAGTACGTCTGAGACCACGGCACGTGAAACCGTGTTGAAACGTCAGGCAATGACGGTAAAATATCGCGTTAGTGCGTGAGCATTTAAAAAAAAAGGTATACAACCACAAGTAAACAAAAGGCCTTATCCGTTCAAAAATGCTGATTGTTTTAGACGTTTTTCTCTATGATGAAACATGTTTCTTAACATATAATCAATGTGACTACTTAGAACAGGACTATTGAGATTTATTGTTTATACCCCGCGCGGCGAACGATGATCCCTATGACACCTGTCACCTCACTACATTTTATAACCTATAACCGGAAAAAAATACTGAGATGACAGGTGTCATAGGGATCCTCGTTCGCCGCGCGGGGTATAGTATTTGAAACTTTCAGTTTGAGTTTTTCATTGATTATTCTTGTTTCAAAAACTACTGGAAAATGACAAAATTCACGCAGAAAACTGATTTTTTCAACTTATTTTCGACTGTAAGCAATGAAAGCATAAAATGTTACTTTCTAGAACTCAAGGAAAAGTATTATTTACTTTAAAAGTTGGTTGAAATTATAAATATATTTGTCTTAGTATGAAAAAAAGAGATTTTAAAGGAATAAGGACTCTTAAATCTGTCACTACCTAAATATTTACAATGAAGTAAAAAAATATAAAAAGTCGATAATTCAGGCAGGGTTCGAACCTGCGTCACCAAGGGCTTTCCGGGTCAACACGAGCACTACTTAGGACCACTGAACCTGATGCGAGGCCCTCGTTGCAATGGCCATAAATCCACATATAGTTATGTGGATTTTATTTAATGTCATGCATGATAAAAGCAAAAACTTTCCAATTTCCCATCTTATTACATTCCCCACAAGTTTAGCGTGAGTTTTATTTTGTTCTGGAACTTGTTCCTGTGTGCATGTGACGTGTTTGCGCCTAAAAATTAGACGACATTACTGCGATAATTGAAGTGTCAAAAGTTGTCTGATTTTACTTGCAAAGCGCGGTACGGCGGTCCTGATGAAAAATGCAGTAACTATGATTTATTCAACGAGACTATATGGAAGTTTTTTTAATATATAATCACTAGGAAACACGAGGCTTAGAATGTTTACACCACATAATTAAATACTATTTACCTACAGAAGATTCTGATTCCGCCTGAGAATCGTATTTTATCGGTATTTTGTGTCAAATGATACTATTGGAGGAGCGTAGACTGACCAAGGCGAGTTAAGAGTAGATACGATCGTATGCCGACTTTTTCCAAACAAAGTTGGAATACAGAGCCAAGCACCAAGGTGCCAATCAGCATCCGTAAGCTATTTAGCGCGACTTGCGCCACATCACTATGTCTTGTTTATACAGAAGAAGATATTATTACTGCGATAATTGAAGTATCAAATTGTCTGATTTCACTTGCAAAGCGGGGTACGCTGCGCTGTAACTAAAAGTCACTCATACAGAGATCATAAGGGTAAGGCCGCCAAAAAAGGAATATTTCGCCAGTAACAAAATGTGCTGTTAGTTTAAAAAAAATCTACTTCAAATGATTTATTTCCAATGTTTCTTTTGGGAAAAGCAACATCTGTTTTATTTGTTTCAATATAGAGGAATACGTTAAATCGCCTGTCAATATTTTTTTTGTATTTTAATAATGTGTGATCACAACGTCCCCAATACAAAAAAAAGTGTGCAAAATTATCTCCTGCCTATTTACAATTTTTTTTTTTGTGTTTTGTATTATTCATCGGGCATTTCAATAAGCTTTCCGTATGTTACTTAATCATGGAAGAGTTTGACTACCTTAGCAACGAAATGGCAAGTTAAAATAATGCTTATTTCATTAAAAACATAATGTAATCGTATTGCACGCTATTATGTAACAATTTTTATGTAACCATAATTATAATTGAAACTTGGCAATTATATAGAAGAATCCAAATTTATTTAATTACAACAATATTTTTTAGTTAGTCTATGCACCACGGCTATTTTGCCGGCCATATTAAGTCGTGTGCCGCCTATTCAAAGGGAACGGTCGTGTTTGCGGACTTTTCAAAAACACATTGTTTGGTGATTTTAAAGGTAACTGTGCATTATATAGTTCAAAGGTAAAATTACATAGTAATATTAATGTTACATTAGTGCTAAGAGGCTGTGTGCGTGGTTTTTCCTTCGTTGCAGTGTCATGTAATTGGGATGTAATTGGGAGTCGAAATAGAGCGCTTTTATGTGACTTTTATGTAATGTATGTAACGATATGAATCGGTTTTCTATGTAACGTTACATAAAAGTGGTATAAAGGCCAGTTGACTATTGTATTATAAATTGTCATTAAACAACAAGAGTTAACCTTAATAATATAAAAAATAAACAATTTCGAAATGAACAATTTCGTTTCATTGTAGATTTGCCTTTTCATAACTTTTCTGATACTTATATGTAACTCTGTTACATACACTTTTATGTTACTTTTATGTGGCATAAGGCCAATTTTACGACCTTGCCCATAAAAAAGAACGATTCATTTAGAAAAAAATAGGCAATACGAGTTATTTTGAATTCTACAACATACTACACATTTATGAATAGCTTTTATGTTATGACGAAAAGAAAAAAAATAGCACGTACAAAAAATAAATGTGTATGAAATGAACGCACTTTTCCACGGCCAAAGTTGCAAAAGAAAGAGGAGGAGAACAACAACACATAGGAATTAATGGATAACATTGGGGGAGGCTGTATCTAGTACTCAACTCCCTACGGGAGTCGTCACGAAAATAAGTTGAGCCAAGTGCTTGCAATGACTAGTACGGTAAACGGACAAGGTCATACTTGATACTGAGGATCTTCAACAGTATTCCCCGGGAGGATGATTTTACTAGTCTACGATGTTTACAAACTAAAAAAAAAAAATTGTTCTTAGATAATTTTTATAGTAAGATTTAATGGTATCATTGAGGACAGTGTTGTCTATGCATTTATAAACAAATATAAACTTTATTGCAATATGTTAGACTTCATGGTGTACAGGTAATTGTGCTGCTCAGCTGTTTGTAGTATGTTTTAGTGTAGGTAGTTTAATTTGTGGTTAGTGAGTTACGCATTATAACACGAAAACAAAGAAGAGTGCGCCAACGAACTGTTATGCAGTTTGGCGAAAATTTAATTGTAATAAACGCTGTGTATACATTTTATTGATAATAAATGAAAAAAAAAAAAAAAAAATCGGGAATATAGGCTCAAAATAATGATGATGGTGACAGTTGTAAAGAAAAACTCAGCTACTGCGTTCTACACGCCGACCGTGGGTATGGAATTCGCGCGTTCGGAAAAAAGGGAATTCGATATGAGGAGTGCAATCAGCCCCGACCCGGATTCCGCGAGTGCCGAATTGAGGTAATTAAAGCTGCTCGTTTATTAACTAGAGCAGTACCACCTCCCGAATTACCTTACCTTATTTACCTGCACAAAATCTCAGTGGGAGTGTTAGGATGCTGCTGATGGCTATACCTAACTTAAGATTCCTTATCATATTATTTATCTGTTTTTTTTTTCATTAAAGAAAATAAAATAAAATAAATAAAAAATAGGGATGACGTGATGTTCAATTCTACGGCATACTGAGTTATATGAATAAAATTTTGCTCAATATGTCGGTCATTCTCCAGATTTGTGTTCTAATTCTAATTAACACGTCGCTTTTTTTCTACTTACTTTTCAATCATTTTTATCTCAAATATAGTAACATATCGATCATCGAAACTTAAATGTGGATAGGGCACTTTATAGTTATTAAAGGTTCATTACTTAGAAGCAAATAAAAATTTATATGACGCGTGAATTAGGAAAACGACGTGTTATTTAGAATATTTTACTTTTTGTATGACGCGTGAATTAGAAAAGTGACGCGTTAATTATACAAATTCAGTTAATATATTTTTTAATTAAAATAAAAACGTTTTGTATAATAATATATGACTGATATGGTGACAGTTATATGATATAAGCTATGCTTTGAATAATATGAAAGTATCTAAGTACTCAAGAAACAAGCCCACCGGCCGTTAGAGTTAATTTAATTATGTATGTAAATTGAATTATTATGATAAGTTATTACAAATAATTTATACATGTACCCGCCCTCACTACGCTTACTTTATTATCTCCTCCTTCTCCTTGTGTCGGTTGCCTCATTGCTGAGGGTCGTGGTCATTCCCGGATGATGCGGTGCCATCTGTTGCTGTAAGTAGCCGTGTGTAGAGTATCGTGTACGTGCCAAGGGTTGTGAGAATCTGGCCTGTCCAGCGTGTTTTGATCCCGTCTCTTGGTCGCTGGCCTTCACGTTTCCAGTATTCTTCTGTTTTTCCAGGTTATCACTGTCTTTCCTGGCAATGCGACTAAAGTACTCCAGAACCCTGCGAAGATAGGTCGTCGACAGTTTAGTTCGGATCTTGAGTCGGGCTAAGGTTGGTGCGTTGGCAATCATGCAGTCCATGGTATGCGCAGCATTCTTCTCCAGCAGAAAGCATCAATTCGATCACGGCCGGTTTACGAGCTGTTTTAATTATAAGGCGATCGATTGCTGCTATTATCTCTGATTTGAAGATATTGGGCTTCAGGTTCAGAAGTCCCCAGTGCAACCGAGTGTCGGTAGCTATACAGGGTCTTTTGTACAGCTGCTCATAGTGGCTACGCCAGCGCGATTTTGTCAAACTCATGCAGCGGTTGCTCATCGTGATCTTTAATGACCCAGAACTTGGGTTTGAACTTTCGACTCAGCAGGCGAACTTTCTTGAACAGATCCGAGGTTTGTAATTTAAGTGGATGCGACTCAACTTCTTGGCATATGCTCGTTTTTGTCTCTGCGGCATTCACTTTGAATTGCTTTACATAGTTTCGAGTATTCCCTTTTCACCTTGGAGTCTTGAATGGTATTAATTTTAATTTCTTTCCGGCGCTGAATTAGGTTCCACGTTTCCTCAGTGATCCATGTGGACCTTCTACAGTCTTTTTCTCTCTTAGATACGATATCCTCAAAATCTTCATTTATTACCTGGAGTCCTGGACTCAGCATCACCTGACCCATCAAGTTGGCAAGGGGCGTCCCACAAGGATCTATTTTAGGTCCAATCTTCTTTATCGTCTTTATAAACGACTTAATAACATTTATGAAGAGAACCGTTCAGGACACAAAACTTGTTATCTTCGCTGATGACACTAACGCCATAATATCAGCGGAGAATATGTCACAGCTGAATGACAAAGTTAATTTTGCTTTGGAGGCCCTACATGCCTGGTTTACCAGAAACAACTTGACGCTAAACTGTTCAAAGACCAATGCATTACTTTTTCGAACCACCTCTAGAAATAAAGACACCTTAGAAATTTTATCCCATGGAGTGAAAATCAACCAGGTAGATTCAGTCAAATTTCTTGGTGTCTGGATTGACTCGAATCTTAATTGGAAGGATGAACTGTCGTCTCTAGTGAAATCCATTAGCTCGGCCTGCTACGCACTGAGAAGCCTTAGGGAAGAGTTATCACTGTCTCAGCTAAAAACGGTGTATTTCGCTTTGGTAGAATCCAAACTGAGATATAGTATTAAGTTCTGGGGCAACAGTTTCCAATACAATATCCAATCTGCATTCGTGAGTCAGAAACGAGCGATCAGAACAATGGCCAGAATACCTCAAACAACATCCTGTAAAAGTTACTTTTCTGAGTTTGAAATCCTTACAGTTCCTAGTCTGTACATTCTCATAGTCCTGAGTGATTTAATAAAGAACCTGAACTGTATTGAAACTTTGGAAGAGAGGCAAAAGCGACTGGCAACCAGAAGGATGGATTTACCTCAAACGATAAACTCTAAACTCAGAATTGTCAAGCACTCTGCGAGCTACCAGGCAATTGCTCTCTTTAATAGGTTGCCCGTTGAGTTTAAGTCAGTTACGAGTCTAAACAAGTTTAAAACTAATTTGAAGGCATTTTTGTTGAGGAAGTGTTTTTATTCAGTGGACGAGTTTTATCAAGCAGGACATTCAGTGTAGTAGAATAATTAATTAAATAATTTGATTTTGAATTGTAGATTATTAAATAAATTGACATGAATTTAGATTTTTGAATGTGTGGTAATTATTTTTTTATTATTTTATTGTATATTATTGAGTAAAATTTGACAAGAAAATGGATTTTAGAATGTGTAATTAATATAGGACTAAATTTATTGTTGATTATTTTAACTTGTATAAATAATAGTATAATCAATTATTAGTATAAATAGTCTAATATAAGCTAGATTGTTAAAGTGTACCTGATTTGTGTTTTAATGTAAATATTCAAATGCAATATATATTGTTTACTGAATAAATAACTATGAACTATGAACTATGAACCTGTCCGCGGTGAATCTAAATTCATGAGCGTCGTTTCCGTCACATTCTGGAAATGGGATCGCTCTATTGGATTCTAAGTTCTGGGTTTAGGTCGCGCGTTACGGTAAACGGCTTTGAGACGAATGGAGAAGGAGGCAACCAGGAATCGCATTCAGCTCAAGGGAAGGTTTTCACATTTTTGACAGATAACTTCCAGCGCTTGTCTACCAGTATTTAGTCTATCTGATTCCTTAAACGACCCAGGTTCCAGGAGACTTCCAAGTGTAGAGTCATCTTTTGTGATGGTGAAAGAGAGTGTTAAAGTAATGGTCAGACACAGAACCGGAACTCTGCAAGCGTCTGAACTCGTTCGTTCCTAGAGTCTAGACCATATTTTCCAATGGTGTCTCAGATTTCATGGACTATTTCTGAGCTTCCTGTTTTAGCATTCCAGTCTCCCAATAGCAATGCGATTTGCCGGCTTGGTATGCTGTCTAGAGTTTCCTCTAGTTGATATCCTCTGCCGTGGACTGTGTTGTAAACTTGCCCGATGTTGAGAAGACACAAATTGGTGTTCAGCTTCATTGTTATTATTCTATCAGACACAGGGTTATATCCAAGTACGAAATTGTTCATGCCTGATGGTGCTAATATATGGCAAAACCGATTCGGCTAAAATTTTCCAGCCCTGAGAAATACAGCTTGCTACCTGATGAGGTTTTAAAATGACCCCCACGAAGATGTGACTACATATATTATTGGTACTATTACTATTATATATACAAATCTTCTAGAAAAAAAACAAACTGATGATTAGAACCGCATGGATGGTTAATTTCTAATTAACGCGTTCATTTTTGATGCGTGAATTAGACTTGTGAATTAGGGATTCTTGAAAAATACAACTACAGAATCTAGTATCTATTAAATAATGAGGCTTTTAATGTACTCTAAAATTCTCAGCGCAATAGAGTTACTGGTTGATTTTTAAAACGTGAACGTGTTAATTATAAATTTCGTGAGCCAAATTGTGAATTAGATACTTACAGTCATAGTTCGCGACCCGTACACAGCTGACACAACCATCCCACACGGGGCTCTGGGCACGACTGACCGCTTCACCGAAATGCGTTAGTGAGATCTGTACCTACTTTCAGAGGACTTGAGTGATCACAAACGACCGCGACGCGTCAATTATTATACCTTTCGAGACAAAGTTACTATAATTGATATCTTTGTTATATATTATTTGTATTGACTAGGTTTTTTTTTGCAATTAAAACATGTAATCTTTTGTTTAATAAACGTGCTTACATTGTTTTTTCTACATGTATATCATCAGGAGAAATTCGTATGTAAGTAATTTGGGTAGTATTTAGCTCAGTCTGAATACCTGCTAGGATCAAAAAATATAAGATATAATTAAATCAATAATTTTATATTTTTAAAGACTGAAGACAAGCAAAAATGTACGTCTGGAGAATGACCGATGTCATGAAACAAAAAAAAATACATAGTTTTTTTTTTGTAACACGACTTCAAAAATACGCTAATTTTGTAATTATTTTATGAAATCCAAAAGAATTTTTGAAATTGTTTTCAGAATACTTATAATTTAAAAAAAAAAACAATTATTGCATGACTAGGTACCATGAATTTAAACGCACTATTTCACGGTGAAAATGGCAAATTACTTATTGTCTCCGTACAAATATTTGTACCCATAACTTATAATGACGTCTCGATTAGGTGGCCATTTACATGGAGCGTTTTTAGCGCTCCGCAGGAATGTTCAACTTAGACGGTCATTTCTGACTTTTAGAGTACCTACTCTAAATGCAGTTAGTCCCATTTATAGACATTTGATTCCAGAAAAAAATAGAATGCATTGACATCCTCAAAATAGTATTTTATGCAACCGTTGTATAAGAGGGGGCAAAAAACGCGAGTGGCATGGGTTACGAGCGTAGCGAATACCGTAAGAAAGATGCCAAGAGCGTTTTTTGACCTACTTGTACAACGTTGCATACAATACTTTTTCTACGACTCGACAGTTCATAAATAAAATGAAAATAAACAACAAAGAAAATAATTACATGTTCCCGCTCGGAATCAACAAAATTTAAAAATTGTCTCTAATTTTTTTTTATTGACGTCCATCTGTCAAAAAACTTTGAACTTATACATAAAGATATACGTTCACTATAAATAATAAACATCTGTCAAAAAAATATGAACACACATAAAGGTAGACGTTCACTATACTAAACATCCATGCACTGAAGATAAAACTTTTTTTTTAAGTTGGCAGCAATAAGCTTGATGCCTTAGTAAGTACAATAAGCTTTTTTTTTTAATTGCAAATTGTGTGAATGCAGCTGTTTATCTTGTAATCTGTGGTACTAAGTGATGCCTTTTTTGGCGGCATTCTAACATCGTTTAGCAGTGTTTTTTTGGGCAATAGAGTATATATTTTTACAGACTTTCATAATTTATGTCTTTATATTAGAGTTAGTAACTATATAAATGACAGAAAAAAGTACTGGAGTAGAAAAATATTTTTTTGTCACGCCTATATTGTGATGAAGCTTGCATTGCTTGCTTTCGAAACACTAGCTAGCAAAAGGATGCACTGGCACCAAACTGGAACTGGTGTATGATGTGAATTACTTCTGTCAGAAAATGTTAGGTTTGCAAGACCTTTTACCAACATCGAAGGTTAAATTCCGTGCATACAGCCTCACAACCTCCCAACGTACACATGACCTTTCATTAACACTCCATAACTCCCGAAAATTCACACAACCCCAATTAAAAACAAAAAGCCGGTGCTAAATGCTCAAAACGTTCAAATCGACGTAAAGACGTAGTTACCGATACTCTAACAAGACAAAGTTACCGCTTGTACTGGTTAATTATAGGGTACATTGCGAGGCCGCAGGCCTCTTGAAATCAAAAAGACGTAGTTCACAAGAATTTTCCACTGATATAAAACATTTTATGTGAACAGCATGCTGCAGTATTCTCTTATTTATTTGGTAGTTGTGGCAGAAGCAGTTTGATCCTTGCGCTTCGAGAGAAATACGAGCGGTGCCTATTAGCACAAGTATTTTAATACTTAAAAAGAGGCATCATACATTTTATATTTCTAAAACGATTATATTATATTTATTACTAGATTTATTGCAAAATAAAGATATGAAAAGTGCTAAAATGGGTATGTCCCACGTCGACTCAGTCATGTTCAGAGGCTTGCAGAAACTCGAAATAAATTTGTATGAATATTGAATGTGGTCACACAGATAAAGTAATGAGTCTAGATTTTAGTCGTGTGCTTTATTTATAAACAAATACGGTTTATAATGCCGAAAAACTACTTTTTCCAGTGTCCAAAGAAATCGACAGACCGGAACTTCCGGTTATAGTCACAAGCGATTTTAACATACTTGTGCAATCGATATTCCCCAAAAAGCGTTAATTTTTCAATCCTGGCAACATTTTAATGCTATGGGCATCGGATTTCATTGCAAATAAAACGTCAGTTCCGTGAAAACGGTGACGAAAGGTGGACGCTGTGTCAGTGCGCTAAAAATAGGATTTCGAGTTAGTAACAGTTTTTTCGGTAAGTAGATTATAATTAACTTTTTAAACACAATTAGACATAGAAGAAACTATCGTAGTATCCGAAACTAAACCAAAAACACATTGAATTGGTTCAGAACACGTTGAAATTTTGATTTTAAATTGTGGAGGTAGAATTCGTCACGTCCGGTTAGTGACGTGATATACTACCGGAACGATTTTGTGACGAATTGGAACTATAAAGCTTAGTACACAATCGAAATGTGACCGATGTTTTAACCGACTTCTAAAAAAGGAGTTACTTAGTTTGACCCATATGTTTGTTATACATGCATGTTTATCCGCCATTATCTCGCATTTGTCAGAACCGATTTTGATGCGGTTTTCAGAAAAGTATTTGTTATCTCCGGAAGAAATTACTAAAAAGCAAAATAACAATTAAAACATTTATAAAAACTGGCTAAGAGCATGTCGGGCCACGCTTACAGTCGAGTTTTTAATTAGGCGAACTAACTTGACAGCTGAAACTGTTGTCAGAAATGAAGAAAAAAAATTGTGATTGGTTTATGTCGATATAACCTTAAGTATACACCCATAAACCTTAACATATTGCAATAAGGTTTATATTCGTTTATAACTATCAAGAAAACAAGAGGCAGACAGCGTTCTAAGCGATGTCCTAAAATAAAGTTCGTTCGATGTAAGTATTTTAATTACAACCGTTTTTAGGGTTCCGTACCCAAAGGGTAAAAACGGGACCCTATTACTGAGACTTCGCTGTCCGTCCGTCCGTCTGTCACCAGGCTGTATCTCAAGAACGGTGATAGCTAGGCAGTTGAAATTTTCACAGATGATGTATTTCTATTGCCGCTAGAACAACAAATACTAAAAATAAAATAAAATAAATATTTAAGGGGGCTCCCATACAACAAACTTGTAGATTATGGTACGGAACCCTTCATGCGCGAGTCGGACTCGCACTTGCCCAATTTTTTATTAATGAGAATTAAGACTGTTATTCTATATTTTGAAATGTTCATGTTGCTATTACTTGTTAAAGGTAATAGTAACATTTTATGTTTTATTTAGAAAAAAATTATAAAACATTATTAATAATCTATAAAAATAGATAAATAAAACTAATAAAACTTTCAATATTAAGATTGTCATTTACTCATGAAAGATTTTTATGTAATACATAATAATATACATGGTAAATATTTATTATTACTAGTTTAATACATGTTTTATTATTACATATATAAACTAGTAACAATATATATTATACCTACCATTTTGATTCCGTTGCAATAAATACGATTCATAACATAATATTTTTGTGATTTTATTTCAATATATTCAATCTATGTACACTATTCCTTACATTTTCCAGTTAGTCACATGAGATTCCGTTTAGTTACTGTCCCAAGATTTGGGATGTTGAAAATAATTATTTCTGGCTGCTGCAGTGCAACAATTCACATATTTAAGCGTTAACATTACTAAATGAATATTCCTTAATGTAATAAAAAATATTATTCGTTGATTTGTCGCATTTTAATGCAAAAAAATACATGTTTTAGCAGTCATTTGGTGGCGATTGTGACGAACTGGACCTTTATTTTATCCTCAAAGCTTGCTCGTTCCATCAATTCTTTAAATTAAACCCGTTTTAAATAGTTTATTGTCTTTATTTTAAATGTGTAAACTAAAACTGGTCCAAAAAATACTACAATCAATTTATAATGAATTTTATATTTGTGACTATCCGGAACTAGTTTCACCACAATCTGAGTTTAAAATGTCGATATTTTCTATATTTTTTAATATTTTAATGCCATTTTCTCAAATAATACACTATAACTTATGGGGAATTGAATAAGCCAAGAAAATTAAAAATCGGTGTTATAAAAAAAAACGTTTTCCGGTTCGTCACGTGTACACTTTTTTTGAAAAACGCTCACACATCATCATCATCTAATAATGAATGGCCTAAATTAAAGATCGCTGAGTCATTATTTATAAAATTTAAAAAGCCACAGGACCTAAAAAGATCACATCTAACGAGGACTAACAATACTATCAGCTCAGGCTTCATAGTCAAATAGTATACTAATGGTCACTCATTTGTTTTTAGTCACTACAGCAAACAATATTAATATTTTATTATATACTCGTAAATAGAGTTCAACTCAAAATTCCGAACTATTAAAATATGGATCTCCTTGCCAGCTCATGTGTTTCCTCCTTCTTATTACTTGGGACCCTTCAAACGAAGCGTGAAGAAGCATCTCACGGGCCAGCATGGCAGTGTCAACTGACTTGGCACCGTTGGTTTCTCGTCAGTTGCCATTGTGACTTGGGCTCCCCTTTTGCTTACCATCAGGCGAAGTGGAGCCACTCTGTTGCGCCGTTATAAAAAAAAATTCAAAGCAAGTGAGTGGCTAGTCGGTAAATCACTTTAGGCGCAGTATCAAGCACAAATACGCGATTACCCTTACTGTAATGTTACTCGTACTGTCTGAGAATGTAGGCTAATTAGCTGTCGTGGGTCTACTCATAATTTAGAAATTGTCTTTAGGTTGCTCTGCAAATTTTTTATTTCGTTAGTACATAAATTAAGGAATACGACGATGACGACGCGGTTGGCTCAGTTTGTAGAGACCTGCAGCCTACTGAGCCGGCGGTCCCGAGTTCGAATCTCGGCCAGGGCAAATATTTGTGTGATGAGCTCGAATATTTTGCTTGGGTTATGGTTGTTCTATGTATTTAAGTATATAAGTATGTATATCGTCGTCTAGTACCCAAAACACAAGCCTTCTTGAGCTTAATTGGGGACTAGATCGATTTGAGTGAGGTTGTCTGATATTTATTTATTTATAAGCCCACTACCTAGGTACCCATTCGTGAGACAAAATTACTTGCAGCGATATATGTTAGTAGCGTAGTGCTAAAAAACGCTAGTAAGAGTAACATATCCATATTTAGGAAAATTTCCGGATTTTTTCCTTATTTAGTATTGGAAAAGAGGAACGTTTCCGGAAATATACGAGCATGCATGTCTAGTAGCGAGCATGCAAGGCCTTATTTTAGGTAATTTTATTATTACATATATTTCAAAAAAAAATCCCCTTATAATCCTATGTCCCACTCCTGTCTTTCCATTTATAAATACAATACATACTATAGGTACCTAATTGTACACATTATAGGTAGGTAATTATGTGTCTCTGTAACCCAAATGTGTTACGTAAATAAGGTTAATATTGTAGGTATAATGTGGTGGCTCCTTGATTTTCCATGCTACCGGATGAATTAGAAAATAACAACATTTTGTGTAATTTTTTTTCAAATTAAATGTTTTTAAGAATTAATTTTTCGAGTACATTTTTTATAATTTTAGAGTAAATAGTACTTTGAAAAGGTATTTAAGTAAATGAAAATATTACCATAATCACCGAAAAGACTGACACATGAGTGATCCTATGAGGATTCCGTTTTTCATTCAGAGGTACGGGACCCTAAAAAAAACTTCAAACAATTTCTACGCCTGTTTTACAAGTTAATATATAATTCATAGTCCTATTTTAGGCTAAATTAACATTGTATGTAGGACGAGATCCAAGATTTTCCTTACGTTGCAGCTCCCACGAGAAAAGGAAATTATCTTTATGATGAAAAAAATATTTTGTTTAAATTTGCCTGAAAGTGTTTATTTTTATCCTGGCTGTAGTTTACAAGAAATACAGGATGGATATACGAGCTGTTACTTCATTATTTGCTGTTTCGCAAAAATAATTTAGTATTTTATGTATACAGTGTGTATATTTGATATAACCGCATACTTTACGGGGGCTTAGTATAGGCCCTTATTAATATATTTATCCGTAAATATTATAAAAATAAATCGATCATTTTTTCCATATAAAATAAATCAGCAAGCAATGTACTTGTTTGTTGACACATAACATCATAAGTACGCCATACATTGCTGCTCAGAAAAAAATCAAAAATTAATTACGCTATGGCAGTTAACGCTAAGTTAATAATTGTTATAAATATCAGATTATAGCACTAAAATCTCCGTCTGGCTACAATATGTGGTTGTATCAAATATACACGCTGTAGATCGCTGAAATGGCAGATTGCTGTCCGTACATATTTCACCCTGTGTTATGTATAAAAATGATGATACCTAAATACGATCGAACGCCGGTCACATTTCTTTACAGATTGTCGTGAAATTTTGTAAGCACGTTCAATAAATTTCTTTTTGTGAATGTTTTTTATTTCAATATCATTATATAAACACATGCACATTATATAAACTTTATGTTTCAGCCAAAAACAGGCCCGTTCCTGCACCCCTACCTGCTAGGGCCTAGCACAACTGTGATAGGTACTGTGAAGATGGTACTTCACTATCGGTGCCTGGCCACTGATTTAAGAAATAAAGATTGTTTGAAATTCGGAATGGACGAATGACGTCCGTCAATAATTGTAGAAATTGTAAAAATATAATTCATTCTTTATCTAGCCTTCGGGCAATAAAGTAATTCAACGTACCTCTGCTCTTTTACTAAAACCTCTGACTGCGTTCCCACACTTGGTGGAGGCAGCGAACTCTATATTTACAGTCACGCGAGTGTTGAAAGTTCCCCCGCTCCCAATTAATTTTGTCCACAGATTCTCGGGCATCTGTTACAATTACGTACTGAAAGCGTACGGTTTGCATAGGAGCCGAACAGGAGCGAAGCGCACCGTCTATACGCGCACGAAGCACAACAAAGAATAAGTGCACATTTGTGGTATTGTATGTATTGACGGCACTGCCGTAAAGGAGCGAGTTCGACAGACGGGTGAAGTTGACGAATCATTGAATCACCCATTATCATTTTTCATTCCATGCGATTATAATTTGTTTGTGCATTTGATTTGTTGGGATTCCATACGAAAATGGAGACGAGCACAATTAATGGCTTTTCCGACGTTTAAATATTGGCCCGTGTGAAAATACGAAATAAAATAATCACAAATGGCAATTACGGTATAAATTTTCGGGGACCGTATTACAGAATAATTTCAGACATCGTTTGAGGATGTTCTTTCAGTGTTAATCAACTAATTCCCGTCGAGCCAAAATAATGTACAAGAATTTTATCATCGTCGGCGAAAATCGCAAGAATCCCCAATAATTTGTTTCTTTACGCTTGAAGCACACATTGTTGACATCAGACAAGCAATTGTCAGTGAAAGTATGGAATTTTGCCAGTGAGAAACATTCAGTTTCAGTGTTGTCAAATGATGTAACAAATGTCCTTAAAGAGTGGAAGCCTTCAAATTCAACCATTATCATTAATAATTATACAATATGTTGCTAGTAAAACTTTATTTGATTAATATGTGCTGTGCCGGACCGAGTGCTTGTCAAGAAAGTGCAACATCAGGAACAGCGTGCCTGAGCGAGGAGGGCCGCTCAAGAACTGAAGAACGCCGCCAGACACCATGGACGCCGATCGAAACGCTGCGCTTCTATCAGGCAATAATGAACCATAATATATAATTTGTAGAATATATGTTTATTAGGATGTAAATAATTGTCCCATAATAATTATGCTAGGTGTATGATAGTACTAGATATTAGTAGGGTCCTACAAATAATAATCGTTGTGCATAAATTATTACCCTATAAGATAATCCAACGATTGTCTTCATTGAATTATGTGGTGCAAAGATTCACTCCTAATGGTCGTGCCAAGAATGTAATAATTCATGTTAACAGATTGAAGAGATTCTTTAATCGTTAATTCTAATTAATATAAAACAGTTCTATATTTCTAGGGTGTAAATAATAAAACTATTATTTTTCAGAAATTTTTAATTCAGGCTGACTGTACATAGGTGCAATTATATTTGTTGTTTTTACAAATATCATCGATGTAAATATAATTTCTTTAATTTTTTATTAAAAACTGAACTTCCTATCTTAGAATTGCAGCATAATTTTTAATTACTTGCACTATAAATTTATTGCACTTTGAATTTATTGCACTTTCAATACCTTTACTTGAAATAATTTTAACTTATTACTTTCACAGAGTTCCAATAATTAATTATAACACTTTATTTCCAGTATTTTAATTTGTGTATACTAATATGTTTTTCTTTTTCATGTAATCCAACACTGCAAGGGCCATAGCTGTCCCAGTTCCTTGGGATTTCAGCTGCTGGTGTGATTGAATGCCTCGCGCATTCATCCTCCAGAGGCGGCAGGATCTTGAGGTCTTGGCCAAGGACTTCATGCAACCTGCATCGGGCCGACTGCAGACTGAAGATTTTGATTTTAATTTTGATTTTTGTTACGTCTGTATTAAATAAATAATTTTATTAATTTTAACTAGGAAATAGGTAGGAATTTTAATAAAAATAACTTTTGTTTCGTGTTTCAATAATAATTAATTTTTCGACAGTGACATAGCATTTTGACATGTCAATATGACGTGTACTGCTTTGGTCTATGGTCGTAAAATCAATTATATGGTAATGGTTTTTATTTAGAACTGGTACAAGTATCTAGATTAAATTGGAAATTTAATCCAGATATTTTTTTTTTTAATGGTACGGATTTTTGGGACATATCTAATATGTTCCAGGAGTCTAATATAAAGCTAGTGGTAGACGGTTGTCACTATTTGTTAGTTCTGTATGGATGTTTGAGACAAGTGTCATAGACAATGTGTCAGGCATCTAATATAAGGGCAGTGACATATCGTGGTACAATTGTTTGGAGCATGCGACGTGTGTCATATGTCATACTCCAGGCAGTTAAGGTGGGAACATTCGATACGATTTAATCGGGTAAATAAATAAGTTAGCCGGTTTTACACTAGGCGATTAAATTGTTGAAGCTTGATGTATCGAATGGTCTATGCTTTATTAATTAGTCGAATGACATTTGGGATAGTCAAGTTGGTGCCTTGCCTTTTTAGCAGGTTTTTTGTCAAGGCGAAGCCAATGTCAGACAACATGTCAGATTACGTAACATGCCATAGGCTAGTGTCTGCTCATGTCCTGACCCTGGTTATCTCTTAGCAAGAGACCATCTGGGTATGAATGTATGGGTATCCCTGCATAGGTAGGGACTTATTATGTGTTAGGCAGGAGTAGTTCTGTCTAGTGTTTCTATAGTAAGACGAACGTCCCTCGTCTAACCCGAGACGGCGGGAAATGTGAAGATGGTACTTCACTATCGGTGCCTGGCCACTGATTTAAGAAATAAAGATTGTTTGAAATTCGGAATGGACGAATGACGTCCGTCAATAATTGTAGAAATTGTAAAAATATAATTCATTCTTTATCTAGCCTTCGGGCAATAAAGTAATTCAACGTACCTCTGCTCTTTTACTAAAACCTCTGACTGCATTTCCCACAGTACGCAACTCTTTCTCGCGCGAGATATTTATCTATCTCTTTCTGTGCAGTACTGTGAGAGAGTGACATGAAGCTATGCCGTGCGACAAGAATCATAGCTTCATTTGTCACTAAGCTCTGTGCTAGACGGGCTGAAAATATTTAAGCGAGCTTAAACTTTTTTTTATATAATTATTAAAGATCTTAGATATGCCGTGCGACAAGAATCATAGCTTCATTTGTCACTAAGCTCTGTGCTAGACGGGCTGAAAATATTTAAGCGAGCTTAAACTTTTTTTTATATAATTATTAAAGATCTTAGATTTTTTTTTTTAATAATATTAATTTTTGAGCTCATTCCTAGCAGTGCCATGAGGTCTACAGTCCACAAAGCCAGTCTATCGGTAAGCTACGCTACAGATATAGTGTATAATGTTTAATATTTCTTGTCGGAAAAGTTCGTTTTAGCATGTTTTCTCAATCAACTTCGGTGAAAAGGTTGAGATGGAAATATAAAAACGAGCTACCCCGACAAAATACGATGGAAAAACATACATAGTGTATCTATAATTGATATCTAAGTAGAAATAATGTTACCTACTGTTATTTTTCAAAACGTCCGGGTTCGATTCCCGAGCTGAAATACATTATTTTTAAATGTATGGATGCAGTTTTTCTTGTTACTAAAATCGATGACATGCTTCCTAAGAACAGATCTTTGTGTGTCTTATATTTTTAGACTTTCCCATAGTGACCGATCTAAATGGGCCACCCTGTATACTACTATGTATACTCTCTGTACTCGATGCAGCCACGTGACTGTTAATATCGCGCGCGTGACACCTCCCCGTTGTCGCTAATTAGGCGCAGGTTACACAATCACTGCAACGTGCAAGCTAATTATTTTGTGAAATACACCCCGTGTGTTACTGGAGAATGTGGAACAGAGAGTTTGGTACTATAACGATATCGTCTAAGATATATTACGGGCTGCTACCGTCGGTAACGTCGTCGTCGGTTGTATTGAAAATGAGTGCTCGGTTGGCTACCGCCGCTATTGGCTCTCCTGATGATGAATCGCGAATCGATTCGAAACATCTATCACAGATGTCCACTGGTGAGTCCGCTGGTGAACATAAGCCTTCCCCATTCCACATGACTCGACACAGTACGAGCCCGTGCAGACTGCACCCATTGATTCCCCGCTAACCTCACTAGGTCATCCGTCCATCCAGTCGGGGGCCCACCCACGCTGCACTTTCCTATACGTGGTCGCCACTCCAGGACTTTGCCACGTGACTGTTAATGTCGCGCGCGTGGCACATCCCCGTTGTCGCTAATTAGGCGCAGGTTACACAATCACTGCAACGTGCAAGCTAATTATTTTGTGAAATACACCCCGTGTGTTACTGGAGAATGTGGAGCAGAGGTACTATAGCGGTATCGTCTAAGATATATTACGGGCTGCTACCGTCGATAACTATACATTCGTTGTATTGAAAATGAGTGCTCGGTTGGCTACCGCCGCGATTGGCTCTCCTGATGATGAATCGCGAACCGATTCGAAACAAGTCGAGCGATATTCGACTTTTACGATGTTTGTAAACCCGTTTCGTATTTTAATTTGATATTGACGCTGTATTGTTATGACAGATGAATATGACGATGATGATATAAGACACTGAAACTTTTGATAGTTCCTGTCACTCTTGGGCAGATAGTCGTTTGTCCGGTGTTTTTTTTCTTAGGAAGTAGGTAAAAAAGTTAGGTTACGTTAGGCGGCATAAGTTTACAGAGTGCTACACTCCTGGACCATTTAGCCCTTTCTGAACGATTCGATAGTAAGCTTGCAAATGAAAAAAATCTGGTGAAACTCAGAAATCAATCTCAATCGAAGTCGATAAAAAGCTTCTGTTTATTTCTACTCGTTTCATGAACAAGTCTACCGGCATCAATATTAACACTCCAGTTCACATATACCGCTCCGAGTCTCAACTTCCCAACCATCTGCTTAAATTTTAAACCGCACTAGAAAAACAATCAATTTGCGCTATTCCAGTATGCAAGAGGCACTTCAATTTTACATGCACTCCTCCATAAAACGGACGTAAACTTGATGTTCCAGAGAAATCCAGAATATTCCAGAATGGCAGGTCAGGACGGGTAAGACAACAGAAGCGATCTGTTTTCCAGAAGCACAATGCATTAAGTACGTACGCCGCCCAATACAAAGTTACTCCCTTTGTCTTTGACGCAGTATCGTCCATTAGAAGAAGATCGTAACTAACAGGGATTTCTTAAGGAGATATTCTGTTATTAGTTTGGGTAGGAATGGAATAGTTTCCAACTTGCCTGGGGCTTTGTAAATATTTGAAGTTTTGAATTTAATCTCTTTGGTCGACCGTCAAAACTAGGCAATTTTTACTTTATCTGTAAAAGTAATATAATTTTCTTATTAATATTCCTATTGCAACTATAAATTTGTGATTAGTTAATTCTGGAGTCTAGACCCTTTACATATATAAGTATTCGGTTGGTGCCCTGAAGAAAGTAATTTAAAATTTTAATTTAGTGAAGAGACCTTAAAGTTTAATATTCGTCTGAGAAAGAATACCAATTTCGAATACAGTTTAAAAATGTATGTATGTACGATTTTTGATTTGATTTAAAATAAACCTTTAAAGCGAATAATTTGTCAACTGATTAGAGAGAGTATCAATTGAAAACAAGGTAATAGTAACACTAGGTGAAAAAACGGTTTATACTCACGTAAAAATTTACAAAACCGGAGGAGCCGCGAGGATCACGGATAGCATAATAACTAACTTCAAACGAAGCGTGAAGAAGCATCTCTCGGGCCAGCATGGCAGTATCAACTGACTTGGCACCGTTGGTTTCTCGTCAGTTGCTTTGCGACTTGGGCTCCCCTTTTTGCTTACCATCAGGCGAAGTGGAGCCACTATGTTGTGCCGTTATAAAAAAAAATATATATGGATCTTATTATCTAATCTTCGTCTGGATCTTTTGTTGTCCGAAATAAATCTATTTTTTTTTATTCATAGCTATTCCTGATGAAGAACTCCACACGAGTTCGAAACTTGGCAATATTTACGTGAGTTTTAACCGAAATTATTTTTTTGTTTATACTTGATCTGACCAGATCTGAAGTTGTTTTTTTCTCAGTAGGATGTGTAAAATATAGGTGTGACGGTGTAACGATCATATTTTCATTCAATCAATATTACTGCGTCTAATATTGTTTCTAGTTTTATTGCTTAAGTGATCACACCCATAGGAGCAGTAAGGGATTAAGGTGCTTACACATTCACGCTCATATTTGTTGGTAAACGTGTTCTTTTAATAACTGGTAAAAAAAAAAAAAAAATTCAGATTATCTTAGAATAGTTTTCTAGTAAGTATATTGTCTTTGTTTGTCTCTAGCGAAGAAAGAAAGAAAGAAAAATATATTCGGAAACATAACATAATTACATATTTACGTTACTATGTGGCAACAGTGCGTAGTTGCGCAACAACAACACACAACACCACACAACACAACTAAAACACCAGAAAGTCAAAATGTTCATGAATGAAAATTCCTGAATAGAAAAATAACGTTCTGAGTTGACACATTGAAATGGTGGACCAGTCGGGGCTAAACAAAATGGAATAGCTGTCATGAAACCTTGAAAAGGCTATTTTGAATACACATTCTTTATTATTTTGGCTTTGGGTGATCATTTGAGCGTTTAACCGTCTTATGTCCTGTACGAAATATAAGCCAATTCATAAAATCAATTAACATAGTTTTAACAATTATTATAAATAAATAGCCGCAATTTCTATAAAATAACCTAAAATGGCGCCACAGCTCATTCGTCAATATAATTACCTTTTTCAGTCCTTAAAATTAGAATTCTGGCATAAATAAAAAATATAAAAATATTTAAAACACAATAGAAAAATAATTAGTAAAATAATTTTAAGCGTTTTGATACTAAATCGTTCTTATATTTCGACACCATGTTATTGTTACGTTTTCCTCTTTCTTTGTATATCGAGGAACAAGCATGTACCTAAGCGCCTTAAACCATAAAACCCATCACTCAGCAGGGCGGGCAATTCGGCTAGCTGAGCATAAAGTGCTTGTTGTACCAAGTGATAAGTTCTAATAATAACAAGTCATAAATATCAAGCTATTGATGAACGTGTTTGTTTGTTTTTGGATGTTCATTGTTTCAGTTATAGAAACGTGTATTGGGATGACGACTGGTGTTAAATTCTACGGCATAATGTAATTATATGAATAAAATTAGCTCATTGTGTCATGGCACAAAAAAAATCTTTTTTGTATTATGTGACTTGAATAGTACGGAAATTTTATGATTTATTTTTAATTCCTAAAGAAATGTTAAAATGGTTTTCAGAATCGTCATAATTTAACAAAACATTAATAATGTAGTTCAACCATGAACTTAAACGCAATTTTTCATGGTGAACGTGGCAAACGAAAGCTGAAAGTTCACAGATGTTATTTGTTGTAGTACCTATGTATTTCTGTATATTTAATTTTATTTCGAAACATAATATTATGTTTTTAGAAATGATTTGTTAATGTGGGTAAATTAACACCACATTTATTTATTGCTTTATATATCTATAATATATATCGTCATCTAGTGCCCGTAACACAAGCCTACTAGAGCTTACTGTGGGACTAGATCGAATTGTGTGAGGTTGTCCGACATTTATTTATTATTTCTTTATAATACTCCTTAAAAATAATAAAACTGAAAACGAAGAAACCCTGAGTTTTGTTTCAAGGTACGATTCGAATTGAATAAAAATAATGTTCTATACTCGTGGGAAATTTACTGTGCGTATGTCATATCTACGTCAAAAGTGACACCAGGAAGATCTTTCCCGCGCTTCAAACGTAGTAACACTTATAAATTATAAAGCCGTCTGTATGTTATGTCAAATTGTAAAAAGTTTTTTTTTGATGAAATACCATTTTATGCGCTGTAGCAGTAAAAAAAATAAAACTGGCAGTATGTTATGTTATACAGAAGGACCAAAGTTACCCCGATTGACTTTACTGGATGGAACGCACTTTCTTGAAGAATAAATGAGTATTTTATTTTTCTTAATCGCGGCCAATTATACGTACACATTTCAGCGAGTTCAAAAAACATGAGCACTATTGATTCTAGGAGAAAAACAGTGTCCTTATTTTTTTTTATTACACTCAACTTTTCTGCACATGTGTGTGAAACTATTTTCCCTTCATCATAATCATCATCATATGTTTAAGAGCTACGCTCTTGTCGGTGGAGTAATTTCCAACTCATTCTACACGTCTCTTTTTCTTTTACTTCTTTATATGATGAAACATTAATGTTTCTTTTATTTGCTCACTATATTCCATTATGCAATAGAAATAAAAATAAAAAAATTGGGCAAGTGCGAGTCCGACTCGCGCATGTATATTCCGTACCATGAAACAAGTTTGTTGTATGGGAGCCCCCTTTAAATATTTATTTTATTTTATTTTTAGTATCTGTTGTTATAGCGGCAATAGAAATATATCATCTGTGAAAATTTCAACTGTCTAGCTATCACCGTTCTTGAGATACAGCCTGGTGACAGACGGACGGACGGACGGACAGCAAAGTCTCAGTAATAGGGTCCCGTTTTTACCCTTTGAGTACGGAACCCTAAAAATGGTATAAACATATCTCAGGATTTTGAGCCCATCTGAAATTTAATCCAAATGCAAAAAAAAAGAAATGTACAACGATTTGTGACACCCACTAGACATAATACCTAGAAATCCCAAATTTGCATGAACTCTACCGCCCTGTCGTTAGCCTAATTTTCTCCCTTCTTTCATCTTGTCACTCAGTGACGTAGATATGACGCACCTATTTATATGGGAACATATTTATGGGTATCTGTGGAAGTAATCCCAACGCCCTGCGAAGTAAAAAAAATAAAATAAAATAAAGTGTGTTAATATTTCACTATATTTTTCTTGATGCCGTAAATGTGAGGGCTTATTTTGTTTAGCAAACTAGAATTTTGGTTAGATCTGCTGCTGAATTATTAAAAACAATGTCAATATGAATAAGTTTGGTCTGTCATCTGTACTTTTACATATGCCTTTAATTTAGAGAAAAGTTGTCAAGCCTCGAATAATTCATACATTAGATACATTATGCCACAAGAGTCTAAAACAATTAAAAAGTAAGAACAATGTATAGGTGACAAAACTAAATATTTTCCACAACACGAGTTAATTTGTCACTCAAACTGTTTTAAAACGACCATTAAGTTATTTTTGTCATACGTACTTAAATTTTCAACTGAACTGAGATAACGAAACTAAGTATCAATGTGGCGTTTCTAGCACGTGCGATAACCTTTCACAAAAAGATCTTAAGCGACTGACGTTTACCATTAAAATACGCCATTTACACAAGAAAGTAGCGTTAGCCATAACATGCTTTAAGCAATTGTGATTGTGGGAGTGTTTTTTTTTCTTTAAACCGATCTCTTTCCTAACTCGTGTTTCCTCCGTATGTTAGGTAGGTATATGCCAATGTCGAAGTCGAGTTTTCTATTAACTATAAAAGTATGATCTGAGTGTGAAGAAATAAGTAGTTCAAATAGCATCTGAAAACTCATAAAGCGTTCTCAAGGTGAAGTTTGATTGTTCTAAACCCGCTGTACTATAAATCCGGATTTTGAGGTCGAAACCCTTTGATTTTCTTTTGTTTAATGTACAAAAGGATTTAAAGTAATTGATGGGTATGTTTGTACAATGATGCCGAATTTATGCGGGTACAAAGCAGTTTATTTGAACACTGAAATGTGCGGTTTTCTAGTTTATTTGAATCCTTGATCTATTTCTTCAGACGGCTTTGAAGAAGACTTTAGGTGTTATTTTAAGTCTCTTGCGCAAATGAATATAAATATTGTCTGCAAGCCTATCTGTTATTATGGTCGCGCTACACTCTTTTGTTATTTTATCTATTGCGTCATAAGTGGATCATTATCAGTCCGCTGAATCATCACTTGTCTTTGACGTCAGCTACTAAGCATTTATCATGGAAAATTTTAAAGAAATTTCATTGTTTCGTTTTTGTAAGATCTTCTAGGCCTTCCTCGAAAAAAAAAAACGAATGCGACTTTCTGACCAAGTACTTACTTGAGAGAGTAAAAGCCGAATGAGGAAGTACTTGAAAGAGTAAAAAAGAAGAATGTAAGTACTAAAGATGTTTGGACACCTGCTACGTCTCGACAATTATATAAAAATCATCACAGAAGGAAAAATTTAAGGAAGGAAAATTTTGTTCCTTAAGGAAAAATTTAAGGAAGGAAAATTGGCTTTCTTAAGGAAAAATGTAAGTAAGGAAAATTGGCTTTCTTAAGGAAAACTTTAAGTAAGGAAAATTTCCTTCCTTCTCTATTTAATGAGAGGAAGACCTCCTGAGGATTACCTTAATATTACTAAATTGTGGATATCGCAGCACTCTGTCAAATTTGGGCCCTACTCGTACTCCCCAGGTGGTCCCGTTGAAATTTAAATGAAGTGCGCGCAATCATAAACAGTAGAACAGTCCTATTTCATATTAATTTGTCCGTAACAAAAATCAGTACCGTGTTTCCAATATATGGCACCCTAATGAGCAAACTAAAAGTTTCCAGATGCGACAGCGACATCTGCCCGCACCTCATAACGGTTCCCAAGGCGCGAACAAACTGCAAGCATGTTCCAAATTTAAAGCAAATCGTTCGATACAACGGAAATAGAACTCCCGAGGGAACAAAAAAACACATGACCTCATTTGTCGCGGGGAATTATTTATTACGCTTGATACTTTCCTGGTTGTCTTGGTGTGGGTTTAATTTAACGTCTTTGTTTTAGTGTTGAAGGGAGGTTAGTGTTTACTAGTTTTACTACAGAGTCTACAGGTATCAACAAAGAAAATAACAGTGATAGTTGAATAGATAAGCTACATTAAAATAATAAAAAAATATATTAATTGACCTAGTTATAAGATAAAATTGATTTCTAATTCAATAAATAGTACATTGTTGTAGAGGCTGTAAAGTAAGCAATAGATTAACGAGTAAATTTCGAAGGCCGACCCGCAGGGGAGGCCTTCGATAGTACGAGTTAATCTATTGCACTTTCAGCCGAGACTTAACATAGTGCTTTTCACGACACGAGGAATAGTACATTACTGCAGACGCCGGGAAATAAGGGCTTGCCGGCTGAGTAGGTATAGACGGCCGACCGTAAGGGAGGCCGTCTAGTGATACGAAGCCGGCAAGCCCTTTTCACGGCTAAGGCATGTATAGTGCTTTTCTCAAACATATGCAATGAAATAAAAAAATACATCACTCAAAAAACAAATTTTATATCGCGGTAACCGAAGACAATAAATCCGTGATTTTTCAAAATTGCCGCCGTTTTTTACTGACAATTTAGGCTTGCTAAACTATATACATATTAATTATTATACTACTTTTTCGTTACATTTATAACTTGGGTTGAAATTAAAATAAGATTCATTCCAATTGAAGTTAGTACAGCGGATCGCTTATAAGGTAAAACACGTTTTTGAACGAAACTTTAGGACAGACATTTTGTCAATCAATTATTGTCTGTGACATCTGACTCACATTATAACCTTTCTTTCATTTATGATGTGTAAAGTTACAACAATTTGAAAAAAATATCACATAGATCCGCCGATCTAACATATATATTGCATATTACGTTCTACAAGGAAACAAGAGAACAACCTAGCATTACCTATGGATATAGATAGGCAGCTGTATTCTACATACATACTATTAATATCACCATGGATTTGGACATGCTTAGTGCACAGAACTTTTTAAAGGTACGTAACTATTATTTAAAACAGATTATTAACAAAGTTTTTGACAAATTTAACTGATATTAAATGACGCATTCGACATATGGGGGCAATTGCTTATTGAATTTTTTATTGTTTTTCCAGGTACACTGATATTAGTTAGCTGTACTTCCGAAACTGTTCTTGGCTGTGATAATGTAGCTGACTGTTGATTCTGCTGAGATGGCAAAGGAGGCTGAGGATCTGATCTACCGCTTGGTGACTGTGGATCATGAATTTGGCTGTGAAAATGAAAATGAAAAATAAAAATTATCAGCTGGCAATATATGTGCTAGGAGATTTTGGCGGTGGACTATGATGCTTAATGTAAACAGGAGGGTCACGGGAACCGGGAACAGCCTGGCCGTAGATTTATGTAAATTAATGATGGTTGGGGTACATCATTTTGAGAGTTGGCTGCGTGAGGATTTGTCGCCTTCTGCAACTTTTATCAGCTTTCCATTTCCCCCATGCCTTTTGACCATCAGAAGATTGGCAAGGAGTGTAGCTGAAATACAGCAGAAACAATATCCAGTATAGAGGTCGGGACAATCTAGTTCTTAAAACGTTGCTATTTGCTTAGGCATAAATAGAATTGTGTGGCGTCCAATTACTTGTCTTGTACATTTTCTTTTCTTGTAGTTTAGAAAGATTAAGTCTGCCATTTGTACTTTTACTTCTGTCTTTTGTGCAATAAAGTTTAAATAAATAAATGTTATAAGACTGAGCATAATTTTTTTTTTCATTCATGTATGTCTCCGTTCGACTTTGGTGGCAACAGGTTATTAATTGTTAATCCTGCCTCCACCCTCAATTCTGGTGGAGTACAATTAATTTCTTTGTCGCTGTTATCATCAGAACTCATTATGAAATTATATTTATAAATATCAACAACAAATATAAAAATAGGTAGGTACATGACAAAAGTTTTTTTTTATTTTCCCTCCAATCCCCCATAATGTTTTTTTATGGAAGTTGTCCGTATTTCGCGTGTGTAGTGTTCCAATAGACCCTATAAGCGCCGTTATACACAACCTGATACTAAAAATTAAATTTCTATAATAAATAAAATAAATGCAGAGGATTTTAAATATTGTCTATGGGCTCTGGTGACTTACGTATAGACAGTATTATAAATTTATTCATCAACACATTGAATTATACAGATTTGTATTCATAATATCAGTTCGTGTGAACTAGGCATTAACGCGGATATTGTTGGTCCGGTGGCTGAATGGGTAGCCACTAGAAAAAAAATTATATCAGCTGTTCATAAACACAGACGCCATGTTTACATTAAAATTAAAAACAAATTACTTCCCGGCCTAGGCCTTCAATTTTGTATGAAATTCCTTTACAGTTCCTTCGAATTGTTCCGCCCGAAACTTGACACTTCGAAGCCTGTTTTGACGCACGTTAAGACGATATTTCATTGCATGTTTGAGAAAATATATTATAATACGAGTTTTTCATATTGGTCATTAAACTCGGCGCCTTGTTGCAGCCTCATTGTTGTAAAAATCAGGACTATTATAAACATAAAGCTGATCGTGCCCCCAGATTCAAACGACATAAAGACGATTTTCAACCCAGTTATGAAGAAATAACAAAAATATTCCAACTTACCTCACTTTCAACTTAATTTAGACATTCAAATATTTAGTCTAGGTTACACCTGTGGTTACACTCAGGTAAACAACCCTACGATACATTCACGATACATTATACACTGAAGGGTCATTGTACGCAATATTAACATACGTTCCTAATATTATATATTTCGTGAGTCAATGTGAACATTATTATAGTAGTTTATGTGACTGTACATAATGAAGGGCATTAATCACGAGCGTGGGTTTATGACACGAGCCGAAGGCGAGTGTCATAATAACATCACACGAGTGTTAAATGCCTAATTATGTATAGTTACATACACTACTTTATCTACTCACATATCATAAGCCTCCATGATGCATTCAGGAGCCGCATATTATGACCACCATACCTACTGTTTCTTTGACTTAGCTGGTAATAAGTAATTAATGACGTTAGGTGCTTTGTTACGGATATCAGAAGACGTGGCCGAAATATCTATATCATCTTGATAGCTCATTTTATGGTTTATATTGAACAAATCGATCAATTTTATGCATTAAAACAAATTATAACAGGTAATGGCGGCAATGAAAACTTTTCTTTTCTTTTCTGGCAGCTGTCATAGTTTTTTTTTTATTCAGAGACAAACTAGAGTGGCCCGAACTACCATATCGTTCGATATCTTACTTGCGTGCGACATTTGTCAATTTGTCTGCAAATTGACAATTCATTTCGAACTAAACGTCATCTCGACTGATATTAGAATCGAGGTCAAACCAAATTTCTTTGGTTTTCAGAGATGTTCGAAATTTGTATGATATAATATTATCGAAATCGATGTTATTAATTAGCAATAGGTAATAACATTTTCACAGATAAGAAATTTGTTCTAACAAAACAGTTTATTTTTATGTTGGTCATAATGTGCGGTTCTTGAACGCATCATGGAGGGTTTATGATATTTGGGTAGATAAAATTAATAACGTTTTATCACATTACAAAACCAATTTTTATATGTACTAAACAACACATTTTGTTTATTTTTTTAAATATGGCCGGCTGACCCGTAGCGCATGCGCGCATCGCATCTCGTCGCAATGGAGTCATAGCTTTTCAGCCGAATAAAAAAAAATTAACTCAATATTTATATAGGTAATTAAAAGTGTTTATTTGTTGAAAACTGTTTATTTGTTGAGAAATTAGTAATCGTAGAAATTAGGAAATTGTTTTACGCCCCATAACTAATTTTAAAATATACATGTTCATGATTTTCAGAGGAAAACCTTTTTTAACAAAAACTTATTACAAAGTAAACCTGAGGAGTATTATCTTACTTAAGAAAATAAACTCGTTTATGGGTATTTATAAGTTTAAGAAAAAAATACACCTCATAAATGACGCAATCTCATTGGTCAATTTAATTTAACATGCAGCAGACGATTAAGCTTTGATTGGTTAAATTATCGTTTAAGCCGGCCGAGAAAATTACTCTGAAATATTTTCTAAAAAGTCATATCTTACTATGAAATTCAAGTGTAGATACGAACTGTTACCGTAAGGTCCAACATTATTTTCGTGTTGGGAGCTAACATAGATAAACAGTTTACAAATGAACATATATAAGCAGTTTTGTGTACTGGATTCAGGTAATCTATAACCACATTTTCGAGCAGTGTCGTAAAAAAGTTTTAACTTCGAGTACCTCCAAAAATGTAGACGAAAAAACAAACCTATCTACTGAATCAATAGTTACATAGGAAGCTGTATGAAGTTTTACATCGTCACTTATTGTCAGTATTGTTTTTTTTTGTTTACTATGAAACTTTATATTTTTACAAGCTTTTATTTAGCTTGCATGGTATGTTTAAAGTATGTTTGTTCGGGTGAAATCTTGCAACTCAATTTTGAAGCAGATATCGTCAACCGATTGAGCTGAAATTTTGCATACTTACTTAACTTTGATGACAATACAATAATATGGTACCATGGGGCTGATCTGATGATGGAGCCGGAAGGTGGCCATAGGAACTCTATAATAGAAAAAGCAATCCTACCGAGCTTGGGCTCTTTAGAATCGTCTCAGTAAGCATTTTATGGATATCCAAAGAAAAGTACAGTCGGCTATAAAAGCTTGCCACTAAAATGTCATTTTTGACAGAAACTTATTTTTAATAAATTTATTTTTTAATTATATCACAAGGACCATTTATGGCATTCATCATTCTAGGGAGAAAGGATACGCAATCACAAATTAAAGAAGTTCCAAGGAGTAAAGCAGAAAGAAAGGCAGGCAAAATCCTTTGCTTTTGCATTTCTAACAGTAGTAAATTTAAGGATGATGTTTTTGAAAATAATCGATCAAAAATCGCCGACATTTCAAACGATATTCCATCTCGAAATATCCATGGAAACAAAAGATTCGTGTAACCTGATACAAGACTGTTCGATGTTTACAAACGTTTTATGTTTAGCGAAAATCAAACACAAATCGAGTGGCGCACCACAAAAATACAAAAGGGCTGGTAGCAAAATTGTGTAAACATCTTTGGCCAAGACAGTCCCACTCCATGCTAAAAACGCAAATTTATCTAGGAAATCTTGTAGGCACTTACTGTCTTTTGTACTTGTAGTAGACGTTGAGGAATTTGTTTCAAGCCACTCAAGGCTATGTTAAATATTTGGTAAGCTTTTGCACGTTTACAATATGTTTACCCTGTAGCTACTTTCTAGTAAGTTCTCCAAGAACCAGTACTTGCAGGTGCTGGTATTTTGATGTTATCAAGTTACTTAAATAAAATTAGTTTGTGCCAAACAGCGACGCGTTATGGTTTTTGTGTTTACAGAGTAAAATAAGAAGATGAAATTGCTTACAAAAATTAATCTCACGTTGGAACGTGGCAGACCTCGCCGGCGGTGTCGGGACAACTTGGATGTTTTCTTGAAGAATTGGCCAGATAAAGCCTTAAGTCAAGATCACTACGAAAAATGGGGGATAGCTTTGCCTTGCAGTGGGACATTACGGGCTCAATATACTAATATTTATGTTTAATAGTGGAGAACTTTTTCAAGAGCCCTTATCTGTCCCAAACTTCCTCATGAAGGGATGGTTTGGTATAGTTTAATAGTCATAGTCTATCCGTCACTAAACTCTAAAGATTCACCTATCGTCTCAGCTGGCCTGAAAATTTGTGAACATCAACACCAGGAATAACTTAACCGTAATTACAAAACGAACTAATTTCCTTACACTTTTTTTGTGACATCGTGATGATTTTGACAGTCAACCGCCGACTGTTTACATCGTCGCCGGAGTGTCATTAGTCGTCGCTTGCGCACACGCATCTGGCGGATGCATACAAATAATACAAATACAGTTTCATATCTGCCATCCGTTTTCATTTCTAAAACCCTTAACTCTGACGCCGTAAGATCAAAAATCGAGCTCCAAAATAGGTTTCAGAACTGTTCGGGTTTTGTGATTGAAAATGATTGAATTTCAAAGCCATAACTAACGTCTCCACGCTTTGTCTATGTTGGATGTATTGAGTGTTGTAATAAAGATTCACATGATAAATATTATTGTAAGGGGAGGTTTGATTGATTCACGAGGCATTGAAATGTTATGGAATGTATTGAACAGTCACTGGTATATGAAGACGTGTTTCGAGATAATGACTGATATAAACATTGATCGAAGTTTGTTTGTTTGATTTGTAAGCTTAAATTTATGACAAATGTCATAAATTGATATGATAAATTGAATTCTAGAGATATTGCGAAAACACGGATAAGTAGACAGGTGATGACAGTTCTCAATCATACTGAAAAAGATACGGTTTTTGCAATAATGCAAGTTGTTTGGTAACATAAAGATATTTAATCTTATCAAATTTTGTTCTGATTGGCTTGACTTTTGCTTACTGGACAACTCCTATTATGATTGGTTCCTAGTTTTAGGTCGACATGCTATTCAAAACTTCGACTATTTAAAAAGATACAAATTTTCTGGACTAGTCATAAGCACTTTTCACGAGCAGCTTGTTTTTAATATAGGGATGGTTGAATACTCCAAGATGGTTATAAAATACTTCCTATCTGACTACGATACAGAAACAAGGAGGGCGCCGAAGCTAGAGACAGACATGATCTAATTACAGATATTAATTTTATTTATAAATAGTATTTAGTATTTTAATTATAAAAAATTAATAAGATATACCAGAGTTCTCATATATCCTTCCTATGCGACAGGATGCCCAGAAGGCTAGCAGCATTACTACGCTGGATGGCAATGCAACTTTTTGGGCTAAAAAATCCCCCGGATCTTTGGTCACCCGATGCTTCCCACAGTTACATTGAAATATTATTATTAATGTTCTGATTTGAATGTAATAGCTATCTTTGCTACATTATTTCTTTAAGTTTCCATTTGTATCGTCACTGTAGCTGAAATAACAAGAGATCCGATTCACGTCAAAAATATTGTTCACTTAACAAAATTGCAGTGTTTCATCGACCTGTGTTTTCTCTAATGTGTATTTTTGTCTAAATACCTACTGTGGTTGTCTTTGCTCATAAAGTGTCGCTTTTATGGCATATTCCAAGTTTAATTCTCCACTTTGCTGTTTCACAATGGCATGTACAAGCCTAATAAAGACAGATTCCTGCTGCACCGGCCTGGCCACTAAAACGCTTTACGATGCATTTGTGTGGCATTTTCCTCTTAATACGGGTAAACTAGCTCCTAAAATGCACGCATTTAGCTTAGAATATTCATGATTATAAACACGTTGCGCGGACAATGATAAGCGCTAATCTTGCATTAAGTTGGGGCTGTCGGTTACTTCCATCCATTAATAAATCGAAATTGACAAAATCCTACTAATAATATACATGTGAAAGTTTGCGAGGATTTTCGGTTGTTTGTTCTTCAATACCACGTAACCCATGCTAACAATGAAACTTGTATATTTTCAAGATCATCTGTAATCATCATCTTAAAAAAAACAAAATTGCCTTACAAAACACATAAAATTTCAATGTATGTATGCTTGCATTTTGTCTGTCTTAACAAACAATGCCGGTGTATAGTTCTTTTTAGAAACAAATTAAGATTCAAAATACTGAGTTACAACCGCAACAGAAATAATCCTCAATTGAGCACCAGAAACATTTATGTTTACTAACATCGCTTAAACAAACTCTCGTAAAAATAGCGAGAGAGCTCTACAGAATATAACAAAAACGCTTAAGTACAATATTATGTGACGTCACACATCTACTTAGAACCATTCCAAATGTAAGCCCCAACCCTTCCCAAAGCAAATATAGAGAGGGAATGCTCTAATGGTACCGAAGTGGCGACAACATTGAAGACAAACAATGCATATCTTACGTAGGAGCGGAGTAAATGGATTATGAGACATATTTTGTAGTTGTGTTGTGTCCTTAGACGGAATCACAGAATCAACAAAGAACTGTAGTGATTTTCCAAGTAAAAAATTTTAGAACTATGTTAAACTATGTGGGATGTAACAATTTTCAAAACGTCTATTTTCCTTTCTGGTAAACCGATTAAGAAAACAGAATGGTGTACTTGACAACACAATTGCTAAATAAGGGTGGAAACTATAAATTATATGTGTCTTTGTATGTAAAATTAATAACTGATACATTTACAAAGTTTTTAGTGGCTGTCACTCTAAACTAGGTACTTTTATTCTTAAAAGAAACTCCGGACTCCGAAATAAGTTTGTCATCCAAATTATGACATAAAATACGGCGCCGTATCCGGTTCTTTCTATTCACCGACAAAAAGATTGCCCTTTATAATTTTTATTATGAGTGAAGTTATTATATAACCGACCAACATGTGGTATCAATCGTCGGCCTTTTTGAACGCACTATGAGATCCGTCAGACAGACAGTCATAAAACTCACTAGACTATCTCAAGAGAAGAAGTCACTAAGCGCCTGTGAGTTTTATACATGTTTAGTGCGTTTATCAATGGGATGCTTGGATGATACTGATTGGAAGCACGTTTAGGCAACCGTGCGTTCAAAGCGTTTGCCTTTAATTAGAGGATATGAGAGCTGACGCGTAAGTTAGATAAAGGAGACTTATATGTCGATGTCTAGACTTGATCCTTTTTAATGTTTAAACGGGAGAAAATATCCGAAACAATGAAAAACTGAGAATACAAATTAGTCACTTCATTTTAGGGTTTACTTTTGAGTTACAGCCAGAAATTGCGGGTTCAATCAACGCAGGAGGCAGAATTTGCCCGCAATATTATTTAATAACAAATTACAGATAGAAATTACAAACTAATAGAAAAGAAAGCAAAAAAAAATAAGGATTCAAAAGTGACAGAAAAGTAAGATAATGACAATGAAATTAGATCGCAACGAAAACATTTAATTCGTCGATTTTAAAAATGTATCAAGTTTGCTACTTTCAAATCAGCTAACAATTTACTGGAACATAAAAGATAAATACTACATTAATTTTCGTGAGAATCCAGGGCATACCGCAACGAAATTTAAACGTCAACATGCAAACAACACAAACAAGAAAATAAATCCACAATTATGTAACCGTCTCGAAATTTAAACTTGCCCTTTTTTCCTGTCCTAAGTGCAGAAGGGCAACTCCGATGTTTGAAATTCGACCGTCGTATAATGCCGTCCCACTCACCCAAATATAGTTTGACAGGACACCAAGAAGGACGTCACTATACGACGATCGAATTTCGAACATCGAAGTAGCCCTTCAGGGTCCCGTCATGTCAAGAACCGGTATAGAGTAATAAGTTATAAAATATATCTTTTCTTCGATACGGTTGCCGTATTATTAACGTCATCGTCAACGGAACAAGATTTTGCGGACAAGTCAGACCACAGCAGCAATCATCATTACAAATCAATCGACAAAACGCAGATGTGAAACAGTTACACTTCATCTGTTTCGTCAAATTTACAAATGAAAAGAGACTCAAGTGGCTTAGGGGCTGTTAATTCAAAGACAATTCAATCCTTTAACGAATACGGTTTGAATTTGAGTGTTTGGTGGATAAAGCTGTATAGACTAGCAAAGGGTTTAGCTGAACGGCTATCTCGGCGTCATCGTGCGGATCCCTATATTTAGAATGTCACTTAATAGCGTACAATTTTGCAGGCAATACCGACGATTGTGTAGGTGCATTCAGAGGAAAATGTTCGACGGAACGGAAAATTTGTAGCCGCTATTATTCGCACTGGCGCTTCGGACGATTAAATTCGATGCATGTCGCTCATCTGGTTTCAATCGATTGTTATAAACATGGACAATGTAAGCGAGACGCGATTATAATCGATTCTGATGTTACTAATCGATGATTAATCTTGTACGGTGCAGTGGTCGGATTCGTAATTGTTTTTTTTGTTTGTCAAATGTTTCGTCTTATTAAGAAGTCAGTGGGAAAAATTGATGAAATATTACATAATTGAAACCATTGTTTTTTTTATACGCAAAACTACATTTGCATTCATTACACTGACAAACTGGAGAATTCTACCTTTAAAAAAATATCCTCTTGATCTGAACTTTTTTTACATTATGATAAGAATATTAAAGTTTTGAGAATGTTATGAAAAAAAAAACGTAACAAAAAGGTAATCGCCGGAAACATACCTAAATAAACAACATTCAACTTTGAATTTATTTCTAAATTGACTTCGCTTACCGAATCTCATTAGAAAACCGCTTATCAATATCATTAAAATATAATCTCGATCATTAATAACAATAAGACGCCGCCGAGTACATTTAAATACATTCAGAGTATCAAATAAAACAATTTGTCACTCGATAAAATCCGTTTGGATACATTAAGCCAGTGAGTAAAATAATCTTTCGCTCCCTCGGATTTTGTTCTTGCGATGTAAGTTAATACTTTGGCGCCGCGGTGGCACATTCGAATCGTTTTGTAGATATCGTGAAACCCGTCAAAATGACAAAGTGTTTACAAATGAACGTGCCAGGTTTATAATGTCTTTATTTATTTTTAAGCGAGGTATTAATACTTGATGTTAAAATAAGACGGAACATTTTTTTAAACTAATGAACACCTTTTGATGGGTGCGCGGTAATAAATGAGTTTTTGCTGTTGATGTGAGTCATCTTGATTTTCGAAGCTACAAATATACATTTGCGATACATATTTTTTTATGTTCAACACCGTCTAAGCATGCTTCTTATTTTGTTTATCACATAGTGATAACTGATAAATGAATACGTTAAATGATAATTCCCATATCCGTTTCTAAAGTTTATTTTAAAAAGATTTCCGTCCAAACGTTCATCTGTTATCCCTTTGGAAGATTCATGAATCCCTCCTGATCTGACACAATTATCGATGCTCTAGATGAATGTCAGGAAAGGATTTGTATCGTATCTTGTAACAGTTCTGTTAACATTTTATTTCTAAAATAATAAACAATTCGTATACAAACTGAACACTAATAAAACATGATTTTCAACGTTACAAAAACACACGGCATTTCTCGATAATGCTGTTTTCAAGGAAAATGATTAGGTCAGTAAAAGATTCGGTAGTAAATAAGGAGCTTAAGGGACGAACGGACGGGCTCTATTTTCTCAGGAGGGTGAAACCGGGAGAGACAGCCCGACGGGAACCGATCTTCTAGCAACGAGTCTAAGGTTCCGCACTTCGAAAGTTAACCCTTATCGCAAAATACAAGACTATAAAAGGTTCTTTCATTGAATAATTGCAAAAGCCGCCTGAAAACAGTATATCATTGCTTGTTTATGTAAAATGTGGCGCTTTTGGTCGTTGAGCATGGTAACACGACCATGGTTACGAATGCACAAAGGAGACAGGCAGAGCAAGGCACCCAGGTGTGCCCTGATGAGTAGGTAAGTTACAAGCGTGGTTTGTGGGAGATAGTGAGCCTGTCTTGGTTTCGCGACATAATGTATCAGAGAGAGAATACAGAACATATTTAAAACGGTCACTTTTTACAGCAAATCGCCAAAGTAGATATAAATAGTTGTATACGAGTATGTTAGAATTATGCCTTTTTGTAGAAATAAGATCCAGCTTTCGAATAGCATCCCACGCAGGCCCCTAATTTTTTATAACAGCTGAGTTTGTGGTGTTCAATCTGTGAAATATAGAAGAAAGAAGAGATGTGACAAATAGAAGGAAGAAGAGGTAAAGGAAGACCTAGAATGCTACCTAGAGAATAAGTTTTGTAAATTTTCACATGCCATAACTGCCGAATATATAAGGATCAAATGTTTTATATTATACCATCTTATGTAGCATATATTCTGTGAATAAATGATGATTATGATTATGATTATGATTAGAACAACTTGATGTGGTAATATCAGGGAACGGACCGGTATTGATGAAGTCACCTCTCTCAGCAGAGTGGCAAAAAATAGAGAAGACTTTTGTATGATGATCGCCGGCATCCGTTAGGATATAGCACTACAAGCCGAAGAATCTGTGAAGCACCGTTTTTGGTGACTGAAAAGAACGATCAATATACGATCAGCACATCTGACCTGAACCTGACAAGAGACATTTGCCGTGGTTGATGACTCTGCGTCATACCTTGGGGCCGAGCAGTATATACAAATGTGCAATGATGTGATGCCCTTCTTGACGTATTCATCATCAGCGCCCTCTTAGGGTGCGTCTCCATTGAAGCGAGGCGGAGCGACGTGAGGAATAGACCAATCACCTGAGTTGAAATCTGAATCTCAGCTCCACTTCACTTATGTGATTGGTCGATTCTGCACATCTCCGCTCCTCTCCGCTTCAGTGGAGATGCACCGTTACTGACGTGGCTCGTGAGTCCCAGCTTGTTTACGAACACGATCACTACTGGGACAGTATAGCTGTCCGTCGGCATTGTACGTGTAGACTGTGTGTCTACATTGAGGTAGGGAGACCGGGGTCGCGTAGCCTGCACATGTATATTGTTATGCTCACTAGTTTTAACGAGTTTCCAAAACCGTTTCATCTCTCCCAACTCCACCCCACCTTTATCCTAACAGACAATAGCAGCTTTAAGTTCGGCAACGTCCTTATTGCAGTTAAGACGGTATTCCCAAAACGACGCAAAGTAGATAAGCCTAACAAAAATTCCCTTTCAGATTTATAGTTTATCTTGTTTGTCTTTTGCTTTTATTGTTTTCGCGCTGTAATGAATTAGTTCGAATGCCCTTTGCAATAGTGAAGGGAAATTTTTGAAACCTCTGGTAGTTTAGTTAATGTTGAAATGTTTTGTTTTGAAAACTTCATTAGATGTACCGAACCCAATTGAGATAGCCCCGTACTACGTTATGCTTTAGATACTAGATATACAAGCGCCTTACTCTGGGTGAGCTTGTAGAACCGATAGCCGTTGGGGCACAAAGGTTATTGACTGCCGGCCACGGATCAGACTACGCAGCGTGGGAAGACCCCAATAAAGTAGACCGACGACCTGGTGAGGATCGCGGGCAGAAATTGGATGAGAGCGGATCAAGGCCGATCATTGTGGAGAACTACGGGCGAAGCCTTTGTCCAGCAGTAGACGTCTATCGGCTGATATGATGATGACTTTGAGGCTGCGGCTGGGCATGCATAGTAAAAGACTAAAAGTATTAGTTTATCTATGTAGATCTCAGAACAAATTGATTACTATCTATGAGTAGATTAATTTCGTAAACCTTATAGAAACATTTGTAAATTTCCATTAAGGATTGCTAGAACTGGGAACAGTTTTGAAATTTCTACTCACTAAAGCATTTTCATTAATAATATGTTTCATGATAGTTTAATTAAAAAAACTCAAATTCACATCACTAGTTTGGGCAGAGTGCAGCATTCTATCGGAACTGCATGCAATACAGGGTTAGTGGTTGGTTAGTAAATCAATGGTAAGGATATCCGATTTTGCTTTCCTTTGTAATCCGAACTATAAATTCCCTTAGCCTTTGTGAATCTCCTCGTTATGAAGCTAACTTTGATGTAGAAAAACTTTTCATTTATTTGGACGATGGTAACATTCCGTACGTTCTGATCACTAACAAGATTCTCGGAAGCTATAATACTTTGTTACTTTGTCAAATTAGGTTGTTAGTTTGTTCATAAATAATGGCGGCAGTAATTGGGTCGTTGAGTTTTCAGCGGCGTGTTAGAGAACTATATTGGCTTTTAACTTTCATTTGGATTCGTTGAAACGGTTATTTTTGTGGCTGGCGTTTTTTCAATTTTATACACACGTTGATTTTCTATTAGTTTTTAAACCCGATTTTATGTAGTTTACGATGCTTATAAAATATATATTTATCAATCAGTTTTCTCGTTAACTACGGCTGTTTTTCACCGCTCTTATTTTATTATATAAATAGAGTCCAACTCAAAATTCGAAACAATTGATTGGTAATAAAGTTTAAAATAAGACATGAATAACTTACAGACAGAACGTACAGACGTAGAAAAACTGTAAAATAATGAGTTAATTTATAAGTAAACCATGAATACAAAGATCAAAGCTTAAAGAAAAATTGAAAAAGGAACTACCTGGTGGAAGGGACTGGGAATCGAACCCGCTACCTCTGGATTACCGGTCCAGCGCGTTAGCCACTTCGCTACCCTCGCTCCACGTAGACCTGACGATTTTTTCCTTATGCTTTGTGTGTCGATCTTTGCATTGTTTATTTGAAAGGTTTTTACACCTTAGCGACCTCTATGTGAATACGTTAATATTCACATCTTACTGCACCACTTTACAGCGGTGAACGAGCAAGCGAGAGAGGGCGCTGTTTGTTTTTTATAATTTTATAAATATTAGCGTATTCACATAGAGGTCGCTAAGGTGTAAAAACCTTTCAAATAAACAATGCAAAGATCGAAACACAAAGCATAAGGAAAAATTCGTCAGGTCTCCGTGGAGCGAGGGTAGCGAAGTGGCTAACGCGCTGGACCGGTAATCCAGAGGTACCGGGTTCGATTCCCGGTCCCTTCCACCAGGTAGTTCCTTTTTCAATTTTTCTTTAAGCTTTGATCTTTGTATTCATGGTTTAAATAAAGATTGTGGTGTACCCACATTAAAAAAATGAGACATTACATGTTTCATAAAATTATAATTTATAAGTATTTACGCTAAAATCTTTACATGGAGACTAAAAATAATTTTTAGTGAATTTATAAAAAGAGGTCATGGTTCGAAGTACGCCACATGTAAGAAGATAAAATTAAACAGATACATTTTGGATTAATCATGAGCCAAGATGAGGTCATGACACAAAAAAGGCTTCTGAAGAAAATAATAATATATGCCCTCATGACCATAATAGCCAAATACGACTTTATTCCACCAAGAGAAGTAAGCCATATTGCAAGTGAAACTCGGTAAGTACAGGTTAACGCCAAAGCAATTTCATAAAATTAACGTTGACGATGAAAGTTCCGAAAACCACGAACATGTGCCTACAATCATTTTCATTATAATAAGATATTATCTGGGTGTGGTTTTGTCCACACAAGTAGGGATCATCATCTGTATATCTTATTTACAATATTTATTTTTAAATGATGAATGTTTTAAGTTTTTTTTTTTGTATATTCCCCAATTATACGAAGACATTAAAATACAAACTAAACGGGTTTACTCACGTCGTAGAAGTCGAATATCGATATGTTTCGAATCGGTTCGCGATTCATCTTAAGTCGTGGCGGACGGCTTCTATAATACACGAAGACAGTTTGATGGCTGCTGATAATATTTTGTTTGAAAGGGTCCATTACCTTGGTCAGGATGTGATGGTGGTATATTGATTTAAACTTAATGCAATTTCACACATTATTAAAATAGTATTTTATGCAATCGTTGCACAATGGAGGTTCTTAAAGTCGAGTACCGCGTTTAGGTCACGAGGCTTGCCGAGTGGCCTATGTAAGGTACGAGACTTTAAGCCCTAATTGTGTAACTATTGCATACAATACTTTTTATACGAGAAAAACATTTTTTTCTTTAATCGTCATTCTCCAATAGGTATGTTTGTTTTTTGATGTAACCGTTTTCGTTCAACTAAAACTGACCTATTAAAAAAAACATGATCGCGATGGCCATGGTGGGTGCCTCGTGATTGGTGATTTTTTTTGACAAGTAATTTCAACCAATCAGTGAGCGTCAAATAAGCTTATGTTCTCTTTTGAAATTATTAGAGTTGTGTAGAGAGATGTCTTATGAATATTAAAGTTCTGTAGCGGGTACCATAGAATATAGAACTTTGTTACAGGATTAAATAGTGCGCTATCGGGATTTTGTCTGTGAAATTATAATTGACAGATTAAAGTCTGCGAGTATAAAATATCACATTAAATAGGTCGGTCAAGCTATCGTGGGCAAAGTGACAATAAAGACCAAGTGCGGGTAGTTGGCAATACTCGCGCAACAAGAGACGTTGATGCCCGCCTCTTCGGTCCCTTCGAAACTATAGACATTACATCACGTTCGAAACGTTGAGGTAATTAAACACTTTTTGGACGCGATAAGTACCGTTTTGTTATAAATAATGTGTAATGATGGTATTCTAGAATCATCACCAATTTTTTTTAAAGCGTTCAGTTGCTCTCTGAAATATGATTACTTTTCGTGAAGGCAGCTTCAGAAAAAAGTAGATATTAAAATCAAATATTCTCAACCAACAAAGTTCAACGGAGAACGTTCTTGAAACAGCAGCCCTACCTAACCAGCTATAGCTACATAATTTAAATTCATTCACCGATCAACTATCCTGTAATATCTCTCCGCAGCAAATCCATTTCACAAGCCGTTGTTTATTAATTACCCCCCTTAAGCACGCCCGATGCAACGTCTGCTCACATAGACTAACAAATAAGATGAACTTAGATTTTCTAGGGGTTAGGGCTATTCTGATTAGGGTGTTGCTTATATGGCGAAAAAAGGAAAAAAAACTGAAATCTTAAAGTCTCACCCCCCCATTTTGTTCTACGACCCCTATTAACTGATGCTAGTTTTTTTGTTTTTTTTTTTAAAACCAATTTTAAGGGTCGCTACCAGCTGTCAAAGTTTTGGAAAAACAATACAAACATGTTCAAATAAACTAATATAATTTACATACATTCTTATTAAAATTAATTAAAATTATGATAATTAAGTAAAAGAAAATTAAAATTTCAATTTTTATGATACTAAAGTAGATCTTTTCGCATTAGGGTGCAGTGCACTCTAAACTCGACCGATTGCTTATCTTAACGCGGCCTGCCGGGGGGCGAGGGGTGTGTATCGATCAAGGGGGATTCCCAAGCAATCGACAAACGTTATAGAAGTAAAATAAATATAAAATAGTGACTGCCAAGCTTGTCATATTGAAACCTAAATTATGTTTTTTCCAAAACTTTATCAAGCGGTAGCGACCTTTAAAATTGATTTAAGAAAAATAAAAAAAAAACTAGCATCCGTTAATCAGGGTACTAGAACATAATGGCGGGGTGAGACAATGACTTTTTGAAAGTTAATTTTTAAGCAACACCCTAATTCTGATGTTCGAAATTCGACCGTCATAGTAAACTTCCATGTGATCGACACGCTAATACTTGATAGTCGATACCATGCTGTCACCTCTATTGCTAATAACATAACATTTAAGATGGCAACTATTGGGGCAGTGTCGAGCACATGGACGTTAACCTTCGTGCTGTCTCTCTCGATCTCCTGTAAAAGTACATTTAAGTGAGCAGGACGGGACTATACGACGGTCCAATTTCGAACATCGGAATAGCCCTTCGGTACACCTGCTCCTCGTTTCGCTTTTATTCCGGTGAAATCAGCGCATATTTGTAGGTACTTAGACCTTAGTACTTTAGTACGTTAGGTACGCACGCATCGGCCAGTAGCAATGACGATGACGTTGCCATGCTTCACGACCAATCACAAAAGGCCGACAAGATGATTATGCTACGAAAAAGTCCCACCTCAGCATCATGCCAGCTCGTGAGTCAAAAGCTGATCTTCCGGTGGGATCATGGTTGGGTTAGTGGGTAATAAGGTAGTGAGTTATGGTCCAAATGTATGCCAATAAAAATTATAAACAAAGGAAGACTTGAAATTGACAAATAGATACAGGTTGCCAAAAGGTAATGCATATGGCATGAAACGCAGTAGACAGATTTTTTTCATGTATCAAATTCTATATTCTCCACAACGATAAAAAATTGTAAACTGTTCTTGTGCCCACCATTGCCAGTATTCGAAATATTGCATTTTTTGGGATTAACAGTACCAACACAATATGTCCTGTCGTTGCGTTAAATACATAATTTTTACGATATACTTATATTCCTTAATTTTTAAGCAATGTGGTATTTATAATTTTCTTCATAGTTTGTAGATTTGCAGTCCATACGCTAAACGTCGTTGAGCTACTCCTAATTGTAACGCAGTCTCAGACTTCAGCCGTTGCTGAATTAATTCACTTAACTGTTTTGCACTTTGTGCGGTCCAGAAACGCAGATCGCTTTTGTCGTACCGCTAGGCTCCCCTTCATAACCAGAAGACGGTATGTCATTATGGATAATGTGTGCGCTTACACCGTTATTCTTCTGAAGATGTATCCAGCTGAGAATTAATTTTAAGAAGATTGTCGTCCACTCGTGCGTTATGCCTATGAATGCAAGTGCTTTGTTTCCAGTTTCTGTTGTTGGCTATTATAAAGCTGTGCCATGAGCAATATTTTGAAGTGTTGTTCTGCCAGTAGTTTAAACTGTGTGGGAGTTGCGGTTATTATAAATAAAGGACTTTATATTAGCTAAAATTTGACGAGATCGCTCGAGTCTTCTTTTTTGTTGCGAATAAAGTCAAATTGATAAGAAAACAGCCATTGAGAGAATGATGCCTATTTAAGGAAACACACTTTGAAAAAAGAAGTTGAGGAGATAATGATTCCAAATAAATGTCTGTATATAGAAGTACTTATGTATTTATCTTCATCGTCGTTAGGATTTCTAACCCTAATCTTGATTTGAAACCGACGGACGACAGGTCCATGACTGTAACAATTATCACTTGATAAATAGGTACTAAAGCATTTTGCACGCTTATCATAACACGCTTGTGCGATAAACGCAAAATTATGCTCACACAATAAGAAAATAAAACATGATGCGGAATCCAAGATGATGTTTTTTGAAACAGACGCTCAGCTTTACTCGTCTAATCACACTTTACGACTCCCTAAAATAGGCGCGCTATACATAATGCCACAAATCCAAAATGCCTCCAGAACGACGGCATTTTGTCGCCTGTGAATTGTCTCATAAATTCCGACTCTGGGCTTTATCATCGACAATAATTAGAACGTGGTAAGTGTCGGCCACTCTTTGTGTTGGACAATTTTGTCATGTTTAATTTCATGCTTCCTGCCGCGTCTTCGCCAATTAACTTGGCGCTTTGTGAAACGTTGGGCGTGTCTAGAGTGGCTAAAACCACAAAATAAAATACTAAAAAAGGTTTTCATATTTTCTTCGGTTTCCGCGACTGTCACACATTTAAATAAAACCACAGTACAAACCAGAATATAGTCAACCTTTGACAACGGCGCGATGCAATCCGTTTAAATTGTTTTTATAAATGGTTTTGTCTTTTGAATTTCGGCGAAGTCGCCTCCTAACTAATATTTTATTGCTTGATTATATAAATAGAGACGCAGTTTGTGGTGGGGCGTGACGAAGCAAGTTCTACGCCTTACGCTAAATGTACAGTTATCAGTGTCTTCGATAGTACGTTCTGTATAAGCTAGTATCCATATTAGTATCTTGTCATTTCCTTGTATTGTCTTCTTCTTCGTGTGGCTTTAATTGTTGTTATTGTTGATTATTAAGATATTTTTTGCAGCATCTTCATCGTGTTAGTATCATGTCGTTTTCTTGTATTGTATTCTTCTTCATATGTCTTTAATTGTTGTTTTTGTTGATTATTAAGATATTCTTTGCAACATCTTCATTGTGTTAATGTTGTTGTTTTTGCGCTTTAAGTATGTATTAGTATTCAAGCACATGTTGACGTACAAATATAACTGCAAAAAGCAGGTTGTAGCTTCTTCTAAGATATATTCGTACTTATGTGTAATAAAGCCACGAATTACTCGCGATAACAGGGCTCTCGTTGCGGCACAAAAAATGGACGGACAAATAAAATTAGCGAACTTACCTGACGTTACACAGCTCGTGCGTCCGTCAGTTTTACCGTGGTTTTACCTCTTTAGATCTTCTCATAGTAACGTGCCAGAGACCTGGGACAAATTTATGTCTTGGTTAATTTGTGACATGTAGAGTTAATAACCCCCCAAAGAATAAAATTAGAGTCTCTGCCATTTCAGATGTAGCCAGTATAAATTAAAGAAACGCAAAGCTGAAATGCAATGTTGCAATGTCATCTTCTGCACTAAATACATTGCCAGCCTACCATGGCTACGTATCTTTTGTGCCAAGTTACAGACTAAGATTTTGGGGCAATGCACGACGCGCCAGAATTTCCAAAATTCCACTTGTATTTATTACCACATATTGGTTTATTACCACTCACCAAAGAACATAAAGTTACTGTAAGGAAGAGGGTTCAGACACAATTTGACAAATTAGCTTCTGAACGAATGCTTTTTTATATAAATAATAGTAATAATAATAATAAATAACAGACAACCTCACACAAATCAACCTAGTCCCAAATTAAGCTCAAGAAGGCTATATGAAGAAATACTTTGAATTTATAATTAATGATGACTAATACCAGGGCTTGTGCACAAATCACGCTCGTGAAGGTCATGGAGCCAGGTTCGCCATCGACGGACACGTCAAGGAGGACTATACTATACTATACTACGGTTTTCGGCTATTTCTAGACAATTTTAAGAATTTCAAAAAGCAGATAAATCTTTTTGGATATTTGGTCCTCATTTTAAGGTAGACTGTCAAACCCGATGGAAAGGGAACGCTGCGACGAAACTGTAATTGTGTTTATTCATTATCTTATCAAAGACAGGGTAATTTGTTAGGGTTCATTCAATATAGAATTAATTTAGCTAGCCAGCTGACTGATTGATCAAAGGCCACCAAAATTATGGTGCCTGTAAGCGTTCATAGTATAATTTAAGATGCCTTAATAAGGTTTCAGGCGAAAGTTTTGGAATTTGTGGCTTAATCACTAATTTGTACGGATAGGTTAATAAACTTCTAATGACTATTTAAGATGTTTACCATAATTAATCCCTGAATTGGCGAATAATGATTAATGAACACAAGAACCCTAACACAAAAGAGAGTCCCCTAGATATTATTCAACGGATTACTAACTCTGTAATCATTCACTAAAAGGCAGTCTTCTACATAGACATTTTATGCAGAAAGCAGGGGCCCAATTCGAGAATGCCGTTTGAGATATCGCCAAACGTCAAATCTCCATTAGATAACAGTTATATCGCCATTGAACTGTCATTTAAATGCGATGAGCTTAAAAGTGACATATCTCATCTCAATTTTGGAAATACGAAGGCAATAATGATTGTCAAAAATGTTATTCATGTATATAAATTTCTGTTTTGAACGGACTAATTTCACGTACTACGCGGTCAATTTAAAGTATGCGCATGTTATTTATGCCGTCACATACAAAGGAAGCGAAAATTTTGCGCGTCCGAATTGAATAAGTTGCGATGTTCTAGGGATATCGCCACTTGTCAAGTAGGCACACATCAAAAGTGACGGATGGCGATGAAAAGGAGAAATCTCTATTATATCTCTAAAATTGGTCGAATACCCCCCCTGGTCTTTTAAAAAATCACATACCATTACACTAGTCACGCTAATATTATAAAGGCGAAAGTGTGTGAGTGTGTTTATGTGTATGTTTGGCTGGACCAATTCTGATAAATTTTGGTACAAAGGTAACTATAACACAAAGGCTACTTTTTATCTCGAAAAAATTCATTGTACCCGTGGGATGAGCGGGTAACACCACGCGGTGCAGCTACATAGTAGTAATATAAAATCACACAAGTATTCGCAGTGTGAGTTGACAATTCGAATTCATTAAAATCGAATATAAGGAACTTCTAGGTACAGTCTGCATCAAAAGTAGCTAACAATTTGACAATTAGCATATCGTCGGGGATAGTGCAATACCGCGTAAATAACAGCTGTCGATAAAGTTCTCATTTCAATAAAATGCTTAGCATTTGTTTGATTATTGATTCGTATCTACACTTGTTACTTACGCGGTATTGCACTATCCCCGACGATATATCAAATTGCTTTGTTACTGACTGTACATATATCAGGCCAAAATAGAAACAAATTCATGGGTACTAATGACGTTTCCCGTTACAAAATGTGCAAACAAAGTACAAATCAAGAGCCGAACACACCGAAATGATAATGAACACATTAATTTGAGTAACGCGACAAATTCAATATAATTTCCGCTCCGTAATGTCACATATCAGCGGTGTTCGAGAATATTTACTGCGGGAATGCGGCCGTTTAAGAATAGGCTGCGTTAGCGTGGATATCGGCTTCATCGTAAAATAATCGATACAAAAACGGGACGTATACATATTACTTAACTGCTACACGTTCAAAATTATCTAAACGAAAATATACGAATACAAAGTAATTTAATTTATTTATTTAATAATAATTACACATCCATAACTTACAGCTATCTGCCAAAGCTTTACAGATCTTAACCTAAGACGATACAAATAGATAGCATATTATCGACTACGCTACACCAAATATTTTTTTTACATATATATAAATCTAACTCTACATAACATACATTACATTAGGTACCTACATATTTTAACGCCGCTCAAGAAATATCTTACACTCAATAAGTAAATGTAATGGGAAAAGGAAGTAAATCTATTTAATTACGCTTATTTTCTTACGCAATTTTTACTTCTTAAGTTATGTTAAGGATAGACAAGCTAGTGGAATTATACTACTAACCATAATTTAAGTTTATCAGTAAGGAAGGCTTGGAAATATAAACTAGGGTGATTGAGATAGTTTCAGCCCACCCTATAGTAGTTGGTCACTTAATATTTTAAAATATTATGAAGTGTACAACAATATCACAATCATAGTAGATCACAGCCAAGCTTAAGGTAAAAGGCGACCTTTTAGTATATATTCATAATAAATGCAGAATCGTTTTCATTGTTTAGTTCCATTAAGTACCTTTGTCTTGGCAAAGGTGGTGTGTATTTAATGCTGGAAGCCGGCTTTTCTAGGTTCTTGACCCAAATAGTATAAAATTGTATCGGCAACCGAATCAAATCAATCCCCTGGGGCCCAATTCGAGAATGCCGTTTGAGATATCGCCAAACGTCAAATCTCCATTAGATAACAGTTATATCGCCATTGAACTGTCATTTAAATGCGATGAGCTTAAAAGTGACATATCTCATTTCAATTTTGGAAATACGAAGGCGATAATGATTGTCAAAAATGATATTCATGTATATAAACTTCTGTTTCGAACGAAACGTAACGGACTAATTTCACGTACTACGCGGTCAATTTAAAGTATGCGCCTGTTATTTATGCCGTCACATACAAAGAAAGCGAAAATTTTGCGCGTCCGAATTGACGAAGTTACGATGTTCTAGGGATATCGCCACTTGTCAAGTAGGAACACGTCAAAAGTGACGGATGGCGATGAAAAGGAGAGATCTCCATTATATCTCTAAAATCGGTCGAATACCCCCCCAGTATTTGCATAGAAAAGATTATCGCAATCAGCATAATTATCTGGGTGTCTATGATGGTTGCTTTATAATGCGATAAATAAGTGACAAAGCATTTATCACGTTATGACCAAATTCGAGTGTGAGTGATACTTTGTTACTTATTTATTCGTCACGTTTTGACAAAATGCAAGTGTGAGTGACAGATGCTTTGTCACATATTTATCGCGTGATAAACGCAACCATCGTAGGCCCTTAGATAATTATGATTATTTAGTGATTCGACTACCTTTGAAATAATTGCGATAGCCTTCTCCATAGCACCACGCCGTAAATACTCGCTCCAAGGAGTAATAAACCAACTATAGCCCTATATTACGGCGACTGCATAAAGTTACCGTCGCGGAGTTCAAGATTTCTGATTAGCACCAACTTGTAAATAGTATCTCTGTTTGTCCCTATTGTTGATTTGTAAATAATGACATTTGGCATTCAGTCTGCTGTTTATATTGACTTTTGGTTTTTGCAGTAAAGTTTAAATAAACAATGAGAGGTCACGGGTTTATTCAGTATAGTTGCGTAAAGTTGGTTTTCATTACTTTAGATCCTCAAACTTATCCTCATACTACAAACTTATATTCATCATCAACATCATTTCGTTTGTGGTGCGCGTGCCGCGGCCGCTGCAGGGCACCATCGCAAGTGCAGACTTCTGGCCGAAGGGTGTTGTGTTTCGGCAGTTCCGGGACAATCTGCCGAATCCTGCACCAGATCAGACGACGCAACGGAGCCACGCTGTTACGTCGCCTAAATCAAATTAGATTTAAGTTCTTTTTTTTTATGTAATTTTGTAGTTCCCATTGCCTTGGTTTATTTACTGTTATGCTGTGTAACTAATTTAAATAAATAAAAAATAAATTATGACCAGCCGAAAAACGTTGAGCGTTAAACAAATGCCTCTCCCAAAGTTCTCCAGAACAATTGATGCTGCTTTAATTGGACGGCTGTACGCAATCCTAGCTAATGTTAATTTTAAATAGTTCGTTTTTATTTTAACCCATGCTACATATTAAAGTATTTGAATTTAACTTAACCTCTCCTTATGCAAATGTCAATTTGTTGGTCCGTTTGTTTCTCCATCTTCTGTCTAGACTTTATCCCATCTACATTTTTTCCCTAATGATTTTTCTGAACACAATACCTAACTTTGCTACCATACCTCTAGTTTTTATGAATTTCTCAACAATCACAACACTCGATAATCGAGTATTTCAGAGCAGCTTTTCAACGCAAAACGTGGGCGCTAATTCGGGTTATTTTGAGATATCACCAAATAAGCGATGCCTCAGGTATATCTCACCTACATCGCCTGTCCCATCCATCAACGGTCATTAAAATACGATTCGAACTGAATAAAATAACACTTCACGTTAATACCCGGTCAAAAGTCACAGAAATGAGAGGCACACACTAATTGCAACTGGGTTAGCAAAGTGACAAAGCAAGCAAGCCCTTACACGTGCTCCGAGCAGGACCTACGAGACGCGACACAGAGAGCCCTGAACGTCGCTACTTTCTGGTCTTGCACTGTATGATATGAAACCATCGACACGAGAAGAAGAAGCGAAGTGGCGATATACTAGGTATATCTCCACTTCGAAGATCTCTCCGAGATATCAGACAGACGTATATGGAATTAGGGCCCTGAACGTGAATAGAATTTGTACTGAAAAAACCTTCATTATCGCAACTCGAACTCCGCCGTATGCGATTAAACTCTTCCCGATTTTTCCAGAAGGAAAGTCCGCAAAAGCTATTTCAACTTTGCTAGGGAATAATACAGTTCGATATTTGCATACCAATTTGTACGGTTGTGATATGCGAGCGTTGTGGGTGTTATGAAAATCGGGGCTTTATGGGAATATTTTGAATAGATAATTTCAAAATTTGTATTGAAAATTAGTTTTCTATGGAGAGGGGTCCTTTATTTTCCGTTATTTCGGAAGAAAACTTGCACGATGTAGGATCCATAAAGCGCGCGACGCCAGTCATGTGGCGCTATCTGTTGGCAACATTTTCTTTGTCTACTCATCACGCTGAAATGGCTTGACGGATTTAAGCCAATTTTGGTACAAAGATAGCTGGACATCTAGAAATGGTTGTAGGATACTTTTTACTAGACTTTTTGGAAGCGTTTTGCGAGGATGCCATAGTTATGAGAGATTTCAAAAGGATTAACTAAGGTTCATAACTATGTGTGTTTATTATATTCATTATAAGATCTTTCTTTCGATAAAAAAGATTTAATTGTTTATATATTGTACGGACATCATCAAAAGTAGCTCTCAATTTTAGTATGCAATTTGAATAAGCCTGTAATATTGTCAGCTACTTATGAATATACGCCAGTATTTTCGGTGCACAAATGATTTGACGCCTATTGTCGGTCTCGTGTTAAATCACTAATGCACCAAACACCCCGGGGTACATATGATGCGCAATATACTGTTGTTTACGAGATTAGCTTACTTACTTTAATTCATCCTCACTCATTTTGTTGAATCAATTGAAAATAGTTATAATAGTGTCACACAAGTTTACAAAGTTTAGCTATTTTTTACTTATTTTTATTAAAGTAGTACCTTATTTTTACTTATTTTTATTAAGGAGACCGCGGATCGGCAAGCGTAGTGTGGGACGCCCTCAGACTAGGTGGAGCGATGATCTGTGCAGACAGGTTGGCAAAAGCTGGATGAGAGTAGCCGAGGATCGCGTACAATGGCGTGCAGTTGGAGAGGCCTATGTCCAGCAGTGGACAAGAATAGGCTGATGATGATAATGATGATGATTAAAGTAGTAACGTCTGCTAACGTAAACTAAATGTTTACAAATGAAGCGAAAATTTAAAAATTTAATGATTTGGACAGGATTCGAACCTGCGTTTCCAACGGCTTTCCGGGCCAACACGGGCGTCCTCCCAATTGGACCACCGAATCAGATGTCAGAGCCATTGAATTTTTCAAGCAGTTGCTTCGACATGCCTTAGGGTGGCATCGTAGCGTCATCTACCGTAAAGATTTAGACTTTGAATCCTGTCCGAATCATTAAATGTTTAAATTTTCGCTTCATTTGTAAACGCTTAGCTATTTATTAATTTATCACGCTAATTCGTTTCGCACACAAAATAAAATTCCAATCGTTATTTTAACCTGTCCAAATGAATAACAGACCAAATCCACTAATTTGTTTGTAGCCCGTCACTTAGCGTGAATGTTTTTGCAATTGAAAATCGGTGTTTCGATTCACTTCGACGTAACACGCTTTGAATACTAAATGACGAATGACCTGAATGCAAAGCGGTCTCCATACTTTCATACCATCATTCCCGCCTTTCACACTAATAAGAAATGTGTACTTTATAACGCTCTTAATAAGGCTACTTTTAGAATTGTATGATGAGGAAATATACGAGATTTAGGAAGTAAATAGACGAATCGTGCTACACTTTCCTACCGCTTTTCTCCCGCTAACAATGTTACGATTTTCCTTAATACTTAAAAATTCTCGGTTGCTAATTCATTTGAAAGCTTTTCTAATGGTTATAAAAAACTGGATTAATTTTAAATGAAAATATATCAAGAAATATTTCTCCTATCAGTGTAGGTATTAATTAAATAAATGGTAGAATTACTAGAATTAGTGTCTGTGAGCTGTAGAGCTCGCGACTTTGTTTCTCCACCCGTACGCCCGTAAAGGCATCAAAGTGATCCTATAAGGGTTTGTTTTTTCGTTTTGAGGTACAGAACCCTAAAAAGACAAAAGAAATGTATATAACTATCGAACCTACTTACAAAATTACATGAAAATCGGTTGAGAAATGCGATGCGCGAGAATAACCGTATCTCTGGATATCCGGAATTCGCACAAACGAAAGGATTTATGGCCAAGGTGAAATTGAGACACTTCGCTCACTCGGTCAATTATAAAAAATCAACCCACACTCATAAAAAAAAAAAATATTGGCACAGAACTTTGAAATTTACCCATACCGTGAGCAATGATAATAATCACGTGGGATTCATACTTAATTTCGACAAAATCCTAATTCCTTCCAACTTTGAATCGGGTTTAATCAATCCATTATCAGCAAACACATAATATTATCACAGGATTTTGAGATGAACCATGTTTAGTGATTACAATCATATGAAATATATATTAAATTTCACCAAAATTCACCCCTTCCAACTTTCAATCAGTCAACTCAAATAAAGTGCCACGGAAAAGTTACTTTAATAATTTGGTAACATTACAAGACATTATAGCGGCCCCACACTGCTCGCGAAGTTGATTGAAGTTGGGCGAATATATTAGTGTGGGGGGCACTAAACTTCGCTTCGGAATCCCATACTTCTGCCAACTTCGCCTGGCCAACCTAGGTCAAACTCGCGAGTAGTGTGGAGTTTGGGTTAGATTATCAGAGGACTTTGAAATGAACCATCCTTAAAGATATGAAATGTATATTAAATTTCGCCAAAACCCTCACCCCTTCCAACTTTCAATCAGTCAACTAAAAGTGCCACGGAAAACGTACTTGATCAATTTGGTAAAATTACAAGACATTAGATTATCAGACGAAATGAACCATGTTTTAAGATAGCGATCACATGAAATGTATATTAAATTTTACCAAACCCCCTCACCCCTTTCAACTTTCAATCAATCAACTCAAATAAAATGTCACACAAAACTTACTTGATTGAACGAGCGAGTGAAGCATCCCCGTTTTAGCTTGGACTGAAATTCTTTCGTATGTCCAGACGTTTGGCTGTCCGGATTCTCGCCTAGAGAGACTGCAATTCTCAACAGAGATCCTCATGATATTTTATGAGTAGATTTGATAAGTATAAAGATTTTATTTCCGATTTAGATTTCTGTTTGTATATAACAAATTTCAGCAGTTTTAAAACAAACTCGCGAGGTCTATAGTTCACAGAGCAGAGTTAATAATAAGAATGAATGGCCAGACGTCAATCAAATTAAAAAATAAAAATAATTATGAATTATTCTTGAGCACGTCATTCTCAATGGCGTGAAATTTATTTATTTATTTAATTCAGACAACTATAACGGTCCATTTTGTGTTACTAAACTTAGGAAAACTATGTTAGTACTTAATAATTAATAATTAACAAGGATTTAGTCCTCTGGCTGAGATTCCAAGTTAATCTTCGTCGCTATCATATTTATGATGCTGTTACTACTTCTCCGTACCCTTTCCAGTAGCGAGGCAGTTTAATATTATAATGATTATACAAAAATAATCGCCCATATTCCCAACAGCTACATAACAGACTTGAAAGCTACGTCATTTTCAAGTCGTCCATATTCTTAACTCGACCACATTCCCAATAGGTATGTCATCATTAATATGTTGTCATTTTGTAAAATATCCACTTAATTTACCACAACTCATTCCAACTTCCAGAAATTTAGAATTAATTTTTAGAAGGACTGATATATAATCAATCAATATTATTTGTAATAATCAATCATAGATTAGTTAATTTGAATGACGATTAAATTAGTTTTACAATTTTTTTTGATTTATTCGAAAACTACATTTAAAATAACCTATTCTTAAATAACTGCCAGTTGATTTATTCTTGCGTTGCATCATTTAAAATGATGATTTATTTTTAAATGCCCAACTCTGTCAGAGCCACTAGTCTGGTAAAATTATATTATAAGAAACAGATACAGATATCATTAAGTAAGTAAATTATCCGAGGATTTTGTAATAAACCATATTAAAAGATTACAATCGTGTGAAATCTATATTTAATTTCAACCCCTTTCAACTTTCAATCGCTCCACTCCAATAAAGAGACAGAAAACAATCGCAACCAAATTGGATAATTGATACAAACCATACCATCCATCAAGCAGACAAATCATCGACGTGTCCAGATAAATATCCCTATTTTGACATGAGGATTCGTATAAAAGGGTTGGATCGGTAACAAGGGCATTTGTTATCACCGTGACACAGCATGTTTTGCTCGGGAGCGATATATCACCCATGTGACGTGAGGGGCAGTTGACCAGACCAATATGGGAGAGAATTCAGTAGGGCTGCAGATTTTCTTGTAGGTACAGTTAGTCTGATCTATTATTCTATGAAGTTGAATTGTCTATTTTTTTTCGGGGACTTAATTGACAACATTTAGTTTTTTAACCAAGCCTTGTCCGATATAATCAAATAAAAAAATTATATTACCACATTTTTAGATGTTTGAAAATGGGTGAATCTTTATTTTAATGTTAATTTCTTTTTTGTCTGAAATTTTAATCAAATTTGGTGAGTTGGTAAAGTTGCTTATTCTCAGCAAGGCAAGCCTAATTCCACGCCACAACTTTCCACTGAGTTACAAAAAATGTATGGAATTTTTGTAACTAAATTTCGTGTTTTGTACTTAAATTTAGTATAAAATGAGGAGCTCGAAATGAAAAATAAATAAATTGACAGCAAAATAAAAATTGGCTCATGGCCCTATTTCTTGAATACATTTTGTGTAAGTCAATGGAGAAAAATTTGTAGGACATATCGTGAAATTGGGCTTACCATGGTCAGAATAAGCAAGTTTACCAACTCACCAAATTTAATTGAAATCTGAGAAAGAAATGAAATCGACAACAAAATAAAAATCGGACCAAATATCTCAATTTACAATTTAAAAAAAAACCATTTGAAAAGTTCCTCAGTGGTAACAAATTGGTGGTAACATGTGGGAATTTTATTCCCAGTAGTTACCCCCTGGTAAAAGGTGGGAAAAAAAATCCCAACAGTTACCAGTGGTAACAAATTGGTGGTAACAGGCGGGAATAACCCTTCTAAAAGACCTTAGGCGGCAAGTAACTGATCAGAATTATCGTCGGGGATAGTGCAATACCGCGTAAATAACAGCTGTCGATAAAGTTCTCATTTCATTTTGTTTGAATATTGATTCGTATCTACAAATACAAATTCTTTATTGGTAACACAAAGTTACACTTGCTACTTACGCGGTATTGCACTATCCCCGACGTTATGTAGTATCGGCAGGACGTAGTACTATCTAAGACGGATTTAGTATCGAAATGTCACCGCTGTTCTTTTCTATCAACTTTTCCACAAGGTGAGGTCATCTAAGAATCGGCCCTCTACACGACGTCGCCTTATGGAAAATTTGACACTCACAACACATAAAAAATAAATAACAGTGGTACAAATTCAGTCTGACTGTAAGATTTTCTACGCTGTGAGCAATTGCTGGTCGCCTACACTGTTTTAGAATGAGGAACAATAGTAGAGAAGTAAGTGTTAATAGTGTACACAATATTTAAAAGTTACTTTTCAAATACCTGAGGAGTCCCTTCTTGACTAATATACCTGAGGAGTGTGTTGCTCCTATCCGCATTGACCATAATGGCTTGGCAGATGGGCATGCAGGTATTCTTACGACCTTCACAGTTCAACACACAGGTAAACCGGGTGTGAGTGATAAAATAGTTAGGAAAATAGTTAGGAAGATGGATGCTACGGGCAAATTTACATTTCGACAGAAAATCTTGGCTGAGACCTGGGTAGATATTGGCATAAACACTTTTATACAAAAATTTAATAGAGTATTTAGGGAAAGCTTTAGAAAAAAGAAGGTAAAAATACCCTCTGGTAATGGTCCTAGATTAAAATGGATAACGAAGGGCATAAAAATATCAAGTTCCATGAAACGTGTTCTTGTTACCCACAAAACATCTCTAACTGACTCGATTGCGAGTTATGCGAAAAAATATGTCACGATTTTCAGACGAGTGGTTAAGACAGCTAAGAGAATGGCTATACAGGCACAAATTGAAAAGGCTAAAGATACGTCGAAGGAGATATGGAAAATAGTTCAGAAGCATCGCGGTAAAGCCGGTAAACAAGCGAGACAAAGCAATATGTCTTTAATAATAACTGGAGAAAATGGGTCAACACACACACTTAACAACCCTGAGGATGTGAGTGCCACCTTTCTGGAAAAATTTACTCAAAATGCCAGCAAAGATGATACGATCACGGACGCTCTCGCACTCCTAAAGACCCATGTAACAAGAACTTCTGATGAAATAAAGTTTGAACCAGTGAATGAACTTGAGCTAAAAACGATAGTAAAAAATCTCAAACCTAAAACGTCTAGTGGATGTGATGAAATTCCAATATCTCTCATCAAAGAGAACATAGACATATTGGCTGAACCATTGGTGTATCTATTCAATGAGTGTTTGATAACCAGTACCTTCCCCGACCAGTTCAAAATAGCTAAACTCCTGCCCGTCCACAAAAAAGGGTCTAAAATGGACCCTGCGAACTACAGACCTATTTCTCTTCTACCAACGTTATCCAAATTGCTAGAAAGACTCATGAAGAATAGGCTCATGAGGCACCTTGATGCTAATAATATTTTAAGTGCACGACAGTATGGTTACCAAAAAAGCAGAGGCACGAATGATGCGATTACCACACTGATCGATGACATAGTGTGCCAACTTAATAGTAAAAAGAGAGTGGCGGGGTTATTCCTTGATCTCAGCTCCGCATTTGACACCATCGACCACCAAGTTCTGCTAGCAAAGCTGGAACACTACGGTGTAAGAGGATGCTTAATCTTTACCGGTCTTACTTATCTAATCGAAAACAATTTGTTGAACTAAAATGGATACAAGATAGCAATGAAACCGTACATAGATCAAGAGTGGCTAAATTGGAAAGAGGAGTTCCTCAAGGGTCCTATCTTTTGCATAGTTTTTATCAATGATTTAGTGGCTTACATTAACAGTTCTACTCAAAACACAAAATTAGTGGTATTTGCGGATGATACGAATGCGGTCGTATCAGCAGATAATCTCATACAGCTAAATGATCGAGTCAATTCTGCTTTGATGGCTCTAAATACCTGGTTTAGCACAAATAACTTGAAGCTGAACTGCACGAAGACCAAGGCCCTGTTGTTCAAAACCACTTCGAGAAACAAAGATAGCTTAGAAATTTCGTCAAATGGTGTCACAATTCAACAGGTGAATTCTGTAAAATTTCTCGGTGTCTGGATTGATTCGAGTCTGAACTGGAAAGATGAGCTGTCTTCGCTTGTCAACTCAATCAGTTCAGCCTGTTACGCGTTAAGAAGTCTTAGGGATGAAGTAAAGGTGTCTCAACTTAAGATAGTATACTACGCCTTGGTTGAGTCTAAAATAAGGTACAGTATTAAATTTTGGGGCAACAGTTACCTTTATAACATAAAATCAGCCTTTGTAGCCCAGAAAAGGGCTATCAGAACCATGGCCAGAATATCTCAGACCACATCGTGTAAACCATATTTTAGTGAGTTCGAAATCTTAACAGTACCTAGCTTATATATTCTCGTAATACTTGGTGATTTAATGAAGGGTCTAAATGTCATCGAAACGTTGGAAGAACGACAAAAGCGCTTGGCAACACGAAGGAAGGACTTACCACAAACAATGATAAGTAAACTTAAGGTGGTCCAGCATTCTTCGAGTTACCAGGCAATTGTACTCTTTAATAAGTTACCACCTAAATTGAAATCCGTCACAACTACAAACGAATTTAAAAAGGGCCTTAAAGCATTTTTGCTAAGGAAGTGTTTTTACTCGGTTGAGGAGTTCCGAAAGCACAACGCCAATTAGGTAATTTATTTCCTGGCAAATGTAGGTAGTTTACTTTTTATTATAATTATTTAAATGTTAGATTCCCTTTTTTTGTGAAAGTTGACATAATTATGAATAGTTGTTTTTTTTTTGTAACAGTGTTAGGTAAAAATAATTTTATATAATATTATCAAAGTAACTTAATAAGTATGTTATTAAGCTTGACATTGGTGCTACGAATTTTTAAATTGTATAGATTGTTATTATTTATTTATGAATTTGTAATAGTATAGTATATTATAAGGATTTCTAACACAATGTATATTGTTAAAGAATAAATGACTAATGACTAATGACTAAATGAATTTTTCAATCACAAATTGCGATATTTTCGAAAATTATAAAATATGTTTTTTTCAATATATAAAGCTTGGTAAAAAATAATAATGTTGTTAGTCGACAGTGACATTTAAGCCATTTGTGGATCTTAGATGCTATGCATATTTTAATGTGTAAAGCGAGAAAGAGGAAGGCCAAGAATAATACAAACAAAGAATGAGAAGGTAAACATCATGACGTAAGGGTTAGATGGAGACAACAGGTCTACTAGCATAACTGCTACTCTTTGTCGCGCGACAAACTACCTATCACCACAGAATAAATTCCTTTCAATACTGAGCGAACAAGACAGGTGACGCTGAGTCGTGTGACAAGTGAAGTCCAGGCAAGATATTATGCTAGCCTCAATGAAATGGCACTGGTAGCACATACAAAACACACTAGAAATATTCAAACACATTAGGTATCTTTTCAGTGACTCAATGTCCCTTATCATTTGTAAAATATCTGCAATGTTCATAATCGTATAATATACTGTTACTTACACTGAATCTCAGTCTGAGGACCTACTGTATTTTATAATACTGCGATCCCGTGGACTCTTTGTTTCCCTTCATTTCACTGACTGTGCGAAAGTCAAGGGTCATTTGTTGCTAAATTTACGGTTCGTGATATTAAAATGCCTTAACGCTAAAAACCGAGCCTTTTTATGGAGCAATCAAATTCTTTTATTTGACTTCGCTCAGTGCCTCTGCTAACGTTTGGTTGATGATTTTAGCTACTTGTTGAATACAGTGAGTTAAAATTTGCCATACGCATACAATGGAGTGCTTAATTATAGTTGGAAATGTTTAAGCTGTCCTAATTCAACTTCAGAGCTTATTTTGTAAATACCCCACAAACCCATTGTTTTACTCATGTATAGAAGACAAATGGAAGCAGGTAACAAAAAATGCAAACAAATCTTCTTGTTTCAAATATCTTTTCTCAGTTACAAGGTAGAAATTGCAATATTCTAATTCATTAGAGTAAGATATTTTGACACTAAAGCCATAGGTACAATCGAAAACGGTCAAAAATTTACCTGAGTATTGCTTCCTGAGCGTTGAGCTGACGTTTTGATTTGTCCTCGGACAATGGCTTTTTGGGGCAATGTTTACAAGATAACCACTTTATGACATCTTAAAAAATCTCTTACACTCACATGGACTTAATTTGTGCAAAAAGAATAAAAGTCAGGTAAACATTTTTCTAACTCTTCTTCACATAGGATGTGGACAAAATCGTACGAGATTGAATTGGAAGAGGTTGGTGGTATTTTTAGGGTTCCATAGTCAACAGTTTCGTCATGTCCGCCTATCTGTCCGCAGCTTAGCTCGGAGATTTTGAACACTAGAAAAGTGTAATATTTGTCATCCCGACAAAGTAGTAAAATAAATAAATATAAAAAAAAAACACTGATCGAGCAAGCGTCTTCAGCTTGGTCAAAAATTCCGTTTTTTTAGAAACGTATAAAAATATATCGAAACAAACTCGCAAGGTTTACAGCTAAACGAACCAATAGAAAAACACAAAATCTATGAAACATAATTAAATATTGAATCTGCTCACAATTTTTTGAGAGAATCGGTTGATAAATGCGGCCTGTAAGCGACAACAGCCAGAAATTCGGACAAACGGACCTTCGAAATATACGAAAAAGAAAATTGACTAAGCTAAACTCGCTTCGCTCACTGGGTTTATTATAGCTACATTATAGTCAAAATACACACCTATCCGCATCACTATATCCGCACCATTACACAGTCGAGCGATTAGGCAATTTCTCGCTCCACTAATCGGCCACAACTCGCATTTCATTTCAACAATACGAGTATATTACAGGACAATATGTAATTTACCAGACATCCCTTGCGATTGTTCCATCAGAGAAGTACCCTCAACTAACAAAACGTCGTAACTCACAAGCATTTACTATCAAAATACGCTTTTCTCGAAATGAGCTACAAATGCCTACATTGAAATAAGCGAGCATCAATGCGCAATCGACGATAGTAAAACTTTTAAACTACATGTCAGTTGCGTAAAGTTGAAATCGAGTATAAACAAGTTTGGACTTGTTGCTTTTTGGTATTGGATGTGGCTGGTATTTATGGGCTCTGTCAAGTGGGTAGACAAAACAAACACTTATCGATCGAATTTTCAGAACGGTTAGTACTTTATTTGCATACTCCTGCGCAGGGGTTTTTTAATTAATTGATACTAGAACCACCGACAAAGCACTTTTTATAAAGTGGAACACGATAACTATTTTTCTTTACAAAAATGGAACCGACTTCAAAAAAACTGAAAAGCCAAAAATAACTCGTTCATGTACAGATTACATTTAAATCACCCTTTGAAGTCAAACCGGGTTCGAATCCCGGCCGGAGCAAATTATTTGTGCAAATATTTGTTCTTGGGTCATGGATGTTATCTATATGTATTTATATATTATGTATATCGTCGTCTAGTACCCATAGTACAAGCTTTGCTTAGTTTGGGACTAGGTCGATTTGTGTATGATTGTCCCTTAATATTTATTTATTTATTTATTTAAACCACTCAATTATTACTATGAATACAGATGCCACGCATGAAACCTTTAATGGTTACTATTTGGTACGAGTACCTATTTTTGTTCGATAAGTTCGATAAGTTTACGTCAGGTTTTGCCTCCTTTTTTTGAACTCTTTATTAAAAATCGTTTAGTTTTAAGCGATAAAGCCATACAAACATGATCAAGTCGGTGTTTTGCCTTTTCGCAAATTTTTTTTTGACGAATATTCACTTCACACAATATTTGTTCTTCTGTAGTCATACATATTTCACAATTCTTGCGAATATCATCTTATTGACTAAGTCAGGTTAGGATTGTTTTGTAATAATCCCCGATATTTTACGGTTTCAGAGAAAAATACTTTATACGAAATGATACTCCATTGAAAAATAATTCGGCAAAAAGGCAGAGAACCCTACTTGAGATGTGTTTAAGTTTCTTTAAGTAAATAAGTAAATTTGTAATAGTTTTACTGTTTTAAAGTGTAGTGGGTTGTATTGTGTATCAATAAACTGTTTAACTTCAGTGCCGGTTATTATTATACCTACGCCCCGCTATAGGTATATATTTATAAAAAAAGCTCAAGCTAAGCTTTTGTCATTATAAAACAAAGTTAACCGGTGGTGAGCTAATTTGTCCGTCCTAGTCATACATAATATATACAATTATACATACGTAGTAGTAGGTAAACAAACCCTTGCAATAAACTAAAACTAATCCATATAGGAACGAAATGTATAATTTTGAATCAACGATTCAACATCTTCAATATGTGTAATATTCTTACAATAACTAGATGTTGTTTTTTCCTCGATGATCATATAAAACCTCCGTTTTGATACTTTTGTTTGAAGAATAGGACTATTTGCGTTTCGCGCACGCAAGCACACACATACTTACACTTACACACACACGTGCACTCACAAATTCATTCAAAAATGAGTATCATTTTTCAATCTTGTATCTTTTATTATTTACTACTATTTTTTTGTTGTATATAGTCAGTAAAATACTACGTTTATTTCTGCGATATTACTAAAGTGTACCTATCTATTGGAAAAGCGGGACTCCCTGTTACAGGTTATATTTACTCAGGAAGTCCGCAACTTTATTATCATTATTGTAATAAGAAGAACGAAAAAAAGTCCTTGTCATTATAATTAGAACAAAAATCTAAATCTGCCCATGAATGACAAAGTTAAAGGTAACAAGTTATCAACACAAAATCATACGCGTCGACTTGAAAACCTTTTCTGCTTTGAAGTCGGTCGAAAAACTTTTGTACCTACAAATATGAAGTCAACTGTACTCGTAAGACATCATATCAAAAGGTTGCCGTCCCTTGAAATGAGGCAATTTTCCTTTGTCAAAAGTAATAAGACGCTCCAGGAAAACTTCGTTTTCAGACGTATTTGTTAACATATCGCAATAAGTAAAAACTAAAAGGGCACGATTTGTTTTGTTTACGGTTATATTACGTCAGTTGCTACTGCGTTATGAAATAATTGTGATAGTAAGGAAGAAAATGCTGAAAATCCCATGATTTAGTAATAATAAATAAATATAAATCATCATCATCACCATCATCATCATCATCATCATCATCATCATCATCATCATCATCATCATCATCATCATCATCATCACCACCATCACTCATATATTATCTGTCGATAGACGTCCACTGTTGGACAAAAAAACCTTCCCCAAAGTTTTCCACAATGCAACGATTGGTCTTGCGCCGCCCTCATGCAATTTCTGCCAGCGAACCCTATAATTAATACAATTTTATAAATAGTTTAGATGTGTTTTTTCCTGTGCGTCTTAGTTGCCGAAGGTATACAATACCTTCAACTGAATAACATGCTGCACAATCAAACTCATAAGCTATAAAGTCCCGGTCATTACTGCAAAACTGCAACAATGCAGTCCAAGAATGGCAACTGCGGCAAACGGGAACGACAAAAGTTTCCGACCAGCTAGCCGGTGGCCAGGTTAATTCAAACTCCTGATACGGTTCTCATGCAAATTGTGCTGCGAAACTACTGAACAATACTGGAAAGTCATACCAGCTGATATATACATACATATACCTATTGTGTTTTGAATTTGAACGGAATTGCGCAACGTGGGAATTCTAAAAAGTGTCATGAACAGAGATCGGAGTATTAAGAGTGACACGTAGGGGTTGCTATATCGATAAATGGACTTATCGATGCTTTATCACGATTATAGGTCGCTGCAAGACTTTGTTTGCAGAAATACATTTCTATTGAGAGAATGGAAATAAATAGGTTAAATCTCTTCTTCAATTTAAATAGATCTCTATTGAATTATCAACTTTCCCATTGAATTATCTAAAAAAATTGGTTGGTGGCTGGTGCAGCGCCAGCGCCATGTTCGCCGAGGGGCGCACGCCGGGCTGGGCCGCCCTGCTGCGCACGAGGAGTGCGAACGCCAGAAAGGCCATCTACGCCTCCTCCAACACCCTACTCGCGGCGGTGAGAGTGGGATGCCAGTCCACTCCACGAGCGCTGAAGAGGCTACCATAAGCCTGTGGTCACGGGTACCGGGGTAACCTGTGGGTAATCATGTGTATGTGTATGTCAATGTGTATTTGTAAATTGTATTTTGTGTTTTAATTCTATATACTTAATTGTAATTATTATGGAATCTTTTGAATTCTGGAATAAATAATTTTCATTTTATTCATTTCATTTCATTCATGACATAACCTAGCGAAGAAGCAATCATTTTTAACTATGCATAACCTAATTCATCAATTTCATCATTGCCTCTAAAATAATGTTTGCAAAAGAAATATACACTTAAGTACAAATAAAGCTGGGAGCTCACGTTTGCGTTTATTTTTGTTTACTTTAATAGGTGTGAGACTCACTGAAGGTCTCTATGTAAAATCTGGGGGCAAAGACGAGCTTCTTATTCATGTAAAATGTCTCAGTCTCAGATATATTATATATATTTGCCTTTCTACATGCAATAAATGAGTTTCAAGTAAAAAACTTTTACTCAAAGTTTCTAAAACATTTAACGAATTCACGTCAATGCCAACATTTACTTAAAAAATACACTATGTTAGGTTAAATTAAAAAAGTGCAAGATTGCGCTCCAGAAAACTCTATCACACAAAAGTGGTTGATAATTGGAAACAAACTACGGCCCTGGAGTTGACACATTGACGTTTAATTTCAGTGCACATATATTAGAAAAAACTGGCCAAGGGCGAGTCTGACTTACGGGTTCCGTACAAACAATTATCCCATTTTAACTGCCAGGTTAAGTTACGCCTAGTATGTTGGACGCCGGATTCAAATTAGGGGCAAAGTTAAGGTAAAAGGTTTTCCAAATATGATTTTTGAATAGGACTATATGTTACTTAAATATCTGGGAAAGTTTCAACTGATTAGCTATCACGGTTCATGATATACAGCCTGTACCATTATCGAGCAAAAAGTCACGTTTGTTAGCCCCACTTAAATATTAATTTTATAAGTTTTTAGTATCTGTTGTTATAATGAAAAACGAAATAGGTTCATCATCTGTAACAAATTCAACTGTCTAGTTATCACGGTTCATGAGATACAGCCTGGTGACAGACAGACAGAGCGACGGGCTGTGGAATCTTGGACAGTAAACGGAACGTAACCCGAAAAATTAAATTGCTAGCTTCAGCTAATGGTTACTTATTAGCATTGTTGTGGTGCATTTGATTACATAAAGTATTACGGACAACAAGCAGATTAAATCACACTGTAGGAGATTTTTTTGCCTTACATTAAGAAGCTATTAATTAACCTGTTCGTTTTCAGAAATATAATTCCCTAATGTTTGTGCTCGCGGGTTTACGATGGTTGCTTGGATGCGATAAATAAGTGACAAAGGATCCGTCACGTTTAGACAAAATGCGAGCTCAATAATAATACGACAATAATATCAACTCCTAAATTTCGTTCCATGAATAATGAAAGTTTTTGATGAAAAATATGATACTTAGGTATTATAAATTTGGCAGAAGTCTACAGCAAATTACTCATAAACGTTAATACTTTCAGTTTATTACCAAACTTACTAATTGCAACCTTAACCAGTTTTATATACCAGTTAGTAATTGATTTTCAGAGTTTAAAGCTCTAATAAATCTCATAATAAACTGCCTTCTCGTATCGTATCGTCTAGGCTATTACACCATTATTGAAAAATGTTCTCCAAACTTATTTTAAAAGGTTGTTCAGTTCTTGGGCTATTGTTTATCTTGTATTTATTTTGTAAAGAATCTTTACTTCATTCCCTTGAGTTCATTAATTTAAAAAGGTAATCAAATTTGTAACATTACTCAAGTTTCTCATGAGTATTCAACACATTTTGTGCCTAACAAATTTCAGATTCAAAAAGTACCCTGAATCAACTTCAATCAAAAGCCTAATGTAATTAAATTAAATCTTTTCATAAGACATTTTCACATGGAGCTGAATTAAGAGTATCGAGCATTGAATGTTGGAATGAAAGGGGAAGATTGAAGAAACATTCTCCAAGTTTCTGAATTCAAATTGTTTCGCATTGAGGAACAAGTTTTGTATGTTTTGGATTAAATGTGCAGGTAAAGCCCATTACGCAGGTATTCTTCATTATTTAGCAAAAGGCGCGCTTTATATTTGCCGTTTTATTTTTTTATTTGGCTGTGAGTTTAAAACGCTGTATGTGACCTGCATTAAAATAAACAAACATAAATCTTTGACATAATATACCGATACTTAATATCCCCTATTTCCATTAATTTCTATTGAAGTCGTGAATACCACGAAGAGTGTTATCTAGAACCTAGGAAAGTAAATTATCGGCTTTGTCGTCACTAAAATACTCATCTCTCATCGTTTTGGGTACACTTTTAACTCCGAAGTTTCAGTTGTCTGAGCTTTATCATTATTATGATTTTTTGTAATTCCAAACACCACGTGCTGTTAAAAGGTTGTAACTTTTTTGGAATGTCGTACAACTATCAAATCAACCATAATATTGTGTAATGAAACTTGGAATACTGATGTTTTTTTGACGAAACTTCGAATTTTTTTATTGTTCCGTATCTACACACTAGGGCTTGCAATTTAGGATTTGGCCTTTATGGGCAGTATCGAAAATTCCGGCATTTCCGATACTGTCCGATACTGGAAACGCAAACGCTACTGTGCTGGTATCGTGCAAAACCTGTGTAAGTTTAAATCACTAAAATAAATAATGTTCTTCTTGGCTGGTCTATAGACATCAAAAGCTAGCTGACGTTTCTCAAGAACTTCATACTGAATCAACAAGTCTTTGTCCCGACCGTGGGCGCACGTCACGATTAGAATTCAAATATTATAAAATAATACACCACAAGTGCCATCAGCGGAACCGGTCGGACAATCCCGTCAATTCGATGTAAAATATTCCGTTCCCATGCGCTGCCCAGCACACGTAGTCATTTTATTATGCCCTAACACGACCTCCCTTTTTCAATATAAGGGTAAACCGTAAAATTTTATTTTATACTGGTTACTTTGTTCATTGAATCCTCGTGTTATGCTAATCTCCCGCATCACAAAGGCAAGGAGCACCGCATTGTGAACCTACTTTGAATAAGTATTTACAGTAAACAGGGCAGAATGCATTAGCGTTGGCTTAAATTTTAAAAACGTCTCATAGAGTGTTATATATGGGCCTTGAAGTGACTTGAGATATCATTAGTGCTCGGAGCGGGCTCTCGGGCTAGATTAAGACTTGCATTGCGTTCTTTAGCTCGACAATGCGACCCTCTCTAAGGCCAAGGACAGATATACTTCTAGGTCATATTTTTGCTTAAACCCTATTTTTTTATAAATAGTTTAAACATACTTTCGCAAATATCGTCTTTTCGTAGGTTTGATCTTCTTGATTTTAGGGGTAATTCAATTTCAAAAACATCGATCTTCGATTTCGAATTGGTTTCAAGGGTAATAACATCGATTTTCATTTTCAAGATTGTTTTCAGGGGTGTAGTTTTTTTTGTTTTCGGGGTTGCTGATTTTAAGAGAGAGGTATCCATTTCTTTTGTTTACAAAGTCTCATATTATTTCTAATGCCTCATATTATTCTGTCGTCACAGCCCTGATGGATGACGATTATGATGATTATCGGCTTGGTTATTATATTAGGTATAATACGTCTATTTCTAATTTTTCCTTTCTCGCACGTGATGAAAAATATTGTATGCATCACAGGCGGTATAGAAATTACAAACAATTATCAAACGTGCCTCAACCTTAGAGATTCTTGCTTATAATTCCAGCTTTGCAATTTTGAAAAAAAAACACTTTAAGGGGTTAGAGAAGTTCCAGTTGTCTGGTACCGCCTTTATCATAGCCGTACTTTGGCAAATGGAAACGTAGCTTAAATGGAGACATCAACGGCAAATGGCAGTCTAGTGACTATTTTTATTGTCATGTATGTTTTAGTTTCAAACATAATCTTCTCAAATACCATTGCGATAAAGCGGTATTATTATAAAGTTAGAATGAGGTCCGACCTCTTATTAATTTCTATTATTATTCAGCTAATTTCATTCTATAATATTGTCAAAACTGAGGTCATGAATGTGACGCTTGTAATACACAAGCGTCACATTACTAAGAATATCAAACAACACGCGTCGATTTTTCTTGCAAAATCGGAACGTGGAGTCGGGGCATCATGGTGCGGAGTCTACATAGCGTGGCACGTATTGCGCGTAAAGTATTTTCTTCATTATATCATAACTAATGCTACCTCTGATTTCAAGAATTTTCGACCGACTTAACTCCTTTCAGTCGGTCCAGGTTAAATATCTATCAGAACTCCGTTATTTATGGACCGATATGAATCTTTTTTTGTTGGAGAAGAAACTTCTTAAGATTGGGCACTAAGAATTTTAGTGATGATCAGGTGACGAGATTCACGAGATCCATGAGGAATCTAAAGGATGTCCTCAAATATTGTAGGTAAGAATTTTGGTGTTTTTATAGTAACTCGTTTAGGGAATACTATTTCATCCCCTTTTATTCGGTTATTTTTTGTAAAATCATCAACTATATTTCCACATTTGAACTTACTTGACTTGATTGAACTTCATCGACCGGAATGGCGGGAGTTAGCTTAAAATAGAAGAAGATGGTACTTTCTGGTGTTGGAGGCCAAGATCCATTTTGGGTCGTTGAGTCAGCGCACTAATTAAGTATTCCCAAATTTATAATAGCATTGTACTACGTCCATTCTGAGTATAAATTCCCCTATCGCAACGTAAACAGCCGTACTTCACTGTACAAAATTAGGCCATTTACAAAAGCAAATCTCGAGCCAGCAGCACTAATCTCCAAACGCCTCCTCAGTATATCTTGCCTAGAACCTTGGCTGCATCCAAGCATAATCTCATACAGAAGGCACATTAAAAGGTATTAAAGTGCACGCAGACTATAACTTAAGGGGCCTTAGATATTTACTCTTATACCTAATATAATATTTTTGCTTCATTTCCAAGCGCCACATCTGATTGTTGATCTGAATACAGGATAATGTGATTCAATAAAATATAAATAAAGGCGTTTTCTTAGTTCCCTTAATCTCACAATTACTAAAAATCTATTCGGAGGTCCTATTTTCGTTTTTTCCTTTACCCTATAGTCAAACCACGCTAACTCTTCCAAGCAAATTAACTGTCAAACCATACATACTGACTCACTTTTTATGGTTTGGCAATTCATTTGCTTCGAACACCTCCACCCACCGAATTTATCTTCAGGATTTGTAAGACTAAGCGAACTAAGAAAACGCCTTTATTTATATTTTGACTCAAATCTAAGGCCTCTTAACTTGGTAGGCGTTTTATGTTGTGAAGAATGACCAATTTGTTACTACCACCTAGGGGTTCGGACAGAGAATGATGAAGATTTTATTGTAAGAGCATAATGGGAGCGATGTAGGTGTATGGATTTCTTGGCAATAAGTTGCGCGGCAACAAAAGGAGCCACAGGCGTCGGCGCCTACGCAGTGCTTGATTGTCTAAGAGGCATAGACCAGTGAAAGAGGAAATAATTTTAGTGAAAACTACAATGCCGGAACTACAAGGCTATATCATAAATAAAATAAATATCAGACAGCCTCACACAAATCGATCTAGTCCCAAATTAAGTTCAAGATGGCTTGTGTTATGGGTACTAGACGACGACACGTATGTATTTATCTATATAAGTATGTAGGTATACAGTACATAGGCTACACATTGAAGGAAGAAAGAGAATTAATTTTTATATTCCGACTAAAAAAAGCCAGAAGTCTGGTTATGGCAAGCATATCGTTTCCTGTTTACTTTACTATTAATAGCCGATAGAGAGTATCTTATAACAACCTAAATAAAACTCGATGGTAGTTATTTTTTGAAAACTTAGTAACTTGTGTTTCTATTACTTTTTGAAAAAAAAGCCGGACATTTCCGTTTTAAATACTTATATAGATTTTGATTTATTTTTATCTATGCAATGTGTAATAAAATTATTTTTAGTCTTTTTTCGTAATTGAATAGAGGTTTGAAGATTTTATTGATTTATCTTATTCTGGCCGAAGGGTGTCGTGTTCCGGCGGTTCCGGAGCAGTCCGAATCCTACGCCACATCAAACCAACGCGACGGACGACGCGGTTGGCGCAGTGGTTAAGCAACTACCTACTGAGCCGACGGTCCCGGGTTCGAATCCCGGCAAGGGCAAATATTTGTGTGATGAACACGAATATTTGTGCCTGGGTCATGGATGTTCTATGTATTTAAGTATTTATTTATCTATATAAGTAATGTATATCGTCGCCTAGTACCCATAACACAAGCCTCCTTGAGCTTAATTTGGGACTAGGTTGATTTGTGTGAGGTTGTCTGATATTTATTTATTATTATTTTATTTATTTATTAAACCAAGCAACGGGCTAATTTAAGCTGAATAAGGGCTGTATAAGCGCTTCTGGCTGCTTGTTTGCTACATGGGGGAGCCACGCAGTTACGGCGACAAAATCTAACTAGTTTTTCTATTTGTAGTTCACAATTCCATTTTTATTACTCTAATATTGTGTAATTTATTTTAACACGTTCGCGGACGGGAATTCTATGGCATTCGAATTTTAAGTATCTCTTGTGACGCGCATTCTATAGCAGTCTTTAATCGAGCTTCTTTCCTGAGCGCAAATGCTAAAGAATGCGCTTTGCCATAGTGAAAACGTGTACATTAACATTTACTGTCAATTTCTCTGCAATCCGGGTACGCTTACTGTCACATCACTTGCTTTTCGCACACTGACAAGTTGACATGTGTTGCCGACAATCGTACCCCCCTCTCCTGCACACAGATGCTATAGTATTCTCGGTTGTATGAAAATTTGTTCAGTCGCCCGGAGAGTGCGCCGCTGTGTTGGCCATCAGTATTTTGAGAATTTTGCGTGTCGACAACATTTTGAAGGATTGTTTTTATCATCGTAAGTAACATTTATTCAAGTACTAGCTGTGCCCCGCGGTGTTACCCGCTCATCCCACGGGAACACTCAATTTATTCGGGATGAAAAGTATCCTATGTCCTTCCCCGGGACTGAAACTATCTATATACCAAATTTCGTCTAAATCGGTTCAGCGGTTTAAGCGTGAAGAGGTAACAGACAGACAGACAGACAGACACACTTTCGCATTTATAATATTAGTATGGATTTTCTTGGATATTTTGGTGGGTTGTAATAATTAGCTATATTTACTAAGTGTTTATTGCCCTTCAACGAGCTTTGACGGTGGTTATAATTTAAAATACAGACATAGATTAATGTATATATTTTATATTATACACAAACACAATAAACATAATTTTCAGCAAATATCTTGGAATTATACGTCTCTTGGTTCACCATTCAACTGCTAACATAGTGAAGGGTATTGTAGCTTTACCGCAGTGTAAAAAAGTGCTTTTAATTTGAGTTACATGCCTCCAAAGAAGGTCCTCGCTCGAGCCCGGCAGCCGACTCGGTGGCGCCATACAGACTGCACCTGACCTATACAGACTTCACCGTCACCGGCTTTACCACCAAAATCATTAGATCAACGAAAAGCTCGTCCAATACGATTTTTTAAGCCCACGATAGTGAGAAGTTACTGAAAATGTTCGAAGAGGTGACCGAGAAGTCATCGGAGGATCAACATAGCGTTGAAGAGTCAAAAACATCAACCAATGATCAAGAGAAGAGTCAGAAGTGTAACCAACGATACCGTTGAATCTGATCAAGACCCATTTTACAATAAAGCGGGGCAGTGAAGTTCCTACGAAGACTATATGCCAAACTCGTCTGGTGCGTCGTCTGAAAGTAACAAGAGAGACTCAAATAGAATAGGCGTGATGGATAACTATAAGTCCTGTAATCAACGCCTATATTCGTTTTCGCTATCGCATATAAGCGTAGCAGGCAGCTGCTATGACATTCAATGCCATAAATGTACCACGAGCTAGCTAAGCCATGTGACAGAACTGCTATGGAAGTATAATGCTATAGCATTTGTTATCACATAAGGTAGTACAGAAACGTATCATATTTGACGCAACTGGTATAGCATTCGACTTGCATAGTGTTCACTGGCACATATAAATTGTACTCAATCTTACAATTATGACGAAACTGCTATAACAGTTTCAAATATTCCATACAAAATGTTAGTGTCACACAGGTGTGTCTTACTGTCCGCGAACGTGTTAATAAGTAACTTATTTAACCAGTTGAGACATGTCAAGACAAAATATAATCATTCGCTTTACCGGATGAGACTGTTCAAATCGACGCCAGCTATCCTGAGGGAAACTTCGGACGGAACCAGCTACTAGATGGTTCGATTAGTCTTCCGCCCCTATACCCAGTTCCGACGATCGATTTGCACGTCAGAATCGCTACGGTCCTCCATCAGGGTTTCCCCTGACTTCGACCTGACCAGGCATAGTTCACCATCTTTCGGGTCCCAGCATCTGTGCTCAGAGCGCGCCTGCATTCACAGATTGGAAACGAGACACCTCGGGAGTGCGAGAGCGGAGACGTACCCCGCCCCATCCTCCCTGAGCGCGCGACGAGCGCGCGCCTTCACTTTCGTTGCGCCTTTCAGTTTAAATGTAATCTCAATGACTCGAACACATGCTAGACTCCTTGGTCCGTGTTTCAAGACGGGTCCTGCGAGTGCCCGAAACTGAATCATCGCAGACTGAGACGCGCACAGTCCGAGACACACGGCGGCAACTACAATCTCGACGCACAAAAGTACGCACTCGGGCAGAACTTCCGTACCTAAACGTCGAACGATTTGCGTCGGGCCGGACCGGACGCGTATGAACGCGTGCGCGTTTCGTCGTGATACCGTCAGACGGCCGGTCGGCGTACCTATACGGTCCAACCGTCATACGAGATGACAACTGGACTCATTGACTGGGGTTACATATGAGTATGTGTGAAAAATAAACGGCTGAGTAACTTGAGAAGTGAGAGATTTAGTTTGAAATAGTGTCCGAATGAATGAAAAATGTAGTGAGCGATCTGAAAATTATATATATATTTTTTAAACAAAGAAGAAAAAAAACGTATTAGGTACTATTGAAAAAATAAACTGCGTAAGGCGTTACTTTTAGCTCACAAAAATTGTGTACCTCTTTTACATTCCCGAGGACAAAAATATAACCTTGGTTTATTATATTTTTAGATTTTAATATTTTTTTCATACGTCTTTTAACAGCGACATTGTTACAATGTAACTTAGACTTAGAGTACATCCACAAAATCACACGAATATTATAAAAGCAAAAGTTTCTGAGTGTGTTTATGTATATGTGTGTTGCTTCTTCGCGCTCAAACGGCTTGATCAATTTTGATAAATTTTCGTATGAAGGTAGCTGATACTCTGGATTAACACGTAGGCTTCTTTTTATCCCGAAAAATTAAGTGCTCCCGTGGGACGAGCGGGTAACACCGCGCTGCGGAGCTAGTATATAATAAAATTAAAATTACCAAGCATTATACTTAAAAGCTAAAAAACATTTGCAGCTTTTCTTACATTTCATGACTTTTAAATAAGATTACAATAAAACCTGCTTACATTGCAAAACCGGGTAAAACTAGGTTAGATAACGCGGGCCTTAATTGCATTGTTATGTCGCAGCGAACACGAATACTCACGATGTTCATAATGAACTTAGAATTACTGAAAGAATGTTATGCAACACGACATGAAATGAGAACTAAAAGCAACGTGCTATTAAAGCCCCTTATCCGTTCAAAAATTATGATTGTTTTAGATATTTTTCTCTATGAACAAATTTTCCGTCATTTCAACCAAGCTGATCAGGACCGAAAGCGAAAAGCTATGCATAAAAATCATAGACTAATTACCGCCCGTGGTTTGTCTTAAGGTTTAAGTCTTGCCTTGGCCAGTAAGCGAAATTTTCTCCCCACAAAATCCCACTTACATCATACCTAACGTAAAGTTATGCTACTATGATACTTTGAAATCGATACCCGTTATCACAAAGTAGGTAAAGCCTGACCAGAAATGAGGATGCGCCATACTGATGAATTTCACTGGAACTAATTTCTTACACTGGCAATGATTTTATGATGGTTTGTCAACAACGTCAATGTCATTCGTGGTGGTTTGTTTAAAATACAAATATTTAAAGATTCTCAAAGAAAATGCCGAAAACCATTCAGTCGTCAACGTAATATTATAAATAAAGTGTACACGTTTACTACACGAAAAGAGTCAGGAAAAGAGTGGATTCGATTCAATGATATTACGAGGTTACCATAGGGACATGACAGGTATTTAAACTGATGTCATTATAGTGCGGTTGCGATTAGTTGCAAAATTGATACCATATAAATCTTATAAACAGCGCCCTCTTGAAAATCCTCATATTATATTTTTGGTCAGGCTTTAATAGGATAAACTCCATTTTCCCACACAACAAATCTAGTCACCGCTCCTATTCCAGTAATCCACTCTATATTTAAAAGGCATGAATATTATTACAATATGAAACGGGAGGAGACATGCAATCTACAGAGTTCAATCCTGCACAGCTTAGCTGGATATCGAATTGCAAATGGCCACAGAAAATGTAGCATTTTTTAATAGATAGAGTGATTCAAGAGGAAGGTTTATATGTATAATACATGCATAATTTATCAGCATTACACCCGTGCGAAGCCGGGGCGGGTCGCTAGTAATAAATAAATATCAGACAGCCTCACACAAATCGATCTAGTCCCAAATTAAGTTCAAGATGGCTTGTGTTATGGGTAATAGACGAAGACACGTATGTATTTATCTATATAAGTATGTAAATATATACATACATAGGCTACATGGAAGGAAGAAAGAGAATTACTTTTTCTGGTTATGGCAAGCATATCGTTTCCTTTTTGCTTTACTATTAATAGCCGATAAAGAGTATCCTATAACAACCTAAATAAAACTCGAAGAAAGTTATTTTTTGAAAACTTAGTAACTTGTGTTTCTATTACTTTCGTACACGTTTACTACACGAAAAGAGTCAGGAAAAGAGTGCATTCGATTTAATGATATTACGAGGTTACCATGGGGGCATGACAGGTATTTAAACTGATGCCATTATAGTGCGGTTGCGATTAGTTGCAAAATTGTTACCATATAAATCTTATAAATAACGCCCTCTTGACAATCCTCTTTTGGTCGGGTTTTAATAGGATAAACTCCATTTTCCCACACAACAAATCTAGACACCGCTCGTATTCCAGTAATCCACTCTATATTTAAAAGGCATGAATATTATTACAATATGAAACGGAGACATGCAATCTACAGAGTTCAATCCTGCACAGCTTAGCTGGATATCGAATTGCAAATGGCCACAGAAAATGTAGCATTTAACGCTTCGCCAACTGAGAACGAATTCCATGCAGTGGCGGGCTCTCGGCCACGAACACCGGATAACATAACTAAACAGCTGGCTTCCAATAATACACTGCTGCTTGGTATATTAAACGGTATATTTGCAAACGATCAATGTACAAAAAAACTTTTTTTCAGACAAGACTTGAGCTGTATCAGGGCTGTTTAGCACTTACAGTGATTCGGAGTTTGTGTGGGAGTATAATCTGCTAATGGGATTATCTCCGCGCCACAGGAGTCATTATAAAAAAATGGGCAAGTGCGAGTCCGACTCGCGCATGAATGGTTCCGTACCATAATCTATACAAGTTGTATGGGAGCCCCCCTTAAATATTTATTTTATTTTATTTTTAGTATTTGTTCTTACAGCGGCAATAGAAATACATCATCTGTGAAAATTTCAACTGTCTAGCTATCACCGTTCTTGAGATACAGCCTGGTGACAGACGGACGGACGGACGGACGGACGGAAGGACGGACAGCGAAGTCTCAGTAATAGGGTCCCTTTGGGTACGGAACCCTAAAAACTAAATGTATCAAGCTAGGGTCACTAACTCGGGGAAAATTTTAACAGCGTGATGCAGCCAACGCAACGGGTCTCTAGTTACGGTAGGTATATAGAATAAGAAACTAAATCTTAACACACCGTTGAACAATAACGGATGTAAATAAACCTCCTTACGTCACCGCTGTCGGATAAAAAATATCGTATAAGTAATCATTGCATGTTGTTGTTAAGCTAACCGTGTCTCAAAATCCAATATTTTTGCTACTTTGGCGCGATGTAAACAAAAAAAGCGTTTCTAAAAAAACTATTCCTGTTTCTTCTAGAACTTGACATTTTTAGGTTTATCTTACTCAGAATCGATAGCATTTTCTATGTGAATAATAAAAAAAAGCCTAAATTGGTCCGTTTCATTCGTCACGTTTTGAATATGTTTTTTTTTTGTTTACACGAGCGTTACGTAGTGGAAAATAAAATTCTCATACAAATGTTTGGACACTTTTTTATTCTTCACATTGGAAATGTTATCGATTCTGGGTAAGATGAATCCAAAAACGTCTCTAAGGTTTAAAATCGTTTAAGGGTTTCTGGGATTAACAGCCTACTTATTTGACTTACCTTTTGTAAAATATGTGCAATCTAATAAGAGTCGGTACTCGCATCGATAACTTTTGTTAATAAAGAGAAATGTTAAAACATTCAATTCATCGCATACAGCCGGCACGTTACAAATGCTTACAATCAAGCGAGTCCAGGCGAATGTGCGGTTGCGACAGAATACGGTCTTCGGGGAGGTTTAGAATATCAACAATACTTAAGCGGGCGTGCGGCCCGCCTGCGCCGAATGGCCCGTGCGTACTCCAACAGATGAGCTTTCGAAATAGCAGCTCTAAATGCAACTGCGCCATTTGATCGGTTCTCCAAGAACATGTAATGGCGCTCATACATATATGTAGCGCTAAGTATTTGAATTCAATTGAACACTCTAAATTGAATGCGGATAGAGGTTCCGTGATACAGTCAATACAGATAGAACCGATAACGGTAAAAGAGAACCGATGATGGAAATCTTGAAACCAATGGTGTGTGAACCGGAATGGGTTTACCTGTGCGTTTGAAGAATAAACCTGACTAAAACTGCAGTCTGGATGCGATTTAAGTAATTGGTGGGCCACAACTTCTATTTTAACTGCAGACGATAACCGTAGCGGGAAATTCCGCAAGTTACGCGTTTTAACGTCTTTGCGGTCTGAGAGGAAATTGCCCGCGAGATGGCGTTTAGTAACTACTTGGTAAAGTTATCAAGAGTTGAAACGTTATTTTCTGGATTCCTTGCATTCGTGGTATACATTTGTTCTTTAAAGTCGGCGTAGTTTGTTATTGTAACCTTCCTTCAAGGCCTGCTGGAGTTGGCATGTTCATAAAAATGATCAAAGTTCCTTAATTAATAGATAAAAAAAAATAAAAAATAAAAACCTTCCTTCAGTCAGTCCGTAGAAACAAATATCACGCAAACAACCATAAATAATGAGTCACATGAGTTCCATGTTTCATAACTTTATTAATAACAGCGCCCTCGCTCGCTTGCTCGTTCACTGCTGTAAAGTAGTGCGGTAAGATGTAAATAGTAACGTATTCACGTAAAAGTCGCTAAGGTGTAAGGTGCCTTTCAAAATAAACAATGCAAAGATCGACACACAGAGCATAAGAAAAAAATCGATGGATTATTTGGCGTTAGGGTGGTGGAGAGGTTAACACGTTAGAACGGTAATCCAGAGGTACTGGGTTCGATTCCCGGTCACTTTCGCCAGGTTACACATTTTAATTTTTCTTTGTATCAATAGTGCAATATAAAAAAATATACCATTGGTTTCTACACATTTATTTGACTTATTTATTTTATTCTAAAAGTTCTACAAGTATGAAATTTATTTTTGATTTCATTCATTATTCATTACTTACAACATTGGCAGACAATATTCCTAACTTTATTTAATTTTATTTATTTACCGGGTTTACAATTATTTGTCTATGTATGCCTTACCTATTTACGGGTTTCAGAGTAACGCTTACGTTTGAATTTCGGCCGTATGTTTTTTGTGTTTAGTTTTGTATGTTCTGCATAAGAAAGTGGTAGGAAGACCCCATTTGCCCTAGGCGTTTCCATGTCCCCAATTGCCCCCAACTAATGTGCCTTCATCCAAGATTATGCCAGATTTTAGGGAGATATTAAAGCAACAGCCCCCGGGGCAAAACCGAGTAATCTTTGACCCCACTTTGCGTTATTTAAATCTTTGTTTAGGACCAATTGCATTATCAACATTGGGAAGTGCTTGAAAGGGGAAAGAATTTTGGGGCTTTATATGCATAGTAATTTGTGCAGTTTGTATGTTTGCATACAAAATTATTCAATTTATTTTATAATGACATTAACTTTTCTTGTTATTTTCATTCTTGCTGATTATATACATACAATATAAATAATTTAAGTCATCGTTTTGTTTACTTAAAACTAAGTATTGGTATAGATATCCAAAATATATCTTTTCCAGCTTGAAAACACTAAACTTGTAACATAATATTTTTTGTAAATTTTATTTTAGTTTTGAAATTTCATTTTATTTCATCTTAACCATAATTATCTTGAATGAGTCTACCCATAATAGACTTGGTCTATTATTTTACCAAGAATATGTTTGATTACATGCCACTGATACCCCAACTTTTTAATATTTTTCATATTGAGTATCTAAAAGCACACTTATTAAAAACTAATCGCCGGCCCACGGGTCAACTTTCTGCTTATTTTGCATATGATATTAAAAGAATATGATTAAATGCGGCTCGAAACGCTTGTCTTTTATGAATTTCCGATACTTACTTATTACCTGCCTGTACAAATATTTTATATCAAATTTTAATCCCGTTACGTCAACCCGAATCTCGGTGCCATTCTCAAACCAGTAGACTTTAACAGCTATTTTTATTTCTTCAACCCAAACTGAAATTGTACTGATTTACAACACAAAAATCACAATAATGATCACCACCGGATTAAGGTATACGAAGTAATTCAAACTATTTATTTCATTAATTCGCTTTTGTTTCCGCTATTATTGCAAATATTATTATTTCAGAACTAGAAACGATTACATTAATATGTCTTGTTTAAAACTAAACTTTTTTGTTGACCGTGTCTCACTTAGTCTTTTCCGAGAAAGCAGAAATTCTAAAGCTTTCGAAAGAGTGGGAATTTTCAAGTAAATGTGTAATGTATTTATCCATATTCATATTCATTTATTTACAATATTTTCAATATTACACGTCAATAGGTACATAAAAATCATTTATAACTTAATATGATTTATTGAGTGATATTTTTTATTCAACCAAGGATTTAGCCGAATCAATATTATACGTGTAGCTATATAAAACTGGAAATCATTGAAAAGGCTGCTGACATATGTAAGTATAGTTATTCATTCGATCTCATCTATTCTTACCAGAAATTCATAGAATAAATTATGAAATTCACCTTAACGTTTTCCCATATCAAATTTAATAAAGAAAATGAACTGGACACAAATTTAAACATATTATCTAAAAACACAGCATGTCACACTAACATTACAATGCACTGACAAATACAAAATTATCGAAAACAATAATACTACACTTTGCATGCGACAAAATCAAATTACCTATACTTAACATAATAAATACTCAAGAAAATGGCATAAATAACTAAGTAGAAGTAAAACAACAAAACCTGACGGTGGATAAAATTTTCTAAAACGAAACATCCTAAAAATTCGAAGTTTCATTTTATCCGAAACCGTCGGATTTTCATAATTCCGAATGTGATATCATGCGAAACTATAATTTTCGCTATCGATAATAAATATGTTAGACAACGTAATGAGGTTAGGTCAGAGTAATATAATATCTCCAAAAAATAACAAATATTTCGTCAGCACATAGTTTTCGGAATTATGACAATTCGGCGTAGTGATACATTCGGACAAATGAAACTTCGGCGTTTTGTTATGTACCCTTCCTAAGACTGGATCAACATTAACTAATCTAAAGTCGCTTAAAATCCCTATCGCATAACAATAACACCTACAAGAAGATCTGCCTCAACACCGCACAAATCTCAGCAAAACCAGTAGCGAAATTCTCTATCATACTTTATGTCGCTGGCTCAAGAATAAACCCCCTCGCACGTGCGAGTCACGTGACTTCCCGGATTAAGCTAGAGGCGGATAATTAACTGAACAAAATGGTGGCTATCGACCACGATCGATGCCGTGCACTGAGGGATTGGACCCAATTTGAAGTACGCCATTATTTTTGATTGGTCGATTTAGACTTAATTAGTTGGTTTTTTATTTTGATCCTGATTTGACGAAAGGTTCCCAAAGGGTATCAACAGACGAACAAAGGAATTTTTAACGAGTCTGATAGCTATCAGCCAGCCAGACAGCAAGGTGAAGAAATGTTTACTAATAACGTTCCTATTGAATAACTATTATGTGTTATATTGCAATTAACCGTAGCAAATATTGCGCGCCCTAATACACTCTCATGCTTATTATACAATTATGTGGCATTACATAATACTGATTATTTTTAATTGACTCGCCACTAGCCTTTGGTACTGTTAATAATTTTCAAACACAAAACCCCTTTAGGTGCTTGTAAATTGCCGGTTATGCCAATCGGATTATTCAACGCCCCCGTTACTTCCATATTTGAGATTTAAACTGGGCCCGACCTTTAAACTTTTAACGAATCAGTCCACAAAGCCTCAGGAAGTCAACTCTAACAGGCGATTTTCGTCGTGTCAGATTGCTAAACCCGGATTGTAACTTAAGAACATTGTCAACGTGGAGTGGAAGGTAAATCCCTTGATTGACGAAAGTCCCTACATTCAAGGGGCGGGTAAATACATTCCTACGTCAGGTGTCTTATTGCTAAGAAAATGTTCTCAAAGTACTCGCGATTGGTAAACTTTGCCTGTTATTTTTGCTGAAGAATTGTTGGAATTATTTTTAACGATTTTGAGCCGCAGTTTATTTTAATGTAATGTATGTAAATATTGCATTAAAAAAAACAGCGGTAATAGCACGGCGGCGTTCCTAAAAGAAACATGTCGGTTTAGGAATATCGGTGCAGTCGTTCAAACATTTGATAGAGTTATATAACTGCATCATATTCTATTTTTTATTTAAAGTAGAAAACCCAACAACAAAAGTTGTTGTTGGAAACGCTTTAATTTCTCCATTGGGAATTGTATTTTCCTTATAACGATTATTGCTCGTATTGCAGTTTTTTGCTTAAAAAGAAAAACCATCCCGTTCTGAAGAACAGACCCCTTATAAAAACGAATTGATATAACTTTACGACATCGATAAATAACTTTACTTTAAAACAAACAAACATTTAGTGAAGCGCCTACCGATTACAGTTTGGTGGCGCCACGACAAACGATGCGATTCACTAAGGGTCGCCAAACACGACATGGTTGCAGAGAGGTTACTTGGAAGTTTGTAAATCGAACTTCGTATTGCTGACCGCCATTCCTCTTTCTTTTGATGTTAAACTGTATTAGAATGAACGGCCTTGTGTGACATCAACATCGAATTTTAGATTCCTCACACAACACCCAGGTTTGTCAATAAGCCACCATCACACATGTAGAAATCCAATTACGAATCACTTACGTCTGACTATGATACTGTCTGAAATAGGGATAAAATGTGTTACAAGTCTGTCGTTACGTTATAACATTAGTGCCCCCGTAAAATTATCTTATAATTTTGTACGTAGTTTAAAAACTTGCAATTGAGGTTTAGCCAAAGAAGGTAATTTATTTTATTCATGAATATACCAGTGCCAACAGACACAGGACTGAGGCCGTCAGTAGCACATAATCCAGCGTCAGACTTTAGTATGAATATGAATTTCATTTTAATGTTAACGTCGGCTCAATAGCTCTAATGTCCGATCATGCTATGACAAATCCAAAGCCTACTAAAATACTATAGAGGGTTCTCTAAATGACAGTTTTTTAGTATAAGTAACATGCGACTATTTGTTTTGGAGTGTGACGACACGACCGACTGACGCCTGAGGTTGTTACAACTGGCTACGAACGCGCGCTGGTTGTGTTAAAACGAAAGCCAAATGCATAGCTGTGTGCACTGCCGCATATAGGCTATTAGATTAGATTAGATTAAATTCATTTATTTCATGTGAAAATAACTATAAATTTCCATTAGTCAAAGATAAGTATTATGATCGTTAAAATAAAAAATATAATAATAAATAAAATTAATGCAATTCATGGCGCCTAGTGAGTCAGTCCTAACAAAACACCGCGTTCCAGCCGCACCATGTGCGAGCAGCCGTAAAGTCATACGCAGTTACATAGCCGGGCGGGTTTAATCTATCCGAGTTTACGCGTCGTTTGCGTCCAACTGCCGACTCAATGGCGGATTGCCGAATTGCCCCGTTTTTTTATATTGTCTCCCGTTTCGTTATGACGTTAATCATCGTTTGTAATTTGCGACCAAGATCTACCTACATATTATATTAAAAGAGTAAGTTTTGTATAGGAAAGCGCAGCGTGGGACGGCCCCCGACTAGGTGGACGGATGCTCTCCTGAAGGTGGTGGGAAGTCGATGGATGCGGTCTACACGGGATCGCAGTGCGATCATTGTGGCGAGTTATAGGGGAGGTTGTAGGCCGAACCTAGTCAGCAGTAGACTTATGTGGCTGATAAATAGATAGATAGATAGACGACGCAGTTGGTGCAGTGACCCGGATATTTTTTAAAGGTAAGCACATAATAACTCAAGCAGGCATATAGTGATAATACTTTTGACCGAGCGAGCGAAGCGAACGAAGCGATTTCTAGCTGTTTTCCAGCTGTTCTTGCATTGAGGTTGCATTTCACAACCGATTCTCATGAAATTTTGCGATAGGTATAAAGAACTTTGTCGATTCAGTTTTTCGTCGATTCAAATGGCGGAGATATGGATCTGAAGGGATAAAAATACTTTTTGCCATTTCAAAACAATCTGTAGCTCACAGAGTCACTAATACAAATGTCTTTAGAATCGTCGATGTTACACCCTGAATAATGTTTGCTGTGACACAAGGAGACCAATGCAGTTCGATGTTCGAGATACAATTACCAAAGCCATTCGAAGCAATTCCAGCTCAGTATCTCCATAACCTGACTCATCCATACTCTGCGTGTACAAAACAGCCTAACAAAGCTAAAGACAAGATTATTTTATCATGATATTGCATTTTGTAAAAATAGAACGAGTATGAAGCCAAAGGGGGTAAAGGTTAAAGAAATTTTAATGTTATCCGCCGAGTTTCTAATATAGCCAAGGATGGACGTTGTTCCATGCTAGGGATGGACGGTATTTACTCAAATGAGATAAAAAGTATGTTTTCAAGCCCCGTATCTCCGCCATTTTGATTCCAATATTTCAGACTCTATGTAACATAATGTAAAATCTACATTAACAGAATAGAAAATGAAAACAGGAAATAAATACAAACAAATCTGGGGGCACGGTAGTGCCCCCGCCAAGACGAAAAAAAAGAGGCGGGGCACTACCTACCTTTTCTCGAACCGTTTCGTCTCATTTTCAAACCCTCATAGTTTCGTCCCAGTCCCGTCCAGAGCGCCCAAATTCACAGGTTAAGATGCAGTTAGGGAACATATGAAATGTACTAAATTTCATTGATCTAGCTTTTATATTTTAGGTTTTATTGGTACCTAAAATACGCCGATTTTGCCACTCACTCACTGATGTATCAAAACCTCTGGGGTACTTCCCGATGACCTAGAAAGCTGAAATTTGGTATGTAAGCTAGTATTAGTACACAAACAACAAAATAATTCTAAAACTTGGAACTTTTACCCCCCAACCCCTTAAACTAGGGGATGGAAGTTTGTACGAAACTTCCGCAAATTTTGATACGAGAGGTTTGAAAATTGAAACCTATAGGGACTCATTGTTATAAATCAAATACATATTGTAGGACTTTTAAAAAATCACCCCCCACCCTTTAAATAAGGGGATGGAAGTTTGTATGGGTTTCCCATAATAGGGGATAAAAGTGTATTATATACGGAGCTAGAATTAAGTATTTCTTAAATACACAATTGTCTACTTCAGTTGTCGCTCAAGAAACCCTACAGCCCAAAAAAATTAAAAAAATTAAAGCACCTTACAAAAAGAAATGAGATCCCACCAAAAACATTTCATGTAAAATTGACGTCCAAGACTCACATTCTCATAACGCTTTCGCTGTAAAAAAATTATCAGATCCCAGGAAAAGCCAAGCCCCTAAGCCCCGACTTTACTAACCCCACCACCTTGGTTTAAAAAGTATGGCATCAACTGGCTTCAAGCCCCTAAACCCGGAGTTTACTAACCCTACACCTTTGTTTCAAAAGTATGGCTTGGCCGTTTCATAGACTACCGTAAATAAGTCTAGCGGACTGTCCGGCCCATATCGTAAGGAATTAAGTTTATAAGTATATATTATCAAAGACATAAACTTAGTTTCTTGATGCCATATGGGCCAGACGGTCCGTTGGACTTATTTACGGTACTCTATGAAACGGCCAAGCCATACTTTTGAAACAAAGGTGTAGGGTTAGTAAACTCCGGGTTTAGGGGCTTGAAGCCAGTTGATGCCATAGTTTTTAAACCAAGGTGGTGGGGTTAGTAAAGTCGGGGCTTAGGGGCTTGGCTTTTCCTGGGATCTGATAACTTTTTTACAGCGAAAGCGTTATGAGAATGTGAGTCTTGGCCGTCAATTTTACATGAAATGTTTTTGGTGGGATACATATTACATTCAATAGTGGCAAACAACAGTTATCAAACCTGCTCACAAAATTTTACAAGAACCGGCCTGTTCTTGCAATACAACCTGCCTGCTCTTGTAGGTGATCTGGAAATCTGGACAACCTGACAAACGGACATACGAAATCATTGCTGTTTAAAGTCTGTAAAATACTACCTATACACCTAAGAGTGCAGTACTTAATAGCCCTAGAAAATTATTAGAAAAGAGAATTTAAAGTGCTTAAGCAGATTAAATATCATACAAGGAACGTAATATTAAGAAAATTTGTTCAACATTTTGCAAACAATTATTATGGTAGAAGAATAAATAAGTATTTGGTTCCAAAGATATATAATGAAATTGATTGGTTAAGGGATGAAAAGGAGTGTAGCAGAAATGTTGTTAAAAATAGTTTAAAAAGGATATTTTTGGAAAAACTGCCCTAGGGCAGATTTTCCAAACGTATTCTTGCTTCCGTGGCTGTAGTTTAATGTTAACCAGGGGGGGTATTCGACCAATTTTAGAGATATAATGGAGATCTCTCCTTTTCATCGCCATCCGTCACTTTTGACGTGTGCCTACTTGACAAGTGGCGATATCCCTAGAACATCGCAACTTCGTCAATTCGGACGCGCAAAATTTTCGCTTTTTTTGTATGTGACGGCATAAATAACAGGCGCATACTTTAAATTGACCGCGTAGACCGTGAAATTAGTCCGTTACGTTTCGTTCAAAACAGAAATTTGTATACATGAATAACATTTTTGACAATCATTATCGCCTTCGTATTTCCAAAATTGAGATGAGATATGTCACTTTTAAGCTCATCGCATTTAAATGACAGTTCAATGGCGATATAACTGTTATCTAATGGAGATTTGACGTTTGGCGGTATCTCCAACGGCATTCTCGAATTGGGCCCCTGTTAATATAATTATGAGGTAAATATGTAGTGTTAGGTGCATATAACTAAAAATAATGTAGATGAGCGCGATCTCGCCAACAAACTGTTTTAGCAGTTTGGCGAGTTAATTACAATTGCATGCAGTTATGTACACCTTTTTTTGGAAAAAAAATTAAAAAAAAAATACCGAAGCTTCCAGGAGAGGCTTTGCTTGCTGCGCTCGCTCAGTAAAAAAATCGAATAACTCCCATCTCTAGAACACGCGTATAAATCGACTCGGTGCTCGCTAACTGGCTCATAACACTACGTTCTTGTTTGATGCTCATTTACAGAGGTAAATAGCCAATACACCCGTGTAAATGCGCCGTTATCTCCTCATGATGCTTTTATGAATTCACGGTGCATTTAAAATGGATTAGACGGTTAATTAAATGCGGTTAACGGTACAAAAGGGTTTTGGTGAGTAGAATTGTTTAATTAAATTCTACTTTTAGCATGGCATTGACCAATAATTCAAGTTTGCGTTAGCATACGTTCCTTAAAGTAGATTAGCACACAATCGCCATTTTATTAATAGACCGAGCGAGCGAAGCTTTTTCGTTCAGTTTGGCAAAAAAATATTTCGTATGTTTGAATTCCGGATGTTCAGTTGTCCAGATTTCCAGCTGTTCTCGCCTACAGGTCACACTTTTCAACTGATTTTTCTGACATTTAGGGAGCAGGTTTGATCATTTACTAAAAATAAATAGTCGATTCGATTTAAAAAAATTGAGAATATCATCAGTTCAAAAAATCTTTTAGAATTTGTTTAGAATATTGTGGCTGAAACGTAAAAAACTTATCAGCAATTTCCAAACAGACTCGAAGCTGTAGAGCTCATAGAGGCACTCTTATATTAAGAAATAACGCTAGTGTGTTCATCATCATCATCATCAGCCTATTCTTGTGCACTGCTGGACATAGGCCTCTCCAACTGCACGCCATTGTAAGCGATCCTCGGCTACTCTCATCCAGTTCTTGCCAGCCACCCTGCACAGATCATCGCTCCACCTGAGGGCGTCCCACACTACGCTTGCCGAAAGTGTGTTAAGAAAGGTTTAAGCATGGAGTGTGGATGTAGAGCAGCAGAATCTTAATATATATCCATAAGTGCCCGTTGAAAGGTGTTAAATTGGTGGCGCTAGTGTTGCAAGAGAGCTAGTCTAGTTTCCTGTTCTTGACAAATCAAATCAGCCACTTTTTATAAAAAAAAAACTAGTATAATTAGCACGATTTTTTTTATGATTTTCTAACAAAAAGTCACACAATAATCAATCTCCATTGTTTGGACATTAGGATAACGCAAAGCAAAGAGTTGAAATACCCTCCATAAGTTGAGGTTTTATATCCTGCAGTTTATGAACGGTAGACAGTTTCATTTACTCCAGCTACTCCAGGTCGTGTTGAGCCTTTTGGAACTATTATTTACTGCTTACCGCTGGACACTTTTTCAAATATTGTTTTATGAAACATGATGCTCCTTCCCTTCTGCACTCCATATGAGTTCGAAACATGGTGAGCCGTTCCTGATAATTTTTACGTGCGTTTAAACCGTTTTTAGGGTTCCGTACCCAAAGGGTAAAAACGGGGCCCTATTACTGAGACTTCGCTGTCCGTCCGTCCGTCCGTCTTTCAACAGTACAGGCTGTATCTCAAGAACGGTGATAGCTAGACGGTTGAAATTTTCACAGATGATTACAGGTAATGGTACGGGACCCTTCGTGCGTGAGTCCCACTCTAACTTGGCCGATATTTTTATAATTATTAAAGATGTCTCACGATAGTTTTAATAATATTAATGATAATAAGTCACTGATATATATTATGGCCGTTGTATAGGTAGGTACTTACTCGTATATGTGCAATTGTGCACACATAAAGCTTTGTTAGGGCATTGCAATTTCTTACATAGTTAGTCACCCTTGCACGCACCCTCAGCCAGAAATGACGCGGGCTGATGAGAACAACCCGTCGTTCGTTGGAACGACACACAAACCACATGCACATCCAATGCAAATGGGTCACTTCTGATTTAGGTGCTGATCTGTCTTTGTGTTTCTAATGGTTAATTCATTTTAGTGTCTACTACCCACATTTGGATACGAGGGAAAATTGAGATGGAATATTGAGAATATGAGAGGAAAAATCTGAATAGTATTTTTTAAACTCGCGTACTGTAATCTGTCAATTATAATTTCACAGACAAAATCACAACAACGCACTTTTTAAACCTGTAACAAAGTTATGTACTCTACAGTACCCGCTACTGAACTTTAATATCCATAAAACATCTCTGTACTCAAATCAAATTAATTTCAAAAAGCGAACATCAGCAAATTTCATAAAAAAAACACACTACTGCTACCCGATTGGTTGAAATTACTTGCCAAAAAAATAACCAATAACGAGGCATCACGATCATGTTTTTTGTTATAAGTCGGTTTGAGTTTGAACGAAAAAGGCTACATCAAAAACCAAAATTCATAAACCCAACTATTAAAGAAAAAAAATGCAGAGAAGCATTTTTTACTGTAATCGTCATTCCCCAAGTGTCAGTAAACGCCGTGTACCACCAAGGGAACACATTCTAAAATAATAAAAATTAAGTGTAAATTATCAAACTGAATTCACACTTTTCTGTGAGCTGTACTCAAACTAGCTACACAACATAAATTAAATGTATAGATCTTTTAAGACATATTACATTAAGCACTCACCCGTTTCTTCGCGGACATAATAATATGTAACAAAAATGAAAAACAATAAATAACTTTCTATTCTATTCTATTCCCCAATATGATTGTTTGACCTACAGGAATATATCGGATATATAATACACTAGCTTTTGCCCGCGACTACGTCCGCGTGGAACTTGGAAGTATGGAAGCAACCTCGTACAACACAATAGATATCCACCTAACCACCTTAATTAATAAAAGGGGGCGCCTAAGCAAATGTAAGAGCAATTGTGCTTTTGGTCTAATCATTATATTTTCTACTGGGTCATCAATGTCATCATGAATTAGTTACTCACTTTTCAATCTTTTTAGGGATAATTTCCAGCATGAAAACTATCCTATGTCCTTCCTCGGATCTTAAACTATCTCCATGCCAAATTTCATCAAAATCGATTCAGCTGTTTAAGCGTGAAGAGGTAACAGACAGACAGACAGACAGACAGACACACTTTCGCATTTATAATATTAGTATGGATTTTAGCAACATTGAGTAGAATTAACGAATTGTCAGTTAAAGGTATAATAGTTATTTGTTATACAAGGGGGGAAAGTTGTATTTTACCCGCGAGTGTTTATTTGAAACACGAGCTAGCGAAAGGATCCCATGATTGACCACGAGCGAAGCGAGTGGTTCAAAATAGAATCCTGAGCGTAGCGAGTGTTTCAATACACGAGACGTAAAATAACTTTTCGCCCGAGTATAACACAAAACTTTTCACCTCACTACAGCGAGGAAAAAAGAATAAGGGTTTGTACTATATCTTTGAAAAATAACTGCAATAATCAACCAATTTGCCATTTATTAAAACTAAGGTCTAATTAGCTTTCATGTAGGTATTTTAAACGGGATTTTTCAGAAAATAAGCTCATGTCAAATTTTACTTTAGCTGCGTTGAAACGTCAAAACTCTTTCTCCACATGTGGATAAAAAGCGATTTTCTCAATAGATATCAAACAAACAAACTGGGCTTTCCGAGCTAGTGAGGTGAAAAGAATAATGACTTACAATAAGCTGGTTTAATTTTCAAATCACAAAATCCAACATACTGTACTTAAAAGAGCATGTAAATATTGAATCTACATTTTGTTACACGTTATGGTAAACTTGGCCACTAGATTGCTTTTGGTAACTACGGCTACCTGTCACCGCTCTTATTTTATTATATTAATAGAGTCCAACTCAAAATTCGAAGCAATTGAGTGGATAACGATATGTATCTATCTCTATACATAATGATATATATCTCTAAGTTAGAAATGACGAATTTAGCGTCTGGTTATTCTGCAGCTGGTTGTGTGTATTGTATACGACCCCTTTTAATAATTATGTTTTACCAAAAACCATTCTAGCTTTAACCGAGTAATCAAAATTTCTTATTGCACTTTAAACATAAAAATCCGCATACCGCATAAAACTAAACAAACACACCAAGACTGCGCATGCAATAAAATTCATGAATTGAAATTAAAAACAACGTCACAAGGTGACTAAAATTTTAGCGTTCCATAAATACTTTCCTCGTCTACTTTTACTGACAGTCATAAACTAAGATATGTTAAACGACTGCCGACTAACATCACAAATGAATTTTTGCCTCAGCCACCCAACCAATCAAAATTCAACCTCGTACGTTGATTGTAAGGTTGGAGTTGGCAGGGAGGGAATGTTTAGAGTTTTTCATATCGTTCAAGCAGAAAACATTGGCAGAACGCTTCGCCCATCATAAAGGGGGAAACTTTACAAATCTTCGGATTTCTTACGCTTTTAGGGGCACATAATATATTTATCTGGCCCTCGACACATTCACAATAGCTGGAGTTCGTCACTCTAGGGATTTGCCAGGGCTCATACTGCTGTTGATTACGTAATTTTCATAAGACAAGTTGCGAACCGCCGGGAGGTTGTCGTTTAGGTAAAATGGGAAGATGAGAAAGTTTGAGCGTGTATCGTTCGTGTAACAACGGTTTTCGATATGTGAGAAGTTTGGTAACATACGCAAATTATATCTTCATAATATACAATGATTTCGATTTATTTTTTATGTTTCTTTGGTATTAACTTGGGACTATTGAGCATATAATTATTTCTAATATGACATAAGTAAAAAAACATGTCCTTTATACTTGTATATAAAATACGGGATGTAAACCCAAATACCTAAAATTTTATCAAGTTTGCTGCGAATGAAATCTTTGACCATGTCAAATCATACCATCAAAAGACACCTGCTTTCACAAATCTAATAAACATATTTTCACATTCCATATTACATACATTTTATAGCACAAGTATTTTATTAACTCCAATTTTTATGTCACATAACACGCCTCTGCAATATATACAAAATTTGCGTTGGAATTTTGAAGCAGCTCAAATTTTACTACATTCGCTCGAGTAGGTAACACGTAGTAGGAGCATCCACACGGAGCAAAATTGTAGTAGACCCACAAAACTACACCCAGCCAGAAGTTCTGCTGCAAGGACGCGGAGGCGTTGATCATGCATGAGAAGGAGGGACAAAAAGGGTCTGCGTGAAGGCTCAGAAGCGCATACTAACACAGTATCAAAGGTCGTTCAGGGTAGTATAGATCCCTTAACATTCCATGGCCGAAGCCTTCGGTTCAGTGGCAGGGCACGCATCCGAGTGGTCCCGAGTTCCCCTCCGTCTTCTGCCGCTCCGGCAAGAGCAACTGGCCCTCCTATCCGGGGCACCGGGGAGCCAGAAATTACCCACAAAACGTACATAAGTACAATTGAATTAAAATTACTAATGAAATCAATTACTGAATAGTAATCACGAACCAGAAGCCGCAGTTAACATTTTATGCGGACTATTCAAAGAAAACTTATGTAACAAGATATGAGTGTCGCTTAACACAGCTCCAATGGCTAAAATTGATGCATCGCTCAGACGTTTACAAGTATTGTGAATGTCGATTAAAGTAAGCTACTGCGTTCATAAAGTAAGGGAGGGCTATGACAGTATGATAGTCGTGTCTTTCACGCCATAGACAAATAACAAAATAAAATCTTAGTGCGAGATTTACTAATGATTTATCATTCTCTATCCTATGGTAAACATAGAACAAAGTCCCACTGTAATTTTCTCTTCACGGCGCGACTATGACGGCGCCAGTCTGGATATGAACTCATAACACTTTTATGAGAGCCACACCGCTCGGTCACAGATAATATGGCGGGCATTAAAAATGACGACAGTGCAATCGGACCTTTATGCCCGCTGTCATCTTAATTAAAATCTACTATTTATCGCAATGTGGTGAAATAGATAGAGGGAGGTTTACATTAGTAATGCATGTCTGAATTTTCACTGCTAGTGTTGGGGGAAATTACGTCGTAGAAGAAACCTTAAAAGATTATCGTTGTTAATGTTTGAAGTATTTTATATATTATTATTTTTTTACCTATATTATGTAGTGTTGGATGTAGGCACTAGCTCTGAAACGCTAGCTGTTCCAAAGTCCAGTAAACGAAACGACAATAAATAAATAAATATTCAGAGAAAATCTTACACAAAACGACCAAGTCCCAAACTGTACTATGGGTACTATACGACAATATACATAATTAAATAAAACAATTTAAACGGATTATATCGCGTATATTAATTATTTGAGCCTCCCTGACGTTTCAGTAGGTACCTTTACAGATACCGTTGTCAAAGGTTGACTGAGAAAAACACAATTTTTCTCTGTTCAGTACTTTATACATCACTGCAAAATGCGCTAACCGCGTGGTCAAAAAGGGCCTGATACGTAGTATGGAACCCTAAAAAGAATCCCCTAATTTATCAACTTCTATCTCATTTTATATAAATACCTGTCTAATAAAAATTCACCAAAGACTCAGGACGTCCTTCCGAATTTAGGTTTGTTTCGATCCAGCATTACGATTTCCTTTTGACCCGGGATTCTTTGACCGGACTTACGGCAAATTCATCTTGAATTATATTTGACCGGAAAACTGTTCCGGACTGTATCTAACTATTCTTAGCGACCCGGACTTTGAAGTTACGGTAAATATTTGAAGGGTTGATATTAAATCTTCGGCTTGGGAAATACTTAAACGGTTTTGGAGGCGTTTTGATTTGTCTTTGATGATATATTTTATTGGAATGTGGTTCTTTGAACTAAATGGGTTACCTAGGGACAGAGAAAGCGACTTTGTTTTATACTATGTAGTGATGAAGCAGGTACTTGCGATAGTTTTCGGTAGTAACTAGACTGTATTATTAAACCGAAAGAAATATTTTATGTACCATATGATAGTCTATTTTTCAAAATCATTTAAATAATCATTTAATAAAATTCCGGGATTCGAACCAGAAACCTCGCCATCTCAATACCACCTCTCCCTCCTTAGTCATAGGCCATCAGGCTGTTAAACTTATTAAGCGATATTAAACACTTCATATCTAGATATATAGATAGAATGCTCTTTATTGTTCACGTCGTCAATACGCCAGAAATACAAACAGAGAAAAAACTTAAAATTGCAATAGAGGTACCTCAGGTACAACCGGCTGTTATACTTACCTCTAAGGTTGGAGACAACAGCTTATCTTATTGCTAAAGAGCAATCTCTTCCAGACAACCTTTGATTATGAACGTCAGAAATGAGTTGTTAATGAAAAAATCTACATAAAATGCTTAAAACATATACAATAATTTTATATAACAAAAATACACAATAATAAGGTACAAAAATAATTCAATTACATATAAACTTACTTATAGATAGTATTCGTTAAGGTATCATACATTTTGCATCACAATTCACACACATCTAGAAGTGTTGATAAAATCGATACTTTATATAGGTTTATGCCTACTCTATTTAATAAGTTCGCTTCATAAATTAAGTCCAACTCACTTAACAACCCAATCAAATCGAACGCTTTGACATAAACTCAAACGACCGACGGAGTTACTAACAGAATCAATTAGTTCCCTACTATAACTAAAAGCAGTTATTTCTTAGGAAAATCCCGCGACTTAAGTTGTTCTTTGTAAAGCAACAGAATTTTCCTTATTTACGATATTTCGATAGCGAAGGGGTTAATCTTTCGCCAGTTGTCGTCAACAATTTATTTTAATGACCGTGCTTGCCGACCCCTGGCGTTAAAAAACTGTTATGGCTGGTTTACACGAAACTAGTGCTGATAAAGCTTTAAACTGAACTAAGTTTATATAAATTAGCACTTTGTTTATAGGTTGGAATTCACCTTTCAAATACGGCACAATAAACCACACCACGTTGGTAATAAAATGTCTCTACTTATTTTGTTGTTTACCGAAATTAAAACGGTGTGAATGGAAATAGTTATTTGTGCAACAAGAGAGCAAAGTTGTTTTTTGTTACGAGTGCTGATTTTGAGTCCCGAGCAAGCGAAGGATTCTACGTTTGAATCACGAGCGTAGCGAGTGATTCTATGTTAGAATCCTAAGTGTAGCGAGGGACTCAACAGCACGAGATGCAAAAAACTTTGCTCTCGTGTAGCACACACAACTTTTCACCTCATCAGCGAGAACATATTCGACATTTTGTGCTTTTTCTTCCAACATATGTAATTTATAGTCTATGTTGCTGATTTCGATAATATTATTAATCAGAAAATAGATAAGTGCTGCTTAAAAAGGGATAAAAATATAATTTAATTTATAATCAACCAACCAACGCGGTTATTGACATTTAGGTATTTGTTCAAATTAGAAGATTTAGCAGATACATGACGTGTTTATTTATAAATACATATTATATTAAAAGATTTTGTTTTTAAATTGATTAAAATTTTTACTCGTAAAACACCAAACAAATTAAATGAAAAACAAAATAACAATTACAATATGAACTCGATATTTTTTAAGGTACGTTTCGAATATGCATCTATGATAAATGGTGAAATTATAAATTATTATTATATTTACAGTAAGTAATAAGTTGAAAAATCTTATTTTATTTGAGCAATGATCTATTGTTTTATATAAAAGGCACACTAATTTTAATATTCGGTCGTTAAATAAAAATATATTAAAGAAAAAAAACAAATGTTGCAATTAAAACTTTTTCCGGTGTTGTTAATGAATTTTTTGGTATAACGCGTATCCGAACTGTTCTCAATCGAGGTCGGATTCGAAAATTGAATTTCAAATTGATAAGTTTCTATCCCTCTCTTTTATATACATATGAAAGAAACAGAGTGCATCGAGATTCAAATGATTAGAATTTTATAATTAACCTTTGGCTGAAGAATGACAATTCGTGGTCAGATATTGAAAAAATTAAAAAGCTACTTTCTACTCACGCTCGAAACAAAATCGCATTTTGGTCACTGTTATCTGACAGCAAAATCGCCATGATTGAGCTGGTGTGGTGAAAAAGGTGGTGGTTTTTTCACCTCACCAGCTCAAACATGGCGATTTTGCTGTCAGATAACAGTGACCAAAATGCAATTTTGTTTCGAGCGTGAGTAGAAAGTAACTTTTTTTTTAATTATGTATATGAAAAAGGTAGTGACAAAAACATATCAATTCGAAATTCGATTTTCGAACGCGACATCGAATACGAACACATCTTTTTTTGCACAATAGATACGTATTTATTTAAAGGAAAAGAAAGCAAGCTATTAATATTTTTTTCACCTCACTCGCTCGGAAACCTCCGTTTATAGGGCGAAATCTGCGTGCAAAAGTCTATTTTATCCGCTAGCGTGCAAAGTCATTTGAATTTCGAACACGACGATTTTGGTTCTCTGTGGTGCATGTAACTTTTTTTATATTTAAGACTCCTTCAACGCGTGACCGATTTCATCAGTCCATAAATCTTCAAATAACCAATCAACGCACGCTAATAAAGGGCGATCTGGTCAGGCCGGCTAAAATCATATGTACATTTGAAACTTCTTTAAAAAAAATACACCTACAATATTACGTCCAGAAACCTGGTTACAGATTTTTAAGTTTTTATTTTTCTACACTTTATTTTATGTTGAATATGTTTATATATATTAATAGTAAGTATTTCAGTTTCATTTACATTTTTTGACTAGTATATATTTTAAATACAACACAAATTTTAATATTTATTTGTTATAAAAGTTGGAAAGTAAGAGTGTAATTTCGCACCCGAGAAAAATAATAATTAAAAAGTTGGAAATTTTCACAATTCACGTAAACTACATAAATTTGTTCTGTGGAGAATACATTGTCTTACTTTATATAAATATCGAAAACAAGAAAGTTAAGCCCAATTTGGAGTATTTATTCAATGCTAAAAGCCTGCATTAAAACGAAAAAGAATTTTCACTTCTCATGCTCTAAAAGTTCGACTTTATGCTGTGCGTAGGCGACATAAAGCCGCTTTTTATGCTCTAGACCATAAAGTAAAATCGTCGTCGAAGACCAAGGCGATCAGTCCAACAGCCACACGAACAACATAAAACTTTATAGAATAAACTCTTTATTTTTTTTCGTTTCGTTAGTATTCTAAGACCAAGGCAAAAATACCAACAGCCAAAGTACACAATAAAACTTCTTGAAATAAACTTGTAATTTTTATTTACTATCATTTATTACTTTTTTAATTTATTTTAATTTTAGTAAATCAATTTACTATTTATTTAAACTACAACAATCATTTATCGTAGATATAAAAAACTATATGTTTTGTTTTTTTTTTTAAGTATAATATTTACATGATGTAGTTTAATTTTTTCACAATCGAAGTGAAAAGTAGAGTGTGCAACTCGTCCATAAAACGCATTTTACAATCGACTTTATATTCATCCTCGCTCGCAAGCTCGCTCGGATGGATAAACGTCTCGTAAAAAATGGTGCGTTTTATGCACTTGTTGTACAATCTACTATTGTTATAAATATTTGGAGACGATAAGTAATTTACCGAAACTATTGGGGTTTTTAAAGAAGATAAAGCCGAAATAATCTTGTTCGGATCCCATCGTCCAATAGCTTCCAAAGCAAGTGTTATGGAAAATATTTCCGAGTGGCCAACTAATCCTTCCCAGAATGCCATTCTTCCACATTCACAACGAATGTGTCAAGTAGTTTCAAATACAAATATAATATAACAGTGCTTAAGAAAAACTCAACGATAAAATATACACGATGATAATACAAATTACGGCCATATTTTTAATATGTGTGCTTCTCTCGTATTTATTTGGTTTGGATTTGAGTGTGTTAATGTTTTAAATTTGATGTGTTAAAAAGAAGGCAAATTTAAATATGATTATTTTTATGTTTTAATTGTTTTTCTTGAATCTTGAATTTTCCTCGCTGTAGTGAGGTGAAAAGTTGTGTGTTCCGCATGGCTGCAAAGTTATTTAGCTTCTTGTGTCTTGAAAGCTTCGCTACGCTCAGGAATCTATCTTTGAACCATTCGCTTCGCTCATGGTCCAATCTTAGATTCCTTCGCTCGCCTAACCTTTCAATTTCAACACTCGCGCAAAATAACAACTTTGCAGCCTTGCATAACAAATAACTATTATTTTATTTTAATATTCATCTAAAGTCAAACGTTTTGTCAGGATAATAATTATTATATAGTGTTTTTCTTTATTTAAGGATAAATAGGGAGAGGGAAGAGAGGATGACATGAAAAATCATAAATTGGTTTTTAGATGAAAATAATTCTAAAAATAAATTGACTAGTCTCGTGTAATCGAGGCCTTATGGGCTCGGAAAGCGGCAATTTTTCACGCGGCAGTCGCGATAACGCGGTTAGGTGTTAGAATGATTTGTGACCGCCCACTGACTTGAGGTTTGACAAACATACGAAGAACGTAATGCAGGGAGCATCTGTTAGAACTTGTAATGACCTAAGTAACTAGTAGGATACGTAGTAGGATAGAAAATAAGTATGAGTGCAATTACCGACATCCTTGACAAATCATAGTGCAGAAAATAGTGGGCCTCTTTATGACTATAGTGGAGAGTTTTTTTTTATGTTACCGCCCATTCGGCTCCACGTTTCCATAGTCAACACCGGTGACCTGGGATGATGAACAATTTTATAAACGTCGTATTTAAATGATACTTTTTAATATCTACGACTTGCATTTTGTCCTGTAACCATTTTATGATATTAGACAAATATAACCGCTTAATACAGTAATTAAACATGTCTCACTAAAGTTTTAATAAAATTAGACAAATATGTATAATTAAAGTAAGTGCATAAGTCAATTTCTTTGAAGTGCCCTCAAAATCGGAAAGTAGTGTCTAAAACTCCACGAAATTATTAAATTAACACAGGAAAAGCCTTAAATATGACATTCCGATAGCCTTGGGTGCACATGACTGAATATTGTCACAGGTATTTGCTCGGCCAGCGCGGCCTTTAATAGAGTAGTTATAGCGATGACGCGGTTAAGTGTGAAAATGATTAATGACCTTAGAGCGTCCTGTGCTGCCGCTTTTTGACGTTTTACAAACAATGGAAGGTGTAGTGCAGTAATTACCGTTTTAAGAATTAAAAAATATTTTTATAGGTAGTTCACATTTGTACAGCTTTAATTAGGATTTCCATAGCGATAAAAGGACAAAATAAACCCTGAGCGACCGCTTCTGATAATAAAATAAGAATAATGTACTTTAATCCACCAATTAAAAAAGGCCACTAGGGCACTATTACATGACTGAGTCTATCGACATTTTGCAAGAGGAGACCACTGTTGAGAAAAAAACGCCGATGAGACATAACATACATGTTTGTATTCTCGCCATATTTAATAAAATTTATGAGTCACGTTTGAGAATGACTTGTGTAAAGTTTGCCTTTCGTCAAGCACCAAGACGGCTGTTTCATGGTGTTTGACAAAAAGCAAACTTGCATACGTTTCAAGTATGTGGCTGCCTGATCACTAGGGATCAGAAATTCAGGTGGATATTCACCTAAAGTTGACAAAAGCCTGTTGCTATCTCACTATACCTCAAATAAAGCCATACTTACAACTGAACAACAAAGCCACCGCCAAAGTTTAGGTATAAAAGCATCCGATTATCCGATTCCTTCTAATCACTGGAGCAAAGCGAAAAAAATGCACCAATCAGGCTGCATCTTTGTGAAAGTGTCCCAAAAGAAGTACATATATTAATCTGAGGACTGTGATTGGTCCAATTTACTCAACCTCGCTCTAGTGGACTAAAAATTAAATAGGTATCAAAGGAATAGGAAAAGTTAAAAATTCAAACAGAACTACATATCCCACCAAAACATTTCATGTAAAATTGGCGGCCAAGACTCACATGCTCATAACGCTTTCACTGTAAAAAGTTATCAGATCCCAGGAAAAGCCAAGCCCCTAAGCCCTGACTTTACTAACCCTACACCTTGGTTTAAAAGTATGGCTTGGCTGTTTCATAGGTTACCGTAAATATATAAACCGTAATGGGCCAAACGATCCGTTGGACTTATTTAAGGTACTATGAAACGGCCAAGCCATACTTTTGAAACCAAGGTGTAGGGTTAGTAAAGTCAGGGCTTAGGGGCTTGGCTTTTCCTGGGATCTGATAACTTTTTACAGTGAAAGCGTTATGAGCATGTGAGTCTTGGCCGCCAATTTTACATGAAATGTTTTGGTGGGATCTTATTTCTTTTTGTAAGGTGCCCTAGCTTTTTTATTTATTTTGGGCTGTAGCGTTTCTTGAGCATCAGTCTTCAGAGCTCTATCTTTGCATATTTCTCTTGTTGATATCATTTCCTCTTACGCATTCGTCTTACGCTTAAATCTGCTTAAGATGGATATAAAAATCATTGATTCAACAATATAAAATATAAAATTCCGCGTGTTAATTGTGCTACATTTATTATCGCATTTTGGTAGGTCTATAAAGAAATATTTAAAATACGAAGTCAGTGTAGATACAGAAGTAGTAATAATTGTGTATTTCAGAAATACCTACTTTTAGCCCCATATATATATACACTTTTATCCCCTATTATGGGAACCCCATACAAACTTACATCCCCTTATTTAAAGGGTGGGGGGTGATTTTCTAAAAATCCTAGAATATTATGTGTTTTATTTATAACAAGGAGTCCCTATACCAATTTTCAGACCTCTAGTATCAAAATTTGCAGAATTTTCATACAAACTTCCATCCCCTAGTTTAAGGGGTTGGGGGGTAAAAGTTCCAAGTTTTAGAATTATTTTGTTGTTTGTGTACTAATACTAGCTTACATACCAAATTTCAGCTTTCTAGGTCATCGGGAAGTACCCCAGAGGTTTTGATACGTCAGTGTATAAGTGAGTGGCAAAATCGGCGTATTTTAGGTACCAATAAAACCTAAAGTATAAAAGCTAGATCGATGAAATTTTGTACATTTTATATGCTCCCTAACGGCATCTTAACCTGTGAATTTGGGCGTTCTGGTGTTAACTGGGACGAAACTATGAGGGTTTGAAAATGAGACGAAACGGTTCGAGAAAAGGTAGGTAGTGCCCCGCCTCTTTTTTGTTCGTCTTGGCGGGGGCACTACCGTGCCCCCAGATATTATGTTTAAGTTTGATTTATAGTCGTCTATGTAACTGTATATTTGAAACAGCCAATGTGTGAAAAACGGAGACTGTTAGTTCCAAAAAACGTCGAAATTCAGCAAACAAAGCATAATCGCACATAAACACTCTAAAAGGTTGGTTTCTTACCGCATGAAAGCAACCTGTACTGACTACCAAAATTTAAAGGCAGCAACTACCAACGAAACTCATACACATTAACTCCCTTTTCATACCTGACTGTAACGCTTTTAATTGGGGCTGAAATTGTGATTAATGCCATCAGATAAAAAGCCACGAGGCACGGAAGAAAAAAGGGTTCGCGTTTGAACCCACACATTAACCTAATTCGTTTTAATCACCCAAATTAATCATTTGTAAGGACTTTTAAGTGAGTGGGCCCTAAGCTAATCCATGTTGTGTGTTTTAGCAGTTGATTTATTCGTTGGACCATGGCCTCGCGTCACGGCAGGCAGTGAAAAGTGAAAGCGTTAAATAACACATCATATTTCACGCGAGTTAACGCTTGGTCTACGCTTCAGCGCTTACGCTTGCTTGCATTCTACACACAATGCTAACATCTATATATAGTTTTATAAAATTCTAAAACTGTTTTAAAAATCAATTCAAATTATATTTTATTTGGAACATAGCTTTATACTCATATATGGGGATGGCATGACCCAAAGGGACAGGGAGGTACTGAAAACCTTCGAAATGTGGTGTCGTCGTAGGATGGAGAAAACTAGTTGGACAGAAAACGTCACACATGAAGAAGTACTTAAAAGAGTGTCAAAAAAAGGAATTTGTTTAATATTATAGAGAAGAGGAGAGGAAATATGTTTAGTCACCTTATACGACATGACGCTTTTATAAGCAACATCATCGAAGGAAAAGTTGAAGGAAACCGAGGCAGGAGAAGCTGTTGGTCTGCTACAAGCTACATTAAAACAAATGAAAGATAAGTTAAGCGTCATGTCGTATCTCAAGGGAAAGCAAGGAGTTGGCTATGGATAAGGATAGATGGAGACTTTGAGTTTTAAATTTCTGATGAGTGAAAATCAGTTTTTATGGTAAGGGATCATGATTTCAGGAAAATATTAATGGTGCAATGCAGGATGGCCTACGTTTGGGATGGGCGCGCGGCGCTAGTCATACTCATACAGCGACAAGTTGATCTGAATTTCTTTCTGCGTTCATCGCGCCAAAACGGCTAGGCGAATTTTAAAAAATGTTGATTCAGAAATAACTTAATTATGGACATTTAAAGACAGTTATAGGATCCTTCATACCTGACTGTGGTACAGAAGTAACCTAAATAAAAATTAAAACCATCCCCGATACAAATACCTAGTCATTTATAAGACCCTTTTTCAATAAGTGATATAGAAAATGCCTCTAAAACTGAACATAACAACAAAATTTGGAATTCTTAGCTGAGATCTTGTCACTTGTATGTATGTATGTATTTAGACGACGTGGTTGGCGCAGTGGTTAAGCAACTGCCTACTGAGCCGACGGTCCCGGGTTCGAATCCCGGCAAGGGCAAATATTTGTGTGATCAACACGAATATTTGTGCCTGGGTCATGGATGTTCTATGTATTTAAGTATTTATTTATCTATATAAGTATATCGTCGCCTAGTATATCGTCGTCTTGAGCCTAATTTGGGACTAGATTGATTTGTGTGAGGTTGTCTGATATTTATTTATTTATTATTATGTAAACACTTTATTGTACATAAAAACAAGAAAAACACATTACAAAAGAATAAACATGTACAAAGGCGAACGTATCCCTTTAAGGGATCTCTTCCAGTTAACCTTAAACTTGTTCGAATTAAAGCTGAATATCTTGGAAACTATAGGTACTACTACTTCCACCAAACATAGCTAAGAACCATTTCGACGGACAAGACTTTTGATAAAAAAATACTGCACTCAAATGGATGTCACAGATAAACAGATATACAGATACATAGATTCACATGTTAAACTTATAACACCCTTCTTTTTTCATCACGGGTTAAAAAGGAAGTTTACACAGGCTTTATAACTCTAGCTTTAGAATTTAATACGCTACTAGATTAAACACCAACATGACATAAACTTGTAATTAGAACCATTAACAGGGAAACCCATATGTTGGCACGAAGGAATTCAAAGAAATAAATAATTCGAATAATAACAAACCTTTATCGACTCCATAATTCATGGAATATGGAATTAAATAAAATATTTTGCAAGAATATTCGTAAATATTTTAAGCGACATTCCGACGTAACAAAGCTAGTAGTCACGAAAGGTAAATAAAGGTGGACATTCAAGGTGCGATTTTCTATTGCGTTATTTGAAAATATTGAGGGCACGTTGCGACTAGCTATCGCATAAAACTATAAAGGATTTTTAAGTAGGTATTAGGTAAACAGCTACCTATACAGAAACTAGCTAAACAGAAATATTTGAAATAACAAGCAAAACTCTGCAAAATGCTTTAGAAAAACAACTCCATAGATTATGGGTTTCAGATGATTTCCATAGGGTAGATTAATTAGCTAGAAAGGGTCTCCAACCTTACCACCAATCATGAACCACAACAACATACTTATTCCTGAAAAAAAAATAGAGAAACTATTTAGTTAAGAAAATCTGAAAATACAGCTAAGATAATATTGGACAGACAGACCATAGTGCTACGTGGACCAGCGACGTGGGTAAGGCCATCAGAAACTTATGCATGCCAATAGGAATTATGAATGTATACAGAAGCTAATATATGCTCTACAGTCAGGAACTAAGACTAGAAACCGGTATATTCGTATAAGCCTCTCAGAAAGTGAACTGACGCTCTGAGCAATATGATGTATGCAGTATGCATGTAAGCAGAAGGCGCCCAACAATTTTTTATGGAAATGTTTGGGGGACATCTATATTCTATATGAGACAGTAGATATTTATGAGTATTATGGAGCATCAAACTATGTCCGGTCTGTTCGTGAACAGTCGTATTTATAGGCGAGCGTGTACCACGTCGCCTAGGCTACAAAAAGCGGCTGCGGCCGCCGATATGCTAAGTGAACGACACGACGATAGCCGTCACGTGGCCTGCACTCCCTGCAGGCCTGCGTGCACGGGACACTATGCGGCTGGTCTTAGTACTTTGGCAACGGCAATAAACTAAATAGGTATGGCATATTGGTTTGAAGACAAATCATCTAAGATCCAGATATAGGCGTCTAGAATGTCATCTGTTGGCCTGAGTAAGGTGCCGGAAGCTGATAAATGCAGCAGTTCGTTATGAAAATCTTGGAGAAGACCATATTCTGCAGTGGATTTAGGGGTTGAAATTATAGTACTGTTAATTAATATAACGATGGTGGTGATGATGATGATGATGGATGGATTGAGAGAGATATATAGTAAAATAATAAACAGAGACAACGTTTCGCTAAATTCTCATTTGTCCGAAAACCATTCTTTCCAAAATTGTTAATTTCCTAACCTGACCTAATAGTTTCTGTAAAACTATGTTTACAAAATGCTGAAAATAACAAATTATGGGTTTCGGGAAAAAATGCCTTCTGACAAATATAAATTTGACGTAACGATACAGATGGGAAACAATGTTTAGAAGTTGTGATAGGATACCAGAGGAAAGGTATCATAGTAACGAACATAGTAAAGAGAACCTGTATATGGGTCAATTTCAACAAGACGCATTTTTTGTATCATTTCGGTGTGATTCTTTATTTTTGATTATTTTTAAGTTTTTTAAATGTGAAGAGATACTTTAGACTATATTATTAAACATATGTAAAAGGGACCCTGAAATCTGAAATAGTTTTCGAGATATTCGAGATCGAATATGAAACACACAACGGAATGATAAATGTACACCAGGATGATAAAATAAGTGCACCGCAATGAAATTTCATACGCCGGAATGAAAGAAAAGTGGCATATTATGAAAGTTATTTAACTTTTTATATTCGTAATATATATTATATTGGCATTACACAATAATATAAACATATATCTTAGTATGGTATTAAAAACAAAATAAAAAAATATTGTTATTTCAACAATATTTATGAAAAGTGAAGCTACATTTGATGTCATTCCGGTGCTTTCCTCATTTTGGTGGGGTTTAAAGTCATTTTACTACACCGGAAACACCGGAATGAGAATGGTGGAATGAGAAACACGACATATTTTTATTTCTTAAAAAAAAAGTAAGCCCTATATTCTAAAACTAATTCAACTCTTGTAATGGCGAGTGTACTTTACCTGATATATATAAATTTCAAACCACGCAGTTAAAAAATAAAGAAGCTATAACAAACTCCGGAATGACATTTTTTTTGTCCCCTGTCCACCGCGATGAAATATTCACGTTTATACAAGCCAACGTATTGCCACTATACACAACCGGCCTCGTCGGGCGCCGCAGCTTGACTAATTCTTTGAAGTGCGCGGGAGACGGGGGGCATACTTGATCGAATTTGGGAAATAAATCGGTTCGAAACATTGTCGGCGGTAATGAGAAGTTTTCTCGGGACAAACGTATATGCACTTATTCAAGGGTATACAAAGGAGATATATAACGGGTAATGTGCTTTTTCCGTTACCTATTTATATGGTAATAAAATAATGGTAACAGATTTTCTTTGTCATGCATAGTATTTGACTTACCCGGCATTTTACAAACAAAACCGGCTTGGGGACAACCCACCTTGATGAGAAATTTGGTCTAAATATATTTTTTTAAATTATTATATATATTCATATTTAAATTTTAGCTGTTGCCCGAGGTAGACAGTGGCGGGCTGTTTCCGAAAAAAAATGGCACTTTATTATTCAACCTTTCTGCACCTGCGTTTTCAGTCTTGCCATCTAAAAATACTGCTTGGGAAATTGACCCATATATTTGAACAAAAATTTAAGTTTTGTTTCATATCATTTAAATTACTCCATTGTGCCCAGAGAAGTTGTGCTGTACCCAAGAGAAAATATTTTTCTTCATGCGCGAATGACCCAGCACATGAGTACGCGCCCTAAAGCCTCACGTGAGTACTAGGATAAGGTAAAAGCTTTTTACCCTTTCTTCAAAGATATCAGGAGTATCACATGCGCGTTTTATGTCCACGTAAACCTTTTTAGTATTTTTTTCTTTTTCGCAAATGACTTTGTTGCGTTTATATTTTCTTTTAAGGCGGTCATACACTGGTGTACTTATCAGTTTCTGACTGACATAACGTTCAGCGTAGTTTTGCATGTAGTAGGTAGGTAACTTATTAACAAAGGTAATAATGTAAGTATGCTTTTAACACAAACACGCGTTGGATGTATTTGTGCGGTTACATTTTTTGAAATGGCTCTAATATGACACTTTTTACGTTTTCAATCTCCGTATTTCCACCATTTATAAATAATTCGGATACTGAACCTACAAACAAATCTCAGTAGTTATTAAATATGCACATTTGACCACACTTCACAACCGATAGAAATGCCTATAGACGAGAACAGCTGTATATAAAAAAATCGAACAAACGAAATTATTTTTAATAGCTTTTATTTAACTTGCATTGTATGTTTTGGCAGTTGTCACACTGCCGTCGCGTCTCGTTGCGAGACGCGGAGCTACGGACTCGCATGCGGAGACAACGCACCAACGTCCGAGTTTTCTCAGCATCTCCGTCCAGGGGGGGTAATCGACCAATTTTAGAGATATAAAATAAATAAATAAATAAATAAATATTAAGGGACAATCATACACAAATCGACCTAGTCCCAAACTAAGCAAAGCTTGTCCTATGGGTACTAGACGACGATATACATAATATATAAATACATATATAAATAACATCCATGACCCGAGAACAAATATTTTGCACAAATATTTGCCCCGGCCGGGATTCGAACCCGAGACCGCCGACTCAGTAGGCAGGTGTCTACCAACCGAGCCAAACGCGTCGCCATAATGGAGATCTCTCCTTTTCATCGCCATCCGTCACTTTTGACGTGTGCCTACTTGACAAGTGGCGATATCCCTAGAACATCGCAACTTCGTCAATTCGGAAGCGCAAAATTTTCGCTTCCTTTGTATGTGACGGCATAAATAACAGGCGCATACTTTAAATTGACCGCGTAGTACGTGAAATTAGTCCGTAACGTTTCGTTCAAAACATAAATTTATATACATGAATAACATTTTTGACAATCATTATCGCCTTCGTATTTCCAAAATTGAGATGAGATATGTCACTTTTAAAGCTCATCGCATTTAAGTGACAGTTCAATGGCGATATAACTGTTATCTAATGGAGATTTGACGTTAGGCGATATCTCAAACGGCATTCTCGAATTGGGCCCCAGCGTTACTTCCGTCTCGCGTTCATTTCACATTCGAACGTTAAGGTGAAAACAGTTCCTATTTGTCGATAAAATGGAAACGGAACTTATTCAGAACGCTGCGGTGATACTTTCAGCTTGGTTTTTGTACAATCGAGTCATAAATTCTGGGTACATTCCTATTTACAAACCAAGGGGGGTATTCGACCAATTTTAGAGATATAATGGAGATCTCGCCTTTTCATCGCCATCCGTCTCTTTTGACGTGTGCCTACTTGACAAGTGGCGATATCCCTAGAACATCGCAACTTCGTCAATTCGGACGCGCAAAATTTTCGCTTTCTTTGTATGTGACGGCATAAATAACAGGCGTATACTTTAAATCGACCGCGTAGTACGTGAAATTAGTCCGTTACGTTTCGTTCAAAACAGAAATTTATATACATGAATAACATTTTTGACAATCATTATCGCCTTCGTATTTCCAAAATTGAGATGAGATATGTTACTTTTAAGCTCATCGCATTTAAATGACAGTTCAATGGCGATATAACTGTTATCTAATGGAGATTTGACGTTAGGCGATATCTCAAACGGCATTCTCGAATTGGGCCCCAGACCGATAAATGGGTCTTTTGCTAGAGATTACGAAGATTTAAGGCAACGCGAAGAAACATTTTTTAATTGCACCCGCATGTCAACCGCGTCATTTGATTATTTGCTAAGCAAAATTGGAGTGATTATTACTGGCGCGGACACAAATCTACGTTCTATTACAGCCGAAGAAAAGCTTCAGTTTACACTCAAGAACTTAAGTAATAATCTACTATGTACTTCAATCTTCAATTATACTTTTATAAGAATTCCCTATATTTTGATTATGATTAATACCGATACTTACTGTAAAACTAAATAAATTTGGATTTAAATAAAAACAATATTTCGAATAAGTAACTCAGCCTTTATTTTTTTTAATAACTATTCACTAATTGAGCATAAATCACAGATCTTATATTTACTCCAAATACTTAATAAAAATATTTGTTTACAAATTAGTATAATCTTGTTTTATACTTTCTTAAATACGTCCTTCTTGCACTAAAATCCGTATGGCACTGCGGTCTGCGGAGCTCGGTGTGACATACCCTGCGGCACGCACCGCGTCTCCGTCCGAGCGCGCGAGTCGTTGTGCGTCTCGCTACTCCGCGCGTCGAGGCGGAGCCAGTGTGTCGTACCATGCGTTTTTTCTATACAAAATCAAGATTCTACATACAACGTTAAAAAACGCATCAACGGACCTGCGAGATGCGGAGCATTGTGACAACCGCCTTAAACGATGTTTGTTCGGGTGAAATCTTGCCACTAAATTTTGAAGCAGATATCGTCAACCGATTGAGCTGAAATTTTGCATACTTACTTAACTTTGATGACAATACAACAATATGGTGCCATGGGGCTGATCTGATGATGGAGCCGGAAGGTGGCCATAGGAACTCTATAATAGAAAAAGGGAACAATTTAAACGCACACCAAAATGGCTTTTATACCATAAAACTAAATTCCAAATAAAATGAATTGCCTCCATTTAAATTAAACCCACTCTTTACAGTGCTCCCCAAATTAAATCATTTTGTATTCCAAAATCGATATACATTACACCAGAAGAATTTTATGTTTAGTCAGTTTTTGCTCACCAAATATTGTTTTCATAAAACATCAAAATTATTACCAAAAATATATTTTTGCTTCCTAAAATGGATTTTTTGCTCACCAAATATTGTTTTCATAAATTAGTGTTTCAGCAAGGTAACCATCTAATCCTGATCACCTTTCAGAGCAGATCCGACTCGGCCGGGTTAGGTTAGGTTAGTTTCTTTTTTTATATCCCTAAAATTCGCTCCATAATGTGCGGTACCTAGTCATTATTAGCTATGCTATATCAATTTGAAATTTTCTCCATACAAATTGTTTTTTTTTTTTCGATATTTTCCGAATTTGACCGAATTTTCGGACATGATTTCAGATTTATATTTTTGAGCCCCGAGAGCCCCCCGATACCGAGTTTTAGCCGCCTAGCACCAATTTGAAATTTTGAATCGTTTTTTTTTAATATTTTCCGAATTTGACCGAATTTTCGGACAAGATTTCAGATTCATATTTTTGAGCCCCGTGTGCCCCCCGATACCGAGTTTTAGCCGCCTAGCACCAATTTGAAATTTTGGTGAAAAAAGCCATTTTGGTGAGCATTTAGTTTTTTGCCTCAGCAAAAATTACTAAAATGGAAGTAATAATATAAAATATTGGTGACATCCATTTGACAATAATATAGATTATTTGGTCTGAAATTAACTTTAACGGTGTTCTTATACCTATTTTTATAGCATGTAAGAAAAATAATTATTTGCTTTATTTATAGAATAGTTTGGGATACACTATTTGGTAAGCATTCATCCGTTTTGGCAAGCATTAAGAATTTATTGGTAGTAATTTATCAACATACATATTTGGTAGGCGTTTAAACACAAGCCATAGAAAAAGCAATCCTACCGAGCTTGGGCTCTTTAGAATCGTCTCAGTGAGCATTTGATGGATATCTAAAGAAAAGGCTATAAAAGCTTGCCACTAAAATGAAATTTTTGACAGAAACTTATTACCAAGTTGAATCAGAGACACTTCATTCGCTCGGTCAGGAAACCACACAAAACGTAAACACCATCTTATGTTATAACGACACACATGGTACACACACATGATACATGTACATCGCAAAATCTAGAAAAACATTCCTAAATATAAGATTTGTATTCGGTGTTACAATCATCAATATCAATTTAAGAAATACCTTTCACGGGTTTCAGAAACGCATTACTTTATTCGTATCCGTCTGTCGCGTAAGTGGAATTCCATCCAGACACTTTAGCGTGCAGACAAACAGGGGTTATTCCACTATGAGCAAAACAAATGTTCAAGATACTTCTTATTGAATTATATCGTAATGTACCTAGTACCACCCTTCTACAGTAGTATATCATATTACATATGAAAGAAAATGATTTAAACGGATTATATCGCTTATATTCATTATTCAAGCCTTCCTGATGTAACTATTCAAATTCTGAATTTGAATAGTTTGACACTGACGTGTGTCAAAATTTCGACGAGTTGATATTGACAAGTGCCAACGATCAACAATATTTATTTAAGTTTCGAATGCAAAGATCCCTTCAGCCACTATTCGGGGGCCAAGAACCCTTCCCGTCATCGACACAACAGTTTGTCACTGAACATGGAATAGAGGAGAGCGAGGGGTTTTGAGACAGAGGTGAATTGAAACAACGTTAATTGCTCGGAAAATACCGAGAATTTGATGTTGTTTCAAACCCCCTGTGTCTTTACTCAAGCGACTGTTAAAGTTGCTAAAGCGTTAAAGCAAGGTTTCCATTCTGTTGTATTTTTTTTTATTTGAATCCCCAGAATTCCGTTATTTATGAACATTTGGAAAATTGCGACAGTTCGAAAGAGTTCCCCAGATTGGCCCATTACAATTTTGGATAGTTAATGCTAAATATATACATACTCGTACATAAGTTATTACGACATAAAAGCTAACTAATTAAAAATACTCCCTTCTATACAAAGAGACAACAAATGTGCGCAATTTTAGAAAACAATGCGAACGGTGAGAATACCCAACTTTTGTTTGAAAGAAAAACATGTCCACAGGCCAAATTCGAAGAGGTATTGCGATATCTACAATTTAGCTATCGATTTACCATGTTATAGTAAGTAAACACTTTATTGTACACAAAAACTGTTAAAGATACATCAATTACCCATAACATATGCAAAAAGGCGAACTTATCCCTATAAGGGATCCCTTAAAGTTAACCAAACAATGTGAGCAATTGAGTGAGTACGAGAAGAAGATAGACAAACTAACACCGTGTACCAGAAGCATAAAAAATAATAAATCTATATATTTTTCATATTTTTTTACCAAACACTGACTATACACCGGTAGACGCAGCGTTAATAGGCGTTCGACATGTAGGACTGATGACCTAGTGAAGGTAACTGGAGTCCACATGATGCAGATGGCTTAGGTTCAGTACAAGTGACATTCATTGGAGTAGGCTCATACCCAGCAAAGGAGGTTGGTCGTTTGGCTGATCATAGTGATGATGATAATAATGATGATGGTCATAATGATGTTACTGATCAAGAAAATGGCGCAACTATTACTTTGAATTTTTAGATAGGCAGATGGGCATTACGTCGACGAGTATATATTTATCATAATATCATAAGGTATAATGATCATTTGATATAATACCTTTAAAGGTTCAAAATAGTGCGTGGGGGCCCTCCGCGCGGAAGAAGTGAAACTTCGTAATGTGGAAATGAAAATAGGAAGGAGTAGAAATTGTAATTTCAAAATAGAAACCTAACAATCAATTGATATTCACAAGAGACGTACCTTGACATAACCTTAAATCCGTCACATTGTCCGTGGGATTGTTGCGTTGAACGTGTAACTCAACAGTGCTTTCCTACCCCCTACACGGTAGCGTTAAACGTTAAACGTTTAGCGCAACCTTGCTGGAAGTCGCATTAGAAGTTTCGCTTCAAAAGTAAAACTGTAATAGAGCCATGGTTAGGTACGACGACGAGGGAAGCGAGGAGGAGTGTTAGGGTATCTTGCGAAAATAAACGTTATATCAAATGTCTTTTATACTAATTGAAATTATACCCAATGAAATTATGCTTATTGTTGTTATATCAAATGAAACATTATATCAAATATTGTTATATCTGGTAAAATTCTAACCCTAATCGAGAGGCCTTTGCCCAGCAGTGGGACACTCTAACGGGCTAACTAAAAAAAATCTTCGAACACAGAACAACTCATTCCTACATTAAACATACATGACTTTTTTAAAGTTGCTAAACAAATGTTGTTCACTTTGAAGAGTAGAATCTACGTTTAATTTATTGTTCCTATTACAGGCACCCGGTATAGTGGCGAACTCTCGGATACAATGTAAATTGTAACGTCGACTTGGGCCCTGCAACTTTTATCCACGGCTGCTTGCAATGTTGCAAAGTTTGCCTTCGGGATATTGTAAAGTTCAATTATGTAAGTAACACGTCCTAGCCGCAGTAACAATAATTCCGAACTATCCAACCTGATAATATTGTATTAAAGCTACCGTAAGGCCATTAGTGATGTTATCTGTATCTTTGCTGTTTATCTTACTTGTGCTGGGATTTTCTGCAATTGTTTGGTGAAAATAAGAGCCTATGAACACGACTTTCAGGAACTATCATTGATAATTTTGTTGCGAAATGTTGTTTATTTTAGTTTTGATTGGTAGCATTGTTTTTGTTGTGTTATGTATGATGTTTACTGATGATAGTTCAATTATTATTTATTTATACATGGAGAACCAACAGCTTCAATTATATTAATAGTGACATAAGTAGTAAATAAATTGCCAATTAATAAGTTTTTAATTCCCAACTAAAAAAGAAAGTGGTTAATAAAATATTTAACGTGTATGATCATAACTTGGCTGAAAGTATTTTATATCGATTTAAAATTACATTATTTTCACATAATTTTACTTGATGTCAAAGTCATGTGATTCCAAGTGATTAAGTCTGAATTTGTTATAATAATGAAAGTATTCTAAGTTGTGAAGGAATAAAATCGCTTTCGTTAAATACATTTTTTATAGTTGCAATGGTTACTGAACTTTTTACTTTAATGTACTTTTTAAAAGCTTTTATTTTCTTGCAATGTATGTATGTATGTATCTAAGTATGTTTGATCGGGTGAAATCTTGCAACTCAATTTTGAAGCAGATATCGTCAACGGATTGAGCTGAAATTTTGCATACTTACTTAACTTTGATGACACTACAATAATATGGTACCATGGGGCTCATCTGATGATGGAGCCGGAAGGTGGCCATAGGAACTCTATAATAGAAAAAGCAATCCTACCAAGCTTGGGCTTTAGAATCGTCTCAGTGAGCATTTGATGGATTTCCAAAGAAAAGTACAGTCGGCTATAAAAGCTTGCCACTAAAATGTCATTTTTGACAGAAACTTATTGATACATTATTATACATTTCAACATATGCATTTTATTATTTTTCAAAGGATTTTTTATGGCGATTTATTTGCCCAATGCTACGCCCAACATTACATTCAAAGCGCTCCAAACAATCAATAATCAAGTGCATCAAATACACAGTTGACGCAATAATGTTTGATGATATACACGCGTCCAAACGCCATAAACAGTAACTGACAACAAGGATGCTATAGTCGTAAAATCATCAAATCAATTGAGATCGTTCTTGTGTCCTGATTACAAGCAAAACGTATCATAACATGTAAGACTTGGGTAAATAAATAGTGCCACGATAAAATTACAATGATCACCCTTCATCTAGACGACTGTGACTGTCGAAAGTTTGCATAGAACTATCTTGGCAACCCTAACATAACCGTTAAAATTATATGACTACTATAACAACTAATACTAAAACATTCAAAAGTATATTTTTTATTACATTGTGCGGAATCCACTGTGCGCGAATCCGACTCTTTTTTTTTACTGCGTTGGGAAAAATTACACCTATTACACCTATTTGTTACCCTAAAGTAGAATGTGGCGATGATGGGACCTTTCAGAAAATTAATAATTCCACACATTGGTAGGTAGGTCTCTCCGCCAAATTTCTAACTACATGTACATACATTAAAATACCTAGTCAGAAAATATACTACAACGCTTAAGACGTGTCTCCCAAAGAGATATACAGCCTCACTCGCTTATTAAGTAAGCACTTGTATATTTCTTTATTCTTTTACCTTCGTCAAATTACGTGTAAGTACATGACAGGTCCGATTAGCATTCAGGACGTCTTTTTAGACGAAAAACCTTGGCTTTTATTACAACGTAAAAAGTGTACAAAGCAGAAACATGCAAATAGAGCTTTTACCAACAGTGATAAAAGAAAAAGTTTTTTTTATAGTAGATATTGTGGCAGCATTACGCGACCCGTCATTTATGAGAGTTACTTTACACAAAAACGGACTTTTTGAACTCACCCCCTAATAAACACCCGAATGAAACTAGTAGTTTTTTTGTTGACTCTGCTTGTTTATGAAAAATAAGGTGTTTCTAAAATGTTATTTCAAAGCATTCTTGCAACAACCACAATGCTATTTTTCTTATTATGAGCAATGAACGAGTTTAAATTTATTTTATCTAGATTCAGCACGAACCTAGATTTCTTATCAAGTAGAACTTAGCACTTTATAAAATATTACTAAACTATTTGACATTCTAAGGTGGTTGCAACTTGCAACAATTTGTATACCTACCACAATGAACTCCTAGATATAATAAGTATTGAACTTGAATACTCTCACAAAATAAATCGCTACAAAAAGTAGAAAGATATTTGCAAGAGCCGCATGAGAAATTTATTTTATTGGTGGTTAGTCTTAAATGCGACGCAAGACTAGCTAAGAACGCGCGCCAAATTGTCGACACAAAAGCGAATATCGGAGCAGATCACCATGGCGCGCCCTGGCGCGTCGGCTATTAGCATGAAGCTCTTACCATCAGGATAGATATTATACTTTGCTTTAAAATGTATTATTATTTACCTAAGTGGGGTGGACCATGACCCAAAAGGGGCCGCGAATTATGGGAGGTATTCGAAATGTGGCGCTGGCGAGTATAGAGAAGAAGAATTGGACGGAAAGTTACTAAGGAAGTACTTAAAACAATGAAGGAAAGAAATAATTTATTGAAAATTATAGACCATAGTAAAGGGAAACCGTTTGGACACATTCCACTTTATAGAAGACAAAGTTAAAGAAAATGAAAATGAAAGAGTTTGTTTCGTTTTTCTTATTACACTGATGACAATAAGGTTGGGACATCCTAGTAAGTATTATCCATCTGTAGCAGGAAGTCCCGCTCTTCCATTACACTTTAGTATAACCTATTGCAGAAATAAACATAACAGTTATTAAGTTTATAAAACAAAACAAAATTATAAAGAAATAAATGAAAATACAAGATTCGAAAGTGAAATTCGACTTAATAATACTACTTAAGACATTAATCTTCAAGAAGAAGTTTTAACATATCAATAGAAGGTAGACGTCGTATTGTATAGGGAAGTCAAGAAAGTGGCTGTGGACAAAGGGCCATGGACACAACTACATACTTCATTAGCGACAGCGACAAGAGTTTGACTTTAAATTTATGATGATATTGTAACCTACTTTATCCAGCAAGAGTTTTATCAATTATTGTATTAAGCGGTTTACACTCACGTGAAATTATCAGGAACGGCGCGACATGTTTCGAACTCGTATGGAGCCCTTCATCAGGGTCGAAACATGTCGGGCCGTTCCTGACAATTTCACGTGAGTGTAAACCGCTTAATACAATAATTGAATATGTCTCACGAAAGTTTTAATAAAATTATAGTTTTATCAATATTATGTTCGTTTCGTTTTAATTCTGTAATGCTAACCTTCAATCCAACACAATGTTGACTTGGAGCTACCCTCCATGGCGCTAACTTATCTGCTTTTATAGTTGTCGTGCCGGCGGCAAATAATAATAAAACTCACCCGGCATAAACGGACATTATACGTTTTTGTGGACAGTTTTCAAGGATATAAATTATTTTTATCTCTATTTATGGAAATGTTTTTCAGTAATGCCTTTTAGATACAATGAAGTGTATTAGGTTATCCGATTACTGTGAATAACGAAAATGGTAACGTTTTGTACCGAAAATGGTCTGAAAAAAAATTGCATTAATATTAGGGCTGTTTTGAAAATTGCATGCTGCGACACAGACAAAACTTATAAAAAATGGTCTAGTTAAATCGGCATAAGGCATATGTATCAAGCTCAAATTCAACTACTTAGACCGGGTAGTAACGCAAAATGCCACTTTATATAAGTCGAATCGCAAACATCGCGTCTTAATGGCAATTAAAGTTAGAATACACCGGAAATTCGTTTATATTTTGGTGATATTTCAAAGTAAATTCGAATTAGCGCTAGTTACGTTGCTAGTTTCTGAACTTACCTTGTACGTATTTGATTTTCAAATAGTGAAATTAATGCAGTTTTCAAGTCAATAAGGACATTTATTGAAAAAAGAGTTAAATAAAAACGTACTGCGAAAAGCTCCAAAATATACTTAATAGTTCGTTCGTTTGACTCACGCTTGGCCAGAAATTTATTATTTTTCTGAATAATTTACTAGTAAAGAAAATCTCCCGTGGTTCCTCCCCTGTATCATAAAAAGTTACAATCACTAGCAGCGTTGACTCCATTTACTTCAACTAATTAGGTCGAATCTCTTCCAACAAAAGCGAGGCTCAATGAATTTTTAAACGCACGAAGCGATGGGGACAGAGCCTCTAAACACAGTGGCGGACTTTTAATTAAATGTAATGTGAACAGACACGAAACGTAAGTTATGAGGCGGCTGATAGCTGCAAGGCTGGACACGTTAGAACTGCTAAGTTTCAGTGTGCCAGTGTACCTACTAAAACTGTATCGAATTACAATACAATACAACAATTATTTATTGCACGCGAAGAAAAAAATATATAATAGAAACCGTAAGTTAACAATGGCCGGGTAGTTAGGTACGTAAAATGTTACTTTATGCAGCTCGAATCGCAAATATCGCGTTTTATTGGCAGTAAGTCTTTAAAGCTTTTAAAGGCGATACATGAGATATATCTGGGACATCGTTTATTTAGCGATATCTCAAAGTACACTCGAACTAACGCCTTGTGCAAGCGTAAACACAGCTCTGGTAATAACCAGAGCGTAGTCTTATTTGAGTTTTAATACATCTTTAAAATGGTATACATTTGGTAATACACAAACACCGGGAAAGAAGGGCTTGCTGGGTGAGTAGGTATAGACGGATAGTGATACGAAGCCGACAAGCCGTTTCCACGGCTAAGGCATGTATAGTGCTTTTCTCAAACATATGCAAATAAAAAATAAAAAACCTTAAAAAAATCCAGTTGTTTAACCTGTTCATGAATACACGCGCCAAAAATTTCTAAAACAATCAGCATTTTTGAACGACCTTAATAATGTATTAAACAACTTTCAGCCTAAATATAGGTACCTATATATGGACGTGAGCTAACACATCGCGTGCGTTAGATAAGGCGTAGAACTGTCACCGCGTCGCTGAGCTCATTACTTTATTGTTCATCCGTGAGGAAAAATTGTTTATACTTTTATTTTATTTCGTAGTCAATACGAGCTTTCAAGGGACTAGATCGATTTGTGTAAGATTCTCTAATAAGTATCGTACAACCTCACACAAATGACAGTAAGCTCTAGAAGGCTTGTGTTATGGACACTAGAGGATGATCAACATACTTATATAGATAAATACATACTTCAATACAAAAAACATCCATGACCCAGGCACAAATGTTCTAGCTCATCACACAAATATTTGCCCTTGCCGGGATTCGAACCCAGGACCGTTGGCTCAGTAGGCAGCTGCTTAACCACTGCGCCAACCGCGTTGTCAAACCATTAGGCAAAATAAATCTAATAAGATAGGTATTTAATTCTAACTAATTGCCAAACAAAAATACGATTCTTAGCTTTAGGTACATTATTTATTTGCTTCGAAATGTCATTTTGTTAAATATTTGTCGCGTACAAAAACAAATCAAGTCTCATTAACAAAAATGCAAACGTTATTTTTCAAGGTGTAAATTATTCATAGAAGGGTGATTTAATTACTAAAGATAACGCTTTCCAACCCTTATCAATCTATTGCGTGGCGTATTAGTGTCACAAAGTATTATTAACACTTTCGCTTTGTTTAATAAAAGCTTTTTTCAAATGTTTCGCATTCGAATAAAACCAAATCAATTAAGATAAAAAGTTCAGTTGAGTCACCGTATTTGAAATATATTTTTAGGGTTCCTTGCCCACAGGGTGCTAACAGGACCCTGTTAAGCCTCCGCTGTCTGTCTGTCCGTCTGTCACAGGGCTGTATCTTTCGCAACAGAACCAAGGTTGTAGATATATGTAGCTCAAACAGTCGTCAAACGTAAGTGGCAGTGGGCGGGGCACATTGCTCGTAGAACCGATGGCCCAAGGCAGAAAGCTTGAGTGTCCGCGAACCGGCAGACGCAGCGTGGGGACAGAAGACAACGTGGACCGACGAGGATCGCGGGCAGAAACTGGATGAGGGCGGCGCAAGACCTATCATTGTGGAGAACTTTGGGAAAGGCCTTTGTCCAGCAAAGAGACGTCTATCGGCTGATACGACGATGATTTATTTCTCTAATTGAAAAACCAATGTTATTCATGGATGCAATTTTTTTGCTAGCATTACCCATCTAATAAACCTAAACAAGGACCAACTTTCCACGATTATTCCGTTTTCAATAAAAAGTTTCAGCGCTTGCTGTCGAAGCAGAGCATTTAAATTAGGCCCGATAACTTGAAAACTGAATGAAAAGGGTTTAACAGGAGTACTCCAATTAGTTTGCTGTTATTTTTCCATTCCGTTCGCGCTTACGTAACCGGGTCACTTAAAGTTCGAAATACGTAAGCGATATCGATGTAGGTGCACGATTGATACTGCTTCTTCTATGTAACCGACTTTAAAATAGGAGGTTCTATGTTTGGCGGAAAGTATTTTATTAGAGGCATTTAAAGAATCTGCTCTTGGGAAAAGGCTCTCTGTAGGCTGGATACCACAAACTGGCTAGCGCAGTGTAGGGCGGCCATCTTGCTTAACTGAAAACGGCCAGTTTCAGTTTCATTTAGTAACCATAATAATATGTTCATGACATTATTAGACGGTGACCTATCAATTGTTCTATCGAAGCCGCTTAAACATCGAATTCTTCAACTAGTAGGTCCATTTTCATGAACAGTGACGCCATCTTGCAACCATGCAACTTAGTTGCATGCAACTAACATCTGAAGGGCTATTCCGTAGATCAAAATTCGTAGTTTGTACCGTGCCATCCTTCTCTATCTCCTGTAAAGCCATTTTTGAACGAGCGTAATAGCACGATACTTATGTAGTTTGAATTTTGAGCATCGGCGTAACCTCATATTTTGTATAATAATTACTAGCTACGCCACGCAGTGTTACCCGCTCATCCCACGAGAACACTAAATTTTTCGGGATAAAAAAGTAGCCTATATGTTAATCCAGGGTGTCAGCTACTTTCGTACCAAAATTTATCAAAATTGGTCCAGTCGTTTGAGCGTGAAGGCGTAACCAACATACACATGAACACCCTCACACACTTTCGCCTTTATAATATCAGTGTGATTATGTTAGTACACGATTTGCTTAAATAAAATAAAAATAAAAATTACCTACAACTATTACAGAGTGAAGCAGCTAGTCACAGGCAGCAAACAGAACTTTTTCTCTACTTGGCTCTGCCAATAACTACTTCTACCCAGTATTTGGTTATGCGACAGCTATATTTCTTGCCATGACACATAATAGGTCAATTGCGATCCAACAATAGCTTCAAGAACGTTCATTCCAGTCCTTTGGCAACGCGCAAACAAAATGATAGATTAGCCTCTACAGTTATACAAATTTGCTTTGTTGATGGCCATCCTTTAGTTTGCTGCCCGCTTTCGAGTGATTAATCTTATAAGCAATTAATTCGAGTGTTTTCCTGTAATTTACATCGAGGCCCTCACACCCATTTCCGTTCATTTTGAGATGAAAGCCACAGAAAGCCTGCTAAGTACATTTTTATCGTCGAAAATATCTTAAATCAATTTCTACAAATATAACGAATACCTTGAAAATGTTTCTAGAAATGAAATGTATTTTCTACAACATTAATGTTCAGCAAAATGTAGGTATTTATTAGAAATATTTGCTATTATTTTTGAGCTTTCAAGATAAACGTAAATATTTTATTCACACACCAAAATTATAACGCATGTAACTAACTCAAAAAATCTATTTCTCAAGATAGGGAAAGGATCCATGTATGTACTCTGAGTAGATTCAAAAACTATGACGCATTTCGGTTTTGTAAATTATTTATTCCATACTACCCCATCGAAGGAAGCCTTTGTCCAGCGGTCTTTCGGCTGATAATGGTGATGAAGGCTTCCCCCATCTTCAAAAACTTTTAGATTTATAATATGGGAAGGTTGATAGATGTTTTCAAACAGTGTTCTTATCCATTCATGCCAACGTCGAATAATTCAAAAAGACTGCCAAATCCTTTAAATAATACCTCTAAAAATGATATGATAATAATACACTGTGATTTGCGTTCCATCAACCTGTAGATGGCACCATCATCGTATGACACTTTGTTTTTTTTTTTGAAAACGCTTATAAACAAGATTAAGTAAAAATAGACGGTTCAGGCTTAGGTAGTCTTTTTAAATGATAAGTCTATGCCACTATAAACATATTATTGTAAGTCATATTTCTCGAAGTTCAAGGATCATAAAGCGATAAATTCAGCGTTAGTTTCCGAGAAACATTTACGAATAAAAAGCGGGTGAAATGAATTCAATGGTAAAAACTACGAATGCCTTTATCAGAAAGTCGACGTTTGAGTGAAATCGCGTGCTCGACGGTCGCCGGCTCGAATTTATAAGATTTAGTCGGGAAATAAATTAGGTACGACGGAAAAGTTTTCGGTAAATAGGAGGGGACGACATGACGGAACAAATCACGAACACTGGATAGGGCAGCGCTTGTAGAGTTCTTTTGTATAATACCTACTAGACTGCCCGCAATTGCGTCCGAGTCTTTTTCTTTACTGTAATCGGAAAAAAGCATGAACATTTATTTTCCTATCAAAAAACAGTTTTCTATGGAGAAAGGTCATTATTCCAGAAAAAAAAACATAACAATGCGATACAAGATCTGTCAGAAATCAGAAATTCAGAAATCAGAAATTATTTATTTGCATAGACACAGTATAGGGATATTAGGTGTACAGTAGGTTCATTATGTCACATGTATCTAGCTTGCATGCAAGCGTGCAAATATTGTAGTCAATTAAAATTAAAGATAAAAAAATCTTTGTCCACTCGTCAGGTATATCCAAAAACGGTTAATAGGATACTTTATACTCGATTACGGTAAAAAAAGTTTTATGCGGGTGAAGTTGCGGGCACCTTCTACCTAGTCCTTGAATAAAAAATTCGTTAAAATCCGACCAGATTTGGCACGATGAGGCAACATCAATATTCCAACCGATAGATGGCATAGTTAACATTGACGACGCGGTTGGCAATCCCGGCCAGGGCAAAACGCCTTATTTATCTTTGATAATTATAAAAATGGTTTAAACTCACCAACCCACTCAGTGGACCGCGAGTCGCGTAGTAGCACGGACAGCTGCCCCTTATAATTTTGTGTTAATGTTATTACTATTGTACCAATGAATGTAATAGCTATGTATTCAATGACGATGCAAAAGTGGTTCCAGTGAATCCCAATTGATTAAATGATTCTTATCTTATCTTATCGTATCTTGATGAAGAGCTCCATAATATGAGTTCGAAATATTTCGGGCCGTTTCTGGCAACTTTTACGTGAGTTTAAACCGTTTTTATAATTGTGAAGCATCAAATTGTTTTGATTTTTCTCGCAATCATGATCTCTTACGACAAAAATGGTTTCTTCAGCGTATTGATCACCCCATCGGACGTGGTCCCAATGACGTATCCTGTAATGTTAACTCTGTTTCAACGTTGTCTCAGGGCCGGCTCAACTTTGTTTGTGCGTCTTAATCGCCGGCAGCGAGCTGATTACGGCCCGAACATTTCTTTAGCCGACACTTAATGAGTTGCCTTTTGAAGTTACCCTTACGGATTAGAATATTCAGCAAAAATATACAGAGTTATTGTTTATGTTCCGTTTTTTGTTTTCTTTTTCATTGTTTTAGCGATCGAATTTGGTGAAGGGGTCTCAAAATCATTTGAGGGTCAAATAATGAAATTGTGAACTTTTTTCTGTAAGTAGGCCACAAGGGATACTTTTGTAGGTGAAAAACTTGGAAGGATGGAAGTTAAGTCAAAAATCAAATATAGAACGGTGGTGTAAAAAAAATTGTATAGGAGTTACGTCAAAATTCAAATATAGAACGTCAATTTCTGTATACGGACACGTTACTACTGCATACACCTAGTTCTTTAGGTTTCCTTATTTTCTCCTATTATCCTACCTTATACCTAGTTTCTGAAGAAATCACATTATTATTAAAAGTGTACCTATAAAATAATAATATTATAAATTTATGAAACATGTTATGTCCCATTTATTTTAATGTGGGTACACCACGATTTTTTTTTTACTTAAGCCTTTAAAACAAAGATCAAATCTCCAAAGCGGCAATCCAGAGGTAACGGGTTCGATTACCGGTCTCTTCCACCAGGTAGGTCCTTTTTCAATTTTTTCTTTAAGCTTTGATCTTTGTATGGTTTAAATCCATACTAAATAATATTATAAATGCGAAAGTGGGTCTGTCTGTCTGTCTGTTACCTCTTCACGCTTAAACCGCTGAATCGATTTTGATGAAATTTGGCATGGAGATAGTTTAAGATCCGAGGAAGGACATAAGATAGTTTTCATCCTGGATATTATCCCTAAAAAGATTGAAAAGTGAGTAAGTAATTCATGATGATATTGATGACCCTGTTGGAAATGTAATTATTAGACCAAAAGCAAAATTGCTCTTACATTTGCTTAGGCGCTTTTAATAATCCCTTTTATTAATTAAGGTGATTAGGTAGATATGGATATGGATATCTATCGTGTTGTACGAGGTTGCTTCCATACTTCCAAGTTCCACGCGGACGTAGTCGCGGGCAAAAGCTAGTAATATTATATTTTTACTATGTGTATATAGGTAGGTATTCTGGTGTCTTCTTCAGCACCTCAATATTGATAGACTTTCTACTTTGATGGTAATGATAAGGAAACATCTTTTGCAACGAGGTAAAATAACACACAAGACGATGAAGGTAAATACTGAAAGTAAAGGGAGTTTTTAAGAAATGTATTATAATATAAATATCAAACAATACATAGAGAACTATTCTGCGGGCCTATCATGGTTGCTTTTATTACGCGATAAATAAGTGACATAGCATCCATTCACCTTTTAGCAAGATGCGAGAGTAAGCGACAAATGTTTAGTCACTTATTTATCATGTGTTCCCAACCACAATAGCCCCCCGGAGAAAATTAGTAACCCAACCAGATATCCAATTTTAAAATCCACTAGGATTTGAGCACCTAATACCACGGGAATTGTAGCGCAAACTCACTCAAAAACTTGCAAAGTATTCAAACATTAAAGAATATTTTGTACACGCTGTTCAGTGTTCAGTTGATCACCGCTAGAACATCACATTCAGACGGTAACAAACCAAAAGTCCGTGTTAAATTTACCATACCGAATCTCCATTTTACCAACACTAACTGCTAAGTGCATGTTTGACTATTCATTCTACATTAGGGTCACCAGATACGAGTCAAATTGAAGTTTTTTAAAAATCTTCCTTGAATGTTGTTTCATCTATTATCCCAGGAATGGTTACAGCCGGCTATGACTTGTCAGCAGGCAGGACTAGTGACCTTTTTCGATGGGGCATTACGATATCCAAAATTTAGCAATATCTTGGCTTGATCACGGACATAATGATTATACACACATCTATTTAGGCTGTACAAAGCTGGGGCCCAATTCGAGAATGCCGTTTGAGATATCGCCAAACGTCAAATCTCCATTAGATAACAGTTATATCGCCATTGAACTGTCATTTACATGCGATGAGCTTAAAAGTGACATATCGCATCTCAATTTTGGAAATACGAAGGCGATAATGATTGTCAAAAATGTTATTCATGTATATAAATTTCTGTTTTGAACGAAACGTAACGGACTAATTTCACGTACTACGCGGTCAATTTAAAGTATGCGCCTGTTATTTATGCCGTCACATACAAAGAAAGCGAAAATTTTGCGCGTCCGAATTGACGAAGTTGCGATGTTCTAGGGATATCGCCACTTGTCAAGTAGGCACACGTCAAAAGTGACGGATGGCGATGAAAAGAAGAGATCTCCATTATATCTCTAAAATTGGTCGAATACCCCCCCTGTATTAGTATCATAAGGAAACACTACCATCGTCATCAGCCTTCAGCATCTTGCGTGCATAAGCTTCCTTAACGTCTTCCATAGCCTTCAATTCGATCTTAAATCTCTTATACATTTTCTCCCGGGTGCATAACGGTTGCTTTTACAACTTATGATAAAATATTGGCCAAAATAATGATCAATTGCTATAACAAAATAAAATTGGGCAAGTGCGAGTCCGACTCGCGCCTGAAGGGTTCCGTACCTATATATTATATATTATATATATATATATATATATATTATATATATATATATATATATATATTATATATATATATATATATAATCTATAATAAGTTTGTTGTATGGGAGCCCCCTTAAATTTTTTTTTTATTTTTTTTTAGTATTTGTTGTTATAGCGGTCATGGGAAATACATCATCTGTGAAAATTACAACTGTCTAGCTATCGCCGTTCTTGAGATATAGCCTGGTGACAGACGAACGGACAGACGGACGGACGGACGGACGGACAGACGGACAGCGAAGTCTCAGTAATAGGGTCCCGTTTTTACCCTTTGGGTACGGAACTCTAAAAATGATATAATAACATTTGGTACTTATAATTTAATATGATATGATATAGTGATCATTTGAAATAACAAATTTAAAGGCTCAATACACACTCAATCTGCTCAAACAAAAAGTATAACTGTAATAGAGACATGGTTAGGTACGACGTCGAGAGAAGCGAGTATAAAATATCAAATGTTGTTATATGGAATGAAATTATAAGAAACGTTGTTATATCCATAATTACACACCCTTGTCTTCCAACTGATAATTGAACTAATAAATTGGTCCATTAAAATCAGGGGGGGGGGTATTCGACCAATTTTAGAGATATAATGGAGATCTCTCCTTTTCATCGCCATCCGTCACTTTTGACGTGTGCCTACTTGACAAGTGGCGATATCCCTAGAACATCGCAACTTCGTCAATTCGGACGCGCAAAATTTTCGCTTTCTTTGTATGTGACGGCATAAATAACAGGCGCATACTTTAAATTGACCGCGTAGTACGTGAAATTAGTCCGTTACGTTTCGTTCAAAACAGAAATTTATATACATGAATAATATTTTTGACAATCATTATCGCCTTCGTATTTCCAAAATTGAGATGAGATTTGTCACTTTTAAGCTCATCGCATTTAAATGACAGTTCAATGGCGATATAACTGTTATCTAATGGAGATTTGACGTTTGGCGATATCTCAAACGGCATTCTCGAATTGGGCCCCAGTTTCTTTTCAGCTCCATCGCTCTTCTATTTCGTAATAAATTCTCTCCTATCCGGACTGACATGTCATAACAAGTCTACAACTTTGGTAACCCTAACCGAAATGCGGTTTCCCGCTATCTTTTTGGCAGAGCCGTCTAATCCGGGTCGAATGCACGACTCGCTCTTTTGAATTGCATACACTGCCTATTAATTACTTGTGGTGCTTATGTTCAGCCTCGAACTAGGCTACTGTGGGATTTTAGGCCTAGCGACTGACAAATGGGACTCTGTGGACGGATGAATAGGAATTTACACAGACAGACAACATATTTACAAGCTTTTAATTCGCTTTCATAATTGCAGAGCGATTTTCGTCCAATTCGAGTCATTTAAATACATACCGGGGTGTTTTGAGGGTTTTTTCTTGCGTTATAATTGTTGTATCGATAAGATCAATGTGTAGAATTGTAAACCCTTCATAGCTTTGCGGTTAGGGTATTTTTTTTTTACAAAACGCTCTTCAGTAGAAAAATGCTAGGAATTGAAACATAATTGCAAAAATATTGGGGGGGGACAATCGGTCTTATTGCTTATTTATTGCAATAAATAAAAGTGGTCTGGCTGTACTTATATTAGTGACAGTAAAAACCACTACTTACTTCGAAAATTGTGTAGTACTAATCACACAATATTATAAAGGTGAAAGTTTGTGAGTGTGTTCATGTGTGTGTTTGTTACTTTTTCACGCACAGGCTGGACCAATTTTGGTATGAAGGTAGCTGACACCCTGGATTAACGCAAAGGCTACGTTTTATCCCGAAAAAATGTAGTGTTCCGTGGGATGAGCGGGTAACGCACCTTGTATAACATAATGCAAAAACAACGGCAGGAAACAACCGGACTTATTGCTTGTTTATTTATTTATTGCAACAAATAAATTTAATGTGGTCTGGTTGTACTCATATTAGTAACAGTAAGAAATAATTTATACTACCCAGGTGTCCGTTTTATCTATTAATAAATAAATTTTCACTACTTCAAAAACTGTGTAGTTAATAGTAATATAAAAAACTGACTGTCCACAAAAGAACACCGTAGCTTGTTAGAAATGTATGGTTCCCGCACGGATCCAATTAATCACAAATATTCGTTACATGATACTTTATTCAACACGTGTGTAAGTACGCTGAAAACAATAGCAAGCTCTGAAGGGGTCATTCAAATTTAAATTTCGCTCTCTGGCGCAAATCCCCCGGGCCACGCGAGGGGGAAACGCTAATAAAGTAAATTAAACATTAATAATATATTGTCTAAATATAGGTTTTTGGGGATACGCGTATGTAAATCGTGGACCCTCGTGAAATCCAATATGGCGGCTTTAATTGAATTATGAATGCGCAGTGACATGTGACGCGGCCAGTTTTAATCCTTAGTTAGCTGTCAATTAGGAGTGTTCGTTAGTGCACTTGTTTTTTTTTATAATTTTATTACTTCAATTAGTAATTTTTCGTCAACTTCAATTAATTACAATGGTATATATAACGTATGTCACTGATATCTATCCGAAATCTCGCCGTATTTCGACGTTGGAAATATTGTAACCGTTACCTTAAAAATACTTATTTGGATAATAGAATATTTGTGTTCAACCGCCTTAATGAAGATAATACTGCATGTTAATAAATACATTTAGGTAGATTTGTCTACGTGATCGAATCAGAAATGACGAGCTTCGTAGACGAACTACCGTCACCGACATAGCAAACAGGGTTAGTTAGCAAACTGAAGTGGCAATGGGCAGGGCACATAGCTCGAAGAACCGATGGCCGTTGGGGCTGAAAGGTTCTCGAGTGGAGACCACGTACCGGCAAGCGCAGTGTAGGACGGCCACCCGCAAGGTAGTCGAACGACCTGGTCAGGGTTGCGGGGACTCGCTGGATGTGGGTCGCTTCTATCCGGCCCATGTGGAAGTCAATTGAGGAGGCTGTGTCCAGCAGTGGACGTCCTATGGCTGATGATGAGGTAGATTTGTAACAAAAAACTTATGTTACTTCATCAACATATCTAATAAATAATACATTTTAATTACTTACACTTCGAAAATTTTACTATTTGTAACTCCGCTCAGTTTACCTCTTCAATATCACTACATAGTATAAAACAAAGTCGCTTTCTGCTGTCTGTCTGTCCCTAAAAATGCTTAGATCTTTAAAACTACGCACCGAATTTTATGCGTTTTTTTTAATAGATAGACTGATTCAAAAGGAAGGTTTATAAACATGCATCATATAGTAGAGAAATACTGATTATTTTAGAGGTTCCATGCGAAGCCAGGGCGGGTCGCTAGTTGAGAATAATCTATTAGTTAGGTATTTAAAAAATAATAAAGCAAACCACTCATTGTTCTCAAGGGAAATTAATATTTTTACGCAACAGCCGAGTTTAAAAGTTATCCCTCTTTTTAATTTTATTACCTCCTTTAGTTGCTTCTCGTTTTAATAACGAAGCACTGTTAGCTCTTTTTTACATCCGAGAAAATTAAATTTCTGTACTTATAAAACTCGCACTTAATAAACCTTAGAAAAAATAAAAAAAATACCAACACCTTATAAGATGATAGACCAGATAAGGGTCATAAGGGCTGGTACCGTCAGCAGTAAAACTAATCAAGCATAGGGAGCCGTTTGACTTCTAGAAACTTATTTCGTCATATGTTTCATCACATCACACTAATATTATAAGGGCGTTTTTTAGGGTTCCGTACCCAAAGGGTAAAAACGGGACCCTATTACTGAGACTTCGCTGTCCGTACGTCCGTCCGTCCGTCCGTCCGTCCGTCTGTCATCAGGCTGTATCTCAAGAACAGTGATAGCAAGACAGTTGAAATGTTCACAGATGATGTATTTCTATTGCCGCTATAACCACAAATACTAGTAATAAAATAAAATAAATATTTAAGGGGCTCCCATACAACAAACTTGTTATAGGTTGTGGTACGGAACCCTTCATGCGCGAGTCGGACTCGCACTTGCCCAATTTTTATTACTTTTTCACGCTCAAACGGCTAAACCAATTTTGATAAATTTTGGTATGAAGGTAAATGCCACCCTGATTAACACACAGACTACTTTTTATCCCGGAATGCAGTGTTCGCACCTAATGCACCTAAGCCTTGCAATACCGGGACTTTTGTATAGGGAATACGGTCAAGAGCGCGCACCGAGGGTTCCGGTACAACGAAATATTTGTTAACTTTTTTGATTTTTCTGTTTGTTTTATGGGCCTTTTTAAAAAAACATGTACATAGTTAAAAGCTTAATAAAAACGAAATTACGATTGCTTCTTTTGTGTTACGAAAGTTACTTATAGAAAAGATATGGGTAACTATCGTTACACAAAGGAATCAATTAAGTTTTGTTTTAATTAAAGCCCTTAACTATGAACATGTATTTTGAAAATGGCTTATAGCGCCAACAGACATACACCATCTGTCAAAATTTCAACTGTGATAGCTAGCACGGTTCATGAGATATAGCCTGATGACAGTATCGAGCAAAAAACGGCACAAAATCACGTTTGTAGTAGGGGTCCCTTACCTTTAAATATTTATAGTATTCTATTTTGCAACAGAAATGCTTCAACTATCTAGCTATCACGGTACGGAACCCTAAAAATTAGAGCACTGGAACCCGTAAGCAACTTGTGCTGCTGACTGGGCCCTCCCACTTTTTTGGTTAGTTAAACTATCGAATCGACATTTCAGTTTGCATCACTCACGTAATACACGAACGATAGGGTTACCTTTTAAAAAAAATCCTAAATTCGAGAGAAGAATTTGTTTTTTCGTTTGACACGGTTGACCACCAGGACTTGCACCTGCAGAATGCTATCTCGCCGAAAGATTCAAAAGCGAACCGTCAAGTTTTTTCGTTTAAAAAAAATAGGCGACGTTATTTTAATTGACGTGGGCCCATTAAAAAAGGTCCTTCGCCGAGTGAATTATTCGAAAGGCTACCGGAATGGGAAATATTTGGACTGCGCTCGTGTTGTGGTATGCAAATAATTCAAATTGACAGTTACAAGTCCCAGAACGGCTACTGTTTTATCTTTTTTATGGTAGACGATTGGAATCAGGAAGTTTCACACGATACCATAAAGATTGGGCTTAGTCATAGGGTAGTTTTATAAGAACGAAACCACAGCTTTAAGACAGTGGTAGGCACTATTATCTTTAATTGTGTTTGTGTCTTATCTTCCTTAATGTGTTTGATCTAAGATAAGTGAGTATTTATGTATGAGACACGGTTGCTTGTTTTTTTTTTGGCGTTGCTTATTACATACAGTCTCATATACCAATAAGAAATGGCATGTATTTAAATCGATATCTGTATATTCCCTTTTTTCGATCAAAATATTTGAAAGTTTCACCAAAAATGCTGACTTGCACACTAAATAATGCGGATTCAATATACTATTTAAAGGTATTTGCAAAACTGTTTTATATAAAAAAAAAAAACTAACCGAACCTAACCCGGCCGAGTCGGATCTTAGTGTGCAGTGCGAGGATAATTAGTGTGCAAGTCAGTATTTTTGGTGAAACTTTCAAATATATCCGATGTACGAACCATTTTTGGTGTGAATTCGGTTAAAAAGGTCATCTCGTTTTGTATGATGTTTAAGTTTTTTTTTTAGGACATGTTCATTTAATCAATTGTTTTTTTTGCACAGCATTAGTTTTTCTGGTATGCATTCAGTTCATTAGTGGAGTTACTTAGTGTACTGATGTGATTATACAGATGTGTATTTAAATATATCCCATAAGAAATTACCCTAGACCTATGTGTCTAATATTATGTGAAAAGTAGCTAAGTAGTATGTTTAAAAATAAATCGCTAATGGGTTGCCAACAAAAACAGCAAAGAAACTTCGTGCGATGGAAGGGAACACTGTCTGCAGCTGCCGTCTTGAATTGCGGCGTAAGACAGGGAGGCAGCATGTCGCCGGCGCTGTTCAATGTTTACATGGATGGACTGTCAGAGGCCCTGACCCGGACCGAAGTGGGCTGCTCCATTAATGGCACCATGACAAACCACTTGTCGTATGCCGACGACATGGTGTTGCTCGCACCATCCATAGAGGCTATGCGGGAACTACTGGCCGAATGCGAGAAGTACGCCCATCAGCACAACATGGCATACAACCCTGACAAGTCGGAGTATATGCTCATGGAAGCTGCCAACAAACCGTCCGCAATACCTCCACTGCGGCTGAACGGAAAGCAGTTGCGTCGAGTAGAGGAAGTAAAATACTTAGGCCACATTCTACTGTCCAGTATGAAGGACGATAAGGACATTGGGAGGCAAAGACGAGCCATAGCGGTGCGAGCCAATATGCTAGCCAGGAGCCAAATGCAGTGAGGGTGCCAAGAGGCAACTCTTCCTCTCTTATTGCACTAGCGTCTACACAGTAGAACTGTGGTCTAGGTACACCTGCGCTGCGCTGAGCGACATGCGAGTGCAGTACAACAACGCGTGGCGCGCAATGTTCCGGCTGCCGCGCTGGTGCAGCGCCAGCGCCATGTTCGGCGAGGGGCGCGCGCCGGGCTGGGCCGCGCTGCTACGCACGAGAAGTGCGAACGCCAGAAAGGCCATCTATGCCTCCTCCAACACCCTACTCGCGGTGGCGAGAGAGTGGGATGCCAGTCCGCTCCACGAGCGCTGGAGAGGCTACCATAAGCCTGTGGTCACGGGGCCGGGGTAACCCGTGGCTAATTATGTGTAGGTAATATGTCAATGTGTATTTGTAAATTGTATTTTGTGTTTTTGTGTTTTAATTTTAATTTCTATAATTGTAATTATTATTATTATGGAATCTCGAATTCTGGAATAAAATTATTTCATTTCATTTCATTTTTAATTTCATTTCAAAAACCTGGCCTAGCTGTGATTTTTTTTATTTAGTACGAGTTATTTTAATCTTCTTGTTTAGTTACGTAAAGGCAAAATATTAAATCAATATTATGTATCATTCTGAATTATAGATAAGTTTACTTACATTACACTGAAAAATAAAAATAGCTCAACTACTTGAGAAATATTTAAATAAAACAATTTAAACGGATTATATCGCGTATTTACAGATACCGTTGTCAAAGGTTGAGGTTGACAGTCAACCTTTGACAACGGTATCTGTAAAGGTACTGAAACGTCAGGGAGGCTCAAATAATTAATATACGCGATATAATCCGTTTAAATTGTTTTATTTCAATGTGTGACAGTCGCGGAAACCGAAGAAAATATTACTTGAGAAATAGGCAAATAATGCCTAGTAGTAACCAAAATTATGCTAATTATGCTAATCTTATTTTGGTTACTAGTACTTAGCCTTCAGTTCGTCAGTCCTCCGATTTATGTAACTGTCAGTTAACATTTGGGCTACTGTTAACAAATCTTTTTTTTTTTTTCACCGTACGATTAACAAGGAAATAATTTGTAACTATATTGATGGAAATAATATTGGATCCCTCAAACTTGCCCATTGCAACAAACTTCCCCCGAATCGAAAACACATATCTCATAAAACCTATACAATAATTCGGTTTTATTGAGCGGAATTAATATCCATACATATTACTTAGTTGTAGTTCGTTGCAACAAATAAAAGGAAATTGTCGTTTTTATTATTATTCGGATATGGAAGAGCATACGGCCAAGTGGGTAATCCCGCGGAGGTATTAAGAAAGTTATAGGAATCTTAAGCGTCGACAAACTAACTTGGCCTCCGAGACTCAATTCGGCGTATGATGCCTACCTCTCTCCAAGATTTAGCCACTATATTTCTGCTACAACGATGTTCTATTGGGTCTTTACCGTGACATTTGTCAATGATACTGACAAGTTGTCATTTAAAGTAATATTACACATTGCTCGCTCTCTCTCTCTTCCTACTTCCTAGCTTTTGTCCCACATGGTGGTGGGGTCAGCTATCCTTATTTTTGCTTCTCCACTTCGCCCTGGCCTCGGTCATCTTCGGAGACTTGACACTCACTCATATCCTTTTGCACTACATCTTTCCTTGTTGTTGTAGGTCTGCCTCTGGCTGGAATATAAAGCACATTGCTAGTTTAGGAAGATCGTGGTGATTTGAAACGTTAAATTTAGCTCTTTATTTCAATTCAACGTTTGAAACTTACATAACTGTATTCAGAATTTCGTTACTATAACTAAACGATAACGCGATTGAAGGCGAGTTTTATCGCAAAAGTACAAATGACAGAGGCGATCAATATACCTTTTTTACCATTATCTTTAAAAAAATGAGAACTTGTTAATGCCACTCAATGCAGCTCGCGGAAAATTTAATATGATCTCTACTTTCGACGAAATGTCAATATAAAATCGGGATATGGCTATATTGGAGATATCTCAATGCTCCGTAGAATTACTGCCCTGATATTACGTCCGCGAGAACTTTTACGGCAATGATAACTTTCACGTGTTTGCTTAGCTCGGAAATTATTCCGAAACACACTATCTCGTTTAAGGAGATCGGTTCACTTTAGCATGATCCGTGCTAACTTTTGCTACTCGAACAGTTTTCACGGCGCTCAAAGGCGATTTTTTCCAATAAAACTTGCAAGTCTTGAAAGTTTGACAGCTCTAGGGCACAAAATAAAACCTCACAGAAGGGTCTAGGTTATTTCTTTAGCCGGCCGAGAAATTAACCGAACTGAATTTTCACTTAAAAGTAACTGACATCATTCGTTATTCCTAATTTTCGGAATTTTAAATTTATTAATTAAAATTAATAAGGAAATATTCAAGACTATGATTAGTGCCTAATTCGGAAATTATTCCAAAGAACACTATCTCGTTTAAGAAGATCGGTTAATCTGCGCTAAATTTTGCTACACGAACAATTGCAGGGTTTTGACGGTAGTTGAAATTGTAGTAGAGTTTTGACAGCGCTTGAAGGTATTTTATGTGAAGGAAACGTGTAAGTCTCATAACAAGTTCTATATTTATCCTTTATACATTATTAGCCTTTACTGAAAAAAATTACCTGTGTATTTCTATGTCTAGGATGTATACAAAACGTAGGATTATTATCACAAAACGCGTAGCGTAGTGAACCGCTCAAATGTAGGGTTCCGTACCCAAGGGATAAAAACGGGACCCTATCACTAAGACTCCATTTAAGGAGAGGTTGACTTCAGCGTTATCCGCGCTAACTTTTGCTACGCGAACAGTTTTCACGAGACGCTTGAAGGCGATTTTTTTGTGATGTAAACTTGCGAGTCTGATGTTCAGCCCTTGGGGCTGTGCTGTAGTCTATATCCGCGTCTGTCTGTGTCTCTTTTTTTGTCTATATAAGAAAAAAATGCTACAATGAACGAATCACGCCTCCATTTACTATACCTATCCATGTATTTTGTTTTCTTATTTAATAAAAATTAACAAACAAATAAACTTAGTTGCGAGTTAAGCTTATAAAAGCATTGAAAAGAAAGATTGAACCCTATTCTTTGTTTGACCTAGATCCGTCGATCTACTCTTAGTCTTTATAACATCAGTTGTGACAAGTTGAAACATTGAAGTCTTAGAACTGGTGTAAGAAAACTTTACAGCGCAGTAAAAAGCTTCGTCGCGTAAAAGATAAAGTGTCGTGAAATGAGGCGGCAAACCATCTTTTGCTGGGAACTGGAAAAATGAAGGAGAAATTAAGTTTGCGGTAAGTCTAGACACGGGGCATTACGGTTTTTGAGCTGTTTTAGGGGTGATTTTATAGTTCAGACATGCGTTTTGTTTTATTTTATGCCGTTTTGGTTTAAAGCGTATTTTGAATGGTTTACACGGATTTGGGATATTTTGTATTGGAACAAAGTGACCCAAGTACTAATACCTATTTATTTTGTCATAGGGGGCAAACGATCAAACGGGTCGTCTGACGGAAAGCGATTACCGTCGCCCATAGACACCTGCAACACCAGAGGAGTCACAAGTGCGCTGCTGGACTTTCAGGTATTTTTTTACAAACCACCTCCATTTGACTCGCACTGTCAAAAAGTTATCAGAGCCAAGATTCTGACTATGCAGATAAGAAATGTAGTATTACCACAAAAAATAGGTTTCTATTGAATTTGACGGCGGTCCCGGGTTCGAATCCCGGCCAGGGCAAATATTTGAGTGATGAACTCGAATATTTATGCTTGGGTCATGGTTGTTCTATGTATTTAAGTATATATTTATCTATTGTATATCGTCGTCTAGTACCTATAACGGCTTGTGTTAACGGTTTATGTTCTTGAGCTTAATTTGGGAATAGATCGATTTGTGTGAGGTTGTCTGATATTTATTATTATTAATTTATTTATAATATGAAATATAACTAACATAATACTAAATAGGCGCATTGTAAGACGCCGAGTTGCGGAAAACCAGCCCGCGATAACTTATAACCTATAACATATACTGATCAGAAAGTAAACCAACTTTATAATAGTATTACTTGGTATTACAAACAGAATAAAGAAAAGTAATGAAACAAATTTTCTTCCATAGGTAAGCAAGCTACACCACGCATTGGACTCATTGTCTGTCGCAACCGAACCAGAAACTCCGGGGGAAACTTTTAATAGTTTTTCTTTATTCAATCAACATATTTTCACTCTTGGAACTCTTGGACACTTCGCCGTTTGCCAACAATTTGTTTTGGGACTTTTTACTTTTTCTTTCGGAGACACAACTCACGACACGCTAACAAATTTGTTCCCAAAGGGGCTTTAAAAAAGTTGGTCGTTTGATCTACATAGTCTAGACGGGGCAAATTGTTATTGACTTCGATTTCAAGTGCATCATCACATTTAGGATATTTATGGTTGTCGTTTACCAAGATTCGTGAATTTAGCTATCTACAGCCCGTCTAGGTCTAGCACAACTATGCTTGTCACTCTCTCACAGTACTGCACGGAAAGATATAGATAAATTTCTCGTCGCGCGTATCACAGTTGTGCAAAAGGTACTGGATATATAGGTTTACTATATGTTTACGCTGAGTACGATACTGGGTTGGCTTAGAACAAGGATATGCACTGCTTTAATTCGAGCCACCAGTATGTGCATATGAGGCACACGTCACAAATTCAAACCTGCAGCGAAACTGTTGGGGTTTGACGACGGAGCAGCCATTCCGAGTTCCCAGCACTAACTAAACTGTAACTGCATTGCAGAGATGTGTTTTATTACTTTTTGCTACACATTATTATTTTAATTACTATTTCTTTGTTATAAGTTAAGTTTTTCTTGCAATAAATTTATTATTTTATATATGTATACATATATACAAAATTGCCGATGTTCACTGAAGTATTCGTTATTTGGTGATTAAATTAAAATCTGTCTTTCTGCCGAGTTGGTTTATACAACTCAAATATGGATTTAGTATACTCGTAATAGCCATCTTAATTTTTAATGCAGTCGCAAGATGGAGTTATGGTCATATTATTTTTGTAAAGTATTTGAATATTTTTTTTATTATCTATTGTGCTAAACTACTTAAGCCTCAAAGCAATAAAAGTGCTGAATTTTTCTTATTATTTTTTGCAATAGGCTCTGTTATAATTATAAAACAGAACATTACTACTCCATACATTTGTCAATAACACTATATCCTAAAGGACATAAAGCGAAGATAAACGTATATTTTAAGACATCCTAATCTCCAAAACAGATTTACACGTGTCAGCTCAACGCAAAAATCGATAAAAAAACGTTATTTATTTTGTAATACCGGCCAAATGTTACGCCAATTTTCAACGCTCGTTACATGCTCCACCAGAATGTTTTACGCAGTTATAACGCGGTTAATAAGCGTGAGGGTGTTAAGGATGTGACGAAATAAGATAGGCAATAAATAGGGCAAAGTTATTTCTATCTAAAATCTCGTCTGCACCGGGCTTTGAAAAACTAGAATATACTAATAGTACATTACTGTAGACACCGAGACAGAAAGGGCTTGCCAGGTGATTAGGTTAGTGATACGAAGCCGTCAAGACCTTTTCACGGCTATAGCATGTATAGTGCTTTTCTCAAACATGCAATGTAATAAAAAAACACACCACTGAAAGAAAAATAGCTGTTCAGCCTGCGTCACATACGCCATGTTTAAAAAATTACTTCCTGGCCTTCAATTTTGTATGAAATTCCTTTACAGTTCTCTCGAGTTGCTCCGCCCGAAACGTGATAATTCGAAGCATGTTATAACGCACATTATAACGACTGCATGCATTGCATGTTTGAGAAAAAAAAAGAATAAATTTTTTCAATCCAAGTTTTCTTATCGCCTTATCAGTCAGAATCAAACTTTTCACTCACCTGTCACGTGCTCATCGGTGCTTGGCTCCTGTCTAAACTAAGAGGCTTACTCCAAAGTTCGAAATTCAATTTCCGTATTAGGTAAACGTCCCTGTGCTCGACACGCTAATGCCTAGTAGTTGACACCATGCTTTCACCTCTAGCTAATGACATAACATTCAAGATGGCAACTAGTGGGACAGTGTCAAGCACAGGGACGTTTACCTTAATATCGCCCCTCCTTCAAATGTTGTTTCATCGGACACTGAGAAAGATAGAATACGAATTTTGAATTTCGATCTTCGGAGTAGCCTGTCCCGAAATCCCTAATTACTTGTCAAGATTAGCCCCGCCCTCGACGACTGGCTATCTGACCCACTTCGTACTTTGTAAGTACGATAGCGTTTGTAATTAGTGTGTAACGTTATAGTGCTGTGTGTTTAATGAATTACTTATATCTACTAACGCATTTCCAAGATTAAGTAAGGGCTGAATTCATTCGATCCAATGACAGATGATAACTGCTCATTTTTCCATACAGATCGAGGTTTCGTTCTAAACTTAACCAATCGTAACAAAATTTTGACAACTTCTGTGCTTATTATTATAAAATTTGTGTACTAGATGTTTGGCCATTTACAGTACATAATTCCTATAATATTATTATATATTTCGTGGTTATCCACGAAATTCGAAACGGTCGACGCAGAAACTGTCCCATGCAGTTTCCGAAATTTCGATACAGAATGTTTTCGACCAGAATTGAGTTATATAATACTTTTGCAATATCTACCTACAGCGGCAATAAAACATGTCTAACTTTAACTCCCATCCTTCCTTTTTGCCAGCGATTCGATTGCTCGTCTCGCAATGCCATTAAACGCCAACATTTGCTCGCGAGCATTTGGAGAATCTCAAAATTACTCATCAACCATTGCAGTCACGAGTCGCGGCCAATCCGGCGCTGATTTTTACTTCTCTCCAACCCAATTCCGCGTTTCACCCTGTAATTTGTTCATATTTGCACTAGTTGACCTGTGTGATTATCAATTTAGGGCTTTTAGACGTAATAGCGATTCAGCTAGTTTTTTAGCCACACCGGAAAAGGTAATTTGTAGTAGATCATCATAAATGTAAGAGTTAAACTCTTGTCGATGTAGCTCATGTAGTATATAACTGTATCCTGTAGTAGATTAGTATCTTAAAACAAAACGGATTTCCAATGTCTTGATGTTTTAGGCATTCGTTTATTTATTGAAGAGCAAAATGAGATGAGCTTTTTTTTTCAAAATAGTGACGATAATAATTATAAAAACGGTTTTAACACAAAATTTGTCAGGAACGGCCCGACATGTTTCGAACTGACTATGGAGCTCTTCATCAGGGACAGCTATCCGTGCTGCGATGCAACTCATGGCCCGCTCACTTTATCAATTTTTACGTGAGTTTAAACCGTTGGCATAATTAGTAAAGACGTCTCACGATAGTTTTAATGATATCAGTGACGGTACATTGCAATTTACATAGAAAAAACAATTCAATAGTTAAAAATATCAACTCCTAAAATAATGTAACTAACCAAAGTTTAATCAAAAGATAATTTTATTAAAACTTAAAAAGAACTTCATTTAAAGAGTCAAGCTCTATAGCGTTTCTTAAGTGAACTTAACTTACAACATATTTTTCAGACGCAACATTGTCCTAATGTATTTCGGCTCAGCTGTTTTCAAACTTTCTGCATCAAGTTGTTCGGAATGCACACTTTTACCAAAACTAATCACACCTTTGCTGTCACTTTACTAAATTAATATTTGTAAATGATGGATATTCCCATCTGTTTGGCGATGTTAAGCAAATAGCGGAACATGTCACGAAACTAACAGTTTCTAGCACAAAAACTGTAAGGGAAAATGATTTATAATGTTATTTCGGATACATTTGAAGGAATGTTTATTTAGAAGCCGGGATCTCGGTGTCGGGTGTCTTGTCTAGTCGGTGAATTTGTTTCTGGACAGGCTGGTTATATTTGTGTGCTGTTAAATAAGCTTTTAAATGTTACCCACATAAGCCTAATATTGAACTACCACTTTTAAGACTATTTCAAGAGTATTGAAGTCCAAAAGTCATAGTCAACTTTCTTGGCGGAATGTATCTATTACATTGCACAAAATACAAAAGTTAAAGTACAAATTTAATGGTGGACTTAATGCCATAAGGCATTCTCTACCAGTCAATCATAAACTAGCAGTTGGTGCAGGATTATTAAAAGCCGCGGCTAAAAAAATGAAACGAGACAAAAGTCAATAAGTTACGTATAATATTATTTACAATTTCATCATCCTCCTAGCCTTTGTCCCATTTTTTGAGAATGAATTCTCAATCGGGGTCGGCTACCTAAATCCCAAGATGTGGCGTAGGCACTAGTTTTTACGAAAGCGACTGCCATCTGACCTTCCAACCCAGAGGGGAAACTAGGCCTTATTGGGCTTAGGTGGTTTCCTCACGATGTTTTCCTTCACCGAAAAGCGAGTGTAAATATCAAATGACATTCCGCACATAAGTTCCGAAAAACTCATTGGTACGGGCCGGGTTCGAACCCGCGACCTCCGGATTGAAAGTCGCATGCCCTAACCACTAGGCTACCACCGCTAATAATATAATAATATATAATATTATTTACAATTATACCTTTTATAAATAAGTATAATAAAAAAAGTAAAATATAATATTAACAATTATATCACAAATGTATAAGTACAATACGAAAGAAAAACAGAATCTAGTTTGAATTTCGTAACTAGGTATACACAGAAAAATTAAAGAGATTGGACATCTCATAGTATCATATATTGTAAGCACAATGAGTGCTAAATTAATTTCAAAATTCGAGGCGTTTTAGTAATATGGTACCCAAAATTTATTCCATGCTGAAAAAGTTAAACCTTTTTGAAGAAGGAATGAAGCCACTTTAAACTTGACAAAACTCTCAACAGACACGCACAATAAAGTCTCGACAAATTGCCAGCTAATTCTACGGGAACTTAGCCAATCCGCTCGTCAAATGTCACTAAACTTCCTTGCGAATGTCATCGGTAAACAACTAGGAGCGACGTGGAAGTCACGTCCATTCAACGAGGAGAAGGAAAGAATATTTTTCCGTAAATGCACAGGCAGGACATTATTGACATACCAGTGTTCTTTTAATCAGTGTTTTGTTGTACGTAGACTCTACGTCGTAAAGTAAACTTACTTCCAATGACCCCAGCAATGTGTGTGTTAAAGAAACAGCCGATAGACGCCCACTGCTGAACAAACGCATCCCCCAAAGTTCTTCACAACGATCGGTCTTGCGCTGTCCTCATCCAATTTCTACCCGCGATCCTAGCCAGGTCGTCAGTCCATATTGTTGGGTGCCTTCCCACGCTGTGTCTTCTGATCCGCGGTCACTACTCAAGAACCTTTCTGCCCCAACGGCCATCGGTTCTACAACCAATGTAGCCCCGCCCACTGCCACTGACGTAATATATCAACTGACTCGTCTAATAATCCGTTATATCCACTAGATTTGCATTGAAAATCAGTTTTCTATGATTCCAGGAAAAATCTTAATAGCGTGATGCAGGAGCGACATTTGTTTCATATGGGCGCGCGGCGCCGTGCCAGTCTGGCCCCATCTGTTGGTCATAAATTCCATTGACCTCTCATCACGCCGAAACAGCTGGACGGATTTTAACCAATTTTGGTACAGGGATAGCTGAACATCCAAAGATAGTTATAGGATACATTTTATCCGACTGCGGTTTAAAAAACTACGCGTACGAAGTTGGGGGGCGCTTTTAGCCTGGAATGGAGCTTTTTCTATTATATATCTTCATATAAAAATGTTCTTCGATTCCTGGACTACAAGAACAACGACGTCAGAATCCATTTAGTTTATTTGATAAAGCGGGCCGTGTTGCAGCCAGTTTAATCAGGACCGATGAAAGTAATCCGAGACCGGCCGGCGGCTGCTCGCGAGACAGCTCGAGACACGTGCGAGTTTAGTTGAAAAACTATTTGTGATTTGCTTGAGTTTGAGAGATTTTGTAGCAAGAAGAACTGCTTATAGATGCAGTTTACTGACTTGCGAGGTCTGCAGCTCACACAGCTACAAGTGAATAAAGTTTTCAATGCTTGTATTCATATTTCTATCTAAATTTTTCATTGAAGTTAATTGAGAAAGCATGTTAAAACTTACTGTTCCGGCAAAATAATAGGTATAGCAAAACATTATTCACTATCACTATATCTTTAAGTACCTTTGCTATGGTACTAAATATGGTTATAGGTACCCTACGCAATTTTAGTGAACAGACAGAAATTTCTGGTTTTTTCTGTGGTTGAACCTTAGTTATAATCGCCACTATATTTCGACTACTTAATAAATGATGTGTAATATTTTCTTTTAACGACTATTTGTCAATATGTTAACAAACAAACCAATTAACTGGTTGTCAAAATAAAAAAACGCTAAATATGTTCAAAGAGATGCATGTTTTAACAGCAAAATAAAATAGGTACATTTCCAATGTTTAAGCGCCTATACCATACTTATGCTAATTTAATTGTACTACCTCTAACATCACATCGATACAAATAACTATTTAAATAATTTCTTTAAACACCTACATATAAAATTTAAATTCTGAACGAAGAATGCGAACAAGGAAAATATGTTTATAGCCACTATTTACTATGTGTTGTTTAATAAAAGAATCAAATCATTGTGTACAAGGGTTTATGGCTTTATGTCAATTTGTGTCGCATTTTATAGCCGCATCTCAGCAGGAATCCGGCTACTGAACGACAAAAATGACGTTTAAGTATCGTAAAATATTATCAATTTTATACAAATATGGTCAAGTTATCGCTAGATGGAGGTGAATTTAAATAAATATTACATCATGTACTTTCGGTCAAAGTATTAGAGTGGCCAGGTTAAGTCGTAAGAACATTAATGATGTATTGAAGGAATTTGTTTAATAATTGACAAGTTTAAACTAGAAAACCGGGTCTCCCTCGGAATCCCTAACAACGTTTGTCCTAAAATTATTTGCCCTCATACCTTTGTCCAAACACTTTTGACCTATAACGTTCATTTGCCATAATTATATTTTGCCCTAAGCGCTCTTTTGTCTCAAAACTCAAAAGCCATAATATAAAAACTAATAAACTTATGCCCTAATCTATTTTATCCTAATATTGGAAGACCTAATGTTTTTTTGACATATAACTTATAACTCCTAAATATGAAATACGTGATTTAGGTCCCCGTTAGGTACGACAACAAGCGAAGCAAGGAGGAGTGTTAGAAAGAACTGAAGAGCGTACCGCGGTAGCGCAGTAAAATAAATGCCATTGATTTAATAAAGTTATACACCGTTGTGTCGACACCGCCAATGCTCATTAAACCAAATGGAAATTTAATCATATTCAATACAGAACTAGGTATTAATTATACCACGGAACGAGTGTAACAGAGCCGCATTCCATCCCATACCATTTCAGGCTAAAAATGCATGCCAAGAATTTACTTACAGAAACCCTAATGAGGTTCTAGACGTGCGGCTTAATTTCATGCAGCGGGATTGTTCGAATGGCTCCGTAATATTCATTTATATTCACATATTCACATTCCACAACATCATTAGAGTCATTACGAATTTCTAAACGGCCGAAATTAAAAGCCGCTACTTGACCTATGGGATCGTGACGGTATACAAGCTTAACCTTTTCACAATATGACAGAGATCTCTCATAAAAAGCAACATTTATTAACACTGTCGCATTGCAAGCAGAAATCTATGGCACTTTGAATGTAATCATCATCATCATCATATCAACCAATAGACGTCCACTGCTGGACAACGACCTCCCGCAAAGTTCTCTACAACGATCGATCGTGCGCCGCCCTCAACTAAAACAAAACCCGTGATCCTAACCAGGGCGTCGGGCCACTTTGTTGGAGCCACGCTGTGTCTTCCGGTCCGTGGTCGCCACTCAAGAACCTTTCTGCTCCAACGGCCAGCGGTTCTACGAGCAATGTGCCCCATATACTGCCACTTAAGTTTGGCGACTGTCTGAGCTATATCTACAACCTTTGTTCTCTTGCGTGCATCATTTCGCATTCATACAATACGCTGCGAACGAAGGCAAGGCTTGTACGTACACAAATTTCCTCCATTTTCCTTTATGGGGCTGAGACGTGGACCCTCAGAGCAGCGGACCGCAAGCATGCTGATGCTTTCGAGATGTAGTGCTGGAGGAAGATGCTTCGTATCCCCTGGACTGCACACAAGACCAATGCTGCCATTGTGAATAAACTAAAAGTGACTACCAGATTATCAACCATCGTCTTACAAAGAGTGCTGGAATGCTTTAAGCACATTTCCAGAAGAGAAGACGATAATCTGGAAAAACTATTGGTCACGGAAAAGATCCAGAGGAAGATACTTCAGGGCCGGAGCTCGATGCGTTGGTCAGACCAAATTCACACTGCTCTTGTTCCGTTCAAGATGGCCGAGGACAGTGGAAGGTGGCGCAACATCATCCGGAGGAAGCTACTCAATGGTGGAAGTCACGACCCTCAGCTATTAGGATTACGATGCACGTAGGGGGAAAACGCATACAGAGTACATACCTTCGCTACCTTCTAGTTTGTCATGTCATTTCGAACGCTCAAACATCGTTATCAATTTATCACTCAAGATATTGGACCTAAATACTCCTAGGGTTTAGTATTTGCATAATCATTAAATATAGGATGCATTTCCTGCTAGTCCTTATCTCGGCATCACAAAGTCTACATTTGCTCGTCCGATGGAAAGCGACGATGCCGGTCGGACGACCATTTCAGTAAATTGCCTCTCTATATGCAGAAAACGGCGAAAGCGATTTTCATTAACAGTTTAAACCATAGCTTCGATACTGGTCAGCTGAGGGGACTAACTATCCGAAATATTCGGCCCGAATTCAACGAGGCCTTTCAAATATGGCAATGTCTCTGCTTTTTATCACTGCATTACTTATAGCGAACATAAAATATGGTTCCTATTTTCTAATGGGATCAAATTCATACCGCCTACGTATACTGAGAGCAAGTGCAAAATTACTATTTTACAGGAGACCTGTTTAAAGGTTCGCTTCTGTTTCTTGTTTGTCAATAGTAATTTTACCAAATTTTAGACCAATATTTTTTATTGATTGTAATTTCTGAGAAAAGTTCAGAAACGAGTAATATCGAAGACACTGATAACTGCACATTTGTGAACTGACGTTACGCTTTAAAAACAAATTAATGCTACCACCATCGCGAATCAAGCTTCACTCATCAGGACCTCTTGCAATGTCAGTTAAAATCTACAATAAGCTACCTAATAATATAAAAGATGAAACGAAAGATTCGATCTTTATAAACAAATTAAAGCAATTGCTAACAAAAAAATCATATTACACAGTACAGGAATACTTAAACGATAATTTGTGACGTTATAAAATTAAAATGAACACCTAATTAGAACTAACACAACATAACAATACAAATAGACATGCACATATATACACGGACATAACCTTGAATGATAATGATAATTATGCTCATATCGAATGAATGCAACATATTATATTATGAATATTTGTGAATAAAATTTAACATGAACTGTACTTAGTCAATTTATATTGTAAATTGTTTTAAAGTATGCGCAACCAACATAATATCTATAAATTAAAAAATATATAATATATACTAATTTTAATAATTGTACATACATTTTCATATCGCATTTTATTAATTTGTATACCACGTCCCTAGAATAAGTTTTTTATTATTCTTACTTTTATTTATTACATTTTATTTCAAATTGTATACCTATTACCTACCCATAAATAGTATCTCATAAATTGCTGCGCCCTACTTCAGGGTACATGATGTGATCTCAAATTTGTTACTTTACCACCTGTTTTGTAAAACCATTATGTGCAATAAAGTATTGAGTATTGATATAAACCTTAGTACACTTGTTAAGGTATATGGATATATCGTTAACTGTGTCTTCGTGTGTACACTATGTGTATTAGTAAAAGGTGTCCACAGCTTCGTCGGCGTATTTTTTTTACCTTGGTTGAGTAAAAAATAACCTATAACCATCTATGAATATCCAGCTATCCCTATACCAAAATTGCTTTCAATCCGTCCAACCGTTTTGGCGTGATGTACCATTCTTTTTTTCGCGCACGCCTATAATTTATAGGTCTAATAAGATTATTTTTCTGAGTGAAGGGGTCATTCACTCAGAAAAATAATCTTAGAGCAATCTCCATAGAAAACTCATTTTTAATACAATTTTAGAATCTTATTATAAATTCGCCTGTATTACCGTATCGAACATTAGTGAACAACAATTTAATTTAATCTAACATTACATCGCATGCACTTATCATAACAATGATCGCCGCAGTTAACACGTCAATAATATTAAACGCCCACGACTAACACTCAGACGATGTAAATGCTAAATTAATATGCAACATTGCACCATTTGCATACGGATTGCTTGCTTTACTTGTACTAACTGTCACTTGGCACCCCATGGAGCAGCCCTTACCATGAGTTAACGTGACTGTACTCGCTAGCGACAGCGTAAATGATTTGTATGTAGAATAGTACTGCGCCCCTAGCGGTTACTTTATAGAACTAAAATTCTCCATACAAATCCTTTACGCGGTAGCTAGCGAGTACTGTCACTGTAAACTCATGGTACAGGGGTATTTCGCATGGGGAATTTGCTCCAAGTTTACAGACCACTGCGCCGATTAGACTGAGTGTCCGGTCGAGACGAGTCGTAATTAAAACCCTGAATATTTCAGTCGATTATTTAAGTTTCAGGAGATTGGTTGTGGAAAGGGTGAAAGCGTTTAATGCTGTGAATACGGGATATCCAAGAATTTCAAACTTTAATTAGTCTGAATCATGATATTGAAGGGAGTGTTCAGATTTTCAGTTTTTTTTTTAATAATTATGATACTTCAAGCGCTGACTAGGTTGCTTACTACGTCTATTTATTGTAAGAATATTATAGACGGGTACGTTCAGAAATGTATTTATAAAAATAGAAGCCTGCAACATCGTCCGTGTAAAAGGTTTTTCTTTAAAATTATTTTATTCTATTGGTTGAAATCGGTACAGCCGTTTCGGCGTGATGAGCAGACAAAAAACACAAACAGCTGTCGTTGTACGGGTAATTTACCAGATTCATTTTTAACCGGTTTACTGATAAATCGGTAGGTATACCGGTTTTTATTCCCTAGTACAGCGCTGCATCGTACTAGTAAGTTTTTTATCTGAATAATGTTAATGACCTCTCTTTTGAAAATTGATTTTAAATACAATTTTATAACAGTATAGATAAAAACAATTCTGATAAAAATTTGATGTAACATATAACGTTCGCTTAAAGTGACTAATATTATTCACTTTTATTTTAAACCTTATGAAAGTGTACAAAATCTAAAATACCTACCTATAATATTTCCATACATAAAGTAGGTTCGTAATATTTATTTGCATAATGTATCATTTACCAGTACGCTAAAAGCAACATAATGTTAAGAATGACAAAGTATCAACATTATTATTAAACCACTGGCATACTAAAAAAATAATAACCCCAAAATAACGACCCATAAAATAATTTCAAAACACGCGCCAACCAGACAAATTGCAATATGGCCACTCAAAAGGGATCATAACCCCTTAAAATCAAAACCGGTTCATATTTCGACACGTAAATACACATCGAGTGGTTATGTCACACCTTTCCGTACTAATTTCGCTTTTAACACAATACAACCCCATATCATGAATGAACATGAAGTATTAGGCGTATAAAACGAAAGGGGTGAGTTTAAAGAATTGCCAGTTGGATTTATCCTATAATGTATGGAGCGTGCGACGGACTAAGCTGGATATTAATCCAATTAATTTTGTAAAAAGATGCCAACTGTGGAAATATTTAGCTGGGATTGTCAACGAAGAGTACTAATCCCCGATTTGATTCTGTATTTGAGACGATGCGTGTTATGTTGATAGATTGTTATTGAAAACTAATCATTTGAGCGATATCACACAGCCATAAATGTTTGTCAAAATTTGTACTAATCGGGCAGCATTAAGTAACATTGACGAGTTGTAATTTAAAGTGGTAGCCTTTTTTTTCCTACAAACTTATTTCGTCGCAGAATTTTTATTCCCCTGAAGTTATAAATTTTTCACGATCCTTGCAAATATCATCCTATTGGTTAGGATAGTTTGGTTAGTTTTGTTTTATAACAATCTCAAATAGTTTACGGTTGAAAAATAAAAACACTTTCTGTTCTATGAAATGATCTTTCGGCGAAATGAAACATTCCACGAAAAATAAGTCTAGGAGTCAATATGGACCCCTTTACCTTTACCCCTTTATTTATATGTACAGTCGAGTTCATTTACATCTACACACTTACGAGAACAAAAATATCTGAACACGACCCTATTGTCAGGAGCATAAAATCGTGTTCAGATATTTTTGCTCTCGTAAGTGTGTAGATGTAAATGAACGCGACTGTATTTCTGACTGGCTGACAGACAGGACAGATGCTATTAAAAAAAAATTGAACAAAGTTTTGAGAAATTAATAAATTTTGTTTGTGACTAACATATTCTGCCACTCAATTATGCAAGTTATGTAGTTTACATGTTGGTTTCATTTAAGATCCAAAAACCAAAATCAGCATACATTTCATTCCCAATTTTCTCATAACGCCGACTTTGTAAGAAATGAGGATTTAAGAAGGCAACACGATTCTTTGTAAATATTTTGAGTTGGAGTCACGATCCAGCATTGCTGCATCAACAAGAATGAGAAACTTCATTTGAATTGAGCTCCTAAAGCTATAAATCAAATCGCAATACCAGGATGCGTCGAAAAAAGTGCGACCCCAACAGATGCAGAGGCGCCCTCTCAGGCACATGTCACAGCACTCAAAAAACCCAAGGGTCCGATCCGACCACCAGCATGAATGGTAAAGCAGAGAAATCCTAGTTAATCCCGCATTGTATATGATCGTTGGACTTATGTTGCGCTGTAATGCCTAGCATGTGGCGCGAGTCATACGGCACATGTGTGATTTTGGACGATTTGTAGTTAGATTGATGGAGTATTGCTAATGTTGTCATTGACTGTATAAAATATAGTCAATGGCAACGAATTTTTATGTCATAGGGGGTAAACGAGCAAACGGATCGTCTGATGGAAAGCGATAACCGTCGCCCATAGACACCTGCAAAACCAATATCGAGGCGAAGAGACGGTGATGCAATGGTACGTGCCAAATCTTGGTTTCAAAACTCGTGACCTGCATGAATTGAAAAAAAGCACTTTCAATATTTCATGTAAGAATTCGCATTTCCGAGAAAAATATTTACAGCAATCGTGTTGAATTTAAGGTGAACATTTTGGCTGAATTGAGTGGGCTTGGTACAATTTTACTAAGACCACTACATTATTATTTATTTTATTTTGAAAGTCCTTGCTATAAGGATTTTCGATCTACGGTCATTAATTTATTATTTACCACTTTTTGGTTTTTCGAAATACTTAACTTGTTTTTTATTCATTAGAATAACTTTTGTTAACGTAAACGTAAAGTATTTATCGTTTCAAATATTGTAGCATCCATCAGACAGCCATCTTGAACCCGAACTAATTACAATCAGAAATGCTCCATCATAAAAACTCCCACGAGTCACATTTGGTGGCGTTTTTTTTCTCAAACTTAAGCCAAGGGTGACGTTATACAAATAAAAAGTTACAAATTGACGTTTCCGCCGATCTTCGGCTCCCGAATAGGATGTAGGTAAACAGAACGATGTGTTCGAAGACGCAAAAAGTTCACTTTAGTTCGGGATACTGTTACAATGTGGTAATTGGTAACAATCTTATTGAAGATACACGGAATAGGACATATATATACGTCCACGAACAAAAGGGGGCAGCAATGTAAATGTCCGCTTCAAGTATTGATAAGGTGGAATGGCAGTGGGCGGGGCACATTACTCGTAGAATCGATGGTCGTTGGGACAGAAAGGTTCTTGAGCGGCGACCGCGGACAGGAAGACGCAGCGTGGTCCCCAACAAGGAGTACCGATGACCTGGTTAGGATCGCGGCCAGATATTGGATGAGGGCGGCGCAAGATCGATCGCTGTGGAGAACTTTGGGGGAGGCCTTTGTCCAGCAGTGGACGTCTATCGGCTGATATGATGATGAAGGTGAAAAATTCAAATTGGCGGCACCAGTGGGCAGAAGCAAGGAACAATAGGCATGAGGAAAAATTATTGTTTGAGGATGTCAATTGATTCTATTTTTTATTGGCATCAACTGTCTTATAGGACCAACTAGTTATACTTAGACTGCTCTGAAAGTCAGAAATTACCGTCAAAGTTCAACATTTCTACGGAACGCTAAAACGCTCCATACAAATTGCCACCTAATTTTGAATTATGTCGGGCCGTTTCTGACAATTTTTACGTGAGTTTAAACCGTATTTATGATTATTAATCACAAACCTATTGTCAATAAAAACAAATATAAGTATATTTTTATTAACTTTTTTTATTGTCCAGCATCGCTAGCTAACAATAATAACACTATGTTAACAATACTGTCTAAACAACGTGACCACGTCATATTGTTCTAGATTTTTAATAACAATTCCCCGGTTAATAACAATGTAAACATCCCTATGTAAACAAAAACAGTAGAGCAACAGGAGCGCGCAAAATTAAACCTAGAATAAAATGTTAGCAGAATTGACGTTTTTGTAGAAATAAAAAAAAACTTGTACAAAGTCTCTACACAAAAATGTATTTTCAAGGCTTTATTAAACAAGCAATCAATTGTCAGTTTTATTCTTATATGGGTATACAGGGTGATCAATCCGAATGGGTAAGTAGGGAGAAAACGAAAACTATAAGAGATATAAATCTGTTCTTCGGAACCATGGCGTCGATTTTAGATTTAACTAGCGACTCGCCACGGCTTCGCGCGGGTGCAATGCTGATAAATTATGCATGTTTTATACATGTAAACCTTTCTCTTGAATCACTCTATCTATTAAAAAAACGCATCAAAATCCGTTGTGTAGTTTTAAAGATCTAAGCATACATAGGGACAGACAGATAGGAAGTGACTTTGTTTTATACTATGTAGTGATAGTGATAGAAACAGCATTCTTTTTTTTATAAAGCTCTTATTTTTATAGGTTTGTGACTTCTCCCTACTGATCACCCGGTAAATGCTAAAATACCAGCTTTTTGATACACTGATGGCCAGACATGCCAAAATCATAAGCGTTCTGTGAGCTACGGAACCTTAAAAACCTAATTTAGAAACACAGGATTAGCAAGACAAGCCCCAACGTAAACGAAATTTTGCTTCTTCAAAAGCTTGGTTTGCACTTTTCCAAGTAAGTGGGTAATGTACGGCTGAAATATTTCTGACTTTCAAGTACTTTAAAGTTCAAAATTTTATTTTTAAACAAACATACCAGGCGCTTCCAAAAATCTTATTGAACTGGTGAATTTGTTCAATGGCGATGACCAAGCATGGCGACTTAAAATATATTCGTTTCTTACACAAAAAATGTCCTGCACGTCTAGGATAACTGTGACTCGCGACTCTTTGTCGCGCGACAAATACTACCTGTCACTTTCCTGTTAGTACCGTGCGAGCAGGACAGATGACGATGAGCAAGATATGCTAGCCCTGCTGGACGCGTTTATAAGAATGTTATCTATACAGGGTGGAAACGAGTAACCCGTCAGATCTTAACAGAATATTCCTTTCATTCCATTCCTGAGGTCATAGAAATTAAAAAGGTATTTTATGTGAAATGAGATGAATAAAAAAACTGACTTTTTATTTGTCTGTAAGTGTACTTTCTCTCTTGAGTCTCCATAGGTGGTAAAGTAATTTAAGTCCAATTGTCTTAAAGGAAAAAATGAATATTTACCTATGTTGAAGAAACAGTACTAGTAGGTATGACATTTGAAATTGATTTATGCTCATGGGTATTATTAAAACATGCTTTCATATAAACTAATCAAATTAATTTTTCAAGACGAACCTAACCAAACCTTAAAGTAAAATAAAAATTGCGTTCTATTCAAAAGCGGCGTGGCATTCTAAAGTGCAGACTAACAAAGAATGTTGCTACCGACAAGCCCTGAATAGCCACAACTATACTCTCGTCCGAAATAAAAAATATCATATGCACCTATACTTGTCTGTGGTCTATGTAACTTTAAAAAAAAACGACAATGCACAAGTACTGAATGCGCCACGCGCTAGCTCCCAATTACGTAAAAAATCAGCCAAGTGCGAGTCGGATTCGAATCTAATAATTATGCACTATGTTAGTGTTTTAATTTTATGTTTTTTTTATTAATTATTGCTTTTAAGTAAACTTTAAAATTTCGAAATATGGCTTTCATAGATTGTGCTAAAAATACCGACCAAAACACGGTTTTTGTATTGGAACTTCCTTTTTCTTTAAATTTTAAGCATAAGGTTGGGCTAAGATTAAGAGGGGTTATTCCTATTAATATTTTTTTCATATTATGACAAATATATTGATAATTTCAACCAACTTTTTGAAGTAAATAATACTTTTCCCCAAGTTCTAGGTAGTGACAGAGCTATTTCATGCTTTCATTGCGTGCAGTCGAAAATAAATTGAAAAAACTGCTGGTTTTCCGAGTGAATTTTGTCAATTTCGAGTAATTTTGGAACCAAAAATTATCAATGAAAAATTCAAACAGTACGTTTCAAATATATACCAATAAATGCCAATACCCCTATTCTAGGTAGTAACATCAATAATATGTTAAAAAACATGTTTGACCGTAGAGAAAAATGTCTAAGCAATCAGCTTTTTAAAAGGAATAATATGTTAAAAGTAACATAGTACTCGTATATTACCTAATGAGGTAAAACTAACAGTTTGTTATCGGACTGTGGCAGTTTTACTTGGTGATAGTCTTACCATAGATGTCCCACCTTAACTTAGATTTTTTATTCTTTGTTATCGATATTTACTAAGTTTTTAAGGTCTTTGTCGTAATAAGACTCAGTGCAACGTTAGGGTAAGTAAGAAAGTTTTTGAATTAAATTGGTTAATAACTGTAAGTCTTGGAGTAGCATCCTGAAAATCAGCGTCAAATTGCACCTCGTCTGATCCCAAACCCCTGCGGCCGTCTCCGACACCCTTGTCCGACATGTTGTTTTAATTCCTAGTAGTTATATTTTCAAACTACGTAGAATATAATATAGCTCCTCATAGTCTGACTAGGAATTAAAGTTACCACAGGTCCGAAAAGTCGGACAAGGCTGACCGACGATCACGCGGCAAGGGTTCGTTATTTTTTCGAAATCGATTGAAATAATTTCGATTGACAACCCCAGCTCATTGGAGTGAATTTTGCTCGCATTTAACGAACTCTGATAATAAGAGGTAAAAAAAAATGGTACGTATCTAGAGATCAAAATAATGAAGACTGACATTTGTGTCCAGTGACGACGAAGCTGCGCCATGGCTACGGAACCCTAAAAACCATAGCAAATTACTTCCACGGTGAACTGAATTCGAACCCTTCACTGTTTGCTTTAGAAATTTATGCACCCTCAGTGTACGCCAATAATAAGTGTAGGTTACATGCTCCATTTGAATGCTTCCTGTTGATTTTGAGCATAAAAGATAATCTACCGCATTGGTGTAAAATAACCGTATTTTTCTTTTGTGTTATGATTTGGAACTCACCCTTCCGTGCGGATTCTTCTCAGAGGGTTTGATGTTTTTTTAAGATATCGGCTTTTATATAAGATTTTGACTTATTAGTGTTAGTATGGGATATTGAAGTCGTGATACGGTTTGTAAAATTATAGGTAATAACATTATACCATAGAAAATAATCGTGTATTTAAAATAAAGCTAATAAAGCATTTATGTCTGTGTCTATTGTGTATCTTTATACTGCCATAGTTATATTTTAAGGATTAGTTACTGATTTTATTTTTTAATTTTTATAAATTGAAACGTCTTCCTACAGAAGCTGTCAATAACGTTTCACAGGGCTATTGATTATTTGTAATGTTTGTTGTCAAATTAATAAATAAAGAAATAAACACTACAGGAGGTCCTCATTTTTGCTGAAATCGCCTGACACCTATATTTATATTTCAACGGTTGTTTTTATAAATGTAATGCTATTGGGTTGTGGGGCATAGCGACGCCAACTCAAAATTTTCATACAATCCTGAACATAATATAGAAGTTTGCCTTTTAAATACATACTTTAACAAGTTCCTTCAAATATGAGTAAAAGCAGACTATTTTATATATCTTTAAGGCTCAAGTGGTTATTTTCTGGAATTTCGGACAAATTCCAGTTCACACTTGTGGCAACTGGAATTTGTCCATAATAGTAGTCAAAAGGGTGCTCGAGAATAACCATCACCATTACTTAAGATCCATAGCCAAAGCCATAACTGTATCATGAATAGAAACATGTTATGGGAATCTGGCATCAGGCGCCCCGCAAAGGCAACCGAGCGTACAAAAATGTTGGTGCAGAAACTGTATTTTTTAAATGTGAAAGATTTTCGACAATATTTTCGGTGTGAAATCTAAAGGCATGTGAAATAAATTTAGTACGGTTTGCCTCGTTATTAGCATTAGCCAAAGGGTAAGTATTCACTTGAAAAACAGGGAGTACCCATTGAGAGAAGATTTTTGTAGTAGGTATGTACACATACTACAAAACTGTAATTTCCAGTATATTCATTTAGTACGTATTCATTATAGAAATGATAAGGTTAATTGGAGACTTTTCAGAGTGGTTAGCATTGTGTTGTGTAGGCATAATATGAAACTTTTGAGACTGAACTATCAACACTTACACTCCGGGCTAAAAGTATGGAAACAAGCTTAAGTATATTACAATGCAAAGCTTTTATTTCTTCACGGAATAAACTAAAGAAATACGAAATAAAAACGATAATAAACAATTTCAAAAGTTAATAACGGAAATTCTGCTTATAAAAATTACCAGTTCAACATTTTGTAGAAACACGATAAAAAAGCGACTTGCCACTTTTTCCCGGAGTTACATAAGTATAATTATATATTTTTTTACAATATTATGATGTTTTAATAACAATCTACGTTTGAATGTTTTAATATTTTGGCGATGGCCTAATTGGTTACTAATTACAAGAAAAAATATTAAAAGTTTTTTTTATTTCCATCCTTTTGCCCTGGGGTGTAGTATTTATCAAAAAGTATTCGTGTATCCAAAATGGATGATGTCCTCTTCATCGGGTCCGATGACATCGACTTCTAGTAGTAGGGTTCGTAGGATTCCTACGACGATGGGCGCGGATATGAAATAATTAAATAATAATTAAATAATGAACTTTATTCTGCAAGTAGGCCACAAGGGCACTTTTACATGTTTGAGTCTACCGGCATTTCACAAGAGGAGACCACTGTTGAGAAGAAACGCCGAAAGAAACTCAACAGTAAGTCATTTTTTCAGATAGCATACTTAACTATTACAATAATAATAGCGTACTTAACTATTACAATAATATGAACTTAACTATAACGTAGTTCTCGAAGAAATCATATTAAAAGTGTATTTTAAGATGTAAATGAGGAAAAGTGTACGAATAAAATAGGTATAGTATAAATATTTATTAAAAGACTAAAACTTAGCAAAATACATATCACAGCAAGAATAAAATAGAAACTACAAGAAAGCCTGACGACTCGCGAAACCCAGTTTATTGATAAACATCCGGTCACAGCGCGCGCAGTGGAGCTCACCACGGTCATTGTAGGTAAGCATAAGATCCAAAATGACTGGACAATCAAACTGTCACAGACATTCTAAATTCGTACTGCAGCTACCGACTGTAAGCGCTCAGTACAATGCACATACGCACACAATAATGTGTTAGCCGGTTACGGCGCCCGAAACGCTCGTGCGGAATTATGGGCGTCTTAAAACGGCTCGAGAGTCTCGAGACTCGCACCGCTGTCTATCGACACTGCCGGGCTGCGCTAGGGGGGAGACGGATTTTTGTTACGGAATAAAATACTACGGAAGCTTTCTTTTGATCTTTGCAAAAGACTGAGAAAATAGATTACTTTGGATTTTATTAGTTGTTTATACAACTCCATTTACCAACAGTGTGACGCGTCCGATTGACCGAATGTACCTATGCCTTTACTAGTTAGATAGTTAAGTATCCGTAGTCCTTCAGTGAGATTTTCTTCCCGCGTAGTGGGCCAAGGCAAGTCGTAAAGCTTTTGACAAACCACAGGTGGTAATTCGAAAAGCCCCAGATCGCATATTTATAGCCCTCACCTTCGGTTTGGGTCGTCAAATGATGATCCCTGGGGACACTTCATTTGACATTACAGAAAATTCACCTTGTAATGACGTTGATATTACATCAACAATAATTATTATTGGCGACAGTACTATTATCTGCTGCTACATCATCATATTTCAACCATAAGGCTTCCTCTGCTGCTGGACTTTCGTCCACCAAGATTCTCCACAACGACCCATCATGCGCTATCCTCATCCAAATGTATTACACGTTCCAGACCAGTCTGTCGATTCACCTCGTTGTCCTCTCCACCCGTACTGTGTCTTTCGGTACGTGGTCTGATCACCATGTCATCAATCAATAATTTAACCGTCTCAGCCAACCGAGACAAGTGAAAGTGAAATGAAACAGCCGTCTCCATGCCAACCTGCCCAGAAAGGAACAGCTAAGTGCGGTGTAAGTAATTATTACACAATAACGTTCCCGGAATATTGTTATAGTGAGCGATGCTTCCTCCGGAGCCACTCCGTCGGGACACGGATATTGCGCATAACACTTATATATTGTTACTGTTCAATGTGTGATTTATTGTCAGTCTCAATCCTTATTGTCAATTGATTGACGTTAGTAACGTGAAAAACTGGTATACGCTGGTTCTACGCGACAATCCTTTCATCCTCAACACTTAGATAGTTGGCAGTCCACAACGACTGGATTGTGGAATAAATTGTAACTTGCGGTATTTCCTTCGACACAACCTTCGAATCTTCAAGAAAAGAGCATACTTCCATCTGAAAAGCCGGTAAAGTAAAACGCTTGTGACTTCTCTGGTGTTGCAGGTGTCTATGGTGTCTGGTGTTGCAGGGCGACGGCAATCGCGCACCATCAGGCGATCCGTTTGCTCGTTTGCCCCCTATGCCATAAAAAAACATCCTCTTAGCCGAAAAACTTCCACTGCAGCTGAACAAAAGGTCGCCGCCCAAGGTTCTCCACGCCATGATGAGCTACCCTCATCCAAAGGTCTGCCGCGCTCCTGACTAATACCGAGCAGCAAAAGTGAAATAAAAAAGTCGCCTCCATGCCAACCCAACAGGAGGAACAGCTAAGTGCGGTGTAAGTAATTATTACACAATAACGTTCCCGGAATATCGTCATAGCGAGCGACGCTTTCCGGAGCCACTCCGTCGGAACACGGATATTGCACGTTAGACTTATTGTTACTCGCATTCTGATTCTGAAGCTTAGAATGTAGGAATGTCGTTTAGCCAAGTGCTAGAATTAATGTAATACATTAATAAACAAGTATGTATATCGTCGTCTATTGCCCACAATACAAGCCGACTCATAAATAGCCTACTGCGGGACTAGATCGTTTATTTTATTTTTAAACTATGATAATTACAAATCAAACATAACATATTTAATATCAGTTATTCATTTAAAATTAAACTTAAATAATGCGTAAAATATTTGTCGTAGAGCCGATGGTCGATGGGGCAGACGAGTTCTAGAGTGGAGACCACGAACGACACGCCCTGTAGGACGGCCTCCCGCCAGGTGGACCGACGACCTGAAAAGAGTGGCGGGAAGCGGTTGGATGCTGAAAGCTGAGGACCGGGTATGGTGGCGCGAACTGGGGAAGGCCTGTGTCCAGCAGTGGACGCCTCCGGGCTGATGATGATGATGAATGCGTAAAATTAAGTATAACACTCATAAAGCGCGTTCAATTTTAAATTCGTCAATATCTGCCTACACTATAAACCTAAAGAGTAAAGCATGACTAAATAAATTATGACCGCCCATACACAAGTAAGTTTTTATCTAATCTTAATAGAAACACTCATTTCCGACGACATGTCTGCTGCCTACATATTCCAGGAATGACTCAGGGCTCCACTTAATGTGGCACTTCCCCGGAAGACACACTTGAAAGGTGTGGATATTCGCGGATGCAAATCTATTAAACACGCAATAAATTTTGTTCCAAGATCTGAAGTCTCCTGAGAAATGAACTGATTCCAAATACAGCATAAGTTCAAACTTGACAAATAAATACGTCTAGAAAACGACTCAATATACTTTTCAGCATGGTTCATTAACGTTAACGTTAGTGGTCGCTCACTCATAAGGGTTGTTTTTAGGGTCCCGTATCTCAAAAGGACACTCACTAATTTTATGAAGGTGAAAGTTTGTGAGTGTATTCATGTTTATGTTTATTACTTCGTCACGCAGAAACGGCTAGATTAATTTTGTCAACTTTTAGTATGAAGGTAGCTGACACTAGTAAGTTAGTTAACACATAGCCTACTTTTTATCCCGGAGAAATGTAGTGTTCCCGTGGGATGAGCGGGTTACACCGCGCGGCGAAGCTAGTATTAATTTATAGCCTAGCTGCCCGTTTCGCTCGATTTGTATGATGTTGTCTAATATTTCTTTAATTTTTTAAACCTCATTATCTATTTTTGTTCTTACCTAGTTATTAATGAAAATAAGATAACAATAACACATTTCTAAGATTTTTTTAAATTTTTTAGTCAAGAATTTACTAAGAAACTAAGTATGTTGGTCACTCTTTTCGTGAATAGTTTGACGTTCATTAGTTAGGGAACCCTCAATTTATAAGTCAGGCCGGTATTTGACCGACATGTTGGACAGCACATGCATTGATGGCCACTTGAGAACCACGTGCTAACGAGGCAGATGATCGCTTACTTTTAAGTGTCCACAAATGGTTCGTTCTAACACCAGATTATATTCCTTAAGTGTTTTAACACTGAAAATGTTTTTGTTTTAGTTTCGCAGATATGTGGGTACGCAGGTGGGCCATATGTCAAAATGTGCGTCTGCCGGAGGGCTCCAAAGAGAATTTCTAAAATTTGACATACCTAATTTAATTTTTTTTTCGCTTGGATCAAGAATTTCCCAATAACAAACTGAAAAAAAAAAGATATTTTTAAGTAGTTATTTCAAGAAATGGAAAAATTAAGTCTCGGGATTGAATTAAGTTACAGTTTCCAGTTTTCAGCCATCTTAAGAGGCAGGCGGACCAAAAATGTAGACGGTAGCGAGTTCTTACGCGTGAGGTCAAAAAACAAATTGACTGATTTTATCATGTGCTTTATTTCTAAATTAACCACATTTTCCATACCTTTGATAGTTGGGGGCGTAGTGTGAGATCTGTCGACTTCTTTTTACAAGTGTGTGTGACTACACCGCGTTTATATTATGATTAGTTCTGTGAAAAGGCATATATAAACAAGAAAAAATGCTGTCAAAAAAGCATAATTCATTTTTGCTCAACATTTTGGTCGTTTCATTTCGAAACTATGTTTATTTTCCTATTTTCCGGTACCGATCTAAACCGGATTTTTTTATATCGTTGACATGTTAGGTTAGGTTTGTTTCATAGTAACTCTGTTATTTTTTTTTCTTGAAATAAAACTAAATAAAACTTTTAATTGACATAACAACAAGCTGTTTAGTCCGTCTATTGCTTACCTCTGCCTGTTAATTTAATGTATCTCATGTTATGTTTTTCCATAATGATTGAGGTACAATAAAGAGTATAATTAGTATTTGTATTTAATAAACCGGTATCGGGCGAATGGGCCTTATTCCACTGCATAATGGGGAACTGCGTCCAAATATTTAATTAGTTGATTACTTACCTGAAAACGAACAAGCAATTAATTTATTAAACATTTTGACATATTATTCTCTATCTGTCGCATCTCTAAATACCTATATAAAAAAATGACGAAAAGACTTATTCAAGGTTTTTGACTCCTTTTTCTTTAATTTAGTTTCTTGGAAAATACTGAAAATTCATTCTTTCATTAATTCTGAATAAAATCATGCCTTCTTTTTTAATAAAGTCCAGTATAAATGAAAATCTTGTATTTCGACAGATTGCAAAGTACGCATGCATTTTTTCCATGGATACCTACACCGCAGGCACCTTTATACAAAGCAAAACCAGTGGCTTAATAGTATGAAACTTCGCAATCAGATTTCTCAGTAGAGAAAGCATAACAAAATTATGCATTCCAGACCAGGGCTCCGCAATTATGAAGTCATATTAAATGATTGGCATATCCATAAAACGTCGTAAGCGTCATTGCTTAGCTATAAAGATAAGCTCTTATTTGTATTTAGAACCATCCGTGGTCAGCTTCATAAACAGTCATAATTGTCATGGATTTACCTATAAACATAAGCCCTTATGTAGCCTAAAGTGGATATATCACTCGCTTTCCTATACTATTAATTTACGTTAAGTTTACACTTGATTGATTGATTTTGATGACTATGCTGTAGGATACAAATGAGATCCAAACTTAATGTAACCGAGTTACAACAAATCGACGTTTCGATTTCGTCTGATTTCTCCTCCTAAACTTTACCAATCTTTACGAAAGTTTAGTAACTGAATGTAAAGGAAATGTTCTGTCTCGAACCGTTTAGATTTGTGCGTTATTCATTAAAGAATTTGTGTACTAGATGTCCGTTTAAGTCGAAATTTTGGCTAAAAACAGACACCTATTACATACATTTTATAATTTTCGCAATAATTGACAACACAGAATATTTCCTTCCTGGGGGCCTATGATGGTTGCGTTTATCACGCGATAAATAAGTGACAAAACATCCGTCACGTTTTGATAAAATGCGAGTGTGAGTGACAGATGCCTTGTCACTTATTTATCATGTGATAAACGCAACCGTCATAGGTCATCCCCTGTTCAGTTCCTAAAATTTCGTAAAGATTGGTTTCGTTTTGGAGGACGAAACTGGCGAGAACGAAAACTCAATTTGTATGGAAAAATGAGGCCTCATATTTCCTTTTAACAGTACATCTTTTGTACAGACAATACTCTAAACTTGTCTATTATTTCGCCTAAGGCCTTAATATAGTGATGTGAGTTACTCTACTACTTTGGTGAGGAGCGAGTCACAGACATATATACCAGGGCCCTGTTTAATAAACATTACAAATTGTAACTTGTAATTACAAGTGACAAGTCTACAACTTTCTGTTTAATAAAAATTACAAGTTAAAAGTTTACAATGGTGGAAAATCTACAAAATTGTAGAATTGTAGCTACAATTCTGCATATTTCTGTTTAATAAACATTTTCGCTTTACAAGTGACAATTTACATATTTGTAGGAAAAAAAGGTACTGACAGGTAGCGATAGTAGTGAAAGTAGTGATGATGGTCATATGGTTGAACGACGACCACGACTTTTTCGTATAAGGGTAAACTTCACATTATTATTATTATCTCCTTTATTCATTTTATAGCTTAGATTAGGTTTTTTACAATAAATTTATATAAAAAGTAAAATACAATAAAGAAGTTACAAAATATAAATACATTATAAAAAACCTAACCTAGGGTGCCGCCGGCAGCGGGGCAGGGCCCAGGCTACCGGTGGTTAGGGCTGCAGAGAGAGGAACCTCCTGACAATGTCAAGGTACTTGCTGAGTTTGTCCTTCTCGGCCTTCACGAGGTTCTCGTCATGGGGGATGGTAATGTCGACGAGCACTGCTTGGCGCTTGGATCGATCTACCAACACGATATCAGGCTTATTGGCTACAAAAGTCCTGTCCGTGATGATAGATCGATCCCAATAGAGCGTGGCACGACCATTTTCGAGAACTGGCATCGGTGCGTACTTATAGTACGGCACCTCAGACCCCACAAGACCGTATCGGAGAGTAAGTTGCTGGTGAATGATCCTGGCTACTTGGTTATGTCTGTGCAAGTACTCGCCGTTAGCAAGATGGGAACAACCGGAGATTATATGCCTGAGTGACTCACCGGGACGGCGGCATGCCCGACAAATGTCGACCGTACCGTCCTTCAGGATATATGTCCGATAATTGTTCGTCATCATTACTTCGTCCGCAATTGCACAGATAAAACCTTCGGTTTCCCCGAAGAGATCCCCGAAGCGTAGCCAGTTCACCGACGCGAGCAGATCTACATCGGGCCCTGTAAGGGCCTTGTAGAACCGCCCGTGTAGCTCCTTACTCTTCCATACGGCCTTGCGGTCATCGGTGCTAAGCACCTTTGGTCTGCGCCAGTTCTCGTTTGCTAAGGAGAGAGAGGTGAGGCCTTTGTCAACTGCTACTACATCGCGATGAATCCCACACTCGTTGTTTAGGAAATACTCCCTAAGACTGCACACCTCGCGGTTATGAAGGTCCTTGGCGTTTAAAAAGCCACGGCCTCCACACTTACGCGGGATGTACATTCTCATAACTGACGAGCGTGGGTGCCTCATGCGGTGTGTAGTGAGCAGCTGATGGACCCTCGTATCCAGGGCGTCCAGCTCAGTCTGAGTCCACCTTAGTATGCCAAAGGAGTAAGTGAGCAGAGGCATCACCCAAGCATTGAAGGCACGCGCCTTATTGCCACCGGACAAAAGACTGTTAAGTACTTTTGTCAGACGACAAAAGAAACGCTCCTTCAACGCCTGCCTAATGTCTCCGTCCGCAATACCCAATGACTGTGACATACCAAGGTACTTGTAGGTTTCAGCTTCGGAGATAGACCTGAGGGACATTGTCTCAGAAAGTTGTAAGTTCGCGGAATTTACGACTTTCCCCCGCTGTACATGCATGACCGCACACTTGTCTACAAACTCCATTTTGATGGCGCTACTGAAGGTTTCTGTCACTTCCAGTAGTTCCACCCAATCCTGGCGTTTGGGTGCATACAGCTTAAGATCATCCATGTATAGCAGATGAGAAATGACCTCACCTCCTCTTCGAAGTCGGCAACCTAGTCCTGAATCCTTCAGCAGAGTGCTGAGCGGATTCAGGGCTAGGCAGAACCACAGAGGACTCAAACTGTCACCTTGGAAAATACCTCTCTCAATCCTTATCAAGTCCTGCGGGCCAGGAGGGCCATCCCCGCCACCTGGTTGACGAAGGACTGTGGTCCACTGCCCCATACATGCGCTTAAGAGGGATCTTAGAGCTGTATCGATTTTATACAGCTCTAAGATCCTCTCCAGCCATGAATGAGGCACCGAATCATAGGCCTTCTTATAGTCAACCCAAGCGGCCGAGAGAGACCCCCTGTTCCGCCGGACCTGTTTATTATTATTATTATTATTTTTAATTAAATAAATTAAAAGAAGCATTTCGGGTGAGTAAAACTACCATCGAATACTAGAATGTGGTGGCAGATGCACATGGAGTAACTAAAGGTACGGTACATAACTGCATAACCAATGTATCTAGACTTGTGGTCAGTACATTGTTTGGAGCAGAGATTCGCTACAATTTAATGTAAATCTACAACTACAAACCTGTAACTACTTGTTACTTGTTGTTGTAACTACTAATTTGTCAGAATTCTACAGGCGTTTTTTTACATATGTAAGCGTTTATTAAACAACATCTACAATTACATAAATTGTAGGGTTTTTACCTGTAAATTTCTTACATATTTGTAACGTTTATTAAACGACACTTGTAGCACAAGTTGACAAATTTGTAACATTTTTACAAAATTGTGGACTTGTAACGTTTATTGAACAGGGCCCAGGTGGGTCCTGTAACACGAGCAAAAAATTAAAACATACATTTTATAAACGTTTCATTTCATAGAAATTGAATTTCATCGAAACTATAAAATATTTTGGAATTTAATAACACAAACCTAACCTAAGCGAAAAAATTACGAATTTCGGGGAAAAAATTGACTCTGAAATGAAGCATAAGGTTAATTACTTATTTTTTTTATTAAAGCAGTAACGTCTGCTAACGTAAATTAAATGTTTACAAATGAAGCGAAAATTGAAAAATTTAATGATTCGGACAGGATTCGAACCTGCGTTTCCAACGGCTTTCCGGGCCAACACTGGCGTCCTCCCAATTGGACCACCGAATCAGATGTCAGAGTCATTGAATTTTTCAACCAGTTGCTTCGACATGCCTTAGGGTGGCATCGTAGCGTCATCTACCGTAAAGATTTAGACTTTATCGTCGGCACCATCGTCTCAAATTTGTTGAGAATCGATAGTAACGATGTGCTACACCCAAATTACTTATTTTTTTATTAAAGCAGTAACGTCTGCTAACGTAAATTAAATGTTTACAAATGAAGCGAAAATTGAAAAATTTAATGATTCGGACAGGATTCGAACCTGCGTTTCCAACGGCTTTCCGGGCCAACACTGGCGTCCTCCCAATTGGACCACCGAATCAGATGTCAGAGTCATTGAATTTTTCAACCAGTTGCTTCGACATGCCTTAGGGTGGCATCGTAGCGTCATCTACCGTAAAGATTTAGACTTTATCGTCGGCACCATCGTCTCAAATTTGTTGAGAATCGATAGTAACGATGTGCTACACCCAAATTACTTATTTTTTTATTAAAGCAGTAATGCAGTAAGGTTAATTGTTTTTCTGTAAACGAATAGGATATTTACGCAATAGTGAGCCACATGGGGCAATATGCATAGATTTTAAGTAGACTAGTTATTTGGGAAAATAAATTAAATACATATTTAAGGAACATAGGTAACTAACCAGTGTTTATTAAAGAAAAAAAACACACACAAAGTTAATAGTGCTTACTGCAGAGGCAGGGAAAAGTCAGTTCGTGGATGAGTATGATTTTGAAGGACGAGTCATCACTTATAATAATGCAGTAACCGGCCAAATTAAGAGAACCTTCATTTGTATGAGACGTCATAAACGAAAGGTGTGTTTTTACTTAATCGTCTTATTTAAATAATATTTATTTCCCGGCGGGGCCAATAATATATAATATATATTTATTTTATTTGTATTAACGCTTTATAATTTATTGAACTATAATTAATAATGCCATAATATATTAATTGATAAAACCTTTGAAGGGGAAGGTAATAAATATAAGGAAAATCAAAAATTCTACTAAAATCTTTTTTTTATTGTCTATACAAAAATATATTTTTTTCAGACACAAGAAAAAGGCAAAGCAAAGTAACAGAGAAAACTTAAACTAAATAGCAACGCAGAAGAAATACATATGTATAAAACCTTACAAAACTAAATTTTTTACATTAATCCTTAAAATGTTAATCCAACTTACGAAATAAATAACTTAGCAGCTTAACCGATTGGGAGCCTAACTGACATAGGTTCCTACTTCCTAGTAAGCGATCTTTAATTAAATAACTAAGAAAATTACAGTCAAACAGACGTAACAAATTAATTCTGCTCTCAAAGGGTCTGACTCTCTCTCTCTCTGGAGTCGGTCCCTCATGTCTGAGGATCGTGGTCAGCTTCAGGGTTGCATCTTGGCGCGGATGATCTGCCTCCACCGGTTTCTGTCCAGCGCGTCTCTTACAACCGAGTAGAATTTGGAGGTTGATTCTGACATTCTGTGATTATTGACTTTAAAGAAGTTAATTACCCTTAATGAACAATCCTAAAAGTTTTGCAAACTCCCGAAGCATCTTCTTGGTGTTATGATCTCTTGGTAATTTTATTGTGATTTTTTCTTTGATTCAAATTTATTTTTTATTTTTTTTTTCTGTCAAAGGAGGAATTTTGAGAACAACCGAATAATTCATAAAATATTAATTATGAATTATTCAGGTCTAGGTCTCACTAATAACTACATATTTGCGGCGTTTGCAGTGGAGACACTCGGACCTTGGAGCCCGGAAGCCCATAGACTGTACAGCCAATTAAAAAACCGGCCAAGTGCGAGTCGGACTCGCGCACCGAGGGTTCCGTACAAACACTTTCCATCCCTAAGTGGTTAAGTTAAGTTTGGACCTGGTATGTATAGCGCCCCATATAAATTAGCTGCAAAGTTAGGTATTAAAAAAAACTACTTACTAGATCCCGTTCAAAACAATTTTCGTTGGTAGTTTTTATAGTAATGTACATCATATTATATTTTTTTAGATTTTTCATTTTCTTATTTTAGAAGTTAGAGGGGGGGGACCAACTTATTTCCACTATGGAAGCGTCTGTCACGCAAACTATTCGGTTTAGAAAAAAAATATTTTAGAAACCTCGATATCATTTTTGAAGACCTATCCATAGATACAAGTATGTGTTTGATGAAAAAAAAAATTTTGAGTTTCAGTTCTAAGTATGGGGAGCCCCCAATATTTATTATTATTTTTGCATCAAAATCTTAATGCGGTTCACAGAATACATCTATCTACCAAGTTTCAACAGTATAGCTCTTATAGTTTCGGAAAAAAATGGCTGTGACATACGGACCGACAGACGGACAGACAGACAGAGAGAGACAGACATGACGAATCTATAAGGGTTCCATTTTTTGCCATTTGGCTACGGAACCCTAAAAACTGTCAGAATCGGACCACAGAGCCGGTAGCCGGCATCATGGGTGCCCTGCCGCAGGGCCGTGATTTTGGGGACATTTGATTTAGTTATATACTCTTATTAAGAATAGAAAATATTTATTTTATTTTTATTTAGAATAGGTTAAGTTGATTGATATGCCTCTTGTATCTATCTAAAGTTTGAGGTTCTTCTTGTTGGTGTGCAATAAAGAAATTGTTGTATGGTATTGTAAAGGAGAAAAGGAACTAGATATATGCTTCATTGTCCGAGCGAGCGAAGCGTCTACGTTTCAGTTTGGCCTAAAATTCTTTCTTTCTTTGGGGAAGGCCTTTGCCCTGTAGTGGACGTCTATCGGCTGATATGATTTTTAGGGTTCCGTACCCAAAGGGTAAAAACGAGACCCTATTACTGAGACTTCACTGTCCGTCCGTCCGTCTGTCACCAGGCTGTATCTCAAGAACGGTGATAGGTAGACAGTTAAAATTTTCACAGATGATGTATTTCTATTGCCGCTACAACAACAAATACTAAAAGTAAAATAAAATAAATATTTAAGGGGGGCTCCCATGCAACAAACTTGTTATAGATTATGGTACGGAACCCTTCATGCGCGAGTCGGACTCGCACTTGCCCAATTTTTTTTTGTCAGATGTCCGAATGTTTTGATGTGTCTTCTACATTTCTCAGCTGATTTTTATGAAGCTTTGTGAATCGGTTAGTCAATTATATATAGACTTTTATTGACGATTAAATTTTTCGAATTGTTTCAAGATGTGATTATTATGGGAACTGAAAACGTAAAAAAGTAAAATAATAAACGCAAGGTATGTACAAGGCAATCGCTTATTTGGTGTTATCTCAAAGTATATTGGAATAAGCGCAGAGTATTGTTAGGGACTTATTTAAGATAGTAATTATAATATCTGAGCGTCTCATAATTTTCATAAATTAGGAACGTTCATTACGATTACATGAAATTGTCTGAAATCTTAATTAAATTTGAAACAAGTTTGCTTACAAAAGTAAATCGTTCTTACATGTATTTATTGTAGCAGTCGCTTATGAGATTTGGAAACAATTCGCAAATTGAGACATTCGTCAAAGTGTTTGAAGCCTTTGAGTGTTTCTTAAGAATTTGTATTTATATGTTGAAATATTTGAAACAGTTTTATTTACGCTGTACCTACTTTTTACAAGCTTTTATTTAGTTCTACCTGTACCGTATTTGTCTGACAGTCTGAAATCACACCATGTTAGTAAAATTTGATTGTATCTTTAGTTATTATTAAATTAATAACAGACAACCTTACACAAATCGATCTAGTCCCACAGTAAGCTCCAGTAGACTTGTGTAGAGCTGGGCACTAGACGACGATAAGTATCAGTACATAGTTCTATTTTTATTTCACTTGCAATGTATGTCTGCTGGGGTGGTATCTTGCAACTCAATTTTGAAGCAGATACCTTGACCGAATGAGCTGAAATTTTTGAATAGCTACTTAATTTTGATGACATTACAATAATATGGTACCATGGGGCTGGGGGGGTATTCGACCAATTTTAGAGATATAATGGAGATCTCTCCTTTTCATCGCCATCCGTCACTTTTGACGTGTGCCTACTTGACAAGTGGCGATATCCCTAGAACATCGCAACTTCGTCAATTCGAACGCGCAAAATTTTCGCTTTCTTTGTATGTGACGGCATAAATAACAGGCGCATACTTTAAATTGACCGCGTAGACCGTGAAATTAGTCCGTTACGTTTCGTTCAAAACAGAAATTTATATACATGAATAACATTTTGGACAATCATTATCGCCTTCGTATTTCCAAAATTGATCTCATCTCAACTCACTGTGTCACTTTTAAGCTCATCGCATTTAAATGACAGTTCAATGGCGATATAACTGTTATCTAATGGAGATTTGACGTTTGGCGATATCTCCAACGGCATTCTCGAATTGGGCCCCTGGTTTGATGATGGAGACGGGAGGTGTATGTAATAGATTTAAATAATCCTACCGAATTTGGACTCTTTGGAATTGTCCCAGTGAGCAATTTATGGGTATTCAAAGAAATGTACAGTTGGCTATAAAAGCTTCTCACAAAAATGTTTTTGTTTTTTTTTAGAAAAAAAATATTTCCGTTGAGGATTTGCAATTTCCAGTAAAATAAGCGTTTTTTCCGTATGTTGTAAAAACGTTCAAATTATACATCAACTGTTGTTTTAAAATACCGGTATTGTCTGGCTATTTCCAATTTTGGGAGCTGCAAGATGAATAAGTCTGCATTCACTTGATTCACAATGGGAGAGTGTATAGTGCGCTTAGCGCAGTGGTTGTGCCTACCGAGCCGGCGGTCTTGGGTTCGAATCCCGGCAAGGGCGTTTGTTTATATATTTAAACTTTATTGCACAAAAGAAAAACTTAATTTGCAAAAGGAGGACTTAATGTCATGGAACATTCTCTACCAATCAACTTTAGGGCATAGCAGAAAAATTGTAGGCAGGTAAATTGTAATCGTATTTGTACTCGAATATTTGTGTCTAGGTCTTAGATGATCTATATAAGTATGTATATCTTTATCTAGTGTCCATAAGTTCCATAATACAAGCCTACTAGAGCTTACCGTGGGACTAGATCGAGTTGTGTGAGGTTGTCGATTTATTACTCACTAGCTGTGCCACGCGGTTTTACCCGCTCATCCCACGGGAAAACTACATTTTTAGGGATAAAAAGTAACCTATGTGTTAATCCAGGGTGTCAGCTACCTTCATACCAAAACTTATCTAAATCGGTCCAGCCGTTTGAGAGTGAAAAATTAACAAACATACTCACAAACTTTCGCGTTTATAATATTATTGTGATAGCTTTGTGAAATACAGATACTTACCCCTTTTGGACGCCTTTGTGGTACGGGGGACCTTAAAGGTCTTTCAATGTCAATGACCGACGTCCTCACATACACCTATTATATACATACATACATATTTGTGTGGTATCAAACGGTTACTAATAAAGGGGACCGAGTACCCTTGTCCGCAAAGCACAGACAACGCCGCGGGCGGAACCTAGCATTAAGTGATTATATGCCATATTAAATCAAGGGCCACAAATATATTTTAACCCTTGGCACGGCGTTGTAATTTTCGACGCCAAAATTCCATCATGTTATTTGGGGGGTTAAAACTTGCCTCTTGTGTTTCAATGTTTACACTATGAGATATGTTCGGCTGTAGCCGGAAAGTCGCCATCCAGAGACGTGGTGCCTTAATTTACGTTTCTCGACGTAATGTCTGTGAAAGTGTTAAAATGCCTTCATCGTGGCTCTCAATTGATGATCTCGATAAACGTAAAAACGCGCTTTTTTTTTACTAACACAATACCTATTTTTGTGATTTTTGTTGTATTATTGTCAACGTACACTTGAGGTGTGCTTGAGGTTCGTATCCCAACGGACTGCTGGGTCGTTCTCAAAATATTTGCACCGCCACCTGTCAATAGGTTTGTCTTAGAAGAAGTTTTTTACACCGCATTATTTTAAATATTCAATTATCAACACATATTTATAGACACTTTTTACATAGAGGCCAAATGCTTTTAATTAAAAGTAAAGTATATTAATAGACAAAAAATATATTTAAAACTACGTTTTGTCGGTCACTTGCCGTGTCCCAACGCGAGGTACTCATGTTTCGTTGTAATAAAAACATATACATTACCGACTTAGCTTTAGTTCAGTACTCCATTTTATTTTCATATATGATGAAGATTGAATACTACCATATCTCATACTATGACGACGCGGTTGGCGCAGTTTGCAGACACCTGCCTACTGAGCCGGCGGTCCCGGGTTCGAATCCCGGCCGGGGCAAATATTTGTGTGATGAACTCGAATATTTGTTCTTGGGTCATGGATGTTATCTATATATGTATTTATATATTATGTATATCGTGGTCTAGTACCCATAGTACAAGCTTTGCTTAGTTTGGGACTAGATCGATTTGTGTATGATTGTCCCATAATATTTTATTTATTTATTTATATCGAATAATAATACTATGCTTATGTTGCGAATTATTTGCAATTTAAGTTTGTCCACGCCATTTTTTGTCGTTAACTTGTCATGAGAAAAACATTACAATTGTGTGACTACTATTTCGTTTCCCCTGCCTCACCCCGCATAAATCGAGACCGTCAGTTGCCACCTAACACTGTTTCGAGTGACACGTCGTCAGTGTGCTGCACTAAAAAAATATAATACATACACTTACGCGAGCGGGAGTTTGTAATGGGTATGTAGTCTATATTCTGCCTTCCATATTTTGGTTGACGTGTGTACTATTGCATTAATTTTAATTTATAACGCGTAAAGTATGGTCTACTTTTATGTGTATAAATATGCAGTTCATCAACGAAATACTTTATTTGTTTTGATGACATAACTGTCATTTTATCCATCACCTGTATGTCGTTCACTTGTCTATATAAAAACAGGTGAACGACACATACGGCAGGTGAACGACAATTATTTAAACACTCATACAAAAATATTTAAAATCCAGGTTTTATGGGTCACTCGCCGTGTCTCAACTCATGTTTCGTTGTTATAAAAACATATATATCACCGAAGTAGCTTAGTTTGAGTATTCCATTTTACTTTCAAGCTGTCTTAGGAATCCTTAGCAGGCGGCGCCCGCACCAGATTTCGAAAGCATCAATCCTCTGCCTGTCCGCGGCTTTGAGCGTCCAGGTCTCTGCCCCATAAAGAGATATGGAGAAGACAAGTGCACAGATGAGGTGCATGTTAATCCGGTTAGGGATGTTTCTATCTTTCCATATTTGGCCGCGTTGGGTCATCGCTGTTTTGGCCATTCCGATTCGCCTGCGAATCTCTGGTTTGCATGTGCCTTTATTTGTGACAATGGAGCCAAGGTACTGGAACTGATGAACAGTTTCGAACTCTTGAAGCAGGTTAGTACTTTGTCGACTAGTAATGGTCGACTAATATCAGCTCGGTCTTATTTTTATTAATATCGAGACCCATTCTGAGGCTGGTTGTTTTGAGTAATTCCAAAAGTTGGGCCACTTCTGCTTCGGGTGATGCAAAATAGGCGATGTCTACCACGTACCTTCAAGGGCTCCATATCTGTTAAATAGTATTGGGGATATTATGCATCTCTGTCGTACGCCTTTCCGGAACTTAAAGTTCTTGTATGTGACATCTCCTACCGACACCACTATTCGTAAAGGCTTTATAAAGTGTTACCAGATGTGCTGGCAGCCTCAGACAATACCTAACATAGCTTATCCCACCTAACGCAGCCGAAGGCTTTCTGGTAATCAGATGTGAAGGAATTCCTTGAAGATGACGAAAACAGCAGTAGGTTACTCAGCGGGTAAGAAAGAATATGTCAAAAGAGGCAGCATTAGGATGCAGAAACGTTATTTAAATGATTCGCTGTTGAACCTTCATAAGAAATTTGTAAAATCACGTGGGTATGCTTGAGTTTTGCATCTTTTTGCCGGTTATGACCTTTCTGGATTGTACAGGCTTCAAAAAAACCTCCTGAGAAATGTCGTATGAGATGAGAATTAAAAGCTTGTTTTCTTTATGCAAATTACTAACATAAGGAAAAAAGAAAAAAAAAACAATCAAGAAAGCACGAGTTGACAGCTCAACGGAGGTTTTATTTAAAATGTCACTTACCTGCAACCGTCGCCGTTAACCTGCAAACAAATTCAGTTAAGTTGGAACATATTTGTCGCAAACCTGCACCCATTGTCGATAACTTGGTACAAAATGTCGTTTACCTGACATCGATGTCTTTCACCTGTCGACCTAAAATTTCAAACCCCTATATCTTCTAAGATATTCAATTTAACTACTTCCCTCGACGTGATATCAATTGTCTGAATATATTTCTAGTGATCCTATGAAAAATAAAAGAAGAAATCGCAACTTTAAAAAAAAATGCAAAATTAACGCAGCGGTGCAAATATTTTGAGAACGACCCTGCTATTCACATTTAAAACTCGTTCTTCTTTTTGTACTTTACTTACTTACTTTTAATCAATTGTTTTTATTATCCTTAAACTGAAAGTATCGAATCTATTGTCCCTTTAAACCTTAACAAAGGTAAAACGCACTGTATCAATAACATTTTTTAATCAAAATCCGCGCCTAAACAAACTACCACATATGTACAATCAGCAGCAGAATTTACTACGCACGCCTAAAATAATAAATATTAAGGGACAATCTTACACAGATCGACCTAGTCCCAAACTAAGCAAAGCTTGTAATATGGCTAGACACCCATCCATATTACAATACGATTTATCCTCCGGAGTTCCAGTGTTCTACAAAGTAGTAGTAGTACATAAACTTCAATTAATAGTTAACTGACAAGTATTTGTCATAAGGCTAAAATTAAACTGACAAATTATGAATGCTGCACCTGTAGCACAACTGTCACAAGCGACTATTTCTCGCTCGACATAATTGCCTGTCTCTTTCTGTGCAGTAATGTGAGAGGGTGACGAGCAGCGCGACAAGAGTCGCGAAGCATGCTTGTGCTAGACGGGCTGGTCGTCAGGAGTATACATAATATATTCTTAAATATATTGATAACATCCACGACCCAGGAACAGGGTAAATAATTGTGTGATGAACTCGAATAAATATTCGAGTCTATCACACAAGTATTTACCCTAACCGGGATTCGAATTCAGCCAGCTCAGTAGGCAGGTCCTCTACAAGCTGCGCCAACCGCGTCGTCAAAACGCACACGGACTCTATCATAGAAAAAAAAATAACAAAAAAAGAACCGGCTTCATAATAAACTGAAAAGCGAAAAATAACCCGTTCATGTGCAGATCACACTTGAATCGCCTATTGAAGTCGGTGCGGACAAACATACACACATGTCATACGGGTCAAACTGAGAACCTCCTTTTTTGAAGTCGACTAAAAATAAGGGTTGTCAGATCATTATGCTGAGCTTTTGCTGCTGACTGTACTATAACAACGTACTATAGAACGAGTGTCTCGAATATTGGACCGGACGCGCTCTGCCCCGGGCGGGGATCCAATATAATGGAATACTTCATCGTTATTTGCAGAAACACGGGTACTTACAAATATGCCTTCAGATGCCTCGAGCCTGTATTAACGTACTGAGATGTATTGTACGTTTGTGTCACCCTTTGCTATAGATACTTTTACGTATGTATGGTGGATTATACATTGTTTTTAGGGTTCCGTAATCCGTACTGAAATGGTGCTAACGGGTATTAAGGGACAAAGGGTAAACGAGACCATATTACTAAGACTCCGCTGACTGTCTTTCTTTAACTTGACTGTATCTTTCCAACTAGTAATAAGTAGACTTGAAATTTGCATAATGGCCGCTCTAACAAAAAATATATAAAAACATTAAGATGGTAGCCAATGAAAAAAAAGATTTTTTAGGGTTTTCTACTTGTTTTTGTAACGTTTTAATGATAATAGGCAGAGACTTGAAAAATGTGTATGACCTACAAATAATAAAAATGAAAAACGAACAAAGAAAAACTGTTTCATTTTAATTGATAGTACAGAACCCTTCGTGCACGAACCCGATTCGCACTAGATCGCCTTTTTTTGTTAGTTTGGTTTCAATGTCCGAGGATAATAGGGCTTTTTTTTTCGCGATGTCGTTATTTTGGCGAATTGTAACTTTTTAAGGATATGTTTTTTTTTGTGTTGTTGTGTGAGAAAATTTGAAAATAGATATATTATCTTTATTTTCAGACAACTTTAGGTACATGGTTTGTTAGCAGGTACACATGAAAAATCTTAAGACAGACGTTAGTAGATGCATTAAAAGTTAGAGTACTCGTACTTATTTAAATTAAATTAAAAATTAAAAATGTACGTTTAGATTGGGTTTAAAGTAAGGCGTATAGAAAGGGTCTTATCATTATCATACAAGCATGCATTCTGAAATATTAGGCTGGCTGAACTACCCAAAAATCAAATCAAACTGAATATTTGTACAAGTTCCCTAAGATGTGTTGTTAGTAAGCAGTAGAACTGGATATTAAAATGTACGGTAATATGATGGAAACACTGATAAAAGAGAAATATTTCTTTAAACCATTGATACAAAGATCAAAGAAAAATTGAAAAGCGTAACCTGGTGGAAGAGACCCGGAATCGAACCCGGATTACCGGTCCAGCGCGTTAACCTTTCCTCGTTCTAGGCGTACTTTTTAGGGTTCTGTACCCAAAGGGTAAAAAACGAGACCCTATTACTAAGACTCCGCTGTCCGTCCGTCTGTCTATCTGTTTGTCTGCCACAAGGCTGTATCTCATGAACCTTGATAGTGCTTTGCGCTAAGGTTGACTGGTGGAGAGTGCCTCATGACATTAAGTTCGCCTTTTGTACGATAAGTTTACTTTTGTGCATCAAAAAATAAATAAAATTGTTAGACAGTTGAAATTTTCACAGATGATGTATTTCTGTTTTCTGTTGCCGCTATAACAACAAATGCTAAAAAACAGAATAAAATAAATATTTAAGGGGGCTCCCATACAACAAACGTGATCGGTTGTGTTAACTTTGCACCTCATTTGCTTCCGACGCCATATATACCAAGTGCAAACTTAATTTAACCCGGCCAGTTAAGATTCGCACTTGGCCGTTTTTTCTAAGGTAAACAAATAAACACAATATTATAGCCAAATTTCTACTAGGGTAACCCCGTCACCCATACATAACCGGTTACCTTAAAGCGTATTTGTCTTGATACCAAGCGTATAATTCGATACACGCTCGAAATACATTTGACAATATCTAAGCCCATACAGTGCAAGCCACGTGATTTGTATGGAAGTTAGAATTTGTATGAGAAATCCCATAATATGCAAAGTTCCGTAGCGTGCCTTTGTTATTAACTTTTAATTGCACGAACAATACAGCTAATTACAATGACGATAAAAGAAAGAAATGTTTATTTGCTAATACGAAATGTTGTTAAATATTTTCAAATAAAGGTAACCAGCCGATATGACGCGCAAATTTTGTGTTGGTCACACCTATCCTATTATCATTATTTAATTGAGTGTTTTAAGTATTATTTACGAAAAAAATACTTACTGTTGTGTTTCTATCGGCTTTCTACTCAACAGCGGTCTCCTTTTGGGAAATGTCGGTAGATTCACAATCTGGGGCCCAATTCGAGAATGCCGTTTGAGATATCGCCAAACGTCAAATCTCCATTAGATAACAGTTAATCGCCATTGAACTGTCATTTAAATGCGATGAGCTTAAAAGTGACATATCTCATCTCAATTTTGGAAATACGAAGGCGATAATGATTGTCAAAAATGTTATTCATGTATATAAATTTCTGCTTTGAACGAAACGTAACGGACTAATTTCACGTACTACGCGGTCAATTTAAAGTATGCGCCTGTTATTTATGCCGTCACATACAAAGAAAGCGAACATTTTGCGCGTCCGAATTGACGAAGTTGTGATGTTCTAGGGATATCGCCACTTGTCAAGTAGGCACACGTCAAAAGTGACGGATGGCGATGAAAAGGAGAGTTCTCCATTATATCTCTAATTGGTCGAATACCCCCCCTGACTTGTAAAAGTGCCCTTGCCCACTTACTGAATAAATTATTTATATCATTGCATTTAATTACGGATTTAAGGTCTCTCCTTAATATCAAAGAGGATATACATAATGTGGCTGTCGCTCTCGTACCGGGCTATCCAGTCATCGTCGTATATGCCGCACCTTATTAGACGCTGCTTAACTCATCTGTTATAGATGGCCAATGATGATGATACATATATGGAACTAGGGCCCTGATTTTCAATACAATTTTATAGAATAGAAGAACCTCACCGTGAAAGCAATCTCCTCAGAATAGTTCAAACTATCTTTTCCACACTTCATCCCGAGTCGCACAACTCATACTGTATTCATTAGATTTCATTTGTCAGCACCCGTTTCTTTGATGAATTATTCAGCGTATACGCAATTTGTTTATAGTCGTCCTGAAACTATTTCTGGCTACATCCAGCCAGTGATGCGCGAATTCTGAAACATACAAGGAATATGATGAAACATTTGAGGAATATTATAAAGTTAATAATTCAGAAGTGAATATTGCAAATTTCTGACATAAACACTCAATGTGACGACGCGGTTGGCGCTGTTTGAGTGCACCTGCCTACTGAGCCGGTCCCGGGTTCGAATCCCGGCCAGGGCAAATATTTGTGACTATGTGTGCTTTAGTCATGATTGTTCTATGTATTTAAATATATATTTTTCTATATAAGTACGAAGGTATATCGTCTTCTAGCTTAATTTGGGACTAGACCGATTTGTGTGAGGTTGTCCGATATTAAAAAAAACTCTGTAGTGTTTGTTCATCCGTATAACTTTCGCTGGACCGATTGTAACCATTTTTGGCACACAGATAGCAGGGCAACTTAGATGGTTATAGGGTACGGTTTTCCCGACTACGAAGAAGAAAAAAGAGGGTTATGACTTTTTCTTTTATGCGGACGAACTTTGCGGACGTTATGGATGAAGAACAAAAAGCAACTCAAATGAAAATTCACTCAATTAAAATATTTAACAAAGTTTCCGCTGTGAGACGATAATTAATCACCGAATAACGTACCTTAATGGCTACATATGTTTCGACTTACCTACCCTTAATTAACTTTTTAAAAAATTTTAATGAAGAAAAAAACATAAACATTGTGGTAAGTATACGAAAACTCGTCACTTACTGTTGCCGATTTATGGAACAAAATAATTATAAGGATAAAATGTCTGCCAAAATCATACAAAAAAATGCATTTATGCATTAGAGTTGTCATGCTCTTGATTAAATTTTGTTTCGTCATAATAATTCATTTTAAACACTCACGATTTTATGGGATTCTTACAGGTAAGAAGGGAATCGGGGAATATTATGAAACACCACTGGCAACACAGAAACGGATTGACAGAAACAACCAACCAATCAGAGCGTGATGACGTCAAAAGTCCACCTGTCATTTCAGTGTCATGCCTGTGGTTTTGGCTTACGAGTGTGTGTTCCATCCAACTTTTTAATAATCATTGACCTAATCCTTCATTTCAACTTCTGACTGTAGAATAAATAAGTTAATTCACGACATTTATTTACTTTATCTCTATAATTAACTGTAACTTGTTCTTTCTCACTTATATATCACACTAATATTATAAAGGCGAAAGTTTCTGAGTGTGTTTATGTGTATCTATGTTTGTTACTCCTTCACACTCAAACGGCTGGACCAATTTTGATAAATTTTAGTATGAAGGTACCACCCTGTATTAACACATAGATTACTTTTTATCCCGAAAAAATGCAATGTTCCAGTGGGATGAGTGGGTAACATACATGGAAATCAAAATATGAAACATACATCGTGCCCTCACTAGTACACACCAGTAATATAAAGGCGAAAGTTTGTGTGTTTATGTGTATGTTTGTTACTCCTTCACACTCAAACGGCTGGACCAATTTTGATAAATTTTGGTATGAAGGTAGCTGACACCCTGTACTAACACAAATATTACTTTTGATCCCGAAAAAATGCAATGTTCCAGTGGGATGAGTGGGTAACATACATGGAAATCAAAATATGAAACATTCATCGTGCCCTCACTAGTACACACTAGTAATATAAAGGCGACAGTTTGTGTGTTTATGTGTATGTTTGTTACTCCTTCACACTCAAACGGCTGGACCAATTTTGATAAATTTTGGTATAAAGCTAGCTGACACCCTGGATTAACACATAGATTACTTTTTATCCCGAAAAAATGCAATGTTCCAGTGGGATGAGTGGGTAACATACATGGAAATCAAAATATGAAACATACATCGTGCCCTCACTAGTACACACTAGTAATATAAAGGCGACAGTTTGTGTGTTTATGTGTATGTTTGTTACTCCTTCACACTCAAACGGCTGGACCAATTTTGATAAATTTTGGTATAAAGCTAGCTGACACCCTGGATTAACACATAGATTACTTTTTATCCCGAAAAAATTCAATGTTTCCATGGGATGAGCGGGTAACATATATCGAAATCAAAATATGAAACATACATCGTGCCCTCACTAGTACGGACGGGGATGTATTCGTGTGATTACTCTCCGGTTAGTTTGTTTTATTCCGAGATTGTGTTATTAGTTTGTTCTGAAGTTGGGGTGTCCGCTGTTCCTTAACAAACAATAGTGCTTATAATAGAATAACTTTATAGAATAGACGGGTTCAATCCACTTGAGTCATTACACCCGTATTAACTGTCAGTACATGTACCAACATTGTACAAATTTAATATAAATAAGACTACCTTTGTATGTTTTTATTGATGCTACTACCTAGAACAGCACTATTGGGATTTATTGGTATATAATTGACACCCACAGTTTGAATTTTTCATTGATAATTTTTGTTACAAATACTACTCGAAATTGACAAAATTTATGCGGAAAATTAGTTTTATCAACTTATTTTCGACTGCACGCAATGAGAGCAAAAACTCGGGGAAAAGTATTATTCACTTCAAAAAGTTTGTTAAAATTATCAACATATTTGTCATATTAAGAAAAAAAAAATTAAAGGTCTTAAGGGCTCTAACGGTAAATTTTATCCGAAACTAGAGGGTGCCCAAGTACGTCAGCGTTGGACGTTTCTATACTGTAGTCGGATAAAAGATATCGAAAGCCAACGCGGTACTCGACTTTAAAAACCTTCATTATGCAACGATTGCATAAAATATTATTATATGTACTAATACAGAACGTCAACACCAGAAAATCAGTCACTGTGGCCACGCTCACAAATCCTTAAAGAATCAAACCTCGTTTTCCATTCCAATCTCATATTTCACGTACGAATCTTGTCCAATGGCTTTGGCGGGGTTACGCGGGCTTGTTCCATCTTTTCAATAATCATAGACAAAATCCTTCATTGGACCTTCCCACCTTTGTATCTCTCCGCGCCGTTGGGGATATCCGACGTATCCTGGAAAATAGTGGAATGAAGACATTTTCTAGGAATGGCAGGGTGATGTAAAAGGAAATTACAGTATGAAGTTTTGGAAAAGGAAAGTGTCTGTTCATAATGGAGTGGCATAAAAAATAAGCATATTGGATAGAATACAGCAATTATTCCTGGGGTACGTTTCTTTTCTGTGGATTGTGAATTAGCGAATTATTGTATTAGTATAATTCAAAATTCATTACACGAATATATACATATTAAAGTTATAACTAAATCCTAATACGCATGTAAGAACAAAGTATTAATAAAAAAAAAACTAAATAATTAACCAGTAATACACTCTTATTTATGTAAGTAACTAAACTAAATTGCTACTTTGGCTTATACTATAATTTATCTAATATGAGTGTCCTACTGCTAGGCAAATGTCTATCTCTCCTTTATATTCACAACTCTTGAACAAACTTTTAACTTTTTATCAACATTAAACAATATCATCCCAAAATTACACTAATTACCTCTTACAAATTTCGCTGTAAATCTGTACTCTCTATATAGATCCGATAATAATGATGGAACGCTCCGTGTTAATACATAACAAAGTTAATAATATTACATACTACACAATATGAGTCGCATCTCAAAGGATGTTCCTTACAAGCTTTTGGATATGAAAACGTAAATTGAACTCAATAAATATCAAAGGATTCAGACTCAAGGGAACTTGCGTTACCCTCGAGAGCCTTGATGTATGTCGTGTGTCTTTTATGGCCATTTATTCAATAAAGTTTTTATTCCAAACATACAGTGTTACAAGAGGGTACAAGCATTCAACATGATCATATTATTATTTTATGTATAAGGATTGGTTCTGATACAAAAATCCTGAAATTAAACGCTCTAGTACTTACTGTCAGGACCGCATTTATACGCGATATCTCGTATATTGTCTACGCGTAACGAGATTAATGATGTGAGTGAAAGGGGAGTGGTCGGATCCAGATGGAAGACGTCACAAGACATCATACATTTCCTGAAGAGAAGGCGATAATCTGGAAAAATATTGGTCACTGGAAAGATCCAGGGGAAGAGGCCTCGGGGCCGCAGCCCGATACGTTGGTCCGACAAAATCGGCACTGCAAGTGGTGGAAGTGCGAGTCAACACTTCCACGACGCGCTCAAGGTGGCCGAGAAACGTGGAAGGCGTCACAACATCTGGAGGAAGCCTATCCATGGTGGATGTCACGACCCTCAGCAATGCGGATAACGATGCACGAAGGAGGATTGACAAACAAAACGTTTGAAAAGAATAGCGTGACTTGCCCGACATTTCGGTGGAATGTTCTCACTTTCTAGTAGTTCCCATACAGCCATCTGAAGCCGATAAGAATAGGATCTTTTGACCATTGGACATAATAAGACTTTTCCAATGAACGCAAATGAAACCTCGTTAATTACCAATCCGCCTGATATAAAATTTAATTCAGAACCCCGAAAAATAATCACGAATCCCATTAATCCAACAAGTCCACTAATTCGTCGCCTGTTGTGCAATAAATTTTATAAGTTAACAATAATTAAACTCCGTTCCGGTATTTAAAAGCGCGTTTAAAACCGGTCAATTATTCCAATTCGAAATTCGAATGTCATAAAACTGGCGCCATAATGAACAGGCGGCGCTGGAGCTAGATTCGACAATTCTTATGACACATTTCCGAGATCTACACGATTACTTTAGCGATCTCTTTTTAACATTTACATCGAGAATAGAGCTTTGGTATTAGAAAGTCATTTTATATTCACATCGAATATCGAATATTTGTATGCGTACCTACAAAAAATGTCTGACTGGTGATTGTTTCTCGGCGTGCCTCCTGAAATGCAGGCAGATTCAGATATGAAGTACCCTTGTGGCCTTACAGGTGGCTTACAGGGCAAAGTTCATTATTTTACCAATATTTCATTGAGGAACTTTAGCTGATTCGATAACCCGTCGCGTCAAGCGATTGATACCTATTAGGACCTAACTTTGACTTTTCCAGTGACATCTGTGCGAGATCTCGCCTCTGTCTTCTTGAGGAATATGCTCCTAAAAGTAACCGATATGATACAATTTTTTTCATTGAGACTAATCAGGGGGTACCTTTGCCTATAGACTAACATAAAATAAAGAGAGACAACCAACCTTTTCTGGATATATTGAACTCTTTCGTGATAGGTTTATACGTGATAGGATAAAATTGAGGATGACAAGTCATCGCTAAATGCAAGTGTCACGCGGGTGAGACCATATCGAAGTGTCAACTTGTCATTATCATTTAAGAAGGTTTTCGTTTATGGTCGTAGGCTTGCCTGGTAGATGATGCTTTATGTCATAACGTTTAGTTCGGTATTTGTACTAATTTATATTGTGAAAATAAATAGATAAAAAGGGAATATCCCAATGCCTCGTCGAATTGGTGCCAGTACTCGTAAACTATGTGGCAGTTAATATCGGGTAGGCGGTGGACGTTTCGCTATTTGGCCGAGCCGTTAAATAAAGTCCGATGTACTGTTTGAATTAAATTTACGACGGCGACTTATGGGGGTTATGCAATTCTGTATTGTTGGCGCTGGTGTTCGAATTGAAGACCAATTATATAATGATTACCCTTGATCGTTTTTTTTTTTTCAAAAAATTTAGGTTTATACATTTTTACGCTCATCGAACCTACATAATCGTTTGTACATTAAAACCTAAACTAAAGTACAAGAAAAAATGTGTATCAAAAGTTCCATTCAAGATCGTTTTCGTATGTATTTTTATAAACGTGATGCACTGAAAAGAAATGGTTTTATACGTAGAAAATTCTGGGATGTTATTTTTTTGATAATTTGAAGGGTACAAACGATTCTTAGCAAATTAGTAAGATGATCCTAAAGAACAATCAGCAAAAAAAGTTCATGATCACTTTTTTATTTAGACGTTCATCTCACTTAAAAATAAATCTTTGTAGTATTTTTATCAGTACTTTTTCCTTCATTCATTTAACTTAGTTTAAGTATGATACCAATGATTTCATTTTGCGACTGCTTCATCTCCCAACCCTACCTTGTCTCCAAAACCAAAAACTTTTCTAAATATTTCCAGATCGTTGTGTAAAAAAAACTCTTTCAGAGAATAACTGGTAAAATGATCTGGAGACTGGAAAACAGTTGGCATAATGAAGTAGTTTAGGAAAAGCTTTATTTGTTATTATACACTCCCTTCGTTCGTTTTATATTAATTGTCCCAAAAAAATATTTTCAAAGCAGCGACAAATTAATTAACCACCAAAAGCTGGATTTCCGCACATGGACAAAAAAGGCTTACCAGTTTCCTGTGGCAGATTACGTAACATTCATTTATGGAAATAGTGTAGAGCCTAATATGTCTTCATAAAACCAGAGAGTAACCTACGATAGTGTTAATATCCCAGCGAGCAAGAGTTATTGGTCGTTTGCCGTTTCTCGAAAATAAATGGGATAGTCGAGAACGCAGTTGATCAGAATATTACGCTGCCTGTAGTTAATATTAAGAAAAGACGGTTATTTTGAAGAATGTACATAAATAATCTAAACAATTATAAAATTCTCTAGATTTAAATTGAAAATAGTTTTTTATAGAGAGGACATGATTTCAGGAAAAATCTTAATAGCGTGATGCAGGATCGTCATTTGTTTTGTATCGGCTCGCGGCGCAATGCCAATTTTCATAATTTCCTTTGTCGTCGCATCACGCCGAAACGGCTAGACAAATTTCAGCCAATTTTGATACAGGGATAGTCGGACATCCAAAAATGGTTATAGGATACTTATTATTAGACAAAGTGTTCTATTCTAATTTTAAAATATGGCTTCCATCAGGTTAATGATGATTTCGCCAATTTCAAGTTTGCTCGTAGAGCATGCCGTTGTTCGGTGAGGTTTTGCTTTTTGTAAAGTGATAGCGATTTACAAAAAACCACGCGGACTATCGGGCCTTGACCCAGGAAGGGCTATGAACGCTTCAAGTTGAATTCTTCATTAGCTATTCACTCATACGTTAGATCACTGCACAATACGCTATCAATACTACACATTGAACAACAAAAATGAATAAATAATGAACATTAGACAAAGTGATATAATTTACAAATAAGATGACATATAAAACTAGTTCGCTGAAATAAAGTTATCAGCGAGTCAATTAAAAAATACTTCTACCCGCAATATCCAAACTCGTTACACAACAGTATTCATTGGAACTATTTGATATTCGAACTTTGACCATATATCGTAACATTCACATTTTATAATTGAGTACTATCGTTAAAATGTCGAATGGGAAACTTTAAAGCTAAAAGTACTAGGAAATCGGAAAAAGTACCGGAATTCCGTTATCATGTTATGTTAAAACTTCAGTCAACTTTGACTGACCGAACGAATCGAGCTCTATAATATTGAATAAGTTTTAATTAAAAAGCCCTCGTCGCCAAAGTTGGCATTTAGCGGGATCGTCGCAAATCCCGCGAACCCGAATCCCGGGACTGCGGGAATGCAGTGTACTCTAACTATGCGCTTAGACGGATTTGTTCACTAGTGTATTCCACGGAAATTTTGTACTTGGGCTATTTAACTTTTTTATAATGATAAAATTCTGAATTTGCATTGAAAATTAGTCTTCTATGGAGAGCGGTGTGGGTATTATTTTGTAGCTGATACTTCTCGATCATATTATCTCGTTTCGCTTAATAAATTGTAGGCTGATGATAAATTATCAGTTACCCAAGTCTAAATATGTGTTTTAAAGTGTACATTTTGTTAAGAGTCATATGATACTTGAAATAAATGTTTTTTTTTTTTAAGTCAAGTACATTTTATTCAATAAAGTGGATACAATCCAAATACAATAAAGTGTCGTAAAAATAACATTAGGGCATAAATATTTTTTTATTTAATTTTAATTTAAATATTAGTAAACCAAATACATAGAGGTCGCTAAGGTGCAAAGCCGTTCAAATAAACAATGCATAGATCGACACACGAATCATAAGGAAAAAATCGAAGGGTTTCTTGGCGTAAGGGTAGCGAAGTGGTTAACGATTCCCGATCTCTTCCACCAGGCTACTTATTTCAATTTTTCTTTGAGCTTTGATCTTTGTATTTGGGTTAGTCTAAAAAATGAAACATGTTTCATATTTTTTTTAAATATAAGTATCCAATTTTTTTACCTCGCTCAAACTAATAATACAAACCGCAAGCAGTCTTGGGCTCGAATATGAATGCCGCTCACTCCCAACAAGAGTTAATTGGAGGCAAACATCTTCATGAGCATACCTCGGGGTAAGGTTCTCCACACCGCTTACTGCTTTATCTTCTTGAGCATTGGCGGAGACCGCAAGGAGCCGGAACAATGAGCTACGCATCCAAGAAAATGCCATAGTTCCGACGAACAAAACCTTTGTTATCTTCTTCATCATTATTATTTAAGAGTTTTACTCTTGTCGGTGCCGTTCTCCCCAGTCCGTTCCACTTAAAGCGTTCCGTTCCGTTCCTTTCCTTTCCTTTTCGTTCCTTTTAAAAGTACTTTTGTCATATTATGACAAAATATGTTAATAATTTCAACCAACTTTTTGAAGTGAATAATACTTTTCCCTGAGTTCTACATAGTGACATAGCCATTTCATGCTTTTATTCTGTATTATCTTCTGCATTAGATCGTCGTGCCATATTAAATGGCGTATCATTTAAGTTATCTTAGCACTACATAATTGACCGAGCTAGAGAAGCGACCCTGTTTCAGTTTGGCCCAAAATTCTTTCGTATGTCCGGATATTTAAATGTTAGGATGTACAAACGCTTTCTGGCTGTTTCCGCTTAGAAGTCGCCTTTCTCAACCGATTCTCATGAAATTTTGTGAGTAGCTTTGATAAATACATAGATTTTTTATCGTCGATTAATTTTTTCGAAATGTTTCAAAATGGTGGTGAAATTGTGGTTAATTAATTATAAATTTCGGCCATATCGAAACAAGCTCGTGAGGTCTGCAGCTGACACAGCCACTAGTATTATTATCATTATACCCGGGGTTTCCGGTGCACGAATGATTTAACGCTGATGCAGACGCAGATGATTTCAAGGACCTAAAATTGCAGACATTTAAAACTAAATTATACAATTGGTTAAAAGAAAAGACATTGTATTCGGTTAGGGATTATTTAAATAATTGATTGAGGACGTTCGTTTTTATTATGTGTTTAAGTTAATTTGTATGTGTATGTGTGTAATCAGAATACATTTTCTATTATATTTAATTTGACATGTCATGTATTTTGGTAACTTTTATAGCTATAGACTCTATTGTATGTTTTTTGCATGCCAGCATTGCTGGTTAGATATGGTCATGTGTGCTTTATATGTTTTCATCCATCTATCTGTACCATATCTGAAGCAAATCAATAATTTCATTTCAACGCCTACTGTCGGCCTAGTATCAAATCATTTTTGCACCGAAAGCCCCGAGGTACGATTATGATCGGGCCAAATCTCGTAGTACCGAGATTCCTACCTCCACGTCGGCGACCGCTGAAGAATGTCAGCATTCAGCCGACTTGAAGGCAGTAATTAGTCCCAGTACCGTTGAGCCTCGAATAATCATACCCGAACAAGTTGGTGTTTAGCCCTCGCCATATTGCGGATTTTTAATGGTACTAATTTATTTCACTGGCAATGATACATTTTTGGTAATTGACGTGGAAAATCAGTGAACGCTACTGATGTATAAAAAGAGGAAACAGGACTAAACAATCCGCAAATTACACGTATTCACATAATAAAGCGAAAAGTATCCACAGTGATGAAAGTCAAGATTTTTTTAATTGGAATCATTATTTAGCTGGAATGAAAAATTGAGGATTGAGCAGCATTCCAGTAAACCATATTTTGAATTTGATTGATGATTGCCTTATGAAAGCTGTTTGTAGCGCCACTATAACATGACAAAACCGCAACTTGTTATACCGTTACGCAATAAGTAACTTTACTGCCAACGAATTGGCCAAATAAAATGTTGGCTATGGATGTTTTCTATAAGTATGTTATAACTCATTATATCATTGTACCAATAGAACAAGCATTACTCATTTTGGGGTTAAATCTATTTGTGTAAGATTGTCCTCTTATATTTATTATTATTTAGATAATAATTCTCTCTTTTTTCGCAACGGAACCATAAAACACTTTTCATACTGACCGATATTCCACGTAACCGGCTATTAAGGCCTTCAGAGATTCAACATACGGATTAACCTCGTTAGTATTCACCCGTGTTTATTCTAAAAGGTCGTAACTTTCCCAAACTTTCAGAAACATACGTGATTTCATTAGTGGCGGTATTTGCCCGGAGAGGAAATCTAGAGCGTTCCAGTTTTAACCTGTTACTGAAAAGTAACGCCAGATTTGACAGTTAGTGCTCGCTTTAACTCTGCACTCTGCTTAGGGTTGGGCTTTGACAGAGCCACTAGTTTTTTTTTTCAGTTTCCTGAATAGTCCTGTTTAAGTAGTAACATTGAGATATGTTAAGAACCATGTTTGATCATAGAGAAAAAACCGGCCAAGTCAGACTCGTGCACCGAGGGTTCTCCGTACAAACGCTTCCCATCTTAACTAGCCGGGTTAAGTTTAGTTTGCACCTGGTATTGTATGGCGCCGCATACAAGTGAGGTGCAAAGTCAACGCAACCGATCTCGTTTGTTGTATGGGCCCGCTTAAATATTGATTTTATTCTGTATTTTAAGGAGTGTTTGTACGGAACCCTCGGTGCGCGAGTCCGACTCGCACTTGACCGGTTTTTTTATTAGTATTAGTTGTTACAGCCGCAATAGAAATACAAATGAAAATTTCAACTGTCTAGATATCACGGTCCCTGAGATACAGCCTGGTGACAGAGGGACAGAAAGACAAACAAACAAGCAGACAGAGACGGACATCGGAGTCCTAGTGATAGGGTCCCATTTTTTACCCTTTGGGTACGTTACCCTAAAAATGTCTAAAACAATCACATTTTTGAATAGATAAGACCTTTACAACATTCTCAATACCGAAAATACTATTATTTAATTTACTTCAAATGATCGCCTGACAGTTCGACCTCTGACAGGTTGGCGAGTAGACCATACCCGATGTGGACGTAGAATAATATTATTCTGATCGAAAAAGTTTAATTTTCGATGGAAATATGCCGCGTGCTAACGTCAGCTTTTTAATTTCCGGTCCAGTTATTTTGTAAAAAGCTTAATCCAAAGTTTACACACTGCACTTTCATCACAAATGCTATTACTAGGAATAGGTGCAACACGGGTAATAGACATTTAAATTATACAATTGTGGAATAAAATCCTGTACAAGTTGTACAACCCACTTAGTATGTTTCTGAGGGGACCACGCTAAAACACTCTTAACATGAAGGCGTATTAATCGCTTAATAGATGCAGAGATCGAAGAAAAAATAGTGCGTCGAGGCCCTCCGCGCGGAAAAAGTGAAACTTCGTAATGTGGAAATGAAAATAGGAAGGGGTAGAAATTGTAATTTCAAAAGTGAATCAATTGATATTCACACGAGACGTACCTTGACATAACCTTAAATCCGTCGCATTGGCCGTGGGATTGTTGCGTTGAACGTTTAACGCAACAGTGCTTTAATTCCTACCCCCTCCACGGTAGCGTTAAACGTTAAACGTTTAACGCAACCTTGTCGGAAGTCGCATTAGAAGTTTCACTTCAAAAATTGTGTACCAATCAGGAAATCGGTCTATTGTATTACAATTATGTTTATCTTTGACTTATCTCCAATGCTCGTATCATTCCCTGTAATTTTTCTTAATTGACATACTTCTGCAAGAAGTAGTCGTTCATCTCATTTATTTCGATTTGTTTGGTATCTCTTTTTTTGGGAGCTAATTTAGTCGGTTGTTTTAGACTCTTCTATCTTCTCGCTTCTAGCTTCTTCTTACTTCTAGAGATGTTTTACCGTCTCTGCTTCCTCTTCTCTCTATTTCCATCCTTTAGCCAATACATTTAATTCTATTTCAAATCATCTCACCATTCCCTTTTAAATCTGGTTCTGCTCCGATGTCCGTCAAAAGCTCGTTGCTACTATAATAAGAAATTTTACTTAACATGATTTTGGTTTAATATATCAAAATATATGTGGTTTACAATATATCTGGCCCTTGCTTTGGGTTTCATATGTTAAATTAACTATTATATAATTGCTTAACGGACCTCTAATGAACTGGGATGTAAAACTGAACACTATAACCATTACATCGTGTCTAATTATATTAGGTTATTTTTATACACACATTTGACACATGACATGACATATATTATATAACATAAATCTGCAAGACTTATTAAATTTCATAAAAAAAAACAAGCAATGTCTCAGTGGTTTTTCTAGTATCTATAAACGTTTTTACCTTCTATTTGATACAATCAAGTTCATGTTATATTAATCATTAAAAAAGCTGTGTTGTAAACAAATCTTGCGTTTCTATTCATGTACTATTTCTGTAAATTGGTAGAAATCGATTAAATCGATAAATTGATAACCTGAAGAAAAAACAATAAAACAAATTAACTATTTTACATAGGACTCTCCAGTGAGTCCGACGGCTCGTAGCCCAAAAAAATATTGATTTACACAAAATAAAGAAAAATATATGCAGGTTCGAAAAAAAAGTTCGTCGATAAAATCGATTCGGTTATAATCGTTAGATTTAGCAAACAATATGTCTTTTCTACATCACTACAAACATCAACGGAGAAATGTCAAATGTGTGTTAAAAAAAAACTGACTGTAGGGCGTGGTATATAATGTTGCAAAATCCACTCTCTAGCGTTCTGTCACTAGAATTCCTTAACAGCAATCTCAATTACACTACTCGTACATATTTTACAAGCTATTTCATAAAAGACAAGGTAAGCATCCAATTACGCTGTACACGTTGCATCCTCTATAAATAATCTTAATTTAAACTTGCTTTGTAACTTAGTAAAGATTAAATTAAGTAAGTCTTCCGGCGGCAGATGAACAAAGTTTAACACGCTGCATGCTTAATATTAGAGCGACATGATCTGAGTGCCGAGATTGAGTAATTTGCAGAAACAGCTAATTTTGCACGTGACTTGAATGAACAATTTACTGCTGTATGAACCAGGAAATAAATAAATAACGTGATGGAATAAACAAAATAAGAGATATAAAGAGTTATTTGGTGGTGTTCAAGAGGCCTTATTCCTTAATGCTGATTGATAGTTTTAGACATTTTTCTCTATGAGCAAACACATTTCTTAACATATTGTTGATGTTACTACCTAGAACAGGGTTATTGGGATTTATTGGTATAGGTATATTTGAAAGCTTCAGTTTGAATTTTTCATTGATAATTTTTGTTTCAAAAACTACTCGAAATTGACAAAATTCACGCGTAAAAATATATTTTTCAACTAATTTTCGACTGCTCGCAGTGCAAGCATGAAATAGCTATGTTACTACCTAGAACTCGGGGAAAAGTATTATTCACTCCAAAAAAAATGTTGAAATTATCACTATTTTTACTTGTCAAAAATATGAAAAAAATAAATTTTAAAAGGAATAAGGCCTCTTAATAGGCGTGTAAACAATTTAATATTTTTGAGGATGTCAATGAATTTAATTTTTTTTGGGATCAAAATGTCTACATGGGCTAACTGCACTTAGACAACTCTAAAAGTCAGAAATGACCGTCAAAGTTCAACATTCCTACGGAGCGCTAAAAACGCTCCAAACAAATGGCCACCTACATGTGACGTCATTTGTGGGTTGGGTACCAATATGTGTATGGAGATAACACGTAATTTGCCATTTTCACCGTGAAAAAGTGCGTTTCAGTTCATTGTTGTCTTACAATTTTGGTTTTGTTAAGTTTTGTTGTCGGAAGACAATTTAAATAAGTATTTCTTTTAGTAAAAAAAAAAAACATTGAATTGAGCCTCCCTGGACAACAACTTTCCAGTAGTAGGAGTCAATCTATAATGAATAAATTAATAAATATCAGACAACCTCACACAAATCGATCTAGTCCCAAATTAAGCTCAAGCAGGCTTGTGTTATGGGTACTAGACGACGACGACGACGTAAGCACGTCTAATTTATCTACATAAGTATGTAGATAAATATATATTTAAATACATAGAACAACCACGACCCAAGCACAAATATTCGAGTTCATCACACAAATATTTGTCCTCGCCGGGATTCGAACCCGGGACCGCCGGCGAATATATGCGATATAATCCATTTAAATTGTTTTATTTTAATGACTCATTGAGCTAAGATATCTTCTTTAAATACCTCGCAGATTTTAACGATCACAATCGATATAACCTCCAGAGTTCCAATGTCTACACATAGTACATAAACTCAATTAATAGTTAACTGTCAATCTGTTCGTCATAAGACTTGAATTAAACTGACAATTAATAGTTAACTGTCAATCTGTTCGTCATAAGACTTGAATTAAACTGACAATTAATACTTAACTGTCAATCTGTTCGTCGTAAAACTTGAATTAAACTGACAATTAATAGTTAACTGTCAATCTGTTCGTCATAAGACTTGAATTAAACTGACAAATTATGAATGCTGGTCGTCAGGAGGATAAGTATATCCCTAGAACTAAATCTTCCTCTGTTCTCCTGTTTTACAAAGCTCTAATAATCTCATGAAAGCCACACCTCATGACTGACAGAAGGGTCACTCCGATGTTCGAAATTCGACAGTCGTATAGTGCCGTCATGCTCACTCAAATATACTTTGACAGGAGATCAAGAGGAACGGCACTGTACGACGGTCGAATTTCTAACATCGGAGTAGCCATTCAGCTTCAGAAATTATCATCACAAGTATCATAATCTGCGATTAATCTAAAATCCCTGCGACAGGTTAATCTATATACGAGTATAACTCAGAGTGAAACGGGCATATGCGACAAGATTTTCCTAAGATCAGATACCTTTTTGTAGGTAGTGTAACTTTGTATACATAACCTTGTGGTTGGCCGTAGCGAGCCTATGTTAGTCCAGTTAAATTAATGTGAAATTGGGAATAAATATTAGACATTTCTATGTCTTAATTTTTTTTAATGGAAAGATGTTTTTTTATTACAAAATTGCTGAACAAAGAAAACATTCTTACGATAAATTCATACTGCCAAACGGTAGGAAGGTAAAGAGCGAAATTGCATGGGCTAGATATATATGACACCATAAATGTACCATTGCCATTATAAATACCTTTAAATTTTTCTACTCACTCAAAAAAGTCTGACTGAAAATGTATCAAAGACGTGCTTTTCCCCGCGGCTTAGCTCGCGTTAAGGCCTATACATTATCCCACGTGAATCACGTTTTCCGGGATTGAAATCCTATGTGTTAAGTTACGGTATAACCTATTTTAAAATATTGTGGGAGTAAAACTAATTTGACTGGACTAGAGACTACTAATTAATCGGGCTACGTCTAGACCGCTTTATCCGTGTTTCAGCGCCCACGAAAGACTTATTGGCTCATTGATAAACAGTGATAAAATTAGTTACTTACGTTAAGTTTATCGCGTGATAAATGAGTGACAAGGCATCTTCACTCACACTCGCATTTTATCAAAATGTGACGGATGTGCTATAACTTATTTTTCACGTGATAAACGCAACCATCATAAGTCCCTGAACACCTTTATAAATAAATAAACAAAGCTTGTACTATGGGTACTAGACGACGATATACACAAATACATATATAGATAACAGCCATGAACCAGGAATAAATATTAGAGGTCATCACACAAATATTTGCCATGGCTATCACGGTTCATGAGATACAGCCCGGTGACAGACGGACAGCGTAGGCTTAGTAATAAGGTCCCGCTTTTTACCCTTTGGGTACGGAACCCTAATAACGAAATCTACCCTGGCTTGCCTTTAGTTTTTGTTTCACGCCACGTGACTAGTAACTAACTAATTATAATTATACTCGCAATCATAGTGAAGTCAGTTCTAAGTATTCTCAAGCCGAACTAGAATTTCCTTGAAAACGAACCTCGTTCGCTTCTTGGTATGCACGCCACGTGCGCCATATGCAGATTGAGGTGTTAAGTTAATTACTATGAGCTCACATCATAACATCTCTGTAACGATTATAATTATGTCGAATACGACCCTTTCTAGAAAGAATAAATCTATCCCCGAAATCTACCCCGGCTTGCCCTGAGCTTTCGTTTGAAGGCACGCCACTGTATGTATAACTTATCAAAAAATCAAATACCCTCAAAGACAATTAAAGGTTATCAGATAAAACAAAGAAAAAAAAACATGTGACTTTAAATGTATATTTTTTTTCTTATCCAAAAGAAATTTAGAAATTGTTTTCAGAATCCTAATCATAATTTAACAGTACTAATTGTATGAGAGCCATGAACTTAAACTTACGTTAGTATATATATTCTTTGCTTAAACACACTTAATCACGGTGTAAATTGCAAATTACTTATTGTCTCCCTACAAATATTGGTACCCAAACCACATAATGACGTCACAATGTAGGTGGCCATTGTATGGCGCGTTTTCAGCGCTCTGTAGGAATGTTGAACTTTGGCGGTAATTTCTGACTTTTAGAGCAGTATACGTGTAGTTGGTCCCATATCTGTAGACATTTGATCACAATAAAAAATAGAATCGATTGACATCCTCAAAAAAATATGGTCTCCACGCCTATTGAACGAGTGTCATGAATGAGTATCAATTGCGCAGGGGGGTTTAAAATCTTTATGCGCACTAGCCATACCCTATAATGTGCGTTTACACGCACGATCCCCAGTCCTCATTGCTTCACAGCAAGTGCAAGGACCGCGAGAGAGGTGGCGCTTTTCTCAACGTTTTTATCGATTCTGTTTCAATATTTATAAAAATAAAAATGTGGTTCCACATTAAAACAGAATCGATAAAATTATTTTATTAAAAACATAAATTTTCTATCACTGGGGATGAATGTATTAAGATATTTAGTAATAGCTGTATTACAGCTCGCAGCGGGCCCTTCTTAACATGATATCACGATTATGACCTACTAACCTATCTTATAAATTCATATACATACCTACATAAAGATCATACCTCTCATGCATCAGGCATTCCCCATACAAAGGGAATCATACAATATTCCCGCTACATCTTAATCCCGGGGAACGTGCTCGTTTGATGATGTCTTGAAGGCGTAATGAATTCTGCTTCAAATTAATGGCAATCTCAAATACCTTGTAACATGATGTATGACATTCCCTGGAGATGAGTGCTTATCAGTTGCGAGATTATATTATGTATTCAAGTGAGAAATGTGTTACACATCGATTACTAACATGAGTTAGTAATCGATGTGTAACACATTTCTCACTCACAGAGCCATGAGGCTCTGTGAGCTGCAGACAATGAAAAAATTTAAAAAGCTGATTTTTTTCATTTTTAAGTTACCGAAATGGTAAAAATGGGACCCCATTACTAAGACTTCACGGTCCGTCTATCTGTATTTCATGAACCGCTATAGCTACTTAGACAGTTGAAATTTTCACAGATGATGTATTTCTGTTGTCGCTATTACAATAAATAATAGAAACAGACTAAAATAAATATTTAACTGGGGCTCCCATACAACAACCGTGATTTCTTGTCGTTGTTTTATTTGATGGTTCGGAACTCTTCGTGTTCGTTTTTTACCCGCCATTTTAAAAGATTTCGAAAAACTAAATCGACAAAAAAATAACGAGTTAATGTATTCACTTCAGCTCGTTTGTGGTGCGCGTGCCGCGGCCGCTGCAGGGCACCATCGCAAATGCAGACTTCTGGCCGAAGGGTGTTGTGTTTCGGCAGTTCCGGGGCAATCTCTCGGGTGTAGCAGTTTGTTTCGGACCTTGAACGGTTGAGATCTTGGAGGAAATGCTCACTCTCACTTATGACACACGCACACACACAAACACACATACACACACTGTCATGTACTCAACTCACTTTAATGTATAAGTTTCTTTTTGTTATTTCCATCTGTTGGTTAACTTAATTTTGTCAACTCACGTATGTAGCCGGCTTATACTTCTACAGCCGAAAATTTGTCCCACTTTAAATTACCTGTTATACTTAAGAAATTAGTGTTATATACATATGTATTAAGGTTTATGTTAGTTTGTTGCCGGAGAGAGGTAGTGCATCCTGCCGTCATACAGTTTTTACTAGTACGGAGCATTCCTGACCTTACTCTTTTACATACCATTCTTTATACTATACTGTATACTCAAATGTAAGTAAGGAATAAATAAATAAATAAAATAAAATCTGCCGAATCCTGCGCCAGATCAGACGACGCAACGGAGCCACACTGTTACGTCGCCTAAATCAAATTAGATTTAAGTTTTTTTTTGTAATGTAATTTTGTAGTTCACAGTGCCTTGGTTTATTTACAGTTATTCAAATTCAAATTCAAAGTTTTTTTATTTCAGACAACATTATCAAATTTGTTAATAAACTTAAGTAGCTAAAGTTGTTAGTATCTTATCCATACTAATACTAATACTAATTACTAATACTAATATACTAATAATATTATAAAATATACTAATACTAATATACTAATACTAATAATACTAATACGAATATACTAATACTAATATACTAATACTAATATACTAATACTAATATACTAATACTAATATACTAATATACTAATATATACTAATTACTAACACACACACACACTAACACCGCGGGGCACAGCTAGTTATTAATAAAGATTTAGTCCTCTCTCTGAGTTTCCCCATCAGAGGACAATCGATTTTATTGCCGATCATATGTAGAATGCTGTTGCTGCTTCTCCGCACCCTATCCAAAAGTGAGGCAGTTTTCTTGCGCCAAACAGCATCGAAGCCGTCCGTGCGCGCCTCGGCAAACATTGATGATTTTATTTATTTTATTTATTTATTTTATTTATTGAAAAACAGGTTACATAACATTACAGTTTACACCAATGCGTCATGAACCGAACAATGTTTATTTTGACGGCGAAACGGCGTGGCCCCGTTGTTCCGACATCTCGGGTGTTGGATTTGGTAGGTTGCCCCGGAACCGACGAAACACGACACCTTTCGGCCAGAAATCAGCACACGCGATGGTGTCCTGGAGCGGCCGCGGCACGCGCACCACAAACGAGCTGAAGTGCACGTAGTGGCGAGGGGTTTCCTCTTTTGGAGGATCTGATGGATGATGCACTGCAGAACTTCGGTAGCCACAACAGCACCCTAAACTGCTGTGTAACTAATTTAAATAAATAAATTAATTAATTAATAAATAAATGTGTTATGCTGTTTAACTAATTTAATAATTTTCATTTCATTTCATTCATTTCATTTCATAATTAATTAATTAATGTCTGTCTAATGGGGTAAGGCTAACAGTGCCGTCACTTATTGGACTGTGACAGTTTTCCCCCGGTGACAGTCTTACCCCAACTTACCTTAGAACAAAAAGAAGCAATTTAACCGTGCAAAACAATCACGTCACAGTTCGTCTTTCTATTATACATATACATAATAATATTATACAATTAATATTGAATAATAAAATAGATGAGTAAATGCGCTACCAAACATTCAAAAGCATCTTTAATGAAACATGTGATGACGATAATTAACACCATGGAAATTAACGTCCTAATTAGAAATGGCTTTAAGTTCACTCAAATTAAGCCAATCAATTTGAGCCCACTCAAGCCTAATTAACTTGCAATTTGACCGTTATTCCTACCCTTCTTATTGGAACACTTCGCCATCGAGGGGAACACTTAACATATTTGGCATGTATAATTTATAGGTGCAGACATGCAAATTTTCAGAGGGCTCCATTTTCACCCCCTATTATTTTAGGGTTGTTCGATTCGCTTCAAATGTCTGTGAATTATTACTCGGGAATCTTTTGTGAATAAGATACGAGTATACGTTTGATCTCAGAGCGATACTACCCTCAGTTCATGAAAGGGAGAAGATTTCTTACAGATTGCAGTCTCTTACGTCGTTCTGTATACAGATCGGTGTACAAAAGAATCCTAGCAATAAGTAACGACGCCAAACTCGCTCGCCGAAACTTAGAAGGAATTTTTTGTATGAAATGTATAAGCTCTTACCCCCTTCTTCTTTTGAACAGCAGGCCAGACTGTATTCACAAATTTCACAACGAACCTTTCTGATCGTGTATCGTTATGTTCGTGAAAAATATTATTTGAATTATATTTGCTTTGGATATTTCTAAGCGATTGAGATAAGAATGACCGTTTATCCTGACCTAAAGAAATGTTTTTTTAGTATAGAAATCGTGATATTATTTGGTAATAGACAAATACCTATATTATTCACCTGAGAGTGACTGAATCTTCATTTAAACCTAAATCGTAAATACTTCTTTATAACCGGCCTATATCCCTACAATATTTTAAGATCTTACCTCAGATTTGTATTGTAAGTATTATCTTCAGATCCGGCTTTGCAATTATTTGCAAATGCAAGCTCCAGCTTTGCAATTATTTGCAATAATTATATAGGAATATTCTAGTCTATACTATTATACAATTCTAGATTCGTATTGAAAATCAGTTTTCTATGTGGGGTCATGATTTCAGGAAAAATCTTAATAGCGTGATGAAGGGTCGTCATTGGTTTTGTATGGGCGCGCCGTGCCAGTCTGGCGCCATCTGTTGGTTTATAATTTCCATTGTCGTCGCATCACGCTGAATCGGCTGGAGAAATTTTAACCAATTTTGATACAGGGATAGCTGGACATACAAAGATACTTTTTACCCGACAAAGACAAAAAAAACACGCGGACGAAGTTCGCGGGCAGCTCCTAGTAGTATAATAATAATTTATCAAAACCCGAAGTAAATTAGTGATATTTCTTCTCCTTCTTCTTCGTTTCGCTCTTTTCAGAGCGGTCGTGGTCATCATGAGGGAGGCTTGGGAGCTGCTTTCGCCCGCCTAACGATGTCCCGCCTTCTCGTCCGTTTCGCAGCACTTCTGGTACATTCATGCAATGGTTTGCCCAGAGCAGATTTTATCTGGTCAGTCCATCGCATTGGTGATCTACCACGTGGTCTCGTGCCCTCTACTCTCCCCTGAACAACTAGGCGCTCAATGGAATCACTATTCCGCCTCGATACGTGTCCGAAGAACTTGAGTATGCGTGATTGTACGAGAGCAGTGCTATTTACAACCAATAAAATACAATAAATCAACCGTCAAATGACACCCTAATTGATGAGCACCAAATAAATCACATCGCATCAGTACACAATTTAACCTATTCACGTTCAAACTGTAACAAACGCCAAAACCCGATGCACGTATCATTTAAAACAACTCATTCGGATGTAAATTCAACGGAATGCTAGGGATGGGTAAACGATAAAATACATCGATATTTTTGACGCAAGCCTACTTGGCGCCATTACGCTATTCAGTCATAACTGTCACGTGGCATATACCAGAGAGGCCATCTATTCTATAGATATTTTCTTTTGTTGCGTTCTTGAAATAACTATAAAGAGAAACTAAGCATGACTCGCGATCATACATGTGACATCGTATGTACAGAGCTCTGAAAAATAACAAATTTGATCAAAATTTTAATACTCAAAATTAATGACGAATATCGATGTTTTGAGATTAAATAAATCAAAGCCTTATCAATATTTTACAGACACAAACGGTGTTATGCAGGCGGGTATGCCACCACTTAAAAATATTGACGATTACTATAATTATTATATATTATTTTCTGTAAAATGACGATATTTTCATATATCAATATTTTCTCAAGCCTACGGAATTCACATTCGACACAATTAATGCCGAATTACACCGCAATATAGCAACGTAATTAAATGCTGAACAAAATTTGAGCTCTTTCATTTCGTTTCACACGTGATTGTATTGAGGACCGGATTGGAGGGAATTAGGCTGTACAATTGTTAATTGGGGCGATACGAATTCAGCGTGACAAGTGTAGTGGCAAAATATCGTAAAACAATTTATGGCAATTGCTGATATATCGTATCAACATCATATCAGCCGATAGACAAAGGACTGCTGGACAAAGGCCTCTCCACAGTTCTCCACAACGATCGGTCTTGCGCCGCCTTCATCCAGTATCTGACCGTGATCCTAACCAGGTCATCGGTCCACCTTGTTTGGGGCCTTCTCACGCTGTGTCACTCAAGAACCTTTCTGCCCCAACGGCCATCAGTTCAACGAGCAATATGTAATGTACCCCGCCTGCATAATACGCCTCAAATAAACCCAGAATGTCGTAAACACTCAATTTACGCATTGAGCTTGAATTTTATTTAAAAAAAATTTAATTAATTTAAGTATTTTATTTAATTTAAGTATTTATTGTTAAAGCGGCCACCGAAGTTCAATTTGAAAAGTTTCTCAAGAACGTCTATGGCAGCTCAAAAGTTAAAGCCATGTAACACACAGAAAGAGGATCCTTAATGACATAGTTTCATTGACACCGTTTGGCACGGAATATTAAAAAGATCAAGGATACTCCGATCAGGAATAATTATAAAACAAACCTAACCTAAACCTAACATAGGTTCTATAAGACGATGTTTATAAAATTCTGAAAATCACGGGTTTTAGGAAAATATACTTTCGGACGAATGAAAATTTGGCGAAACGTTACAGATGGATTGAGAATACCCCACTATGAGGATTAAAATGATGTAGCCTATTAGATCCCCTGAGATCCCGGCTGGTAACCTCAAGCAGATCCCAACAATACTCAAATCAGTTATGTTGATGAGGTCGCCGATGGGACTGAGTTTGGAGACCATATTGCAACCGATCATTACACACTTTTTGTAAATTAAAATGATTATAAATACGGTTTAAACTTACGCAAACATTGTCAGGAACGGCCAGACATGTTTTGAATCTCTCCCTGAGTGGGCCGCGAGTCGCGCAGCGGCACGGATAGCTGCTCCTGATGAAGAGCTCCATATGGGTCCAAAACTGGCACTCCAGGTCTTTTAGCATACTATTGTTAACCGTTATATGTTTTGTATTGTGACTGTTTGTTGCCTTAATAAAAAAAAAAAAAATAAAAAAAAAAAAAACATAGGTGGTACAGTATTCTCACATTAAGGGACACAGTTCTAATAAGAAAGCATATCAAACGTGCATAAATTGTGATAAACCGGCATACTTTCTTGTAGTTTCTATATTTTATTCTTACACTTTTCCTCATTTATATCTTAGAATACACTTTTAATATGTTTTCTTCGAGAACTACGTATAGTTAAGTTTATATTACTGTAATAGTTAAGTACCTAGTTTCTTTCGGCGTTTCTTCTCAACAGTGGTGTCCTCTTGTGAAATGCCGGGAGACTCAGACATGTAAAAGTGCCCTTGTGGCCTATTTGCAGAATAAAGTTCATTATTTCATTATTTCATTATTATTATTTTACGTTAAAACAGGGGCCCAATTCGAGAATGCCGTTTGAGATATCGCCAAACGTCAAATCTCCATTAGATAACAGTTATATCGCCATTGAACTGTCATTTAAATGCGATGAGCTTAAAAGTGACATATCTCATCTCAATTTTGGAAATACGAAGGCGATAATGATTGACAAAAATGATATTCATGTATATAAATTTCTGTTTCGAACGAAACGTAACGGACTAATTTCACGTACTACGCGGTCAATTTAAAGTATGCGCCTGTTATTTATGCCGTCACATACAAAGGAAGCGAAAATTTTGCGCGTCCGAATTGACGAAGTTGCGATGTTCTACGGATATCGCCACTTGTCAAGTAGGCACACGTCAAAAGTGATAGATGGCGATGAAAAGGAGAGATCTCCATTATATCTCTAAAATCGGTCGAATACCCCCCCAGAATCGATAAAAAGGTTCTATAAAAAACATTGGTTTGTAGCCTACCAAAAATTTACAATTTATTGTAGATGCCAGAAGAAATCTCAAAAACAATACATTTTCGCCTCATTCAGTAACTGTATTACAAAAACAAACTGTCTTACAAAACCGAGTTTAACTCACCGTGAGTTAACAAAGAAAAGATTTGGCAGCCATTTTAATTTTCAATAGCCCGGAGGCCGCAAACAGGAGTCTTGATACAATTTTTTATTTCTCTGTAACTTTGTCTTCGGCGCGCGGGATTAGCTGAGGGTGCAAGTTACGAGCGAGCTGAGTTTTTCGTTTTTGTTTCGAATAAAAAGCAACATTTTGAAGTCGATATAGAGTTAACTCTATAGAACCGCTAAGATAATAAAAGAAAAGTTTGAGAAACAGAATACTATTGAAAATTGTAAAGTACTAGATTCTAAATGCGGCCCCCGAGCGTTATAATACTTGGATTCAAATATATTATTATTTTAAACATAAAGAGTCAATACGAAATTAAAAAATATATAAACGAACACCATAATTTATTCAGAGTTCGCCGATGTAGCAATAAGGCGTTTAAATTAAATGACAACGACCCAAACCCTTAATTTCACGATGTATAGCCAGACATACATATTTTTTACATCTTTTTGTATTTATTATGTAAACAGGTTTTTTGGCTATTTTCAACGGTACCGAGGTTCGAATCTGGGTTTTTTTTTTCTTTAACTGATAAAAAAAACCCGCTTAAGCGTTTACCTTACTCCCTTGTGAATCAAAACGCAACGCAACATTATTTCGCGATCCGAAACCCTGACTTTATTTAAACCTTTTTAAGCGTTCTTCCTTTATGTGCTTAACAGCCCTACACCTGTTAGCTTCGGGGCATTGCCTTTTTATTCGCTAGACACAGCAATAGAGCGGTAAAGCAAATGTTTTTTACGGTAAGTGCCGCGAAACAGTTCTTTTTGATACAAAGAGAACGTAATTTGTTTTTCCGCGGTTATTATTTTAGTTTGCTTTTTGGGAGGTTTTGTTGCGAATCAAATTTAAATAGAATATATCTAATATTTTATTTCGAAACAATTGTTTTTCGGGGTTTTTTTAATGTGGGTAATTTATCATATAAGGCGTTTTTGGCCATTCTTAGAATAGGTCTTTTCTTCAATCATCAAGTCTGAAATCTTATAAATTGTACATTTTCTGAAAGGCTGCATTCAGCTTTCATTTGAGAACAATTTCTTTAGATTTGCATGATTTAAAAAGTTGTTGGGCGGGAAAATCAGACATGCGAAGTGATTCCGTTTCTTTGCACGTGAGTGTAGATAAAAAGATCAACACGCAAATAAAAATTAAATTGCGCACATATGTGGTCCACACCGGGACCCAAGCCCGGTGTGGACCTTTGGATTACCGATCCAACGTCTTAAGAGCCCACCCATGCAAAATTCTTCAGGTGAAAGATCCTAGATGTCAACATCCATAGTGGTTAAAAATCTGTCCCTTGAAAATGAAACATAAACAGTTTTTCTTGAATCTTGTCAACGTGAAAACACGATTGGTAAACATTTTCTCGATACTTTTATCTCTCAAACATAACCTTTTTTTAGATATTTTCGCTTGGATCTTCAAAACCCTTCCGTTTTTAACAATGTTTTTTAGCTTAATAGATGCACAATTATAAGTTCTCAAAAACTGTAAAACTATTTTCAATATAAATATGCACACGTTTATGACACAACTCAAAAAACATGATTTCCGCGCTTCCGAGCACGCACTTCCATCTCGCTCACGCTTACGCTCAGTGAGAGAGAGAGTTAGCCAACGCGTTGGCGAACCTTAACCTTTTGACCAGAGACGCATTAACCACGACGAATATAGCTTGAGGGAGTCAAATGAGTTTGGTACAAGGCCCGTAACTTCGCCTGTGCTGCTTATATCTAAATTTCTATGAAAACATGTGCATAGCACTAAACTAAATTAATTTTATTATCATTATCATCATCATCATCATCATCATCAGCCTATTCTTGTCCACTGCTGGACATAGGCCTCTCCAACTGCACGCCATTGTAAGCGATCCTCGGCTACTCACATCCAGCTTTGCCAGCCACCCTGCACAGATCATCGCAAAATTTATTATTATAGTTCGAAATTTTATTATAGTTCAGTGTTATGCACATATTCTCAGAAATATTTGGTAGGCCCAGGTACGGGCATTGAGGGTACTGTTTTTAATTATTGTTGATTGTTTTATTTACCGGCAATAATTGATTTGGCGAACGACCAAACTCGAGACTAAATAGTTAACGTGAATCCTTTTTAAAGTGTATGTAACTCAGAAATAAAACCTTGTCTTTAGTATCAGTATTTTAATTTAAGTTTTTTTCTGAGACGCGGGTTAACATATTAATTGCACAAAAAATAACTTGGCGTACAAAAGACCGACCTAATTTAATTAGAAGAATTCAAATAGAATACCATGCCTTCAAGCAATTATAAAACTTATGTAGTATCATAAGGATTTTTAGTGTAGTGTTGAAACATGGTATATGTTTTTGATGTGTATATTATATGCATATATTTATGTTCTGACAATCCGTTTCTGTGTTGACAGTGGTGTATCATTAGACTCCCTTGTTACCTGCATGGATTTCATACAATCGTTAGTAATATTATAATTAAATTATTACGACAAACTAAGATTTAGTCAAAGAAAATGGCAATTGTAATGCATAATGCATAAATAAAATTATTTGCATGAGTGTCGGAAGAAATTATCAATTTTGTTACTAAAAACGCTATTAGGATAGTGACCTAAGAGGCGGTCGCCTGTCAGACCGTGTGATCATGTATTTAACCTAGTATATTTAGTTCAACTCACGGATATAATCCAAGTTATGAGAACAAAAAACTAAGTTTATTGAACAAATGAAAAGCACATTTTTCTAGTACGTCGCTATTAAGAGCCCTTTTTTAAATGTACCCCTTTATGTTTCGGTTAACCTAAACAAACATAATATCATTATTCACCTGCAAAAAAAATACGCACCGTATTTTTAGCGTCTAAATTCACGTAACTGTAACGAAATTATAAAAAAAATACCCATGCTGGTTTACACTTGATTACATTCAAAAACAGAAAAACCATTTGGTGTATATTCAGCATAAATGAGAAATAATATTATGACGGATTCACATCTGCTTTGAATACGTATGAATTTAACCTTACTGAAGTTACGGCCTAAACGTTTACGGGTGAATTTAAATAATCATTATAACCATTATAATTTAAAAAAATTTAAAACATGTAGTGTCTCATTGTTTTTAATGTGGGTAGTAATACCACAATTTTTATATTGAACCATTGGTACGAAGCGCAAAGAAAAAAAAAATTGGGCAAGTGCGAGTCTGACTCGCGCAAGAAGGGTTCCGTACCATAATCTATAACAAGTTTGTTGTACTGGAGCCCCCCTTAAATATTTATTTTATTTTATATTTAGTATTTGTTGTTATATCGGCAATAGAAATACATCATCTGCGAAAATGTCTGTCTAGCTATCACCGTTCTTGTGATACAGCCTGGTGACAGACGGACGGACGGACGGACGGACGGACAACGAAGTCTCAGTAATAGGGTCCCGTTTTTACCCTTTGAGTACGGAACCCTAATTAAATGCATAATCTGGCGGAGAGACCGGTCTTTTCAGCCAGGTTACACATTAAAAAATTTCTTTGTGCTTTGATCTTTGTAGCAATGGTCCAATACCATGATAATATTTCTCTTCATAGGTTTCCGGTAATAGGCCAAAAAATTAAGAAAAAATCCAAAGAACTCAAAGTAAACGACATAACCAGAAGAATTGCAAAACTTCAAATGGCAATGGGCAGCGCACATTGCTCGTAGAACCGATGATCGCTGTTTCCACTAAGTTCTTGATTAGTGATCACCATCCGGAACTTACAGCGTGGATAGTATATAAACACCTTTATATAATAAAGTGTCCCCGCCAACTAGCCGCTGCCGTCATTACTATGACAGACGTCAACGGGACCGGGCAGGGTCCACAGTAAACCCGTTTACCTGAAACCCTGGACGTTACAGGCCCCCCGATAAAGTCAACTGATGATCTGTTCAAATTATCCGGTCCGCCAGATTCTGCACAGGACCAAAGAAGAGAGCCGGAGCTAATGTATGCAAAAAAATTACTAATTTATTTATTTATTTATTTATTCAAATTAGTTACACAGCATTACAGTAATTAAACCAAGGCACTGTGAACTACAAAATTATACAGAAAATAAAAATAAAAACTTAAATCTAGTTTGATTTAGGCGACGTAACAGCGTGGCTCCGCTGCGTCGTCTGATCTGGCGCAGGATTTGGCAGATTGCCCCGGAACTGCCGAAACACAACACCCTTCGGCCAGAAGTCTGCACTTGCGATGGTGTCCTGCAGCGGCCGCGGTACGCGCACCACAAACGAGCTGTAGTTTATATAAAGACTAGCGACCCGCCCCGACTTCGCACGTGTGCAATTCTAATACCAAATAGACTATGCATGTAATAAGCCTTCTTATACAGCTTCTACATATATTTAAACCTTTCTCTTGAATCACTCTATCTATTAAAACCCGCATCAAAATCCGTTGCGTAGTGAAAGATCTAAGCATATATACATAGGGACAGTCAGACAACAGGAAGCGACTTTGTTTTATACTATGTAGTATGTAGTGATTCATTATACTTGCAATAGTTGCAATTGCTCATTTAGACTAAATCTTAGCATAGAACATGCACCGATTAGAAGTAAGTAAATACTTTAAATGATTCCACGCACACGATTTAGACGCAAAATTTACGGGCATTTTCGAGAATTCCAGCGAATAGACTTTTTAAAAATTGGGCAAGTGCGAGTCCGACTCGCGCATGAAGGGTTCCGTACCTATACATATAATATATATAATCTATAACAAGTTTGTTGTATGGGATATTTAAAATATTTATTTTATTTTGTTTTGTATTTGTTGTTGTAAGCGGCAATAGAAATACATCATCTGTGAAAATTTCAACTGGCTAGCTAGCTATCACCGTTCTTGAGATACAGCCTGGTGACAGACGGACGGACGGACGGACGGACGGACGGACAGCGAAGTCTCAGTAATAGGGTCCCGTTTTTACCCTTTGGGTACAGAACCCTAAAAACAAAACACAAGCGTACGTTTGCCACTCAAAACCAGCTTCAAAACTTCCACTTTTCGGCTCCAATTTCAACATTTAAAACTCCGCCTTTTGCTCGGTTATCAAAATACGAGTTCCCCATTGAAAATACCAATTAATGGGTTCATTGTAAACAGATTGCTTAATTAAGAACGAAATGAATAACCGTTTAGCGAGTAGGTAACATGAAGTCAAATTAATTTTAATGATGAACGATTCACGGGGGCAAACGTAGCATTGAAAGGAAACTTAATTTTCTATTCTATTATTCACCAGCCATTGGCGAATCAGAACCGAAGTTAGGAGGTTGTATTGTGTTAAGGAAATTGAGGAATTGTATGGAATATGTTTATATGACGGATATTAATAGTTGATTGCTGAATATTATAGTGGGGCAGTATTTCTGGAAGGGATGAATGATGCAGTTAATTTGATGAGCGACTGCATCGAGCCAGTCGCACCATTTTATCGGTACTGCAGGGCTAGCAATCTAGCATATCTTGCGGCGGCTTCGCTTGTCGCACGACTTAGCGGCTCATGTCTCGCTTGCACCGTACTAAAAGGAAAGTGACAGGTAGTATTTGTCGCGCGACAAAGAGTCGCGTGTCACAGTTGTGCCAGGCGGACTTCGTCGCTTCTGTTGCGGGATGCAGATGCTATAAAAGGCCATATCTCACGATACAGTCGCGCGTTCACGAATCGCGCGATTAAATCGCTACAAAAAGTCATCGTATGCGATCTCGTAGCTTACTCAAAAAAACTCAGCCAAGTGCAAGTGGGCTCGCGCACCGAGGGTTCCGTACAAACACTGGCCGGGTAAAGTTAAGTTTGCGCCTGGTATGTATGGCGCCACATACAAATGAGGTGTAAAGTTAACACGACCGATCACGTTTGTTGTATTCTTTTTTTAGTATTTTGTTGTTATAGCGGCAACAAAAATACATCATCTGTGAAAATTTCAACTCTAGCTATCAAGGTTCATGGGATACAGCCTGGTGACAGACTGTCAGTGGAGTCTTAGTAATAGGGTCCTTTACCCTTTGGGTACGGAACCCTAACAAAAATCAAGGAAATAAAATTGTATAAGTATGCGCGGTGTTATCCGGAGGCCAATTTTTCCGGTGAACGGTTGCCGTCGCATGCGAGCCGGCCGTTTGTAACCGCGGCGAGAGCCCTTAATAGTCTGTCGACAGCCAAATGTCACCCGAATTTGTTTGGCTACACTATTTTATTTGTTTCAGTGGTTTTTGGAGAGTCTGTAGGTTATTTTGAACCAAGGTGAACACCTGGGTGCTCTGACTTACGCTATTCTTCAGACAAAGTCAATGCACGATCGTAGAAATCACGCCCAACGAACGTAACGAAACGAAACAACGCTTCATATACTTAAAGTTCATATACTTAAGACTTTTTCGAAAACCAAATGTTTTTACCTTCTGTATTGTTATAGTCTGTGGATGGATGGCCTTAAGTTACAGGATACTATTCTTAGGAGTAAGGCTACATTACAGTGGAGCTAATAGACCGTAATTCGGGTTTTATACCTGTCTCGCTCGCTCTTACGCGATCTAGATAAAGACCTCTCAGTTTTCATTCAAACCCGAATCGCAATCCGAGAGCTCACGAACTGGGACTACTTTGTTGTTTGTAGAAAATGCGACGTAATTGATCGTAGGACGTGATGACACGACCGACGCGCGACGAACGCCCGGCCTACGCGCGATAACAAAAACAACAACGGAACGGGAACAGGATCCAAGCACCATGGCGCACGTCGTTGCGTAGGCTAGCAACGCAGCCACTACCTAAGTAAAGGTGTAACCTCATTTGAAGAAGCTCGACTCGACGCGCCGGTTACAAAAGACTCGACCCAAACCTGCATACACTTTTGACACCCAAGGGCAACTTTTTTGCGCACAGTGTGACTGAACTGAACATTCAATACCAAGTTTGACTTTACAAGTCACATCCGCCCACTTGAACGGAGAATGTAAGAGTCGCCGTTGTCGGATACTCACTTAGATAGTTGGCAGTCCACAACTGTGCGTATTTCAAAAAAATTCTTGCCTCGCACGACTGCAATGTGGAATGAATTGTCGCTTGCGGTATTTCCGGACCGATACGACTTTCAAACCTTCAAGAAAAAAGCGTAGGTACTCCCACCTGAAAGGCCGGCAACGCACTTGTGACTCCTCTGGTATTGCAGGTGTCTATGGGCGACGGTAATCGTTTTCCATCAGGCGATCCGTTGGCTCGTTTGCTCCTTTGACATAAAAAATACGACGAGGAGAACTATATGACATAATATTAACGACGATATGTGAACAAATCACAAGTTTTCACCACATAAAAGGGTTATAATGTCGTGTAAGCTCGCGTGACGCCCGCTAATCCTAAGCTCCTCGTCGCCACCGTGAGCCCGCTCCTGCGCCAATTACTGTGATCTACGGCCGCCGCGGCCATATTAAGTATTTATTATTTACGTTCTCTTTCAAAAAACACCAGAAAAACAGAGTACTCGTAGCTGTGTCACAACGCCCCCAATATCAGTTATTTCTCATTTTACACAATTAACCAATAAAATGCAGTTCTTATAAGACTTTTGCGAAGATCAAAGGAGAGAACCTTCTGTAGTGTTATAGTCTAGCATAACTGTGACACGCGACTCTTTGACACGCGACAAATACTACCTTTCACATTCCTTTCCATGCCGTGCGAGCAAGACAGGTGATGCTGAGTCGCGCGGCAAACGAAGTCGCTGGCCCCGCTGGCATCGCAAGCGTCCATAGGCGGCGCGGCGGTAACTGCTTAACATCAAGCCGCATGCTTGTTTGCCACTATCGTAGTACAAAAAGTGAACAAATCACAAGTTTTCACCACATAAAAGGGTTACAATGTCGTGTTAGCTAGCGTGCCGACCGCTAATCCTAAGCTCCTCGTCGCTCCTACGCCAATTACCGTGATCTACGGCCGCCGCGGCCATATTAAGTATTTATAAATTACGTTCTCTTTAATAAAAACGCCCGAAAGTGTTATTATTAATGAAGTGAAAACGAACGCTGCTTAATCATTCACGCCATAAAAGTTTTTAGAGGGTTTGTCGCCGGACGGTGTCGTGCGCTAGGTGTGTTTGTGTCGGGGTTTGTGGATGGTTTATTTTGTTCGGTCCGCCAATACAAATTTAGAATTTGAACTGAATAGTATAGTAGTTTAACAGACTTTTAAAGCGACTTACACCCTACCTTTTATTGAATAATTATTCTTAAAGATCGTTCAGTTCAACTAAGTCACATGAAGTGATATTTCAATGATACTGAAAACAATACTATTAGGTATTAGTTAATTTAACATTTCAGATTAAGCAATCAAATTGAGTTTTATTTTTATTCATTCTCAAGGTAGGATTTTTTACAATATGTTATAAATACAAGAAAGAAATGAAAATACTTACTTATTTTAGTTTTAAGTTCTTATTCCGGTAATAGATAAGTATACTTTTTGAAAAAATTACGAACTGTTGAGTTTCTTTTGGCGTTTCTTCCCACAGTCATTTTATGTTTTAGGTACTTCAGTTTTCTTTTTTTATCGTGGAGGTATTTTAATTGTAATTAAATATATCAGTATAATAATTTGTAGAAAAAGAAATGCACATTACTAAACATCTTAAATAAGATTATTGTTGTGTGAAAATTTTGTAAGTTTAAATCACTATTTTATAACACAGATGCTTTGAATCAATGTCCATACAAGAAAGACAAGAATACTTTATGAAAACACCAGCATCCGCGTAACACGCCGCGCATATTAAATAAACACATCAAAAAGGCACAAATCAATTCAGAATTCAACAGCTTAAAACCTTTTAATTTATCGCCAGGATCAGAACTTCCTGGCCGTATTATTTTATGGAGGATGGCGCCAGTGGGCCGAACAATGTTTTTCTAAACGCCTATTTATGTAGTGTGTGGTGTAATTTATAAACGTGAGAAAATTTGGGAACAATGCTTCAGACTTTTATGGAGTAGTAAAGCATCAGTACAGTAGCCAAGAAAGTCTAGTGGTATACCACTTTCGCATATTAATACTCAAATGGAGTCGAAAAGTGGTAGACAAATTTTGTGGCAGACTGTTCGTAAGGACAGAAATAAAACTCACTACCTTATTGCCTATTTAAACAATGATTAGTGATTAGTGCAAGTACATAAACAAAAGTAGGATTTGTATGAACTCGCAATGATAACTAATCTATGTGTTAACGCCTGTTTACACATTTATTAGATTATTAGTGCGATTTATTAGTTATCAAAGAGTAATATTAGGTTCATTACTACTATTATAATACTAATGGTACCTAAATTTACCCACTTATAGGTATCATTAGTGCCTAGCCTGCTACGTGAAAGATTTTTACAAAACATGTAATTTATTTTTATTGCCGTTTTGATGTGTTTATATCAAAAAAAAGACTAATGCGTCGATTTATTACATATTTCCTATGACCTTCCGGTTCCATCATGAGATCAAAATTCTTCTCAAAATAATCTCGCATTATGATTTCGACTTCCTGAGGCCCATGGATTTATACCTATCTATGACTAATTATCATTGTAAATTAAACCCTAGGATCCGAATAGGATCACAGTTTAAAGAGACGATGTGCAAAATTTGCTTCAGACGTTACGGACATGCCACGACTTCAGCGGCAATCGCCGCGACGAGCGGTTGAGCGAGAGATCCGAGCGCGAAGGCCATACGAGTGAGCGAGACACACGCACCGCTCACCGCTGGAGCGCGTGGCTGGGCCGTTAGGAGGGTATGCAAAAATTCAGCTCAAGTAAAATTTAATTCGCAAGATTTATTCCGAAGAGACACTGGGACAAAAGAAATTAAATAAGACCATGTAAATATACCTAACTCGCTCACTTCCGTCCCACAACACCGTGGGAGTCGCCCATTAACTCTTCCAAATGAATGTCAATCACTTTTATTGGTGGATAAATAAAAACAGTAGTCGCCCGCCGGTGGGCGCGGCCAACTATAAATTATCCTAAACCTTCGACCGATTATCTTCACTAACAAGGGCTTTGATTCGGTGAAGCAATGTGATATACCCAGCTCAGAGATATCCCGGCTTTATAGCACATAATATGTTTTTGCTATTCGATTGATATTGACAACATCTTGTCAATATTTGGATAGAATTTTTTTATCGATTCATATTTTTATGTGGAAATACCACATTTTTATTTTTATAAATAATGACACAAAGGTATTTATAAAAATAAAAATGTGGTATTTCCACATAAAAATATGAATCGATAAAAAGATTCTATACAAATATTTAGAACAGCGCCATCTCTCTAGCAGTCTTCACACTTGCTGTAAATCAATGGGGATTGGGGATCGTGCGTGTAAAGCGCACATCCTAGGGTATGGCTAATGCGCATAAGCATTTCAAACACCTATATGACGCAGAGGGCGCTCCAGTAGCGTAACGAATTAACATTGTTAATAAAGTTAAACTTTCGACCAGTTATCTTTACGAATACGGAAGTTAATTCGACGAAGTTCTGTGATAATTTTAAGTTTATAGTCTATCCGGCATTTTAAAATCAAATTCTGTCAAACTGGCACAATTGAAAATCTACCTTAACTTACATGTATACGGTTGTCTGTACCTTGTGCCAAAGTGACTTCATTTAACCTTAGAGATCGGACAAGCTATACCACTCATTACAGGGGGGTATTCGACCAATTTTAGAGATATAATGGAGATCTCTCCTTTTCATCGCCATCCGTCACTTTTGACGTGTGCCTACTTGACAAGTGGCGATATCCCTAGAACATCGCAACTTCGTCAACTCGGACGCGCAAAATTTTCGCTTTCTTTGTATGTGACGGCATAAATAACAGGCGCATACTTTAAATTGACCACGTAGTACGTGAAATTAGTCCGTTACGTTTCGTTCAAAACAGAAATTTATATACATGAATAGCATTTTTGACAATTGTTATCGCCTTCGTATTTCCAAAACTGAGATGAGATATGTCACATGTGTCATTAAAACGCGATGAGCTTCATCATCGCGTTTTAATGACAGTTCAAAGGCGAGATCACGGAGAGATGACTGTTATCTAACGGTGATCTGACGTTTGGCGATCGACACTCGAATTAGGCCCCAGTTTCTATCTGACAATAGACCTAATTTCATCGGAGTTTAGCAATTTATTCAATTGTAAAATGTCAATAATATTGACACGGTCATATTAACGGATTCAAGTTTTTCTTCTTGTTATTCCGTGTCGCGACCCCAGGGGCAAAAGCAGTTTAACATTTTATTTTTATAATTGACCTATATGACTAGTATGATCAGGAAATAATGACATAAGAATGCGCTTATAACTGTTGCAATTACAAAGATTTATTAAATTACATGCAACAAGAAAATTTATCTAACAATTATAATCATGTGAATGCTGTTCGGGCTGCTTTAAATGATAATTATTGACATGATGACATTTTAACGGTTCATAATATGTATAATCAAAACTAATTTTCCGCGTCATCTTGTGCAACTTACCTACTCATAATTTTAATTGCAATACGATTTGCCATATTTTATTTTACTTCTTCTAAATAGAGCAGATTCATTCCTAAGAGAAAGAAACTGTGAAATTAAAAATTACGGTTACTACGGTTAATAGAGACTATCGCTAAAGTAGATATACAGTAGCGAGATCTCAAACATAAGTCATTGGAAATCTCGAATGGATCCCTAGGCTTAATTTACAGCTTTCGTGCCTCGGTCAGTGGTTTTATTGAAGTATTTTCGACCTAATTAAAATATCTTCCTTTCAACTTTTTACCCAACTCATAATAATGAAGTTTCAAGTTAACGGGAAGATATTAATTTTATTAACTATTCGATCAATGTTAGAGGTCTGATGCCCGACGGAAATTAAAGATGTTTTCATTTTATAACTTCGTTGAAAAACGTTTTGAATTCTTAGCCGTTTCTTTTGTCGACGGTTATACTTTTCCCGATTAATAAAAGCACGTTGAAGGGTTTTGTTTTATGAGTTGAGGATAAATTTATGTTTCTGAAATAAATTGAAATAACTCGGTATTCGTGTAAAAATGGGTCAGTAAAATCATTATTGAGTTCTACTAAATTCAAGCTTAAACCGATTCAATTTGATTTACTAAATGAAATTGGAGTCGAAAAACAGATTGTACTAACATTTATAAAATATTATTTGGTAAATTTCTTAGAATCTCAAATGATTGACTTGAATAAACGAAGAAAAACTGGAACATTCCAATAATAATAACTTAAACCTTAACCTCTAAGTATATTACTTACGAGAATACATAATTATAAAACTTATTTCAAAATAAAATTTCAATAAAATAAATAGAAAACGAATCTTTGAAGTTATGTTTGGACATAATTATGTAAGTTAAGGTGGGGTTAGACTTATCACCGAAGGAAAACTGCCACAGTACCAATTTGATTTCTAAGCCACTATAGAACCTTGTCACAATGACAATGATATGAGATTTCAAGCGGCTTTCATATTGACGCTCACTGTGACAAGGTACGAAATGGCCTAGGAATTGGTTGACTGTACAATAACTAGATTAACTGAGGGCCTGTGATGGTTGCTTTTATCACGCGATAGATAAGTGACAAAGCATCCGTCACGTAATAAAATTCCCGTCGCCATCGTTTTAGAGAGCAGTGTTTTTCTGTTACAAAGAAATCTAGTATCCGTTATTTTATACCATTCGAATTTGTAAGATTAACGCTCCTATCCGACATTTATATCAATTAAAACCTCGTAAATCGGGCTTAAATCTTCCCTATTTAATCGTTAAATTCAAATCCAAACTTGTACCTTTCAGCTCGAATGTGAATCGTAAATTATTTAAAAACTAGTATCTCACCGACAAGGCATTTATGTCTCGTAAATCAAGATCAAGTATGAGCACACGGCTCGTACCTCAAAACGCGACATCGATAAATCTTTGCGTAAATAAGAAATTCGCCCCTAACTCATGGCGACTTCAAAGAGACCCTTTACTGGAACAAGGCTATTAAAGTTGATCGGGGGGTAAAAAGTGTTATATTTCGGTTTAATTGCTCCCAAGGGAGTGATGTTTTATGCTTATTTATAGTGGCTTTTGGACCGCGGTGTTTGACAACACTGTTTAATGTTTAGTGTTTTTAATTTGCAGTGATTTTGATGAATTGCCGCCGAGTGATCTAATATTACTCACACACACACCCCTAGCACAACAGAACTTTGTAATTTGTGTCTTTCTTGTGCGAGAAATATTACCTTTCTCTTTCTTCGCTGTGCTGCGAGAGAGTGACAGGCGATGCTAGACGGGGTGGATTGGAATTTCATACATACTGCCGCTCCTAGTCTGTCATATATAATTAGACCCCTGAGGTAGGGTTACGTAGTGTAGACCGCAGGTCAAAATATATTGATCTGTCACTCAAATAGTCAATTTGAGACTAGAAATGAAGCCAAGATACACTAAGTAGGCACATTGTTCATTTGAAGCCTATCTTTGGATCCTGTGAATATCAAATTTAAAATATTGGACTGTAATAGTTTTTTAACGCTACCGTATATATTATACTTCTGATATCAGATATGGAAATATACTACGCATTTATCAAACTTAAATTTAATATTATTCAAATATACAACCCATTATTTATTTTGCACTAAATTTAACAAAACCAAGTAAAAGACGCTAAGAACGAAAAATACAATAATAATTAGATTGATTTATTCTGGATAAATACCTCAATTGAATCCTCGGCATAAATAAGGATAAAGGTAAACATATCAAAAGGGGGAGGGAGAAGTTTGCTTGACGGTGACATTTCGATCGGATAAAGCTAATATTATTACTTAGTGGGAAAGTCCATTTGTATTATTAGAAAAGTGAAATAAAGGAAGCAATGTATCACGATGCGTCTGATGTCTGGAATTAATTCGTTTGAGCGAAAATTAGATAATGTAATAAAGTATGGCGGCCCCTAAGACAGATGTATGACGTTTACATTATTGTTTTTTTTTATACGTATTCTATTATATTAAATTTCTAAAGTTGTATTGTTGTTGTATAATTACAGATTGCACATCGCAAGGTTACTGGAGCAGAGGCAGACCGAAATAAGATGGCGGGATGACTTGGATGCATTTAGTAACGTGTGGAGGGATAGAGGGGAGGCCTTTGGCCAGAAGCGGGACACGGTTATAGGCTAAGCAAAAAAAATGTATTAAAGTCAGTTTCCTTTGGAGAGAAGTCATAATTTCAGGATGCAGGATTTGTAACGGAGATGCCACGACCAGCGGCTCGGCAAGCGGTTGAGCAAGAGATCCGAGCGCGGCGGCATAACGAGTGAGCGAGACACAAGTACCTACACCGCTGACGCTGTCAATACCCATACAGCGCGATCTGTTCGTAAAAATGTCTTTATTCTCTCATCACGCCAAAATAGCTGGACGGATTTTAACCAATTTTGGTACGGGGATAGGACATCCAAAGATAGTTATAGAATACTTTTTATCAAAGTACGGTAAAAAGTTGGACGCGGACGAAGTTGATTAACTAAATTGGTTTACGAAAACTAAAATTAAATTAACTAAATCCAAAGTTAATGTTGGAAATCGCTTTTCCACTGCATCGTAGGTACGCAAAATACCAGCAACAAGAAGAAAATGTTACTATATCTCAATACTAATACTTATACGCAATACTAATATTAGTCTAATACTTTTTGCGAGGAAACCTAATAATAAACTCCTAGTTTTGCTTTTTAATTAATATAAGGATTTAATTTCTGTCCATACAGCTATGTTCTAGTTTCCCCTCTGGGTTGGAAGGTCAGATGGCAGTCGCTTGCGTAAAAACTAGTGCCTACGCCACATCTTGGGATTTAGGTAACCGACCCTGATTGAAAATTCATTCTCAAAAACCGGCCAAGTGCGAGTCGGACTCGCGCACCGAGGGTTCCGTACAAACACTTTCCATCCCTAGGTGGTTAAGTTAAGTTTGCACCTGGTATGTATAGCGCCCCATATAAATTAGGTGCAAAGTTAGGTATTAAAAAAACTACTTACTAGATCTCGTTCAAAACAATTTTCGTTGGTAGTTTTTATAGTAATGTACATCATATGTCTTTTTTAGATTTTTCATTTTCTTATTTTAGAAGTTAGAGGGGGGGAGGGGGGACCAATCTTTTTCCACTTTGGAAGCGTCTGTCACGCAAACTATTCGGTTTAGAAAAAAAATATTTTAGAAACCTCGATATCATTTTTGAAGACCCCACACGTATGTTTGAAAAAAAAAAATATTTTGAGTTTCAGGGAGCCCCCAATATTTATTATTATTTTTTATTTTTGCATCAAAATCTTAATGCGGTTCATAATACATCTACCTACCAAGTTTCAACAGTATAGCTCTTATAGTTTCGGAAAAAAATGGCTGTGACATACGGACGGACAGACGGACAGACAGACATGACGAATCTATAAGGGTTCCGTTTTTTGCCATTTGGCTACGGAACCCTAAAAATGGGACAAAGGCTAGGAGGATGATGACAGTTATGTTATATATTATATCATCAGAATCATCATATTAAAAAGGCGAAAGTTTGTGTATTTGTATTTGCTAATTTTTCACGCTCAAACGGCTGAAGTAATGGCTAAATTCGGTATGGAGGTAGCTGACACCCTGGATTAACACAGAGTCTACTTTTTACCCCGAAAAAATTTAGTGTTCCCGTAGTATGAGCGACTAACAACGCGGGGCGCAGCTAGTGTGTGAATAAATGTTTATTTTAATTATTTGTAACCAACAAAACATACTTAAAAAATAACGCGCTCCAGTTCAAAAAAACTTCCCAACATTTTTATTTCAATGTTGTTTTTGTAATATATTACTCAAACTTAAATACATTTTAATGATTTAATGACAACGAAAGTTCAAACATCAGTCACGGTTCAACAAAAACTTAATATCCGGTATTGATACATCATTACTGTCCCCAAACAAACCTTAAAGGTCTTAACTTACAACAGAAAAACAGCATTTTACTCCCTTGTTGAATAAAATGTCCACCCTATTATTAAAATCATCAGCCATAACAAAACGCATGAGAAAATTTGGGGTATCGCAAAGTCTTAATAAAGATTCCCAATTTGTAAAGTAAATATTCATACATATTAGCCAGAAAGTTAAATATTACGTTGTATAGCCAATATCGATGGGCCATTAAAATAATGGGTACAAGTTTGACCGATGCGCCTCGCAGCTTAAGCGAGGAGGCATAACCAGCGAGGCATGTAATCCATTCGAGATTGTATTGGCGATGTTATGCCATAGGTTCATAAATGTGCAGGGCAGTAAATTTGGTAATACCTACGTTATTACTTCTCTAACTAAATTGGTCACTTGCATCGATCACTTGTTCATTAAAAGAGAAATGTCTCACAATTCACCGTAAGATGCTTGTATAAAACTTGGTAGGCTATTCTACATAATTAAATACTACAGATGGTTATTGGTGTGACATGTGCACACAAAAGCATTTTTTGCTTACTCTATGACATTAGTGTTAAGCGGTTTACACTAACGTGAAATTGTCAAGAAAGGCCCGACATGTTTCGAACTCGTACGGAGCTCTTCATCAGGGACTGCTGCACGTACACCGGCTCGGCAACTTTGTCACTAATTCTGGTGTACAGGTAGCAGTCCCTGTTGAAGAGCTGCTAAGATCTGCTAACGGCCAACCGGTAGTAGGTTCTTGAATGGCAACCATGTTGTAATAGAAAACACAGCGTAAGATTATTGTTAAATCCTTCATACTTACATCGATCGTTTTATTCCAATTGAGAGATCTCTATCATTCTTTGAAAATGTTGATATTAAATCGCGGAGACAATATCGAATAGCTAAATTTATTGGGCACAGAGTACGTTTACTGGAAACAGAGAGGGCTTTATTAGTATAAGCGAGAACATCATAAAGGTAACTGGCTGTACTAAAAGCAAACGATAAAGTGTGATTATAATTTTATTTTAATTTTGTGAACGAATATTAAAAGTTATGACACTACTTGGGATTACAAAATTTGTACAATAATTCGCAATATTATTAAGTAAACTACTCTATCTACTCTGGAAAAGTCTGTTGTCTAAAATTGTTGTAATCTTAGTCTCTGATTTTCATACCCTTTCTGAGCCTACCGGCATTTTACAAGAAGAGACCACTGTTGAGAAGGAAAGGAACGCCGAAAGAAACTCGAAAGTCAGTTTTTTTTATTTAAATGCCTACTTAACTATTTCATTTCTAAACACAATAATGTTTTTCGAGATGATTTTTTGTCGCGGGTAAATTAACACCACATTTTTTTACATACTAACTATTACAGTAATATGAACTTCACCTAATATGTACATCTTAAATATTGAAGAAAAAATGTTTTTTTTGTATGTGTAAAAAAGCTATAATATTTGTATTGTTTAAAAAAAGCCATAATGATTTGGCTTCCTTTTTTTATCATTTAATAAATTATGCCGTAAACTCATGCAAAATATACAATTTACGTAAAAATACATACCTAAAACCTCTTTTTTTATATAAAACTTCAACTGTATCAAGAATGCCTTCACTGCCAGTGGGTCGGACTTTGTATGGGAGTATAACCCGCTAACAGGATTATATCTCCTCGCCACAAGTGATTTAAAAAATGAATTACTATGTTCAAAACACACATTCCTTCAAAAATTCTTCCAAGCCCCAATTCAAAATCCAAAATCCCATTTCTTACAAACTGCCGATTATTTGTTAAAAACCGGTCCGTATCAACATCGAAAATCGACCAAGAGTGGAAAGGAGTAATTTCCGGGCGTGTTATTGTTCCTGGCCCGAGCTAATCGAAATTAAGTGATCCATTACAAGATACCGGTTTCAGAGTTTACAGCATCGGTTATCGTATCGTTATGGTTACGCGTCGTCAAGCATCAATATTGTTTTTCTGTTCTTTATTACTTTTGCAATGTGAGTAAAATGTTGGAACTTGAGATTGATTTTGGATGGCAAATTGTTATTTAGTTTATAGCTTATTTGTTTTATCGTTGCGTATGAATTAGACCACCCAAAATAATTCTCAATGGCATTTTTAGGAGCAATAATACTTCCAAACATTATTAAACTACGCCGAAACAAAAAAACATATGGAAAAAATCAAAGCACCGCTTAAAATACAAAATACTTTATTGCAAACCGAGAAAGTTTATAAATTAAGTCAGATACAATAATAAGACAACAGGCGGACTTATCGCTCTAAAGAACGATCACTTCCAGACCACCTTTGAGTAGTGGAGTTTGAGTGGAGCTTACGTCAATTTTCTTTATTTCTTACAAGCGACCCACCCCGGCTTCGCACGAGTGTAATGCTGATAAATTATGCTTGTATTATACATATAAACTTTCCTCTTGAATCACTCTATTGCGTAGTTATAAGCATACAGGATAGACTTTGTTTTATAAAGAAGAAGAAATAAATATGCTTATTTACACTCATATTGTTAAATTACTATAAGAAGTTCAGGTCTCGTCCCCATCATCGTCTAGTGCCCATAACACGGGCTTACTAGAGCTTACTGTAAGTACGTTATTTGTTTACTAAGCCCCGTTTTTTTAGGGTTCCGTAACCAAAGAGTAAAAACGGGACGCGGGAAACGGGGTTACAAAACCTCCGCTTCCGTCTGTCTGTCTGTCCGTCGGTCACCAGAGTGTATATCATAAACCGAGGGTTTATATTTTCACAGATGATGTAGGTATTTCTGTTGCCGCTATAAAATACTAAAAAAACAAATACAAAAAAAAAATTATAAGCGTTAACTTTGTTACTCATTTGTATCCGGTGCCATACATACCCGGTGCAAACTTAACTGAACCCGGCTATTTAAGATGGAATAAGTGTTTATACGGAACCCTCGGCGCGCGAGTCCGACTCGCATTTAGCCGGTTTTTACATCTATACGTTGTACTCCACAAATAGTGTAGAATCCATACTAAAAGAAGAAAGTCACTATCTTAAATTCAACTAAGGAAGAGCCAACTCAGTTCGGAGTTGTTTCATGAAGTCCCAACTTTAATGCCTACGAAGTTTACATTTGATAAAGAAACTTTTACGACTCGCTTTGTGAGTCATATACCGTAAAATCTTCACCTGTTGCGTCAATTCATTGACTTAATCAGTGTGAATTCAATCATTAACTGATGTTCAGAGGTTTTTAGGGTTCCGTACCCAAAGGGTAAAAACCGGACCCTATTACTATGAATCCGCAGTCCGTCTCTCTGTTTCAGTCTGTCTGTCTGTCCGTCTGTCACCAGGCTATGGCAGTTCTCATGAACCGTGATAGCTAGACACAAGGAGTTTTCACAGATGATGTACTTCTGTTGCCGCTATAACAGGAGTAGTTTACAAATTAAACACAGATTCAATAATTTTAACGGCAGACAACAGGCGGTCTTATCGCTGAAGATTCGCTATCGCATTGGGAAGTGGAGTGCTTGTAATTCTTGCAAAATATCATCCTTTTGGTTAGGTTAGGTTAGGTTTGTTTTTTTAAACAATCCCAATTAGTTTCAGCCAAGAATGGATTCTACGAAATGATGAAATTCTGTTCTCTGTGAAATGATACTTTATGCGAAAAGGCACAGAACCAAAACAAATAAAAGGTAATCTAACCAAAATCGGAATTAATAGTCCTAAATTAAGCAAATCTTGTACTATGGGTTGTATAGATAACATTCATGACCCAGGAACAAATATTCGAGTTCATCACACAAATATTTGCCCCGGCCGGGATTCGAACCCAGAACCGCCGGCTGAGTTCACTACAAGCAAACTACGCCAACCGCGCCGTCAAAAGTAAGTCCATTGTCTAGCAATATTTTTGACGCCACACCACGCGCCACCGGTGTTTATAGGTAGTATGCATAATATGTTTAGCCCCCTTTGGACTTTTGTCGCGGCCATTCGTGCGCGGACTGATAACGACCACGAAACGGGGTCATCGCACTATTTGAGGCTTTTCAAAAGGGCTTATCTTTGTATGAGTTCCATACAGAAATAAGCCCTTTTGAAAGACACTCCTCACTTAATTTGCCTACTTCTATTCCTTGGGGTGACTGACAGTCTAAACTACACTAAAACTTGGTGCGTTAGAGCACAAAACAGATAGGTACAGAAATCAATCTACATAATCTACACATACAAGCGCGCTCGAGCAAACGCACACATAGACATTGCTCACGGCACGATATCTCGGACCAGTTCAGACCAGCCCGTCTAGCACAACTTGACTTCGCGGCTCTTGTCGCGCGACATAGCATCGCCCGTCACTCTCTCACAGTACTGTGAAGAAAGAGACAGGTAATGGTACTCGCGAAAAAGAGTCGCGTGTCATAGTTGCGCTAGAGGTGCAGTGCGAGGGCGAGTGCCATCCGTTTGACGTGTCCGTGAGAAATGTCTATATGTGTGCGTTTGCTAATTAGAGTAATTCAATCGTACCTTTATATTTTAATAAATAAACTAGTTACGCTTCGCAACTCTTGTCACGCGACATAGCATCGCCCGTCACTCTCTCACAGTACAGCGAAGAAAGAGATAGGTAATGTTTCTCGAGTGAGAAAGAGTCGCGTGTCACAGTTGTGCTAGTGGTGCTGATCTTGTGTTATGAACTAAATTACGAAAATCCGGAACATAGCCCGCCAAGACAAACAAAAAAAGAAGTTATTATGATGAATAACTATAAAATTTATATTAAAAAAAACTGTTTTTTCTTTTCAGAGCAGTAGAATATCATGGAGGCTACTGCTTCATTTCCACATGATTTACAAACGGCTGGACAGATTTTCGACTAATATAGCCTAGAATTGCACAATCGACAAATATTTGCCCATTCCTGGACTTGAACCTAGGGCCGTCAGCTCTGCAGGCAGCTGTATCACCACTGCGTCACACGTCGTCAATATTTCCTAAACCATTTCAGCTTTCTAACTCGATTTAACATGAAAATGTATCGCAGTTAATCAACGTTTGTGAAACAGGCACTAAATGATCGTCAAAGCCCTCCAACGTCCACAGGAATAAGCTTTTAGGCCCCGTTCTTCAAGCACTATCGCACTGTAGCCAAATCTAAAGCATTTTTGAGTCCAACGAATATTCAGTGCATCAGCTATATCTCTATGCAGTGCTAACATTGCATCACGCTCGGTTGCAACTATACCTAGTCGTAATTTTGAGACCGTTTCTATCCCCCATTCACAAACCAGCTCTATCAGATCTACATAGAATTGTATTTCGTTTGGGACATCAATTTGCTGTATTGAGTTAGCAACGTCCAGCGTATGAGAGAAAAAAGTAAGAATCCCACCATGTCTGACCATTTCCGACGGCTATTATTCTGTCTCCCTCTATATCCGTTTCCGGTTGTCGCGAAAACAAAATAATGGCAGGCAGAAAAGTATTTTCAATTCAACATTCATTAATAGCGACAATGAACTCTGGTTTTAAAGTTTGAATGCTTTGAGCTGAGTGGTCAGTGGGGAGATAAAAAGATGGCGCTGATAAAGAAAGGTTTTGTTCTTTAGAATAAACATGGGTTGTTGAAAAGTTGGTTTTGTTGGTGCAGTGGTAAAGCAGCTACCAAGTGAGCGAGCGGTCGTGGGTTGGAATCCCGGCAAGGGCAAATGTTTGTGTGGTGACCTCCAATATTTGTTTCTATATCATCGATGTTGTCAATGTATTTAAGTATATAATTTGTCTATATAAGTCCATAACAAGCCTACTAGAGCTTACTTTAGGACTAGGTCGATTTGTGTGAGTTTGTTTGATGTATTTGCTTGTTTTAGTTTGAAGTAAAAATAAACAAATAATGAAAAATTTAATAGATACTTTTGGGCTAAAAAAAACAAAGTAAGTATGCTAAGTGTCAGAACTTTTAAGGGAACTTGATGAACTGTAAATAATACCCGAGGAACACTCAACCGATATGACCCACATGTCTAACTTAGATTCAATAAAACAGAATCCAAAAACAAACAAAATTGCATTAACTAAAACCGTCGCCGCTCGGGCAACACAAACAGCCCTTTGCAAAATACGTCACCATACATTTGAAAGCTGAGTTTTCGACTTTCTCGTGACTAGAGTAACCATGCTGTCAGGATATAACTCAGCAAGTCTAGCATAACTTTGACACGCGACGCTTTCTCGCGCGAGATATACTATTACCTGTCTCTTTCTGTACAGTACTATGATATAGTGACGGATGATGCTATGTCGCGCGACATGAGTCGCGGGTCAAAGTTATGCTAGACGTACAGGAGCGTTTTGATCGCCGCGCCGTTCTCGTGTGGTAAAGTTTGAAAATTAATTTGATGTCTGCCACAATTTACATAAACCAATAATTTGGAATAATTTAAGCGTAAAATACTAAGACGCATTTTCGGAGCTGTGATGGAAGATCAGGGATGGCGAACGCGTTATACCCACGAGTCGTACAAAAAGTACGATGAGCCAAACGTTCTTAGGACCATAAAGATCGGACGCCTGCGATGGGCAGGGCACGTGTTGCGAGTGGATGAGGCCAGAGTACCCAAACGCCTTCTAAGGCCACGGGGGGTCGTAGAAGTAGAGGTAGACTCAAGCTCAGGTGGTCGGACGGCGTCAAACAGGATAGCAAGATCTCGGGGGTGATAAGTTGGAGAAGGAAAGCCACGAATAAATCGGACTGCATATATTTGCTAGACCAGGCTAAGGCCCACCCGCGGCTGCTCAGATGAAAGTATTTTAGGAGGTCATACGTATAAATAAAATTGAACAGTCATCTGGCTTCAAAAATTGTGTTATATTTGCCCAAGTTTCATAAAGGAATAGGCGCGTAGTGGAACGTTCGCATTAGGAATCGAAGGAACTCCCCAAATGTTATAGGCACATTCTAGCTTTCGGTGTTTCTTAGAAACTCGTTGGTTGTTCTCGGAAATACGTTTTTTTCTCGTTAAAGTCGGTTATTATTTTAATGTGATTATTCTTTGGGGAAGAAATGTTCTTGATTAGCGACCGCGTTGGTACCGTAAGACGTAGCGTAGGAAGGCTCGCAACAAGGTGCGCGGCAAGGTGCAAGGCGATCTGGTCCAATTGGATGATAGCGGCACACGACCGATAACTGTGGACAACTTTAGGGGAAGCCTTAGTCCAGCAGTAGACGTCTATCGGCTGATATGAGGATGATGGTTCTTTGTTAATTATCGTAATGGTTTTTTAGTATTCCAAATCCCGTGAAATCCTATTGCCTTGTCACCCTAATCGCGACGCAAGCGCCGGCCAACAAACAGCGCCGCGGTAAGTGAAAAGTTGAATTGTTTGTGCTTTTAACCAGTTGGTGCCGAAAAAACACCGTTGACGTGGTAACCATATTAAATTGTATTTATCAGAGTTTTCGCAAATGTATTTGTGAAGTTTTTATCGGCAGACGTCTAGACATAGGTTATTAGTTGTTATCACGTGAAGAGTTGACGAATTTTATTCTTTAACTACTTTAATTGGTTGCAAACTTCTAAGTTCTGACGCTGTCGGAGAATTCAATATCTTATGTATGTACTTACAATATAGTATAGATATCAGGGGGGCCTATGATGGTTGCGTTTATCACGCGATAAATAAGTGACAAATCATCCGTCACGTTTCGACAATGCGAGTGTGAGTGAGAGACAGATGCTTTGTCACTTATTTATCACGTGATAAACGCCACCGTCATAGGGGTTAAATTTAATCTTTGACACTGAATCTGGGCGCTATATTTTTATTTGAGCAATAGTAGTATTTTATTTGATGACGCGGTTGGCTCAGTGGTAAAGCAGATGCCTTAAGCCGGCGGTTCTGGGTTCGAATACCGGCAAGGGCAAATATTTGTGTGATGAACACGAATATTTGTGCCTAAGTCATGGATATTTAAGTATTTTTTTTATCTATATAAGTATGTATATCGTCGTCTAGTACCAACAACACAAGCCTTCTTGAGCTTAATTTGGGACTAGGTTGATTTGTGTGAGGTTGTCTGATATATTTAAATACATCAACGGGACTGATAATATTAATATACATCACGATCGCGGGATTATAACTAAATGTATATTAAAATTACTATAGGAAATCCACGGTGTTGCACGGACCGTGTCAATAACTTATAATCATTAATATATATCCACGTCATAGACCTAGAGTTATGGTCTCAAAGGACAACTCTTAATTGCCGCGTTAAGCAGTCACCACCCCTTTAATCATATCAAAAGAGCGATCTTCCGGCCGGATGGACGAGCGACAGCTTACAACTTTATAAACATCTCGAAATCTGACGAATTTTGCTACTCAAGTAATAAAGACTATATTTCTTGCGCAATGTCTCCGTTGAGGTAATTAGAAAAGTTACAGAAATAACGCTGTTCTGTCATATTACGAACTAGAGTTTACTCGTGGCTTTGCTAGGGGTGAAATGGTATTTTATACTGTATGTTTTTTAAATGCGGTAAAGGGTAGAAATAAAGGATTTTAAAATTAATAATTCCTAAAAAAGCTATCAGGGGATGGTAGTTCGTAAGAAAAAATCCTGGGCCGTAATTCCATAGTATCTCTTTGATATCGCGGAAAGATTTCGCCACCCTGGGGGGGTATTCGACCAATTTTAGAGATATAATGGAGATCTCTCCTTTACATCGCCATCTGTCACTTTTGACGTGTGCCTACTTGACAAGTGGCGATATCGCTAGAACATCGCAACTTCGTCAATTCGGACGCGCAAAATTTTCGTTTCCTTTGTATGTGACGGCATAAATAACAGGCGCATACTTTAAATTGACCGCGTAGTGCGTGAAATTGGTCCATTACGTTTCGTTCAAAACAGAAATTTATATACATGAACAACATTTTTGACAATCATTATCGCCTTCGTATTTCCAAAATTGAGATGAGATATGTCACTTTTAAGCTCATCGCATTTAAATGACAGTTCAATGGCGATATAACTGTTATCTAATGGAGATTTGACGTTTGGAGATATCTCAAACGGCATTCTCGAATTGGGCCCCTGGTCCCGTTTGTACCTTATATGTATATATGCCATATCGTAGATATCAATATGTTATAACTAGTACCTATTCAAACGATCTCACAAACAAACAAACAAACGAGTACTTTAGTAACTATGAAAGGGCTTAAGAATATAACTTTTTGATTTTAAAGTTCTTGCAAAACTAATTTCGGGGTTCACTCATTCGTGGTGACTACTTTTGATTAATTTGTTTGACGATCTCAGTTTTGATTAATTTAATAATTTTTCCATAAACGCCCAATTACCTTAGTTTTTTTTTAGGTTTATTTATTTAAATTTTTAAATTAAGTTATGAAGCCAACAAAAGGTTGAAAATTGTTTTAAAATTATTGCTACTCACCAAGTATATTAATTAATTATAAAATTGTCAAACTAGAATAATATTATAGATACGTATGTACAGTCGCCATCAGACATATCGCAGCATATAAGGTGGGATTATAATTTTTCTAATATGTGAGCGAGTCCACCCGCCGCCATCGTATTACAATGAAACTGTTAGAAAATATTCACTTTTCAATACCCTACTGATCCTTCTTTACTGGACTTTCTATGCACCTAAAACAGTTTTACACGCTTGCTCAAACAACCAATAAAATTTAATAATATGTACTTAGTTTATTATCTAGTAACCGCCCGTAATAAAATTACTAGTTCAAATAATTGACACAATCACGACTACTAGTAGCCTTTCAAACTACACCCGTCTCTTTTCGTTCCTCTAATCAAAAGCAGGACGTCATATTAAAACCGACACAAATTCTCCATAACACGAGCATAATGCGGTTTTATTGCACCATAAAGTTAGCATTTTATCATGAACGGCTTTCCTACAATGTACGAGACATTCATATTAATAAATATTAATATAAGGGCATTAATTTTATGAAGCCTAAGAGGTGAAACACACAAGGCAAGTGAATATTTATAGCTCCACGTACTTCGGAAGTATAACTTGCATGATGAACTGCTTGCATTGTGGGGGAAAGAATTTCTACACTTATTATAAGGAGGGAGTAAATTTTCATTAACTTTTATCTATTTGACATGGGTAATTTAGTGTTTGTAATATTAATATCTGTATTTTTCTCTACGTATATATGGCGTTTGTGAAACATTGTGAAACATAAGTGTGTTTCTACGACTGCTTGAATCGTTCTTTTTTATTTACGGCAGTCAAGCATTTGGCGTCGATTCGACCTGTGACAATAAGGCCTAAGATGCAGCATGCTTGCCTAGAAAATGCCTATTCACTCTCGATTTGAAGAGATCCAAGTAATAATGTGCTGAAAAGAGAGTTTCTCTCTTTTACTGTCCTGATAAGAAAATTAGACGCAAAGCGTTTCGTACGAATCAGTGGCATATCGACGACATAGTTGTAGAATCCAAGTCCGCGTCGAGTAGTGTGATGTTGGAATGGTGAAGGTGGAATCAGTTCATGCAACCCTAGTCCCCACTCACCGAGTCCCATTATTTTTGAAACTTAGAGATTAAATGTTTAGGTTTTCGTATAAGCAAGTAGCTCTTCTACTACATGTCACATTATTTCTTTCATAGATTTGCTAGTTTACATGGTTTCATAGTGATGAGTAACAATTTTTCGAGTTTCATTTTGGACTAATATTTTTAACCACGTAGGTACCTTTTATAAACTGGTATATAAAGCCGATAAAGAATTTAAAGAACTTCAGTAATAAACATCCAACCGCCAATATTATCACGGGACCGAAGTTCTCAAAACTGCCAAAGAATGACAACGATATGTACAACTAAAAAGTCCCATATAACTCTAAAAAGCAATAAGTAAGCATATCTATGTTCCGCATGTATATACTGCGTTTTTACCTAGGCAAGGACGGTGAACCAAGGTCAATGAACTTTTTCTGTTGCTCATTGGCATGGCGATGTCCCCTGGGCCACTCCTTAATAGTATGATTTTCGGCGGTTATATTTACCAAAAACTTTGTAATTACAACAAAATATACAGCCTTACAAGCGCCGGTCCGGCCCAGGGATAGTGGCGCTGCAAACAACTTTCATATATTATGACAATAATGTGCATATCGTCGGGGATAGTGCAATACCGCGTAAGTAACAAGTGTAGATACGAATCAATATTCAAACAAATGCTAAGTATTTTTATAGAATCTTTTTATCGATTCTATTTTTTTTATGTGGAAATACCACATTCTTTTTTATATAAATACCTAATGACGTAATGAGAGCAATGGGCCGGAAACTAGAGGTCGCAGGTTCGAATCTTGCTTGCTTAGATTGTAGTAGATCGCAATAATTTTTACTTTCTTAATTTACCTTTGTGCCATTATTTATTAAAAAAATGCTAAGTATTTTATTGAAATGAAAACTTTATCGACAGCTGTTATATACGCGGTATTGCACTATCCCCGACGATATGCATGACAAATACATGTATTTGCATTATTAAACGTCATTAGCGATTTTTCATTAACCAAATTCAAAATCTCCTGTTGAAAGACAATACCTGTTTGGCTAGCATATTTTGCCGCGACTTCACCTGTCGCGCGACTCAACATCACCTGTCTTGCTTGCACCGTATTAAAAGGAAAGTGACAGATAGTATTTGTCGCGCGACAAGTCGCGTGTCACAGTTATGCTAAACATACTGTTATTATCGACAGTTTTATAAGAAGTGTCGTCACTATTGTCCCCTGGATCACGCGACAAAAGAACAAGAAAAAGTTGATTCACCTATTAAACAAAAAAGTCAGTGTTTATGAATCGACGAATAAGTTTATTTTTCAAGGAGCCATAATCATCGGAGGCAACTTTATTACGTTTAACGAGGATGTTGGATGTGGAAAGTAAACAGACGCCCAGGGGAGAGTGTGGAGACAATCACAGTACGGTTGCATGATCTTGTAAACATCTATTAACAAAATAAAAAAATAAGATCAGAATTGGTAATTGTATTATTTTAAATTTATGTGGTGATTAGAGAATCGAAAAGTTGTTAATATTTCGAAGTACACAATTGTCTTTCGCAGTGTTGTTTGAGAGCGGCTAAATAAATACCAATTTGTTTTATAGCAATATTCCTATATCCAAGGAATCGTGTCTACGTTTAATTTCTCTCACCCATACCACACCAGTCTACACCAGGGCCTATGATGGTTGCGTTTATCACGTGATAGGTGATAAAGCATCTGTCACTCACACTCGCATTTAGTCAAAACGTGACGGATGCTTTCTCACTTATTTATCGCGTGGTAAAAGCACCCATCATAGGCCTGCAGGAATCGAATCAGGGACCTAATTCGAGAATACCGTTTGAGAGATCGCAAAACGTCAAAACTCTATTAGATAACAGTGATATCGCCTTTAAACTGTCATTAAAATTCGATGAGTTTGAACGAAACGTAACTGCCTAATCTCACGCACTACACGGTCAAGTTAAATTATGCGCCTATTATTTATGCCGTCACATACGAAGGAAACGCAAATTAAGCGATATCGCCACTTGTCAAGTAGGGACACGTCAAAAGTGACGGATGGCAATGAAATGGAGAGATCTCCATCATCTCTCTAAAATTGGTCGAATTACCCCCCAGGTACTTGACCAACTATTGTCTACCATTTATAAATTAAGGTTTCAATTGTAATTTTTTTCTTGTTGGTGTGCAGTAAAGAATTGTTGTATTGTATTGTATTGTACTTTTAGATTCCCGGCCCAACGTTTTATTTCCCAATCCACTTCGATCACTATACCCATTTTTTCTCATAGATGGCTCTAAAATTAAGGGCTTAACATAGTATACTAAGAATGCATTTTGAAAATATGTTTACCAATAAAGGGAACTTGAAGCGGAACTTGAAGATATTTATAATTTGTATGTTTATTTACGTCACCATGGGCTGTAAGTGGGATTTTCTGCCCGCTACGGCATAAAATCTCACTTCCTAGCCAAGGCAAGACGCAAAACTTTAGACAAGCCATGCCATGGCCAGTAATTCTTGAAGCCGCAGATCGCATACTTATGACAAACACCTGCGATCTGGGACATTCACGAATTTACCGCCCTAGGTATGTAATGTACTATTTTGCGTCACAATTTAGGACAAAGCTTACCTAAAGATAATTTAAACTTAAGGAACCTACGAAAATAAACAGGTACACAAGGAAATGAAGTTGTAATTTTTAACACAAGACAAAAGCGTGAGATATTTTTCGCTCAAAACCCAAGCAATAATATCAGAACATGCCTCGAAGTTCTACTGTTATTATATTTTTTCTGGACTCCAAGGGAGCATGCGAAGTGTAAACAAATTAACGAACGAGATACCCTCGTGTATTCACGAACAATCCAACGCTCTTCCAAAAAGTACTAACATTCAGTTTTCCTCATAGTCACTTAGCACCCTTTATATATGGATCACAACGTGGCTCGTTCCAAAGAAAAACGTAGTAACTACAATTAAATCTATTGATGCTTACTCCGTTGTTGCATGGGGCCATGTTGTTCAGGAAGCTTCAATTTAATTTTTATTTCCGCGTTCCAGGAAATTAACTAGTAGTAAATTGTATGAGGATGGAGCTCATTTTAATTTTTAACGCCACTGCAGTGTACAGGGCAGTTTAATAAAAAAGTTATGGTTATGTTCACTTTGAGTGTAATTTTCTTTTATCTGCACCTATATTGTTCCATTAGTATAACAAATTCAGCAGCTCAGACAGATATCGCGCGACATGGCGTCACCCGTCACTCTCTGACAGCGCTGTACAGAAAGAGTTAGGTAGTATATCTCGCGAGAAAGAATCGCGTGTCACAGTTGTTAGAGGTGAAGGCCTATCATATCTGGCCGCGACTACACTTGTCGTGACTCGGCATCACCTGTCTTGCTCGCACGGTATTCAAAGGAAAGAGACAGGTAGTATTTGTCGCGCGACAAATAGTCGCGTGTCACAGTTATGCTAGACGTGAAGATAGTATAAGCACAAAACAGATAGGTACAGAAATCAATCTACATACAAGCGCGCTCCAGCAAACGCACACAACGCATTGCTCACGGACACGATATCTCGGACCAGTTCAGACCAGTGAGAGCGCTAGTGCCATCCGCTTGACGTATCCGTGAACAATGTCTATGTGTGCGTTTGCTCGAGCGCGCTTGTATGTTTATTGATTTCTGTACCTATCTGTTTTGTGGTATAAGTGACAACCTACATTGCAACGCACCGGCGGCGGCGGCGAGGCAAGAAGTTGTTAATGATTCTTAATTTTTGAGAAATTTAAAAATTTTCCTGCAGACAAACTGTCATAATAGTTTCGCAGGGATTTTATATATTTGTAATGTTTGTTCCCAAATTAATAAATAATAAATAAATTGGGCAAAGATGAAACGGAAACGGAACGCTCACTCAATCACCGAATGAATGAAAGAATGAATTCATGTCCCTCGACAAGGAAGCTTGTCAACTGTGATAAAAAACTGTCTTGTATTTACATGCAGACGTATCTCGCAAATGATATGCGTAATGTATCCCGTAAAAGGTATTTACACTGAGCCCGCAGTGGGTTCATCCACTTACTTTTTAGGAGATTGGAGTAAATTGGGTTGTTCGCTGCCATTTCAGGTGCGATTTAATTATCTTGTTTCCTGGAGAATGTATTTATAAGGTCACCGTAGTTCATGATTTTATTTTATTGAATGAAACCTTTAGAAGAGGTATGAGTTGCGCGTGTAATGTAGGCTCCCCACAAGATGGGCAAGTGATCTGAAGGGTAACCTATCGCAACTTCGAAATATTGTTTCCCCGCTGTATCGTTTCGCCGAATTTTCATTTGCCCGAAAGCTATTTTTCCTGAAACCCATAATATTTTCAGGATTTTAAAAACGTCGTTGTAAAGAACCCGTTAGGTTAGGTTTCTTTTATAATTATTTTGAAATATTAATATTTTTGGAATAAATTGCTTTCGGGCAAATGTTTTTTTTTTTTTTTTATGTCATAGGGGGCAAACGAGCAAACGTATCGCCTGATGGAAAGCGATTACCGTCGCCCATAAACACCTGCAACACGAGAGGAGTCACAAGTGTTTGCCTACCCGGAGGACGAAGATAGAATGCCTCTATGCTAGTAATTTCACCGGCTATCTTACCCCCACACCGGAACACAACAATGCGAACATTGCTGTTTGGCGGTGGGTTAGTAGGTAAGACGGTAGTAACAATCCGGATGGACCCTGCACGAGGCCCTACTACTCCAAAAAATTCGGCTAAGCGTTAAATCGGGGAAACAAAAATCGTAACCGAAATCGACGTGTTTTGGCTGATAATAATTAACGATAAAGGCCTGACTCATTTCATAAAATGACACTCGTATTGTAATATTTGTAATGCCCACCATTATGTAACAGTTGCTATTACGTCTCATTATAACTTACCTATTTTTTGTTTGTGTTTTGGCGTACAATACAATGACGAAGAATCTTAGAGAGGGAAAAAATCGTTAAAATTGAAGATCCAAACCGATCAGTCACTGATGAAGAACTCCATTACGAGTTCGAAAGATGTCGGGCCAATGTTGATATTTTTAGGTGACTTTAAACCGTTTTTTAAAAAGGTTAAACATGTTTCACGATAATTTTAATAAGATAACTACATATTTTAACTCAACATCCCCACAGATCTGATTTTCTTTTAAAACATACCTACCTATAAGTTTAACGTTATTTCTGCCAATCATAAGAATGAAGGAGAATTCCTCGCATTCCACTCAGAAACCCCTATATAAATCCCAAATTCACTTTTTATTATTCTCAAAGACGAAATGGTAAAGCGCTGACGTTTTCATGCTAAAATATGGAGATAAAGTCATTAGCAATTTTTACTTTAATGAGAAGATGTCGCCGGGTCCAAGGGCTGCCATTCACTGTTTTATGGTCAGCGAAATATTATCATACAAATTTCGCCATCAACAGACAAATGATTTTTTAGGGTTCCGTTACCAAAGGGTAAAAAATAGGACCAGTTACTAAGACTCCGCTGTCCGTCCGTCTGTCTATCTGTCTGTCTGTCCGTCTGTTACCAGGCGATGTCTCGTGAATCGTGATAGCTAGACTGTTTAAATTTCCACAGATGATGTATTTCTGTTGGCACTATAACAACAAATATTAAAAATCGAATTTAAAAAAATAATAAGCGGGGCTCCCGTACAACAAACGTGATCGATTGCTTTAACGTTGCCCCGTATATGTATAACTTGAAGTTGTGAAGTTGAAGTTTCAGTTCAAACATACAATACAATACAATACAACAATACTTTATTGCACACCAAAAAAGTTTACAAAAGTAAACAAGATAAATACAATTTATAAATAACGGTAGACAACAGGCGGTCAGGCGGACATACCAGCAGCCTCGCGCAACTCTCAAGGTAAAAAACGATCAACAACGGCTGTATGAAACGGAGGTGAATTTTTTACCTATCTAAGTTTGAAAGAACGTTGAAACCTACAAAGCATTAGATAATTGGCGACAATCGAATTTAGGCGGGTTGTACTTCAGCCGCCATTTTTGTCCGCCATGCCATGTTAGATGACGTTTCTATTTTGTTGTGTAGTCTGCTTCTGTCAAGGTTCTGCGATCTTTTCAAATAATTCAAATTTCACAAATAATCTAATAATTTGCATTCTTTGGGTGTAGTGGTCGTCTAGAAGGTACACAAGACAATCGCAATTGCAAAAATGAGTGGATTGAAAAGGAAAAAGTGCGAAATATTCAGAATGAAAACGTGTCGAATGGACGGTCAGAAAAGACTATTCATGGCAAGATTTCCACCGTTCGAAGATCGGTAAGTAAAAAATATAATTAATTACTGCGTGTTATAAACATGTTAATCGTAAGTTTCATTGAAAACTTGGTATTTCAGGTAAAATAATACATACCCTTATACGTATGTAAACAATAGTGCTGTATGTAAGTTTTATCGATAATTTTCATTTGAAGTGAAAAATACCTGGGAAAACTCGAAATATCTTTCTTCAAGCAAAAGCCTATTGCTATGTGTACTTATACAAAAGTGTGCACTTGAATACAGCTGTTAAAGCCGTCTCAAATGAGAGGATGACATTATTGTCACTACTTTTTATGCCAGTTTGAGTTAGATTATGGTCACAGAAATATTTTACGAAAAATCTTCAATGGACTATGAATGGTACGGTTTCATCTGGACAAACAGATACCTTTTTACTCTGTAATTTTCTGTTTAGCCTGTATTATTTGTGTTGCAGAACTTCCAACCTGGAGCACAGACTGGAGTGATGAAACGGCTTTTTTCGTCTATGTTTATCAGCAAGCCAAGCAAAGTTTGAACGAAATAAAATTATTTGCACACTTTTGTTTTTTTTTTATGAAGTCAGTAACCTAAAGTAAACCAAATGTTTACATTGAAGCGAAATATTTAATGATTTAAATTACCGGAAAGCCGTTGGAGACGCGGGTGCGAATGCGAACCCCGCCTGAACCATTTTTTTAAATACCGATATCGATATCGATAATTCGATAATTTGTGTAACATGTGACATCCCTATTTTGTTCTTGATGTTGGCATTATGTCATGAGTTGACACTGATATCGTTTGCGGCTTCATATTGGCAGTTTGTTTTCGCCCCCGTTTCATACTAATGCGAGTTCACGCTTTTTGTATGGCACTCCCGTCTCTTAAAACGTAGTGATTACATACTCTTTGCATACCAGGTGCATTTAACATAACGGCCAGTTAAGATGGGATAAGTGTTTGTACGGAACCCACAGTGCGCGAGTCAGACTCGCACTTGGCCGGTTTTTATTTCAAGTACGTTCTCTTAAATTTGTGCTCGGTATAATTTCTTGGGTCATTCTCGAAGTTCTCACTTCTCGGCTCCTGTCTTGACAATTATAGCTTCAAGTAACGGAGAGACAATTAGTTTCAGACTTGACACTGGTTGCATGTTGTTTTAACAATGGCTTTGTGTTGTACATACAATAGTTTGTGTCTACGAGTTTTAGTACAAGTATCATGCGCTGGTTATTGTCTCGGGAAAAAGTTTCGAGGATCAATACGAACTTAAGGGGCCTTATTCCTTTTAAAATGCTGATTGTTTTAGACATTTTTCTCTATGCTCAAACATGTTTCTTAACATATCATTGATGTTTCTACCTAGAACAGGGCTATTGAACAGGGGATCTACTGACATATATTTGAAACCTACAGTTTGAATTTTTCATTCATAATTTTTGTTTCAAAAACTACTCGAAATTGACAAATTTCACGTGGAAAATTAGTTTTTTCAAGTTATTTCGACTGCACGCAATGAAAGCATGAAATAGCTATGTGACTACCTAGAACTCGGGGCTATGTATATTCACTTCAAAAAGTTAGTTGAAATTATCAACATATTTGTCATATTTTTTTTTTTTTTTTAAAGGTATAAAGTTTCTTAACCCTTACCATAAGTTTACAGTGAAAGTACACGCTAGCGACTGCGTAAACGATTTGTATGGAGAATTGTAGTTCTACAAATTACCGCTACGGGCGCTGTAGGTACTATTCTCCACACATGTCGTTTACGCGGTCGCTAGCGAGTACGGTCACGTTAACTCATGGCATAGGGCACAGGATTGTCCATAAGTAAACTTGCTTTTGTTATTTTGAAAAATATAAGCAGGAATTTTCATATTTAACTTGCATCGAATGCTTTGTCAAAGATGCAAGAAAACAATTTTGTAATTAAAGTTTTTTCTTTGGAAATGAAGAGAAATGGCTAGAGTACCATCTCAATTGGCTGGAGCAAGTGAGCACAGGAAGTGAAAGAAGTAGATAAGAGTTTCTTTCGGCTTTCTTTTCTACAGCGGACTCCTCTTGGGAAATGGCGGTAGATTCGCAATCTGAGTTAAGTGCCCTTGTGGTCTACAAACTGAATAAATTATTGGAAAAGTATTTCAGTTCATTTCATTTCATAAAGAAAGCAGACTCAACCATCATATGGCGATAATAATAGTTCAGTGTCTTATGCGACACTGCATTATCCTTCCAAGAAGTAATTTGACCCCACATTTTGGTTTCGTTGCCTACAATTTTTAAAATTCTGCTCAAGCCAAATAGGATTGCTTGAATTTGCTTAATCTGTGCGACGTGTCAGAAAATTATGTATTTTGTAACATATTTTTCTCCGATTTCAATCTAACGGTATGGAGTTCTCTGAGTCCATATTATTTTCGCTCCCACAAAGTATTTCTGTCCCGCTTTGTTGTTGTAGCCACAGCGGATGACGCTCTTAATTTCCAGTAAATCGAGCTACTCTTTAGCGATGGGCCGCATCTGAATAAACATTCCTCGACCACTGATTAAGGGCGATCGCAGACGGGCGATTTTATTTACTTGACTGAAGAGTTAAAATAAAAGAATCATTGGAGACAATAGTATGTCATGTCAATGTACTTGTTTAGGTTCATCTATCAACAAGGCAAGTGTTATCGTTTCATGTCAGATCATTTGTTGATTAAGTAAACACTTTCTACAATGACATAAAAAAATAGGTACAGTGAGCTTAGATAACTAGCAATAATACAGTGAGCTAACTTATAACGTATAATTAATAAAAAATTATATGATTTTTTTATTTTAGTTTATTTTAATATGTATGATTTTGTATTTCACAGTGCCTTAGTTTAATTACTGTAATGCTGTGCAACTAATTTGAATAAATAAATAAATAGCACAACAACAACAATTAGGTGCGCATATTGAAACTAAAATATAGAGTATGGTTAGTGTGGATGTGGACGAGACCTTAGCAGGTGACGTAAGTTACTGTTGTGTGCAACCCGACAATTGACATTGTGTGTGAAGATCATGGTAGAGCCTCCAGTGGTGACGCTAGCAGGCGCGCGGAGAGAGCAATGGCATGCATATACGTTCGATTGACCACCGCCGCGACCGATCGGCGCTCCTGATGAGGAATCGTGGACCAATTCAAAACTTGTTGAGCGATATTCGACTTATACGACGTGATCGACCCCTTTTATACATTTTATAAATAAATGAAATAATGGTTTCACTCACTGTTTCAGTTTGAATCCCGACATGTTTAGAGCTCGTATGAAATTTACTTTTAGAGACCTCACAACTCATCCTGGTTACATGCGTTTCACGACAGTATTCATAAAACAATCGCAAAGTCTGCGTTTGTCCGCAGGCCTTTAAAATGCGCGAATGCGGCAAATCTTACAACGGAATCGAATCGAGTCGATGTCTTACGAAAGTTTTAATAATACAACTTTTTAATAATGACCTGCAGATCTATGCAGCGGCTAGTATTGAGGATCTGCCATCGCTTATTGATCAAATCAATGCAGATTTAGAATCTATTCACAGCTGGGCTAATAATTTTGGTTTAAACGTAAACGCACAAAAATCGCAAGCAATTGTCATCGGTAGTCCTCACTTTGTGAACAAGCTGGCGGAAATGGTGGTGCCTGATATTCTTTTTGGTGGGATTCCTATCCCTCTTTCCTCTACTGTTAGGAATTTAGGTATCATCATGGACCATACATTGTCTTGGTCTCCGCATATCTCGGAGGTCAGCCGGAAGCTCTTCGCATCTCTTCACTCACTTAGGCGCCTGCAGAACTTCCTTCCTATGTCCACCAAGCTTACTCTTGCCAGTTCACTCTTGCTGCCCCTTCTGGATTATGGTGACATTGCTATGACGAATCTCAAAGAGGAACTACTTGACAAGCTCGAGCGCTTACAAAACGTGTGCATAAAATATGTTTTCGGACTGCGCAAATACGATCACGTGTCCGCGTTTAGAGCGCAGCTGGGTTGGCTGCCAATACGTCAGCGTAGAGACCTGCATGTCCTGTCATTGCTTTTTAATGTTCTCTACAACCCTGCTTCACCTCCTTACCTCAGTGAAAGGTTTAAATATATGGCCGATGGCAGTGGTCACCGCTTGCGGTCGTCTGCCAATCTCACTCTGGCTGTACCGTCTAACAAGACGCGTACGTACGCCAAATATTTCACAGTAAGCGCTGTGAAGTTGTGGAACGAATTGCCACTGTCCCTTAGGAAGTCTCCGTCTGTAGCATCGCTCAAGATGAATCTTAAGAAGTTATGGCTTTCCAATGACTTGTGAATTGGATTTACAATGTATTTATATTTATGTGTATATTTATATTACATTATATATATGTATATATGTATGTATGTATTAATAGTTTATATGTGTAATTATTAGTAGTCTTATTATTTTTAATACCTTTTTGTACACGGTGTTAGTTTGTCTATCTTCTTCTCGTACTCACTCAATTGCTCAAAGGTTAACTGGAAGAGATCCCTTATAGGGATAAGTTCGCCTTTGTACCTATATGTTAATTGTAATAGATGTATTTTTTAACTTATTTTGTGTACAATAAAGCGTTTACTTACTTACTTACTTACTTACTTACTTACAACTATAGTCTGCGTTTGTCGACCAGGGGCCCAATTCGAGAATGCCGTTTGAGATATCTCCAAACGTCAAATCTCCATTAGATAACAGTTATATCGCCATTGAACTGTCATTTAAATGCGATGAGCTTAAAAGTGACATATCTCATCTCAATTTTGGAAATACGAAGGCGATAATGATTGTCAAAAATGTTATTCATGTATATAAATTTCTGTTTTGAACGAAACGTAACGGGCCAATTTCACGTACTATGCGGTCAATTTAAAGTATGCGCCTGTTATTTATGCCGTCACATACAAAGGAAACGAAAATTTTGCGCGTCCGAATTGACGAAGTTGCGATGTTCTAGCGATATCGCCACTTGTCAAGTAGGCACACGTCAAAAGTGACAGATGGCGATGAAAAGGAGAGATCTCCATTATATCTCTAAAATTGGTCGAATACCCCCCCTGCATCGTATTAATCGTATAATCCAATCCGCACCTCTGCGGCAGATCTTACAGCAGGAGCGGATAATCTCATCAATTCATCAAAGCGCCCAACCTGTCTGGGGTCATAATTAACATTTAGCAGAGGCGTATTGCTAATATTTATTGCCCTGCGGATGTTATTGGTGAAAATTTCATTGAACTTTGTATCAGGCTCTGCTACTCTATCATTTTTGTACGATCGATACAAAAATTAAAATTTCAACAAGAATCGCAACATGTGAAAACAACACATTGAAACAAGAATGAAGAAAAGCCATACTGAAACGAGGTATTTTCAAGTGTTATTATTTCATTAGGTATGTGAATTTTGTGGAGAGATGGCTATTTAGCGACTTGTAGTGCAGAGAAAGGTTGAAGGTACCAGACCACGAGAAAGATCGCCTATAAGATGGACAGATAAAATAAAAACTGCATTAAATGGCTCATCGTCACTACACGAAGAAGGCGGCAATCAGGGAAGAATGGCGGCGTGTTGTGAAGCTTGTCACCAACATCTGAAATCACTTTGCCAAGAGTGCAAACCGACAAAGGAGAAGAATGTGAATTTTGTCTCTACCAATCCTTGTAGGTATAATAATATCGTGTGTAAACAATTTTAACCGCCAGAGAATTTGGTGTGTCAAATACGTGGTTTTGTGAGTCAAGAAATAGTCGAACAGGGGTCACTAGTTTAAAAAGATTAAAAAAAAAGGCCAAAGGCGAGTCGGACTCGCTCACCGAAGGTTCCGTACAAACACTTACTTATCCCATCTTTACTGGCATTTTTAAATTTGAACCTGTTATGTACGACACCAGATACAAATGAGGAGCTAAGTTAACGCTTCAACCGATCACGTTTGTTGTATGGGAGCCCCGCTTAAATATTTCCCTTTATTATTTCCCGGTAACAGAAATACATCTTTTTTGAAAATTTCAACTGTCTAGCTATAACGGTTCATGAGATACAGCCAGGTGGATACGGACAGTGGAGTCTTAGTAGTAAGGTCCTGTTTTTTACGGAACCGTTGGGTACGGAACCCTAGAAACGAACGTGTCTTAATCAGTTGTTAGGCGCCAGGCGTTAATCCTTTTATAATTTGTAGTGCTCTCGTAACGGTACAAGCGTAATCTTAACTACTTCGTTCACATTACCAATAGGAGCACTGATAGGTTAGTACCAAGTAGGTTCGAATGAGTCACTAATAGTACTTGATAAATTTATTACGCAGCAAGGGCTTTTACACGGGTTTATTTTATTGTAGACGCAGATCAATAATTTACAACATAAGAGATTTGTTGAAGTATCCAAAACGTCAGTTCACCTTTTTTGAGGGTCTTCCCACGCTACATCAAGACAAGAGTGAATATGCTGTTATAGAACCAGTGAGCTATATCTTAGACCCCGTAGTCACTTACTGAGTGTTACTGAAGACAATCGCTGGTCAGTTTATAACCAACAAAAAATTTCCTTTCATCCTTCACTTTGCTGCCCCAATCGCCATCGGTTTTATGAGCAATGTGCTCCGCCCCCTCCACACACTGCTACTAGGGTCTGGCTAATGATGAGGCCTTCTCTACCAGTCAAACTTAGGGCAAAGCAGGAAAATTGTAGGCGTTGCAACTAACTTACACATAAGTAACAAAACATAATTATAATACTTATACATAATTTTTGCTATTCATCTAAATACATACGTATAATACCTACGTACAAAAAATTGAATAGTTTTAACTCTCAAGTTGGTAGAACGAAACATAATTATTCCCAAACCAAATACAGTCGTCCTTAATTTAGACCACTCCGGAACGAAGCAGTCTACGGGCACTTCCCGTAATGGCCGATTTCATTAAACGAATAGTAAGACAACTCAGTATACGAGAAGAGTATCTCGATAAGGTTCCCAAATGGTATTGTTAAGGGGCATGGCTGAGTAAGGAGATTCTGAGAATGTCATGCGGTACTTACTACGAACATTAAGTATTTATCTATTAAGTAAAACCTATTTAAGTTAGTTGCACCGCCCACAACTTATGGTTGACTGGTAGAGAATGCCCAATGGCATTAAGTCCGCCTTTTGTACGATCTGTTTTTCATTTTGTGCAATAAATATTAAATATATAAACATAGAATACATAATAATGGGGGTTTTCGGTACGAATTATTTGATGCCTACTGTAAAAAATTGTGGCCTAGTGTCATTTGTGCATCGAAAACCACGGGGTATGATAATAATGGTTAAGTACCTAATTAAATGAAAGCAATCGCTTCATCGCTGAGTTAAAGCCAGCTCAAATCCTTACATCTTTAAAAGTCTGGAATTTACACTGTCATGCGTCACAATGTTGATTACCACTAGGATTTCTAGGGTCTTAAGCAACGTCCTCGATATTTGGGTCATTGTCAGATTTAGGTTCGCGTTTTTTCGGTGGACACGTACAAGTTAAGGACTTTCAGGCCTAGTTTTCTGATCAAAATTTTATTAGCATAAACGATGTTTCCCTTTCTATGAGCTTGCGTGTTAAAAACATAACTTCTATGCACATATGCTGTTAACTATTGACCACCGAAGAGACAACTTTTGTATTTTGAACTGACAATGACCCATTTACTATTCAAGTATTCACATAATAAATTGTCTACAAAGACCAAACAATGAGTCATAAAAATATCCCCAAACAATTTTATGTTTAGAAAAAATGGCGAAAGACTCGACCTTTTAACGATAGACATTGTGCCATATTGAGAACGTTTCAGTTGTATATAGAAATGAGGAACTGACTCTAGGCCATGGTCTTCTTTAAGACGCTAATACACAGCGTATAGCATTTGATATTCCATATTAATAACACAATGCTTGGTATGGAAAGACGCTGTACGCTGCTTACGAGGCCTTGGAATAAGAACCAACGATGGGAACGACTGAGAAAAAGAATCATTTAAAAACGCATATTTCTAACCCTTTTACCATCTAACTTATAGAGAAACGCAAAGTGAGCAGCCCCGGTGACACAAATAAACCTCAGCCCCTGACGACTTGCATTCGGTCAAACAGAGATGTTGTATTTTCAGCACCTCTAGCATAACTGTGACAACGCGACTCTGTCTCACGACAAATGCTATCTATCACTTTCCTTTAATTACCGTGCAAGCAAGACAGGCGATGATGAGTCGCACGACAAAGGAAGTCGCGGCAAGATATGCTTGCCCTGCAGCTATTATACTCGCTGACTTTTCAATTTAGATACAAAATCCCATTCAGTCAAAAAATCACCGCCGCTGCAGCGTGGCGATGCCTATTTGACAAATGACGTCAAAATACACCAACTATATTAACCTCATAATGATGATAAATAAGTAATGATGATGATGCTGATGATGATGATGATGAAGACGATGATGATGTTGATGATGATGAAAATTATAGTGATGAGGATTATGATGATGGTGGTGATCGTGATTGTGATGATTGCCGTCAACGGCAATATCCTGACAACAACGTAGGCGACGGCATCACTATCAAACCCAAATAACCAACAACAGAATATGACACCCCTAATACAGATTGTGAATCTACTTTGTCAAGTCAATTTAAACATATTTTTACAAGCAGCACATGAACGGTTGGAATTAATTCGAATAGAAACACTAGTAAAAAGAGTGCTTCATTTTTGACGCACTAATTCATTATTCATAAAAGTGCAACAACTTGTTGAAAGGGAAAGATTCGTGTCAAATGGTCTAAAAGCATGCGCGTACATAAATATTTCTGCAAACAAACTTGTATACAGAATTTAATGCATATTTAAAGCTGCTATTCGAACATTTCCATAGACCAAGAGCCGACCGGTCGTAAATTTATGACAACTGACTTGACTGACCAATCAAGTCGATTTGACAATTGTCAAACGATAACAAATTGTTTCACGCTTCATACAAATATAAAAAGGAAGATTTTGAAGCCCAAAAGACAGTTACACCACCACTGGTCCAGCCACGAGGACATATTGGGTGAAGAATTTATTACTTATTATGTTTTTGAAATGCCATGACCATGAATGTTTGACATAACTTGCAGTGTGGTAGATACGAAGCAAACTCGTGTCGTATGAGAACTTCGGGTTGCTGAGCGACTACGTATGCTTACACATGGATCCGATTTAGACACGGATCCGAGCGAGACATTTGAATCTTAAGTTAAACTATCAGTTAAACTTGAATTTGATTAGCAAATTTTTGACATCGCATAGGTACGAGGCGTTAAATAAGACCTAGAGTTTTTAGACAGGATCCCAGTCTATAGATCCATTAAATTTGCTCCAGTGCAACGCAAATGCGTATGTAAATGAACATTTCGATATTACTCCACCTGTATCGAAACACTATTTTGCTGGCGTATCTACATAAACAGGTAATACTGAAAAGTACTCAATTTTTATTATAAAACGTACGTTGTACTGCAAAATAGCAAGGACAAATGAATATAAATAAACACAGGTTTCATAAATTTATTTCAGTGTTTATTGCGGTAGAAGCGCTCTATTCCCAAAAATGATTCTGAATTAACATAGGTCGTAAAACAAATATGTTATTGGCTTACACTGTGCCAACTGTCGTGTCAACTCACAGCACTGAAAAAAAATATGTTAGCAAAAGTAGTTTAACTACTTGAGAAATAGCCAAACTGTGCTTAGTAGTTAGCAAAAATATGCAAATTTTACACAACTTATTTTGGTTAGTAGCCATCAGTTTTTTTTTCTTTCAGTGAGTCCTGTCCTTTCCGCTCTGCCCAACTTACCACCAGTGGAAGCACAGCCTAACACAAATTCACCACTATTTTCTTAGACAGTTTGAGTCTGTATTTCTTACCTTACGTGTGGAGTTTGCGATATGAAGTGACTGGATAGGGAACAATCAAAGCAAGATTTGGAAAAATATTTGATCAGCTAGCGAGAGAGGTGTAATGACTGGGAGGAAATAGGGTAAGTATATGCCTTTAATGAATTGTTTACTTTGGTGGACTTCTAAATGGCAAACTTACGGCGAATTGTCATATAATATTGTTTTCGATTATTAGGGTTCAGTACCTCAAAAGAAAAAAACGGAACCCTTATAAGATCCCTTTGTTGCCCGCCCGTCCGTCAAGACCCTTTATCTCGGGAACATATTACCAGTCTACAGTCCATTGAGGCTATAAAAAAATAAAACATCTAAATCTAAGTTAACGTAAAACAAGATACAGCCGTTTATGGCCCCAAAAACTGATATTTTGACACTCTCAAGGGCATCAAAATTTTTAAGGTAATTTCCATAGGTCCGGAACTATGAAATTTGGCAAGTATTAATACTATCTTATACTACAAGTATTAACAAAAATCTAAAAACAAAAATATAGTCTTTATTTAAAGTACGTAAAACAGTTTTCCAACGGTAAACTTAAGTTTGTTGCTCAGTGCCTACAGTTTATCTTTTCGTTAGAGCGATATGGAGTGCTTTCATAGTTTGTTCGGAACCCTCATAGTTTGACTCACAGTTGACCGGCTTTTTTAATGAATATTGATACTTATGCAGGGATCGATCCCAGGACAATAATCATTAATTCAAGAAAATTACTTCACCTAGATCAATCTATATAGGTAAGTCAAAAACATTTGAATCTGAATCAGCTTCTAGGCGCGTTGGGTTTAATAGTTTCTGCCATTACATATTAATAGTTTCTTCCCTGTCAGCTTAATTACCTATGCAAATATCAGATTTCGTTTTCAACAATGTATGTTATAAAATTAGATCTCCCGGGACTCCTAATTACCGCGTCAATTTTGTTGTAATTCCGCGGTAGAGACGACGCAGGCGGTACCGTATAAATAGAAACGGTAGTATTTGTTTTACATTGTATGTAGACTTTGCACCTCACCACTGAATATAAATATAAGTTTGGACGCATCTACATCCGATCCGTACTTACCAAACCTAAAGGCGGCATTTTCAGGCACAGGTTACAAAAATGCCTTCCATTTTGGATAATAGTATAGTATACACCGCTTTAAAAGGTATAGGTGTAATTTTCTTGGTTTTTGGAAGATTTCAGTTCTTCGTCGCAAATATATAATGAAAAACATTGTGTGTGTCATGGGGGTACAGGAATTACAAATTCGTATTATATAAGCTCTCAGCTTCGCTTAAGGTATTGTTGTATTCTTTAGGTTATTTGTAATTCCAGATTTATGCCGGCCTACATACCTACACATTGGTACACATTATTGATGATATTTGCGGATTCTATACGTTATTACAAGACATAAACATCTTCATTATCTAAATAGATAGATAGATAACCTAAGAAAAGGTACCTAAACTTACTAGAGCTTACTGTGGGGCTAGATGGATTTGTGTGAGGATGTCCGATATTTACTTTTTACTATAGAACCAATCAATAGGGATATACCAATTGTTAATTCCGAAACCATTTTCGGGAATAGGGCTAAAATACCACAGTGAAAAGTTATATTGTGACAATAATGACACCTGTAAAAAAAACATATTTCAATTTTTGACTTTCATTCGTCCTTTCGTTTTGCATCTCAAGTCAAGTAAATCATGACGTCATCCCAAAATACCTATAGGTATTATAGAGAAAAATAATGAAACATATTTAATAGGCAAGCGGATAAAATTATTATCTTAAATTGGCCTATCAGGTATTAATTTACGATATTATAAAAAAAATGGGTATTTATATTTTTGGTATATATCTCAACTGGAGCATTTGCAAAAAAACGCTAAAAGGCAGTTGCAAGAGCAATGTTTTTTCCTCTCCCAAAACAAATGATAATTAATGGGCAAAAATCCCGGCATTCGTTCATCCCTGCCAGCTCATGTCCCGGAGTGACACAAATACCGACTCAGGAATTCCTAATGAGTGCCCAACAACGGATCCTCAACGACAAATACGCTCTAATTTCGTGTCCGAAAATCGTCTGTGCAGGGGATTCCGGGATTATGTTAAGAAAAACATTTGTAAATAAGACAAATTAGGAAAAGTATGTTATTGGGAAATACTCAATTGATATGTTCAACAACAAGGGTGAGTTGCAACTCTGGCGCTGTGCAACAGAACCTTTAAAACCAAATTTGGTTTTGCAAGCCACATTCGGGCACATGATCGCCGCTTTAACGCAACATGTCAAGGAGGACTATATTTAATAACTGCCAGATACATTTTTATTAGTAGTTAATCATCAGTACATAGTATAAAACAAAGCCGCGTCCTGTTGTCTGTGTCTATGTACGCAACGGATTTCAATGCGGTTTTTTTTTAAATAGATAGAGTGATTCAAGATAAAGGTTTATATTATATACAATATTTGCATAATTTCTCAGCATTACATCCGTGTGAAGCCGGGGCTGGTCGCTAGTATCAGATAAAAATCACTAAATATAGAGCCCTCTTGCAAAATTACAACGCTTTATATTTGAAGATATTTATATAATGCTTATTTCATAAACGAGACCCAACAATAGCATTTAAATGTAGAAAATACTATAAAACATGCCAGGATCAAAGTAATATCCTAGCCTTAATAGTTATGTGTACATACTGTCCTTTAGGAGCATAAATTTATTCATAGCATAATTTCTAGGAACCATAATCTAACCCAACAATTAATAGCCAAAACATAACCCCAAAGCACTGTTCCATAAGCTATTTTAGAGATAATCAACGCAATACCATCACCTAAAGCCCATGCAACATGTACAAGCGATTATAAGTTCACCGACCATCCCTCCCCACAATGCAATTTAACGTGATTGCACATCATACATTTATTATTAACCCTAGCGATATCTACTGCAAGATTAAACGGCGACTCGGGCGAAGATTAAATCCAGGATTTTATTCCCATATTCCTGTACATTTCCACCCTAGAGTTGAGGCGGAAAACTCGAGTATTCATTGCGGGTAGCCGCTAGGCCGGCTAGGGTTGACAACCTGCAGTTTTGGACAAAATTTTATGAAATTGGGTTTGCATCTCGCTTATACGCGATGCGGTTAATGTGTCAAGAACGAAGTAAATAAATTGTTATGAACGAATTTCTGAAATTTTGCTCAGATTTTGTTGCAAAATATAGATGTTTTTATTTAATTTAACCATGTTCAATTGTTTTATTATATCACCGCTTTAAGTTGTTAAATTAAATAAAAACATCTATATTTTGCAACAAAATCTGAGCAAAATTTCAGAAATTCGTTTGTTTGTTCGTTTGTTTAAAAGAAACTAATTACTATTTTGTTTGGGAGTAAGCATACTATTATTGATCTTGTCAGTTATCCCTATTCCCAAAACAGTAACTTTTGTCAGTGCATCATCAATTCATCAGTTCATAGACATAATGTTTTATCCATTGTTTAATAAGTTACATTAAAAGGCTTTATCCGCCAACAAACTTTTACATACCTACCACCTAAGTTTCTTTATGATAAATAAATAAAAAAAAGATGCCTAATAAATAAATCACATGATGAATCCAATACTCACATGTATCCAATTGATGTAGAGCACCCTATTCACTTCGCCGTTTTAATCCAACGAGTACTATAATTGATTCTAAATGTTAAAGCCTTTACACGCAGATTTGATTATAAACAAAAACACAGCAAAACTTTATTCGTAGCAAAGCAGATCGCAGGTAAATACCAATCACCTATCGCAGAAATGCGAAAACCAAAAAGGATAACACGAACACTGCCCAAAACCTTTCCAGTAGCAACCCTAGCGACTGCAAACCAAGATTTATACGGAGGTCGCGGATATTTATACCGACCAGCCTTATTTTTATTCCCCGTGTGATATTTTTAATGAGGTAACTGAATAGCGCTGCACCTTTTATTAACTTTTAAAAGCATTGGGCGAACCCAAACTGCCGGAATTCCGGACTTGATAAATTTACTGCCGGAGCCGGGAAATGGACAACAAAGTGCGGTTCATGCTTTAACAGGCGAAGCTCACTCCACGTACGTGTAGACACAAATACCTAACTCTGGTGGTTTAGGCTGCACGTTCACTGGAGCGAACCTGTGTAAAATGGACCAATCAGGTTCCTCAAATTTAAATGCACTTCTTTTGGGCTTCACAAACAGGCAGCCTGATTCGTTTTCTCGACTCTAATTCAGTAGACAAGCTGCCTTAGTGTATTATTTCGTGCGTAATCTAAGAACGTCAATTTTTGCTGTGCTTTCCCGTTCGCCTCCGTTTGTCTTATCAATTTTGACGTACGAATATTATCTGGATTCATCATTGTATGTTGATCCACTATCCATAAAATATCATAATAAATCATATTACTGTAATAGTTAGTATGCTTTTTGAAAAAATGACTGACTGTTGAGTATATTTCGCCATTTCTTCTCAATGGTGGCCTCCTCTTGTGAAATGCCGGTAGACTCAAACATGTAAAAGTGCCCTTGTGGCGTACTTGCAGAATAAACTTCATTATTTCATCTCATTAGAACGTTTTGCGGCGTAAAGCATACTTATTTTCCTAGCAGCTGTCTCGTGATACATATCCTTTTAATATCACAATTCCCATTATTGAAAGAAGGCCAAGTTTGCCATCCCGATCGCTCCTAACGTTTATTAAAACCATCCGCAAAGCAAACACCGATATTAAACCAGTATTTCAAATATTCCCTACTGAAAGCAATAGGTTATCAATATTCATAAACACAAGATGCTTCAAGCGAAACCAGCAATAAACAAAGACTCGAAACTCTGAAGTAACCGCTTTCCAAGAGCTCTTACTTACTGTGCGCTCATAAATTTCAGTTTGCAAGTTGCACCGACGCAACATTCGATCAATATGTGTTTTGTGTGGCTTCTATTTGCAAGCTAATATGCCACGTCAAAACTTAGCGTTGGGGCAATATTACTTACGTCACGTTCTGATTATACAGGGTGCAATGAAGTCATGGGTCAAAATGGGTCCTTTATGCGGATATCTCTTTGCAAGTTAATTTGGTACCGTTCTCTTACTCTCAGTTTGTTATGGTGGTTTTTTTATGCCGTTAAGTTGTGTATATGAATTAAAATTAGAGATAATATTATCGAAACCCAATTCCCATAAGGAAATTTAACGTTATGATTGTATCGCGTGTATTAAGTATTTGAGCCTTGCAATAATTAATATACGCGATATAATCCCGTAATCAATTGTTTTATTTCAATGAGTGATAGTCGCGGAAATCGCGTGTATGTCGAGCGCGCTAATATCACGCGTGTGATACTAAGCTTTTTGTCATTATGTTGAACTTATTTAATCAAATGTAAGGATACAAATTACATTGGTATTCAATCTGACATATCTTTCCACGGATTAAATGTGGTCGATGGCCAATAGTTAATGAAAGACAGTTCTACAACAGAACCCATTGAAGCTCTGCAATTTTGCTGCAATTCCTGTTTTTCATCGAGCAGCGATTTGCGTATCACAAGACGATATATATATAAAAAAACTAATAAAGTACTTTTTTTTAACTTCTTTGCAGCATACAATTAGTATAGAATAGATTAATAATGTTGTGTTTGCCTGTAATTGGGTAAATACTATGATATGTTTCGTACCTGCATTTGTTTTTTATGTATGTTATAAGTATTGTACCTGTTGGAAAACCTAATAAATAACTAATCCCACCAAAAACATTCTGTAAAAAACTAGCCAAGTCTCGATGGAGCTGCTTGTTTATCTCTAAAAAGTAATGAAATCTAGACAAAGTCGTACCAAGTCTAAGGTTCCTTACTGCGATTTCTTTATTATTATAGTTAATGTTGTGTGACTTGGCCGTTGAAGAGTACACAAGGGTACAACACCAGGTGCTCCATGACACCATTGCACCAATCTGTCCCCAGAACCGCTACAAGTCAATTTTGTTTACACGTAATGTTATATCTGTTGTAACTACCTATGTTTGTTAAGCGAGATAATAGCCCATACTGGTATTGGTAATTTGACGCTAGTGTCTCAGTTTAGGCTGTTGTTGATTGTGCAGCACATGCATTCAGCATTGACAATGCTGACTTCTGCTCTCTTCTTTTTGGAGCGTCAAATCGACCACCGATCTAACATAAAATAGATCGTACAGACGGACTTCTATCAATGATTAGAGGTCCATCTGTACTAGAAATATTTTTTATACTGTTTGTTTCAGGCTCGCCTATACATAAGTATTATTGAAATATGCAGCTTTATCAAGCCTACAATTGACTGGTTATTGAATCAACGTTTTCCAAGTGACAATTTTCCATCGTCAATGGGTAGCGGTTCTGGCGACAGATTGGTGCAATGGTGTCATGGAGCACCTGGTGTTGTACCCTTGTGTATACTCTTCAACGGCCAAGTCACACAACATTAACTATAATAATAAAGAAATCGCAGTAAGGAACCTTAGACTTGGTACGACTTTGTCTAGATTTCATTACTTTTTAGAGATAAACAAGCAGCTCCATCGAGACTTGGCTAGTTTTTTACAGAATGTTTTTGGTGGGATTTCACTTCTTTTTGTAGAAACGTGGGCATATTGTTTTATAACAACCTGCGAATTCACTTTAGCAAACCTCACGAAATAATAAGCGAAATCAACGAAATGCAAATAATCCCTCCTAATCCCTAGCAAACGTTTCCGAGCGCAATAGAAGAATGTCGTAAACGACTGTAACGCGGCCGGTTGCCACTTCGCCATATAAGATTATCGGAAAAACAAACGTAGGCGCGTTTTAAAATACAGTTAGCGCCATCTAGCGACGCCACTCTTAGTCCAATGCATTATATTTTGACCAAATTTTGAGCGAAATTAATATTTTGGTGTAATTTGTTTATTTAATTTGTGTAATGTTCGAGTAGAATAAAGTTAATCGTTCGACTATTTCTTCTTGTAAACTTGTAAGTATAAGTATAAAAGCCAGTCTAGTCTTGTCCAGAGTGTTCCTTTAATTTTATTTATATGCGTATTGAAAGCAGAAGGGGAGGCATTCGCCCAGCGGGTACGTATTACAATGCCGAAGTTCAAGATACCGAATTTCATAAGACCTATGGACGGAAGGCCGAAAATTAAAGTTTCGAATGTTTATTTGACCGAAAGTTTAAAATCCCGAAAGACCGTTTGATCGAAAGGATGAAATACTGAATATTATAATCCCGAAGACTGTAATCCCGAAGAATGAAATCCCGAAGACTGTAATCCCGAAGACTATGATCCTGCCTGAAGGTTGTAATCCGGAATATTATTTAAACTGTCGAGAATTATATTTCTGTAGTCTTACAGATTCTAATGTTTATTTTATACAAAGAATATTAACCTAAATTACGTAACCTACCTGCCTACTACTATACTTACTATTTATAAGTGAACTCTTCTGTGGAACCGATCTGCTCCGGCGCTGCGGGATGTGCAGCTCCTCCGCCCTAGCGTTAGAAAGTGCGGGCATCAAGCGAGTCGCAGCAGCTGAGGCTGGTCGCCGAAGGTGACCAAAAAGCCGAAGCTGCGGAGGCGAGCGTTGACAGCTTCGGTTCCAGACAAGTTCGGTTCGGTTGGCAGTCCATGACAGAATATTTTATCATAATATCGAATATTTAGTGTCATAATTTCCCACTTTCCCGGACTCTTTCCTTTTCTTAATCGACTTGCCACAGAACCGAAGCTGTCAACCCCGATTCCACGTGGTCTTGTATGCCCTACCCCTAGTGTATATAAAAGGCCGGAGGCGCGGAGGGAGGGCAGCCCCCGGCCGCCGTAAGAAAGTGCGGGCATCAAGCGAGCCGCAGCGGCTGATGCTGGTCGCCGAAGTTGACCAAAAAGCCGAAGCTGCGAAGACGAGCGTAGGTGCCGCACTTTCTTACGCTAGGGCGGAGGGGCTGAACATCCCGCAGCGCCGGAGCAGATCGGTTCCACGGAAAAGTCAGATTAGTTTAGTGTCCTGACACTTTTAAAGTGCTCATTGACTTTCGGGATTATAAAATTTCGAGATTTTAAAAATTTCGGGATTATGAAATTTCGAGATTTTGAACTTTCGATTTTCTAAAAATAGGTAATTTGAGCTTCGGTTTATCGAATATCGGCTTTTTGAACTTTCGGTATTTTGACCATCGGTATTTCAACTACTAGGTATTATGAACTTTCGGGATTGTAATACGTAACCCGCCCAGCTGTGGGACGCTATAGGCTAGATTAAATTAGAAGATGTGTCCCACTACGCTGGATTTTTCAATGACAGTTGATTTTTTTACGTACCAATAGTCGAAGGGGGCATTACCATATATCTCTAATACAACTGAGACCAGTTGAGGGTTCTTCATCAAATAAATAATAAATAAATAAATATCGGACAACCTCACACAAATCGATCTAGTCCCAAATTAAGCTCTAGAAGGCTTGTGTTATGGGTACTAGACGACGATAGACATACTTATATAGATAAAGATATACTTAAATACATAGAACAACCATGAGCCAAGCACAAATATTCGAGTTCATCACACAAATATTTGCCCTGGCCGGGACTCGAACCCGGGACCGCCGGCTCAGTAGGGACGTGTCTACAAACCGAGCCAAACGCGTCGTCAAAATACTTCAGACCTTGGATTTTTGACATCAAATGAAGCGGCCCACTAAGTTGAATATTAAAATACTTAAACGGGTTTACTCACGTCGTAGAAGTCGAATAACGCTCGACATGTTTCGAATCGGTACGCGATCCATCATCAGGAGAGATGATCAGTCGCGACGGCGGCCAACCGAACACAACAACAAGTTGAATATTTTTTGTAAAGGCGGTATGTCGATCTCTAATAGTTTGGTTGGGCTCTTGTGTTTTCTAATCAGAGTACTCCAGATCTTCGATTATCCTAGTTTTTGGGGTTCCGTACCCAAAGGGTAAAAACTAGACCCTATTACTGAGACTTCGCTGTCCGTCCGTCCGACCGTCCGTCCGACCGTCCGTCCGTCCGTCTGTCACCAGGCTGTATAATATCACGAACGGTGATAGCTAGACAGTTGAAATTTTCACAGATGATCTATTTCTATTGCCGCTATAACAACAAGTACTAAAAATAAAATAAAATAAATATTTAAGGGCTCCCTTACAACAAACTTGTTTTATGGTACGGAACCCTTCATGCGCGAGTCGGACTCGCACTTGGCCAATTTTTATAGTTTTCGCTTTATGTGGCCATTAAACCCTAACTCTGTACCAAATTTCAGCTCTCTGAATTTATGGGAAGTACTAGTTCTTTACTGATGATCATGAGTGAGTGAGTGAGTGTCGTAAATGCGAAACTTTGCTTTCGCTTAACTTCGGCACTAAATGACCTACAGACTTGAAATTTTGGATTTTAAGTATGTGATTATAGCTTACTGGATGACAAAAACTTCTGCGTTCTGGTCTTATCCAGAGGTGCTCAAATAGGGGCCTGAAAATGCGGCGAAATGGTTCCAGTAAAGGATGGTACGGCAGTGTTTGCTTCGCGCTCGACTTGGCGGGGGCACTGCCGTGCCCCCCGATAATATGATATACGTCAAAAGGGGCATTGTAACAGAAACCGTTAACAAAATCGCCTTAGAGAAAATATTTAAATTCACGACTTAGATGTCAACCTGTATAATTACGATACTGACGTGTGTTTATTTGAATAAGCACCTCACGGCCTTCCGTATGAATATCGTAGTGACGATATAAAATATGTGGTTTATCGATAAAGGATAGTGAAGCTCTGCTGCCCCTGATATGGTGCAGTCACGTGTTTTGTATTACAGAGGGGTTACTTCTCGAATGTTCGCCGCCTCTTTTGCACTCAAGTTAAACGTCATTAGAGTGAGCGGGGTGGTATAATACAAATCACGAACTTCGGAGAGCCAGTAACTGAAATAGCCGTGAAAGCTTACAAACGACTTAGGAGTTGATTTTACTTTGATTTGTACAGTTAACTGCAAAATGAAGTGCATTCCTAAGTAGCATACAGGGTGCATAAATTAGAGTTATAATGGCTGTATAAGCTTTTGTACAGTCTGTTTGCTACCTGGGTTTGTTTTAAACAAGGTGAGAAAATCCCCTAACTAAAGAGATAAAACTTTGTGCGTATATGGCGCATCGTACGTAATAAACAATTTCGTAACTAGTCGTTCGGTTTAAATGAAACAAACTCCAGTGCATTTCTAAACACATAGGCTGTACGATCGTAAAGTTTCAAGAGATTTAACGAACCCATTACCTACTTGATCTAAGTCAAAATTGAGGTAACTATTTTTATTAAAGTAGTAACATCTGCTAGCGTAAACCAAATGTTTAAATAAAAATAAAAATCATTTATTATGTTTTGAATGAAGCGAAAAATTTAAAAATTCATAATTCAGGCGGGGTTCGACCTCGCGTCTCCAACGGCTGCCGAGCCAACACGGGCGTCTTACCTATTGGACCACTGAACCTGATGCGAGAGCCATTGAATTTTTCAACCAGTTGCTTCTTGCGTGCCTTAGGGTGGTATCGTAGCGCCGTCTACCGTAAAGATACAGAGTTTGAATTTTTTGCTTCATTCTAAACAAAATTAAAGTACCTAATTATGCAACTGCAAATACACTGCCCGCAACCTTTAAAGTCTGTCAGTGCTTCGGACAACACAACAAACAATGCAATTAAGGTCGGTAAATAAAGTCAAATTAATGGTCTACAATGTTAATTTATTAACATTGTAGACCATTGTTTATAAACAAATCGTGAGATGGCCTAATAAAGAAATCTCAAATAATCACATAACTTACAACATCACATTAAATAACAATATTCTCTTTGAAGGATTAAAAAGATATCATTCACAAACTCTTCTATTTGTAATGCGCGGGTGGCCCCGTTTTGATTCATTATATCTGTAGGTGGGCTTGAACTTTGGACAAAATGACCCATAATTCCCTAGTTACGGCTCAAGGGAGATAACTCGACCTAACGTATTAATCTGGGGCCATAAATATCGCTCAAAAAAGACCACTTTGAACGCTTGTTTCATGTTGGAACAGGTTCTCAGGCATATTTGATCGCGGCTAATTGGCGATGTCAACGATTTTATTTATATTTTATAGCCTTAGGATTATTTACGCGATTCTTGGGTTCGTAGTGATTTTGTAAAATGTTTGTTGTTTTACTCGACCGCAGAAGGAGGTTTATTGGACATTTCTTCAGCATGCACTGCAGCCCAAATGGTTTTATAGATTTAATGTAGGTACCTAGTTATCGAGCTCTGTTCAGTAAAGTCAGCGCGCGTTCAAAACCGTTCGTAGGGGCACACTTCTTCCATGGGGCACACACACGTCGGTCGGTTGTGGTGCCATGTCCCATGATCAACTGCGGCGAATTTTACACAAATGAGTAATAAAATACAGCTCTCAGAAGGCTGTTCTGAAGATCAAAATAGTCTTTCATTCTATGGAAGTACGCATTATCCCAATTTATCATAATTACCTATAACTTCTAGGTGACTCCTGTCCTTCCTGATACCATACTAGTAAGAAATTCGTTCACTATACAGTTCAGGTTCTACACTCATTAGTAATTCTTGGAAACGTGTCTCAATTACATTATATAGTGCAAATAAAACACAAAGAAAAATTGTGCCATATTATAAATATTATATAAATTGTTTTTTTTTTTTTTTTTTTTTTTTTCAAATTTCGTGCGTAATTTAACGTTAACGCGAGACGTAGTGGACGCCACATTGTTCAGTGGTCAAGACGTCAGATGGCTATGTAAACAAATGCACTGATGTTTTGTATCAGCAGACAGTTGACTTTGACACGTTTTAGTTTACACAGCCGTATAACGTAGAAACATAAGAAAACTGAAAACTTTAAAACGAATTTTAATTTTTTTTTTATTATTTTAAGAATTACAACTACCATTTTCCCACTTTTTGCCAAAGCTTATAACAATAATAATATTTTTTTTTCCTCTCTCTGGTTAGGTTTAGTTTTAGGTTAGGTTTTTTTAGAATGTGTTTATATTTGTAATGTATTTTTTATTCTTTACTTTTTATATATGTCGGAGACGGTCATGAGTATGGAAGCTCAACGAAACCAGCGTGCCATCGGAAGGCGACAGTGGCGCCCCCTGAACCAGTTTTAGCGCGCTAGACAGAGTCTTGGCGGTTCACTCAGCGAACGCCCACCGACACTTCACTCTGGGCCACCGTCGAGTGCACTACTGCCTTGGAACTCTCCCGTTTCGTTGTGCTATACCAAGTTAGAATCAGTGAAACGTTATAACTCAACAATACTGTGTTAATTTAATAAAGACTATTGTGAGACTTTGATAACCTAGCTTACAGACCTCTGTGCCAGGAACTGTTATTTTGTGCTTCATTGTATAAGGAATAAATCAAGTTAATTGCATCCGTATTGTTTCATCTTGCTCGCAACTACCTCCTCGTCCACAACTATGTCGATTAGCTCATCTAATGTGCCACACCACACCGGCCATCCAGACTTGTCCCCGACATCAGAAGTTGGGATGGTATCTACGGCCCATGAGCGAACACGAAGGATGATGGAACACGAAGCGAATAAAACGGAAGAAAAAAGTTTATTGTTACTCTTTGAAATACAACGAACTTGATATCACTAAATCAAGGAACAGGAGCTACAAGCGTTTCCGTTATTGAAACTCAAGCTAACACCGTCACGGAGACCTACAAAACCGTATGAAAACAAATGAAGATTGCACTGTTTAAATTGTTTTCATTGCGAGAGAAACGGACATGAAAAATTCGATTGCTTACTTCGTATAAAAGAGAAATCATCAAGGCTACAACTTACCATATCGGCGTCAAAAGCCAGCAGTTAACGGCAAACCACATCGAAGTTCATTGTTTACTTCAAGAACAGCGGGACACATCGTCAGTTGTTGCACCAGTGGAAGTGATCAAGTGACCCAGAAGCGACGGTCAACTACAAGCGACGCGTAGGCACCATGGCCCCACCGACACATTTTGAAAAACACATCAGGTCAGTCGTTAACTTTTCACTAAGATTCCGATATTTTGTTCACAAATAAAAGTGTAGCTAGATTCTGGGGTAGACTTAAGTCGCACTTATTCAGTTTAGTGGGTATTTGTCAAAAAAAGTACTAACGGGTACTGGTAAAAGCAACCCTCCAAGTAAAGTTGAATATTGCGTGATAGAAATTAATAATCATTTGCAACAAAGTTTATTGCACGTTTTGTAACGATTGTTTTCGTAGTGATATAATATGACTAAACGCGAAATGTTTCTACAGAGATTTAGTGCTGATTAATATGACCACTACGCAGTTTACCTACCCTTAAAAAAGTTTATCATTTTAAAATTGCGCTGGGAAGGTGCATCAATCATACACACTTAGAATTATTATTCTAAGCATACACAGTACTTAGTAGTAGGAGCGGCTGGGCTTAGGAACTTGCTTTAATAATCTACCCTCTGTTCATGATTTTCCAATCATTCTGTAGAATTTAATTTTTTGACATCTTGAATAGTTTCTTACTCGGTGTACATTAGCTGGTGTATAGTTTAGCGCCTATAACTTCCGTAAGAACTGGTGAGCCTGAGATTTGTTACTTTGACGATTCTAATGTTACTTTTAACTGTGGTGATCGTTTTAGCCTAAAATATTTAAACTGGAGACACTAATAGGATTAGGAAAATATTAGAACAAGAATTTGAAATTGAAATTTGATTTTCATCATTAATGTTTCATAATCGGTAAAGCCTTGGTAATCCAAAGATTATCATACAAAGTAAAGTTTGTTATTAAAATGCAAATAATGATTTGATTTAAATCTTTTCTTGCATCTACGTCGTAGATTATTTGTTCACATTAACGAATCATAATTTCAGTGTACCTACCTAACTTTGCTAGATTGATTTAAGTTTCCTTTTTTTTTGTTGGATTATTATTATTCGTTTGGCATGTTATTTCAGATAACAAAAGAAACAATTCATTTGACTATAAGTAATTAGGCCTACAAATCCAATTTCAGTTGTTGTTGAATTGAAGTTGAGTTTGTTGGATTTAAGGTTAGAATGACCGAGCTTTGTGATACTGTGCTTGAAGTTTTTGTTTCAGGAAAAGATTCGCGAACTTAGCAGCTAACAGCTAAGCCATGAGTCATCTGCTTCGGCTGCCACGGTACAAGACATCGCGTAAAGAACTGCGCGAAGGCGAGCGACAGGGCGCCTTCAACCACGGGGAAGAGGGTTGACGTGTGACGTCACCACACCACACCATATGAGGCAATCTGGTGAGGAGTTCTCATTTTATTGTGATTTGGTTGCCGAGTGATCGCTTATGGAAGAGTTAATTTCCAAAAAGTTCCATGGCAATTGCTTGTATAATTCAGTGACAATGTATGACTTGTATCAGAAAATTGTTAGTACTGTGCAATAAATAAAGTTACTGAAGCGAGCCTATTAGAAATGTTGACATGTAGTATTATAAATTGCAAGACCATTGGCCATAAACTTGACTTCCAAACATGCGCGTACTTGCACGATAGGTTGAGAGAAATGCCCGGGAGCTACGTACCATTTGAAGTAGACGAAAAAAATATATATTGTGAGACTAGTAGGGAGGTTCTCAGTTCGGCTGGTCGACCATACCAGTCACTTCATCGTAGCCGTAGTCCGGAAGAAGTCGGCATCTGCTCTAAGCAGTCCGTGGATACGCGGTGCGCGGTAGGTGCTGGCGGAGGTCGGGTCACTCTCGCAGAGACCGTAGAGTCATAGGGTTGACTCGGCGATCCCGTGGGGATGCGCGTAGTGGGTGGCTAAGTTAGCCCTAGGCCACGAATGAGATACCTGTTTAGTTGAACGAATTTTCGTTGATTTAATTGTTTTGATATTGTCAATAAGGTGAGCCAAAAGGTAATGATATGGTGGTACATGGTTCCTAATGTGTTTTCTAAGATAGAAGTGGTAAATAGCTAGTTTGTTTCACAACAAGGAACATTGTAGTACAATCTCATTTAAAACGTATTGCACTATTGAAAGAATAAGTAATGTTATAATTGGTAGAGTTGGTTGTAGGATACCATAATTCGATTTTTATCTTTTGAAATATTGCGGTTATAAAACAAAAACTTTCATTTAGTTGTCAAAATGATTTTTATGATATTTTTTTTTTAGTTTTAGTGTCAGTAACTATTTGATGCGAAAGGAAAGATGAAGTTTTTGTTTTGTCTTACCATTTTGACGTGTTTGTCAGGAGTGACCGAGTGGATACTGTTTTGGTTGTTGATTGTTTCAGAGCAACACACGAGGACGTGTGTCATCGCAGGATGGCCGTGTCGGAGACGGTCATGAGCATGGAAGCTCAACGAAACCAGCGTGCCATCGGAAGGCGACAGTGGCGCCCCCTGAACCAGTTTTAGCGCGCTAGACAGAGTCTTGGCGGTTCACTCAGCGAACGCCCACCGACACTTCACTCTGGGCCACCGTCGAGTGCACTACTGCCTTGGAACTCTCCCGTTTCGTTGTGCTATACCAAGTTAGAATCAGTGAAACGTTATAACTCAACAATACTGTGTTAATTTAATAAAGACTATTGTGAGACTTTGATAACCTAGCTTACAGACCTCTGTGCCAGGAACTGTTATTTTGTGCTTCATTGTATAAGGAATAAATCAAGTTAATTGCATCCGTATTGTTTCATCTTGCTCGCAACTACCTCCTCGTCCACAACTATGTCGATTAGCTCATCTAATGTGCCACACCACACCGGCCATCCAGACTTGTCCCCGACATATAAATTTATTGAAAAAAAAACCTAGCCTAAGTATAAAAACGAATAAAGGGAATAATAATACTGCTTAGATTTTTTTCTCAAATAGAGAAAAATACCCCAATCTCGATTAAGTGCTTGAGAACATTGCTAAACAATATTAGAATACAACAACAACAACAACAAATCCACTTTATTGCACACCTCAAATACACAGGGATACAAAACAAACAAAACCAAAACACACAAAACAAACAATACATACAAAACCGGTATTTTAATATGCCAGAAACTCTCAGGATGTTTTTTTATAAAAATTACCAAGCAATTGTACAAAAGATCCCACACTGGGTCAAAGTGTATCAGAAAAAGGACCACAATTTTACAAGATAATGATCATAATTGCGCGCGTGGAAACAGTATCATGCTTGAGATGTGACTTGTTTTTGACTAGTCATATCTTCACCACAATATCACGTGCGCACGTTATTTTCTGTTAGCTACAAAAAAATCCTCGTTTATTAAGTATAGTTCGTTCTACAGGAAAAGATTTATATATCGACCGTGTGACGCACATAGTATTTTCAAGTCAATGAAGTATTGCTATTTTGGATTTGGACATATACACGGCTCGCGCCGCGCTGTTAAGATTTTCCGCTCCATCATCATCTCAGCCATAGGACGTCCACTGCTGAACATAGGCCTCCCCTTTGGACTTCCATATATACCGGTTGGAAGCGACCTGCATCCAGCGCCTTCCGGCGACCTTTATAAGGTCATCTGTCCATCTTGTAGGTGGACGTCCTACGCTGCGCTTGCTGGTCCGAGGTCTCCACTCGAGCACTTTTCTGCTCTGCGTGCTATGTGGCCTGCCCATTGCCACTTCAACTTGCTAATCCGGTGAGCTATATCGGTCACTTTTGTTCGTCTACGGATTTCCTCATTTCTGATTCGATCACGTAGAGACACCCCGAGCATAGCCCTCTCCATTGCTCGTTGAGCGACTTTGAGCTTTGAGATGAGGCCGATAGTGAAAGACCACGTTTCGGTGCCGTAAGTCATCACTGGTAACACACATTGGTTGAAGACTTTCGTCTTGAGGCACTGAGGTATGTCGGACGAAAAGACATTCCGCTCCATAGAGAACTGAATTTAATACAATTTTCTGATCCTACAATAGTATAGATATCACAAAAAACGTCGAACTTAGCTCCTACTATTTCCGAATCAAAATTCAAAAATACTTCCTAACAGTTACCGGCGTTTGATCAAATGATATCCTCAGAATTGGGTTCCCATCGATCGCCATTATATATTCAGCAACAAGGCACCCTTGTTAAAGTTAGAGATATCTGACGCCCTCCGTGACGCACTCCGTTCATTGCCATTCAAAAGGGCTTATTCTTGTATGGGTTTCATAGAGAGATAAGTCCTTTTGAAAGGATAGTCCTCATTTGATCCTGTTGGCCTCATCTAATATTTAGACCATTTAATCTCGAGTGAGATACGGAGAGCTCTCAAACGTGATGTTTACTTGAAGTTTTCGGGCTGAGTGACGTGGTGAGAAAGGAAGATGTCGTTTGGATTCAATACTCACCATCACGTTGTTTCACCTTGATCGATCACTTTGTTTTCCGTCCATCTCTTTGTCAAGACCCTTTATGTCGGGAACGCGTGGAGATATCGAATTGAAATTAAAACGATATACTCAAGTTTACAGGCCCTCGACGCTGTGAAAAAAAAAACGAACTTGTAAGTTAACATCGCAAAAATGCGTATATTTCGTCACTCTCGAGAGAATCAAATTTTATAGCGTGCTTGCAGCTGACCTAGAACTATGAAATTTGGCAAGTAATACTGTCTTTATTATACTATCAGTATAGGGAAAAAACATTTGTAAATAAATCATAAAAAATATATAGTCTTTATTTATTTTAAAGTATCGAGGTTAAGCAACAGTATAAATAAAATTTGTACGGAACTTCGGGGGGCGAATCCGACTCGCACTTGTCCTGTTTTTTTGGCAGGGTTCTTTAAACTTTCTGACATATGACCGTCGTTAGTTGATTCCGTTGTTAGCAAAAAACCAGGTCTCGCTGGGCAGCTACATATAGTTGCAAATAGAAAAAGACGGTTTGTTGCAATTTGTTTTGAAAACAGCCAACGAATCAGTAGATTTCAAAAACCGGCCAAGTGCGAGTCGGACTCGCGCACCTAGGGTTCCATACACTGCATATGCATGGCGCCGCATACAAATGAGATACAAAGTTAACGAAACCGATCACGTTTGTCGTATGGGAGCTCCACTTAAATATGTTTTTTTTCTGTTTTTAGTACCTGTTGTTATAGCGGTATCAGAAATACATCACCTGTGAATTTTAACTCTCTAGCAACCACGATTCATGAGATACAGCCTGGTGACAGACGGTCAGCGAAGTCTTAATAATAGGGTCCCATTTTTTACCGTTTTTTACAATAGTACCCACCGGTACGCAAGCTATTACCGCAGCTTACGTAGTGAGCTCTTACCCATACGAGACACATGTGTCAAATATATTCGCCGGTTACCGCCCTCGGCCCTTACGCTAACCCATTTAAAAGTTCCCGAATGATAAAAATCTGGAGCCCTGCGAGTGTCGAGTAAATTTGTTAGAGTCGTTATCCCGGGTCTGGGTCTTTATTGGACTAATTGCGATTTGCATAGTGCTGCCATAGAGGGTGTTATAATACAGAATCTTGACTGAACTGGGCGTCACGTGTTACGTTACCCGTGTAAGTAACCAGTAACACAAACGCATACGAAACGTTTCGCGTTAATATATGTAAAGATAACTAGGTAGGTAAACTGTGCACAATTTAATTACAACTTTGTCTGGAATCAACTAAACTTTAACATTGTTTATTTCTTTCATGTATATTATATACTATAAATTATTACAACACAAATCGTCCAGTACCTTTAGAATTAAAAAGAGGGTGCTACAGATTACAGAAACGGGACAAACAGTCAGGGAAATTTTTGATACCACGACATCTTGGCCACTTTCCGAGCATGTATGTATAGGATGAATAATACGAAATCGTTTAGTGTCAAATGTTAAAATTAAATACTTTTAACAAGACTTCCAATTAGGCTTAAAATGTTTTATGTCTAGTTGAGTTTTTTAAATTTGTTTTCCCAGTAATCAATAGATAATAAGTAATAAATAGATAATAAGTAATAAATAAAAATATTATACACAAATTAAATTGATAAGCAGTTTGTTGGTAGTCAAATTTCTGCACGCACATTTTCTGTGCTCGGGTCCCTATTAGGGGATCATCACTATCTCTGTTTTAAAACAAATATAGGGTGCCGGGGGCGTATAACGCGTCGGATCTGCGAGATGATTCCTGCATTATAATATGATTTCTGGCGATCGATAATGTAAAAAACATGTTATTTAAGTACAGTCAGTTGTGACCATATGAAATGTCTTGTGGGCAATGCTCCGTCGTTCACTCTTGGCAGAGTGTTCGTGGTTGTATGATGAGACGTATAATTATATTGTAGATAATGCCCTTTTCACTCGTGAAAAGGAGTTTAACTTAGGAGCAAAGAGACTAACGAGTAAGTCTCACTAATAGAGCTGTGTTTATTCCTGTACCGTTACCATGAGTTAACGTGACCGTACTCGCTAGCGACCGCGTAAACGATTTGTATGGAGAATAGTACAGCGCGCCTAGCGGTAACTTTGTAGAACTACAATTCTGCATACAAATCCTTTACGCATTCGCTAGCGAGTACTGTCACTATAGTTATTATAGGTAAGTGTAATGGTTAATATTTGACATACCTATATTACTTTTCACTAGGACCACAGAATCCAATAAAGACTAAACAGGCGCAAAGCCCTAAAAAAACTAAGAACAAATAAAACCAACAAAGATTTATCTCACCCCATGAGATAACTGAAACTAAAACGCGCCGTACACGACTTTAAAAGCGTGCGCGCATGTAAAAAACCGCACCGAAATCAGGATCATGTTACAAAAATCCATTAGGACAGCAATAAAAATAGACGCCGCATTGCTGGTCTTAAATTCAGTCATACGTAATAAAATGTCGATAAAACGGCGTGTCACTGATGTCGGTGATAGCGCATTTTAATGGTTTGTTTAAAGGGTTTTTTTTTTATAATTTTACGAGTAGGTACGGTACCGGCTCGAATTGCGGACAGGGATCACCTGATATGGTAACCTAGGAGTTTTGAGCTTTCTAATGAAATCTGTCCGAAATATCGCCACTATATGTCTTCTTTATGTGTTTTATTTACCTTTAAATGACAATATTAGTCAATTTCACTTAATGGACCTTGAATAGCAAAAATGTATTTACCGGATATTACGAATATATTCAATTTATCTCACACATAGGTACATGGTTACATTATAAATCACACAGAAGTAGTACCTACATTTTTACGAATCTATACGGTGATCGACAACATAATAAAAAAAATCAGCAAGTCATCATTTAATAAATAAATAAAATTTCTTTATTTCGGACGATTAATAGGTAAGAAAAAATAATGTAGAATAAATTTAGATTTCACACAAATTAAGATCCGAAAGTATTAAAAGTATCCATAGTGTCAGATCAGAACGTCTCTCAAAAAATGGTTTGTCAATTTCAATCAGTAGAATCGTATACACATTTTATAAGACTTGTTCCACCCTCATGTCGCAGTGCAGAATTAAACCGACAGAGTAATATATATATAGGTACAAGATTTATCTTTAGAAGTGCCATGTCGCCGCCTACGTCAACCATAACATTTCGAAGTACCATCGCCATGATAGGCAAAATGTCCCCACCCACCAACAAAGATGAAGTATATATTTATTTTATAAGTCTTAGCAACAAGATCCTATCGGATGACATAGAATTTATTGACATAAAAACGTTAGCAATTCTTAAATTATTAACTTGACAAGAGTTTTGACAGTAAAAGCCATTATCCTACACACACGTATACACACACACACACACACACACTTGGGGTGGTTGCTAGCTTTCTTTTGTTTTAATTTAAGTGTATAATTATGTACTTTACCTAATTTTATACCAATTAAAATCTGATATCGTTACCTTTTCAAGGCCTCGTTAACTGCATATCTGGGGACATCTGTTATTGGCTTCATGTTCTAGCTATAAGCATTGTTATATATGTTCTGTAATGCTGTTGATGTTCCAAATAAATTAAATCATTATTTGAGCCTTCTTGACGTTTCGACAACTTTCCAGTTACCGTTGTCAAGGATTGACTGAGAAAAAAAACAATGTTTCTCTGTCAAAGTTACATTTGTGCAAGCTATCCATTATAGGTTAGGTTATGTTTGTTTTCAACAACCCTGAAAAGTTATCAGTTTCAGATAGAAGTAAAAATTATGTCTACCGAATGTTATACCAAATGACGACTTAAAATTTTATGCAACTCAACATCAAACCCTTTAGCAGCTTGATATTTTTCATTATAACTTCATTCGCCATTTTATTGAAAAAATCATACCTACATTTATTATTACAAATAAAGCTAAAAAACGTTCATATAAACACAGCCAGACATAATAAGCAATTTTTAACTAACATCTAAAATAATAGGTACAATATAATGTATATTTAGATAGACGTATTATTAATGAGTAGGTACTTGTTAATCTGTTGTGATGTGTTGTGCTATAAATAAATTGGAAAACATCTAAAATAAAATTATTGCATTACGTTATTGTTTACGTTCTTCACAATTAATACTCAGACGTTAAATGTTATGAACTCACAGCTCAAGCAATATTATAATTAAATGGCGTGATATTTTACTTTGTTAAGTCACGATGCTATTTTGGTTCCATCATCAATCAAATGGCATAAGTCATTTCGGAAGCCGTTCACTACTATAATAACTTTAAATACTTCACAAATTGATATGAAATTGCTTTATTTTTAACTATTTGAAAGCGCTGGTCACTTTATTTAGGAGGCAATTCTCTAATTTTGGACAATTTAACATTGCGTCATAGTTTTGTTTTAGTCGAATAAAAGTGTCGTAAAGATTTAGGGACTTAATGTGGGAAGATTTTTTTTGCTCTAGAATGCGTTCTTCTTGCGCTATGACTTGGAGTTATTCAAGAGTCATAGGATTTAAACAAAACAATTTTATTGAAGCGGGTTTTATCGCGTATACCTATTCATTATTTGAGCCTTCTTGATGTTTCGACATCTTTCCAGAAACTGTTGTCAAGGGTTGATTGAAAAAAAAATATAATATATGTTATTACATTTGTGCAAACTTCCCATTTTACTAATACCACAATACCTATAGACTATTATGAATTAGAAAATTAATACAATTTTCAAATTAAAGTTCAACATAAAAATATTGCGAACTCAGATAAGAACTCAGCAACTGACAGGTTAATTTAAATTGCTGGTACAACGTCTCATCCACTGAACCATGTGCAATTTGGGTTAATTTATACTTGTGTTTATATTTGTATCTTGTATTCCTCGCGCTGGGCCTCACGGCGTTGAGGGGCGTCCCCTAGTTGGCGGATGGGGGAATGGTCGGTATACAGCCTAGCTATGCTAGCCGGCTGTCCGATGGACTCGCTGACCAAAGCAGGATGCGGTCCTCCAGCATATTGGAGGTTATGCGGCGGGCTAACAACCCTCCCATGGAAAAACACAGTTGTTATGAATCCGACAAGAGAAAGAAACCGATTCCCAAAAAGTGGGCCTAAGATCCTGGGACCGGTGCGAAGGGAGGACGGTAGCTTTCGAATCCGTAAGAATGCTGAAATTGAGGAGCTTTTCGCCACTCCCAATGTCATTGGGGAAACGAAGGCCCACCGTCTCCGCTGGCTTGGCCTCGCGGAAAGGATGGACGAAGATCGTGACGCTAAAAGGGTATATTTGGGACGACCTATTGGCCGAAGGCCGGTCGGCCGTCCCAGGTATCGCTGGATCGGTGTCGTAGAAGCCGATCTGCGTGAACTCCAAGCCGGTAACTGGCGGGAAACGGTGCTAGATCGGGACAAGTGGCGTAAACGTAAAGCGTAAAAAGATTCGCTTTGGGTCGCTGAGCCATTAAGTAGTAGTAGTAGTAGTTATATTTGTATTTATTTACGAAAGTCTTTTTCCGGATCTTCAAGTAACTACTAAAAATATTCTTTATGCATGGACAGAGAGCACAGATAACCATTTTGTGTCGATTTTGATTTTATTCTTTTCCAGACTTGACTGCGAATACAGACCACCTTAGTGTTAAAAGCTAATATTACGAACAAATTTTTAGCGTTCCGTACCCAAAGGGTAAAAATGGGAGCCTATTACTAAGACTCCACTGTCTGTCTGTCTATTCGTCTGTTACCAGGCTAAACTTCATGAACCATGATAGCCAGACAGTTGATATTTACAGATAATGTTTTTCTGTTGCCGCTATAACAACAAATCCTAAAAACGTTCAACATTCAACAAACGTGACTTTTTATGCCGTTTTTTTTATTTGCTGGTATGGAACCCGTCGTGCGCGAGTCCAACTCACAATAGGCCGGTTTTTTTCTAATCATTTGTTTATAACCAATATAACGTTCAAAAATTTCAAAATACATGTAGGGATGATTGGTTTGAAACAATTATCTTACTCAATTTTCTCAATCATCAAACATGGGTGAAATTAAACGGTTTCTAACGAGCTATTTTTTTATACAGGGTAACCTTTAACGATACAAAAAATACTTAACAAAAAAAGTAAAATAAACATGTTACCTATTACATCTTTTTTTATATTGGCTATTAACTTTTTCCGGACGGATGCTCGCATCGGCCCGTTTTAAAGGGAGACGTTCGTTATTTCCGATTATTTGTCGTTATTATTTAGGGCAATCGACGTGAAATATATCAGTTGACCTGTTTTTGTAAGCGTTTGTGAACGTTGGGTGGAATCGTTGAATTTGTGCTCTAGGAAAATAATATTTGAACTGTGTTGATGTTCTTACTATCAAATCTTCAAATTCTCAGTAGGTACGATATGACGGTGTTGAGTTAAAAAAATTGGGCAAGTGCGAGTCCGACTCGCGCATGAAGGGTTTCGTACCATAAAACAACTTTGTTGTATGGGAGCCCCCCTTAAATATTTATTTTATTTTATGTTATTTGTTGTTATAGCGGCAATAGAAATACATCATGTGTGGAAATTTCAACTGTCTAGCTATCACCGTTCTTGAGATACAGCCTGGTGACAGACGGACGGACGGATGAACGGACGGACGGACAGCGAAGTGTCAGTAATAGGGTCCCGTTTTTACCCTTTGGGTACGGAGCCCTAAAAACACTATTCGCCTAGTGACAACCAAAACTCGCTAAAATTTATATAATTGCTCTTCAAAACCTCGTATCTAGTATGAAGATTGACACTGACATACGAGCTTTGTTTTAAGTAGGTATATCTAATACTTTTTTTTTATCAAAACAATTTCAGAGTAAGCAGTATCTATTACGTAGTGACTTTTGGATGTCAAACAATATTCCAATGTTATTATAGTTCGGAAAGGTGATCTCTTGACAAGACTTTCACAACAAAAACTGCTCAAATTTTGCATAAAGTTACTTAATCATTCTATCACTTCAACCTAAATTTTTCCACCAAACATATAAAATAGGAAACGAAAACATACATTGAAAAAATTATATAACTATATGCAATACCATATAATATAGATCAATTCTGACTCAATTATAAAAATGGAATATTACTTACGCGTATCAAAATTTACTTCAATCATATCAATTTGAAAGCATCAGCACCTGACCTAAGCGCTATCAACATAAAATTAATTAGTATTCATTAAAATTATAACATTAATATGCGCAAACGCAGCTTTTCAAGATGGCGGCGGTGGGAGTGGTGTCCACGACGCGTGCGATTGGACGACGGTTTATTATTTAATTATCATTCGTTACGTGCAGATGGACTGATAGCCGGCCAGGCTTTTTGTTTACCTAGGGCTGTAATGACATCATTGTTGTCGTGTTCGTGGTTAATGATTTAATTATAAATGTTTTATCACAATTTATATCTTAGTTACATATTTATAATTTATAATGAAGCAAAAAATGTTATGGTTCAGGCGGGGTAATACATTATATAGATAAATAAAAATAAATACAAATAGGTAGGTAGCTACTGCAAAGCATGAATATGTCACTATTAGAATCCATCTTTCATCAGATTGCTGTACAGGATGTTTGGAATAACCAATGTTTGAACTTCAGGGAGTGATACAAAGGACAGTCAGAAAGAGTTTGAGCCCTTGATCCCTAAAAATAATATGTACTAAATATAATATACCTAAAGGTTGTCTGGATATCGCTATTTAGCGATAAGACCGCCTGTTGTTTACCTCTGCCTGTTATTTGAATGTATCTCATGTTGTGTTGTATTTTCTTCGATGTTGGAGGTGTGCAATAAAGAGTATTTGTATTGTATTGTATCTTAGTTCAAATGTGACAGATATTGTTAATAGATTTTTTCTTAATGTTTTACTTGGTACCAAGGTCCGTATCGACGTCCTATATCGTTTTTCCAAACATCCTGTATAGAAACATTACTAAACGTATAACTCGTACTAAGCCGATTAGATTGCACACTATAAATATTCAATCTCAATAGAAAAGGAAGAAAACCGAGTTACAGCAAAGACAAATTGTCTTTCTATTCATGCTATCTGTGAAGCAAAAGAAGTACAAAACCTTTAGGATACTAATGTATATAAGGAGTAATGATACCGACGTATAACAATGTCAAGAAACACTTCATAAAAATGACGATATGGAAATTAAAATTTTACTTTGTTTTGTTTTACTAAACACGAACAAGCAAGCAATTATTTTAAACTTATTAAGTGTATAGTAATGCATAATACTGCATTTTTCATAATAAACGATTAATATTATGGTGAGTACACAAGCTAGAGCCACCGTTATTCTGTCATAGTTAATATAAAAGTAACATGGTCAAATGGCCTATCACTTAAGGCCATAGCATAGTTTTCTCTTTTTAACAATGTAATTTGCACCAGGTGGTCAATTTTAGCACTTGTGTTCTAAAGTGCCACAACTTTCCAGTAACTGCAATGTTCAATGATAGGCGCTGTTACCACGGGCCTCATTTCTTACTAAGTACTATTAAAATTTTGAAAATAGTTGATTCAAAGTTATTTTAAAATAGTTAGATTCAGTTGGTTCAGAAGAGCATAATTCCAGAAAAGTAGGGTCGTGGGTTCTGTTTACATTGTGTAAGGGTAATTCTTGGAATAAAAGTTTGACCGAATACAGCTTTAGAGCAGCAAACCATTCGTTCTCAAAAACAAGGACTTTAATAAGAGCTAAGACATGTTTATTAAATGTCACTCTTCATCTCAAAATCACCAAATTATAATATATTGCTATTCCAAATATATTATTACTATGTAGAGCGGGTGCTGAAACGGCCGAAAAATTAACGAGCACCAAATAGAGGGGTCTCGGTCGCGATTACAATTTTGTACCGTTTGGGGTCGAGACCCTAAGTCCTTGGGGTATCAGCTCCCGCAACCTTCATAAAGAGCTCACCAAAAGGCTAGCAGAGACCACTGGACCGAAGAGCTGACAGATTCCTCGCACAACGTATCAGCATAGCTGTTCAGCGAGGAAATGCTGCCAGCATATTCGGTACCTTGACAAAATTTCTTAAGTTTTAATTTAATTTAATTTAAGCTTTTTTATGCATAGTTGTTAGCAGGCAAACGAATACGTTTAAGATTTTTCGTCATTACATTAAATAAATCACAAACTTTACACTATAAACTAAACTAATTACAAAATACAACCAGTTCAGGTAAATAGTTCATTCCTGAAAACCACGCAACAAACGAATGCTCCAAGAACTCCCAAGGGAATAAAACTCAAGAAGTATGCTGGCGTTTGCCGACTTACCGAGTTTGTGGCACTACAAGGTAACTTAGCCACTTTCAAACAATTATTACTCAGGGTTCCGTCAGTTGCGTGCGTTTTTCTAGAAATTTCCTGCCGCGCACGACTGCATTGTGTAATGAATTGTCGCTTGCGGTATTTCTTCAACCTTCAAGAAAAGAGCGTACTCCCACCTGAAAGGCCGGCAACGCACTTGTGACTCCTCTGATGATGCAGATGTCTATGGGCGACGGTAATCGCTTTCCATCAGGCGATACGTTGGCTCGTTTGCCCCCTATGACGTAAAGAAAACTATAAATATATTATTATGATATGGAAAGTGAAATATCAAAGACGAAGAGAAGTAAAATGGAGGCATTTAATTATAATATTTATAATCAGAATTGCATGTGAACCTAATTAAAATTCAGCTAACGACTTTCTGACACATTTCCCATGTAAAATAAATTAATGAGCACTGAGCTTCTTAGTAATTCATCCCTAATGGAAATTACATTATATCGCGAATGCTAGCATCAAAATCGCATCGGAGCAGTGTAATTATAGTAAATAAAATACGGAACCATTAAAATACCCCAGATTCTCGCGAACCATTATGTAAATATTCAGAAAATCTCATAAAGAGGTCACTTACCTGCCTTGATGTGTTTACTCTGTTTACGCTACACGGAGTAAAGTGATGGGAAACTATAACTTTCTTCCCTTGTGATTAATAAACATGTGTTACAAGAGTCTGTTTACTTTACTGCTTTCAGGGAAATGACGACGGCAAAACACAAATGTTGACATTTATACGAGATCGTTTGGAAGCACATTAGATAAAAACAAAACTATTTTTATATTGGTCAACGTCACACAATAGCTCCGGTAGGCTTGTGTAACTAATTTGAATAAATAAATAAAATAAAATAGATATAAGTATTTCGTCGTCTAGTACCCATACTAGACGACTAAATATATCTATATATAAATAAAATAAAATAGATATAAGTATTTCGTCGTCTAGTACCCATACTAGACGACTAAATATATCTATTTTATTTTATTTATTTATTCAAATTAGTTACACAGCATTACAGTAGTTAAAACTAAGTCACTGTTAACTACAAAAACAGACAAAACAAAATCATTCATAAAATAAAATAAACACTTAAATCTAATTGGATTTAGGCGAAAATACATACTTGAATAGATAGAAAACACTCATGAGCCAGGTATGCCCTTGCCGCAATTCGAACCCGGGACCATTCAGCTCAGTAGGCAGTTAACTGCAATACCAGGGGGGGTATTCGACCAATTTTAGAGATATAATGGAGATCTCTCCTTTTCATCGCCATCCGTCACTTTTGACGTGTGCCTACTTGACAAGTGGCGATATCCCTAGAACATCGCAACTTCGTCAATTCGGACGCGCAAATTTTCGTTTCCTTTGTATGTGACGGCATAAATAACAGGCGCATACTTTAAATTGACCGCGTAGTACGTGAAATTAGTCCGTTACGTTTCGTTCAAAACAGAAATTTATATATATGAATAACATTTTTGACAATCATTATCGCCTTCGTATTTCCAAAATTGAGATGAGATATGTCACTTTTAAGCTCATCGCGTTTTAATGACAGTTCAAAGGCGAGATCACGGAGAGATGACTGTTATCTAACGGTGATCTGACGTTTGGCGATCGACACTCGAATTAGGCCCCTGGTCGTCAAATTTATTTTAGTCAGTCAAATGACAGTTAATGTGTTTGTCAATTCACAATTTGTTCGGGGATAGATGAGCCAGAAGTTTTAAATCGCTGAATCGTAAACTCGTTAATACAAAATCACATAAGTTTGAATAATTTTGTGATCCACTGATTCGACTAATCGAATCAACTCATACAAGTTTAACCGACTACGTAATCTGTAATACTTATTATAAAGTGGAAATATAATGACAGTACTTTATATATATTAAAAAATAAATAAATATCAGGGACAACCAAACACAAATCGACCTCGTCCCAAACCAAGCAAAACTTGTACCATGGGTAGAAGACGATACCAGTAATATAAATAATATCCATGACCCAGGAACAAATATCCGTGTTCATCGCACAAATACTTGCCACGGCCGGGATTCGAACCCAAGACCGCCGGCCCAGTAGGCAGATGTCTACAAACTGCGCTAACCACGTTGTCAATATTTTTAGTATCTCAGGATGGGAAAGTAGCAAAATCAAACAACCTAGGTATCTAAAGCAGGTGTGTAACCGTCGCTATAACAACTTATTAGGTAATATTGGTCAATATAACAATCAAAAGATATAATAAACGAGTGATATAATAACGCTTGACGTTATATGAAATGTCTTTTATTGAAATTATACCAAATTATGTGAAACGTAATTATATTCATCATCCATTACACAGCCATTTAAATCAAAATATATAATGTTACGTTACGCTTGACAAAATTAACTGGAAGATATATCTTAAAGGGATCCGTTCGCCTTCGTACAGTATGCATTTTTTTATGTATTTCATGTTTTTTGTACAATAAAGTGCTTACATACTCTTTCAATAGTTCGTTTCTGCTATAATTAAGCGACTTTTTAACTAACGACGGAGATTCAAAAAGAGTATTATGACTTTTGTCTTCATCGCAAACGAAGTTACAGGCACATATATAACTATAGCAAGCTCGTAACTGGCTCAATTAAAAGCTGATTTATGTCCGATTTGATAGACTGGTCAAATCTGGTTATGATGCGCGGATATTGCGTTTGGAAATAGACTTTAAATCGACAAGGATAAAATTGAAATTCGTGATAGTGATCGTAATAATCATAAACTGTGGGATCACAGAAGATACGTAATATAGAAATTGGACTGCTCGGGAAAATAAGAAGCGAACCGCACACAATGAGTTTCAATCGATCAGTTTCACAAACGATAAAGCGAAGTCTCCAAGACTTCGCTTAAGTATTTTGTACTAAAAACTGTGTCCAATGAATAATCTAATGTGAGTTTACTATTAGTATTTCAAGTATTTAGAACCTAAATAAAATTGTCACGAAAAAAATATGTTTCAGATATTCGAGGCATATTTTGTATTTCAGAATTACCTTCTTTTCATATAAGGAAAATATACACAATGACTTCATGATTTGTTTTTCATAAATTTCATACTATCTTTCCGTTTTACCAAATCGTGAAAGAATAGCCTAATCCAATAATGTAATTTTGTTTAACCTTTGTTTCGTACTCTAGATTGACTCTAGAGTGATCCCTTGTATGTATATTAAGATATACAATATATCACTACATAGTATAAAACAAAGTCGCTTCCTGCTGTCTGTCTGTCTCTATGTATGCTTAGATCTTTAAAACTACGCAACGGATTTTGATGCGTTTTTTTTAATAGATCGAGTGATCCAATAGGAAGGTTTATATGTATAATACATGCATAATGTATCAGTATTGCACCCATGCGAAGCCGGGGCGGGTCGCTAGTAAATAAGAAGTAGTAAAATAATAAGTTATTAAAGTAGCCTATTGTAAGGAATCACGACACTTCTATAGAAGCTGAAATTGATCATCTTTTTTCTAAATTGCGCACAGTTTTCAAAGCTCAAACAATGTTTAATAGTAAACAAATTGAGCCACAAACTATAGACTTGCTTCTGTAGTAATAAATTTTCTGTGTCACGCTGGCATGTTACAGTTTTCCAAAAACAAGCTCCGATCCCTGCGGCAGAATTGATAATTTACTCGTTCGAAGGGCTATGATTAGGGCCGTTACACACGAGATGATTAGTGGGTGCTGACGTATACAACCCTATCAAAAAACGGCTTAAGTATCACAGAAACTATGCCACTTACGTCATTTTTCTATTAGATCCATATCTCGAAGGTATTTCGGTTTTGAAAGAACAAACAATGTCTTGGGTCGTTAGGGCAAAAAAAAGAGGTTATTATGACATAACCAGGGATACCGGATACAGGGTTTAGATGGGTTTTTAACCATAGTGATTGGATTTGGTTTGGCGAATTTTTGAGGTTTTTTAGTCGAGAATAATCTCGTTAATCGAAATTAGATGAGTCAACTGCATTTTATTTTTAAGAGTATTTTTTTAACGACGCTAATTGGTTCCACAAGTTGCACAACTTGCGAAAAACTGGTCCCGGGTCCAAATCCCAGCAAAAAATTTATATCTGGATCTGTAGGTATTCCCATCTTTGAGTCTGCATCTGTCCAGAATATCGAAGGTTTTTCTTTTGTTTATCGTCAGATAAAAAGTGGCCTCTGTATGTACCTCCATATACCGAATTTTATTAAAATATGTCCAGCCCTTTGACCGTGAAGTAGTGACACACATACAAAAACACTCACAAACTTTCACTTTTTTGAGGTAAAAAGTACCCTAATTTTAATCCAAGGTGTCAGCTACCTCCATACCAAATTTAATCAAAATTGGTCCAGTTGTTTGAGAGTAAAGAATTAACAATCATACAAACACAATCACTAGCATTCGCAACTATAATATTATTGATTAAGTAGTGTGATTGTTTTTTATAATAGCTTCAAAGGCTTTTATATCAGTATTTTATAATTTTTGATTAGATTATTTAGCACTTGATACAATAAAACTTCTGAGATACATTTTTTATTGAAGAGTCGCCAACAGATATATCGCAGCATATAATAAATAAATAAAATAAAAATAAAAAAGCCTTTTATTTTATCGCAGCATATAAGGCGTTCATAAATATCTGAACACGACTCTTATTGACTGAGAGTTGCAGTACATGTTCAGATATTTATGGAGGCCTTATATGCTGCGACGCCTTATATCTGATGGCGACGGAACCTAAAATTGAGCCGTGGCCCACGAAGTCGTGTTAAAATCAAATCAAAAGTCACAGTACAAAGCTGTTATAATGATTTAATTATAACATCACTCTGGCACAGATCCACATCAAAGCTAACCATCCATTTTGTCGCGTGTACCTAATAACTTACTAAACTATAGAATAATATGTTCCCTAACATACCTTGTTGAGTAAACTTGATAGTTTAACCTGATAGTTGGAAATTAACCAGTTATCCACTAAGGCAGTAAGCCGATAAACCGACGTTTACCCTGAACCTTATCACCTTCAACCCTAATCCATAATCTCTATTAATTTAATCCTCGGTTTGGGAGATTATCCGATATTGCTTAAACAGACAAACAACAATTTAATAGGTTTCCTAATTTTGATGCTACTAAGAGATGCTCGAATAATAGAACGTCACAAATTCACAATATTAAATATATATCTGTACTGTACTACGTATAGTTAAAACTCTGAGTTAGTATAACAAAACGGGACCTTATTGCGTTCAAAAAAGTGTTTTTCTCATACATGCAATGAAATGTTGTTATAACGTGCGTTATAACAGGCTTCGAAGTATCACGTTTCAGGCGAAACAACTCGAGAGAACTGTAAGTATTTTTTTTTAAACGTGGCGTCTGTGTTCATGAACAGGCTAAACAGCTGAAGTATAATTTTTTGTGTTTTATTTTTCATTTCATTGCATATGTTTGAGAAAAGCACTATGCATACCTTAGCCGTGAAAAGAGCTTGCCGGCTTCGTATCACTATCCGGCCTCCCTTTGTTATAATTATAGAGAGTAAAGAAAAAAGAGAGTGACTTGGATGAACTTGTCTTGTCTTGAGTCATCTTCTAGGTCATAAGATAGTACTAAAATCCTTTGTGAACTTCAATTTCCCTACCCGGTAAAAAGATGGTCAATTGTCTTTAAGTGCACCTATTTTTGACGTTAATAACTGTTCTGTATAAAACTTGTAACTTGAGAATCCATAACTCATTGATACCAGCCCGTATTGAACCCATGACTCAATATTAAAGATTCTGCCTCATACGACCACCACAAAGTATCATAATAATGCTAAAGCAAAAACCCCGTTTTTTCCGATCCCTGATTACACTGCCGGCAATAATAACGGTAATTTAAAAACTAAAAGCCAGCCCCATTCTTAGAAACGATTTCGCTTGTTTCCTTTAGTAAACTGCACGTGATTAAAGTTTTTTTTTTACCAGCCAGTGTACAGCGTTTCAATTTGTTTAAAGTTCGTGCGTAACCTCGTATGTTTACTGCATATTTATGAAAAACCCAAACTGCATGGTATGAGGAAATAAGGTATGATACTCCAGCTATGAGACTTGCTACGTCACTGATTAGTTGCTATGGTAACAAAATAATTATAAAGAAAAAAAAATTGAAACCACTCGTTCAAAAAAAATGCATTTATGCATTACTTCTATGCGTTCTTTAACTAAAATTTATTTTGTTGCATAAGTGATTTAAAACACTTTTATAAGATTCATTCATGTAACAAGGGAATAGGAGAGTATTATGATATGAAACACCACTGGCAACACAGAAACGGATTGACAGAAACAACCTAAACATAAAATATTAACTTGTCTTTTCCAAAAGAAAATATTGTGATTTTTATATGCAAAATTTGTATACACCAGCCTGTCTACGCTTCACGACACTTGTCGCACGGCATAGCATCGCCTGTCACTCTCTCACAGTACAGCAAAGAAAGAGACAAGTAATATTTCTCGCGCGAGAAAGTGTCGCGTGTCACAGTTGTGCTAGAGGTGTAGGTGAAACCAGGGAAAGGACATCACAATAATGGGATGGGATTGTAAGGTGTTTAAAGTCGGCATCAAAAGTTATGTCCATCCCCCGGGGTTTGATTTCGGTGCAAGAACGGTCTGACGCTAGGCCGACACTGTCAGCCCGACAGTAGGCGCCAAATAATTGACAACGTTTCATATTCATAACAGGTGGAAATTAATGTAGAGATCGACAGGGCTTTATGTCGTGTACCTTAAAAAAAAATCTTTGAATTTATTCTTCTGTATTTAAAGAAATATAAGAAAATACATCAAATAACTGCAATCTAAGACAATACGGGCTCAATAGGGTTGTTGTCTAAACCAAAGAGCGAAAGAATAATATTTTTTTTTTTATTTGACGTTGACGGATGACAGATGCATGTACCGAGTTTTATTAAGTTTTTTTTTTTTAATAAGAAAACCGACTAAAGTAACCGTTCCATTAAGTTCTGGTTTTGGTGTTGCCACATTTTAAAATGAGTATGTTTTTATAAATTAATAATAAAATAAATTAATCATCTCAGAAAATAAAAAAAACAGAGATTACTTCATCTTTTTAAGCAGAATTCAGAAAAGTAATAAAATTATAGTCTTAAAAATATGAAATGCTGTCAATTCGTGTCCCCAAAATCCCCGAGGTGGGTAATTGTCAGTCCGAAAAACAAAATTCGTGCCTCCGGTGGTCAAAAGATAAGACCGTGTATGAATCTAGGTTATGTTGCTATTACATCAGATTATAGAAGAAGGAACGTTCTTCATTCTCATAGGAGTTTTATCAGAAAATTAGGCCCTGGAATCCTTAATCTTGCATATATCCACCAGAAAGATTCGAATCTAAATCTGACAATAACCCAGGTATGGTTATCTGGCATATAAAAATGTTTGAGCAGTGTATAACTTTTTCGTACTACCAAGCTACTATGCTCCTATTTTAGCACGCATTGTAACTAACATAAAATAACACCCACGGTAAGAAACAAGATCCTCGCGAGCCACCCACGACCCATATAACTTTACAACTCCCTTCTCTCAAAACGACAATAACTGCCAAGAAATTCCTACAGACTTACGACCTTATTTGTTAACGGTTTTACAGGAAACCAGTTGCAACAATTGTGCCATTCATTCGTATCCGGAGGACGAAAATAACCGGACGATTAAGTTCTGGTTCTTTGTAATGCCTGATGCTAAGCTGTGGGGGATTAGCGGAAATGAAATGCTTTGAGCATAGGTGCAATAATGAATGCGATCGTATTTAAAAGTTTACTTTGATGCGAATATAATAATGGTGGGCAGCTATCGTATTCCCTAAAATGAGCAAAATATATCCACGCAGACCGGAGCGATAGCAAAACTTAAGTGGCAATGGGCAGGGCACATCGCTCGTAGAACCGACGGCCGCTGGGGCCATCGAGTTCTTGAGTGGCAACCACGCACCGGACGACGCAGCGCAGGACCGGTCATGTTGGCGTTCTCTGGGGGAGACCCATGTCCAGTCGAGTTCATTTACAAACTTACGAGGACAAAAATATCTGAACACGATTTTATGCTCCTGACAATAGGGTCGTGTTCAGATATTTTTATTCTCGTAAGTGTGTAGATGTAAATAAGGCCGACTGTCCAAGATTGGACGTCTTTTAGCTGATGATGATGATGATGATGAGACCGGAGCGCGTAGGTATGGGCATTGCCTAACTCCTAAGTCTACGTCCCGGCCACGAAGAGAAGATCGCACGAACTTGGCATAGAAATTTTATAAAATAGCATTATAACGTGCGTCATTACAGGCTTCGAAGTATCGCGTAACTGTAAAGGAATTTCATACAAATTTTAAGGCCTAGGCCGGGAAGTATTTTTTTTAACATGGTGTATGTGTTCTGAACAGGCTAAACAGCCAAATTATATTGAGTGGTTTATTTTTTTACTTCATGGCATATATACGAGTATGTTTGAAAAACGCACTATACATGTCTTAGCCGTGAAAAGAGCTTGCCGGCTTCGTATCGACTCACCCGGAAAGCCCTTCTTTCCCGGCGTCTGCAGTAGGTATTGTACCTACTATTACAAACATAAGGTGTCCAAATTAACACAAAAACCTTAGAAGAACCAAAAGCAATCGGCGCCTTCAAAGCCCAAATCAGACTGCACTTACCCAACAGCTCATAAAATCTTGTTATGCACATCACTGCACGCCCCAGTCGAAGAAGGGTTTAAGTGTGTACCTAGTTCTTATACAGTTAGTGCGTTTTTCAGTGGTGGGAACGATGCGCTTGCGATGGCCGCAACAATGACCCTCGTTAAGAGGCTTATGTGTAGGAAATGCTTTGGATTTGGTAATCACTGTGAGCTGCAATCAGATGCTTTGGACGGTGGTGAAGAATACAGAGTGGATATTACCACCATTCCATTCATGGGCTTTAAAAAACAAGACTTTAAAATTCGGACCCCCTTTGCATGGTTTCGAAGACGCTGGCAGCATTTTCTTGCTGAATAGCAACGCTAATACGTTGAGCGAGGAAGCTGTCAGCTCTTCGGTCCCCCGTGATGTCGACCAGTTTTGAAATTTGCTTAAATAGTTGGCGTTTATATTGATTTAACCTTACGATTTTCACACATTATAAATAAATAAATAATAAATAAATATCGGGTAACCTCTGGATGTGACTAAATCGCGTTCGTAAAGGTGTTTATTGAATCTTCTTGTTCTCTATAAAACATACCTAAACCCGATCGGTGAATGATGATTCCTGAGACACTTCACAAAATGTGATAATTTTCCAATAGCTGCTTGGATCCGAAGTTATTATACAAAGAAATGTTTGTAAGGTTTAAAAAAATGTTGATGTGACTTCGACTCCACTACAAGGTGGATTTTTGAAATATTAAATGAGGTGTTTTAAGATCATTCGCCAAACGACATAAGTAAAGTTGAAACTAAAATAGAACTAAGAGACTGCACATCGATTTTTGTAAAGTTCTTAAAAATTCCACCATCTGAGTTTAAAACCACAGTTGGTACGTACGAGTATGCTCCCATTATATTCATCGTTCTATTGATTGGATACTTTTATGCAAAGTCCACATACGAATGATTAATGACTTTGAAAAAGTACCTAAATATTACACCGGAACCACTCTATAAAAACCGCAATGAATCCAGTAAGTGCGTGAGATACAATGGCTCCATAACAATATTTTGAAAGGCCAAAACGTGGCCAACAATAATGTCACAAACGCATATACCGATCATATACCCTTTTGACGTTTTTCACTTAAGAATTGCATTCAAAAGACGACTGCAGAACAGCTTGAGCGCTTAAAAATGCATTGACATATACGACGTTCTTCAACTGTTATTTAAAGAATGTATTCCAAATTCGAAATGGCTTATCATTTCTAATTCTTCACTTCTAACTTGGGTCCTAATACTCCAGTCACAAAGTCCTATTTATAAGAAGCAAGAAATCAGTTTAAAGCTTTTCAGGATGGTTATTAAACTTCTGCAGAAGATGGCACAATAGGTTGCCATTCACGGTCACCTAAGCCGCAGCACAATAAACGGAAGTTGACATTTATTTCGTGATGTGGCAACCTTTATCTTGCAGTCTTTGTGCGCCTTAACGTACAATACAAACGATGCACGTGTCGCTTTAAAGTTTGTTTAATTGAAAACGTTAGTACCTAGTTACTTAGTCGAGTTTCTTTCGGTATTTTTTCTCATCGGTCTCTTGCCATAGTATAAAACACGTTTATATCGAAGGACCTCATCGATAAACGTTTTTCATGTCTGATCAATATAGTCCTGGATTGAGGAGAGTGGTGTGATGACTGGTACCTAGGACCTACCGAGTATTTTTTTCCTTTAAGTAACAATTCTTAACAAGAGGGAACCGTCTTTGTCCTCGTAAAACTTTAGTCTTTGCCGTAATCGGGTAAATTGTATCTTTTACCATCTTTGCATGTCCAGCAATGCCTATACAAAGATTGGTTAAAATCCGTCCGACAAAGACATTTATACCTGCAGATGGCGCTGCTTGACAGGCACCTATTAAGATGTTTCCTGGAATAATGCGCCCTTTCCATAGAAAAAATATTCTATACAATTTTAGATAAGAGAGAAAAATGAACTGAATGAAATAATGACAGCAAATAAAAAAGTGAAGCAATGTTTTTCATTGCTTAAAAGATGTTCTATGTACTTTCTTAATCGTCACATACTCGTAATCGTAGATTTTTCTACTAATTATGTGTTATATTTATGTGAAATCCAAAAGTCTAAGAGGTTACCCTTAGATTTACATCGTACTTTTTGCGAATGGTAAAACATTTTTCAAATGCCAGAATATCGGTAACAAAGCTTCAAAAAAATCAACGTCAGTAACAAAATTGAACAACCAAACGAACCGTCAAACCGATACCCCCAATCCTTGAGCCAGACGTCATGTCAATTCAAACCAACTTACCCCAACAAGCCCCAACCCGAAACCGTCCTTCTGCAGCCGGGATAAGGTGGTACGCTGGGGCAAATGCGTATTGTAGATAGTGACATACGGGCGCGTTCATTCACGAGATTTGTCCAGAGATTGTAGTCCATCCATCAGGCCGAATGTCAAAACTAATACAAACCTAGTCCCGTGAGAGACGATCGCATTTGTAATTATATTCCGGTCAATGAAGACTGTTTATAATGCAGCCACAACTTCGTTCGCGCGGCGACATTAAGACAAAACCTTTATTTACCTGCATAGTAATGGTATTTATTTTCAGGCTACTTGGTTTATTTAAAAGCAGCTGTGTAATGGTGCAGTCGTATGTTAGTCACTATTAACGTTTGTTTATGCTGAATGTCAAAGTTTTCAATTTAGTACAAATATGATTATGCAACTATCGATAGTAATTGGGGCAGACACCGTACTTTGCATTTGACAATTCGAATAAGATAAAATCTAAATTAGAAACTTAAATATTCGAACAAAATACCAATAAGATATTGTTCTAGTAGGTATTGTGCTCGGCAGGAGCAAGAAGTGAGCAGCACTTGTATAACTAGATAACCTATTTAGGCTACTCTACAACCGGTAATACGTTGCCACGTGATTTGTATCATACTGGAGTTCGCAATATATGAAAAAATCATTGTTGGAATTGGTAGGTACTTTAGTATTTTTAGAACTCGCAATACAAGACGACTAAAACAGAACTACTATTTATACAAGAACTTCAAATAATAGTTTCATGTATAATTTATTAAAAATTTCGTGGGACATTTTTAATTATTGTATGAAGTGGTTTACACTCACGCCATGTTTGGCCGTTACTGACAATGTCACGTGAGTGTAAACCTCTTAATAAAATATAATTTTCACCTAGTGAAGCATTGTTACGGCCAACGTCCTCATTGATTGGACTACGTGTTCCAATGCAGCTATGTCATCCGATTAAAATTGGCAGCCGATAGGGGAATGACGATAGATTAAATAGATTCGGGTATCATGATGTCGGGTTAATGAGAACATGGGTGTATTTAAATCTAATAAGAGAACATTCTTATTTGAACTTGTTTTATCATACCTAATTGATTTGCGTCTTGTAGGATTTAGTTCCAACTAGACGATCGACATGGGCCATTATATTTTTTGTTGTTCTCCCCCCTTTTATAGATTTTCGATTTTTCAATATCATAAGGAGAAAAAAAGTGTCCCAAAATGTTCATATATTTTTCACCTCACCAGCTCAAACATGGCGATTTTGCTGTCAGATAACAGTGAACAAAATGCGATTTTGTTTCGAGCGTGAGTAGAAAGTAGCTTTTTATTTTTTTCAATATCTGACCACGAATTGTCATTCTTCAGCCAAAGGTTAATTATAAAATTCTAATCATTTGAATCTCGATGCACTGTTTCTTTCATATGTATATAAAAGAGAGGGATAGAAACTTATCAAATTGAAATTCGATTTTCGAATCCGACCTCGATTGAGAACAGTTCGGATACGCGTTATACCAAAATTTTCATTAAAAACACCCGAAAAAGTTTTAATTGCAACGTAGTTATTTTTTTTTCTTTATTATATTTTTATTTAACGACCGAACATTAAAATTATTGTGCCTTTTATATAAAACAATAGATCATTGCTCAAATAAAATAAGATGTTTCAACTTATTACTTATTGTAAATATTATAATAATTTATAATTTCACCATTTATCATAGATGCATATTCGAAACGTACCTTAAAAAATATCGAGTTCATATTGTAATTGTTATTTTCTTTTGCATTTATTTTGTTTGGTGTTTTAGGAGTAAAATCGATCAATTTATTGACAAAATCTCATAATATAATATGTATTTATAAATAAACACGTCATGTAGATCCGCTAAATCTTCCAATTTGATCAAATAATGACCGTGTTGGTTGGTTGATTATAATTTCAATTTAATTATATTTTTATTCCTTTTTAAGCAGCAATTATCTATTTTCTGATTAATAATATTATTGAAATCAGCACCAAAAACTATAAACATACGTTGGAAGAAAAAGCACAAAATGTCGAATATGTTCTCGCTGATGAGGTGAAAAGTTGTGTGTGCTACACGAGAGCAAAGTTTTTTACATCTCGTGCTGTTGAGTCCCTCGCTACACTCAGGATTCTAACATAACATCACTCGCTACGCTCGTGATTCAAACGTAGAATCCTTCGCTTGCTCGGGACTCAAAATCAGCACTCGTAACAAAAAACAACTTTGCTCTCTTGTTGCACAAATAACTATTTTGTTTCTCCACTCCGTTACCGCTATAGTTGGTTATATGGCAATGGTTACAAAACGGAACGAAACAATATTGGAACCCTTTATTTCTCCAAATAAAATCGAAAGAGCAGTGGGGTGTACAAGAAAAAATTATATTGCCCAAATATTTAAGTTAATCAAACATGCAGAGCCAAACCATTGATACAAAGATCAAGGCTCAAAGAAAAATTTAAATATTAACCTGCTGAAAGAGACTGGGAATCGAACCCAGTACCTCTGGATTGCCGGTCCAGCGTGTTAACCTCTCCACCACCCTAACGCCCAGATAACCTTTCGTATTTTTCCTTATGCTTCGTGTAGCGATATTTTCATTGTTTATTTAAAAGCCTTTACACCTTGTGGTATTCAAATATTTGTCCTGGCCGGGATTCGAACCCAGGACCGCCGCGGCTCAGTAGGCAGGTGAACTACAAACTGCGACCGCGTCGTCTTACAGTGACATCAATACAATTTCCGAATTTTCTCCCACTCAGATAAAACTATGTTATAGTTAACATGTTTTGACCTTTTTGACAAGATGTCAACTGTCGTGTTTTACTTTCAAAGTTTCGATATTTTTTGACACTACGCTAACAGCAGTGGGACGTACGTAAATTAAATTGACATACATTTAGGGTAAATTAGTAGGTTTTGTTTCATGATTTATGTTCTGTACGTAGATACGGGGTTCCGTAGCAAATAGAAACGAGCGAATGAAATGTGAAAGCGAGTTTCACAGGTACATTAAACTAACTTCATAATTATTTAAAAAATGAAACCCAACAACAATAAATTATCTTTCATCGGTCAGTCTGTTAAGATGCATTTTGAATGGAATAAATAAAAATCCGTATGTTCGGATTTCCATCTGTGCTCGGCTACGGGCCGCATTTCTCGAAAAATCTCATGGTATATTTGATAGTAGGCTCAATAAGTATTATGTAATATTTTTGGCTCAGGATGACTACGTCTATAGTCCCATTTCATCACCTTCTTAAAACGTCCACTGTACCATGTCGTCAGCCTACGTTCCTAAATCGTCACCTTCCTAACTCGTCTACTTTCTGATATCGTCAATATCCTATTTATTTTGTCTACATTCCTATATGGCCACAGTCCTAATTTGCCCACATTTCACAGTGCTAAGTACCAAATACTCCAAAGTTCCAACTCGTCCACATTTATCAATCGTGATGGCTTACGGGATTCTATCAAATAATTATGCTTCGAAAAAAGAATGTGGACGAGTTGGCACTGTGGTCGAAATAGGAATGTCAGACGAGTTGACACTGTGGCCGATATAGAAATGTTTACGCGTTCGCACTGTGGACCACATAGGAACGTGGACAAGATCAGAATGTGACCTTATAGGAATGAAGACGAATCAGAACTGTGGACCATATGCTAATGAGGACAAGTTAAGAAGGTGACGAAATAGGACTGTGGACCAGTCATCCTGAGCCATATTTTTGTCGGGACATATAGGAAAGTTACGTGAATAATAACAAATTTCAGCTATTTCGAAAATCTTGCGGGGTCTATACGACGATATACATAATAATTATATAAATACAATTATATAGATAACATCCATGACCCGGGAACAAATATTCGAGTTCATCACACAAACTATTTTTCCTTGCCGGGATTCCAACCCAGGACCGACGGCTCTGTAGGTAGGTGCACTGTGTTTATATGTCAATGCGTGTATGGGTCAATTAACTTTTTTTCTGTTGCTTGTTGCCATGGTGATGTCCCCTGGGTTACTCTTTAAAACTACGATTCTAGGCGCAATATTCAGCAAAAATATTGTAATTGCAGCAGTTATAAGCCCATTCTTATTTAGAATCTCTTGAAAATACCTATATTGTAAATTACCAATACTTTTCTAAGAAGTTTAATCAACATTGACTCCTGGGTGACAGGACAGAATAACAACAAGAAATAGTTGATCCACCTTTATGTGTCAATGCTTTTCTCTGCGGTCGATTGTACTTAATATGGACAATGAACTGAGGAACATTAACTGTTTGGACAAAGCTATTGCTCGTATTATGATTAACAATGTCAATATTGATCCGCCATTAACACATTGTTTATGATAATACGACCCATTAGATTAGTATACTAGGTCGCTACCTAATGCGCCAGAGGCGTATTAATGTAAGGTTACACGATTTTCACACATTATTTTAACAAAACGGGTTTTTATAGCGTTCAAAAAGGATTATTTTACTTACATCGTAGTTTCAGACGTGATGTTACCCTTTGATTACTGTATGATGAGTGCCTTCGAGACCAAGTCCCGTTTTGTTATAGTAACAGAGGCCCTTTAGGCGACTATAGTGTCTATAAAAAAAATATACGAGGCACACACATGTCAAGAAACGCTTTAAAAAAATTACAATATGGAAAAATGACAAAGTATACGGTCGAGGAATAAAAATGTCGAAATAGAATTTAGTCGAAGCATTAAAATGACTCATTTCACTTTGTCTTAGAGTTGAGTCCTATGCCTGTGCTGTTTGACCTTCGGGCATCTAAAGATACCTAACGAATCTAAACTACCTAGATCTGGGGCCAGTTGGGCCGTTGTACCTACATCCCTATAAATATATGGATTTTTTCAGAATTACAAAATTTTTAGGTACCTACTTTTAGACGATTATTAGTTAGTCTTTATGACATCTCATCATTTTTATACTTTGTAGTTTTTCCTAATTTGGTAATTTTTATTTCTTGACAATAATTAGTATTTCGATATGTTTCATTTTTAGTATGAGGGGGCCAGTTATAGAAAGGTGGTCAGTAATTGGCGATTTACTAGTTCGTGGAAACCGATTCATGACAATTTGACTGTTTCATGCAGCCTCTGTAACCGATGACTTTTATTAACTACTCAACCGGTTACAGATTTCGGTTACTCGGTTCGGACACATCGTTTTTTTAAGACCTTATTTCGTAGATGTTCAATAAATACGGATTACAGAGTAAAAATCGCAAATTCAATAGCTCTCGCATCAGATTCAGTGGTCCAATATTGTGTGTTGGTCCGGAAAGCCGTTGGAGGCACAGGTTCGAACCCTGCCTGAACCATTGAATTATTAATAAATACTCGTAAATAAAAATAAATAACTAAATATTAAGGGACAATCTTACACAAATCGATCTAGTCCCAAACTAAGCAAAGCTTGTACTATGGGTACTAGATGACAGCTAGTATAAATAATATATTTAAATACATATATAGATAACATCCATGACCCAGGAATAAATATTCGAGTTCATCACACAAATATTTTCCCCGGCCGGGATTCGAACCCAGGACCGCCGGCTCAGTAGGCAGGTGTCTACAAACCGAGACAACCGCGTCGTCAAAAATTATTAAAATATTAAATTTTTCGTTTCATTGTAAACAACAAGTGAGTATAATAGGTACTCACTGTAGTCTCTCAAAACATAATTAAAACAGTTTTAATAACATTTGACCTTCACATAAATTCATAACTTCCTTAACATTTAGACATATTAATTGTAATGAGAAGGAAAAATACAACGTTTTTTTAGCTAGAAAATACAATTTTTACGAACTGCGTTAATATACATATTATAAGGAAAAATTAATTGAAGTTGAAATAATAAGTTCAGATTTAGGTTTTAATTGGGACAGGCATAATGTAATTAGTTCTCACCAACATTAATATTATTCTTGTTCCTTATTAGACTTTTATTCTAATTAGGTACTCAAAAGTGCCTGCGAAGTTTTTCCGCTTGGAAGAAAAAGTCATAATCCTCTTTTTGCTTCTCCGTTGTCGGGTAAAGGAAAGTGTCCTATAAGTTATAACCTTCTGGGTATGCGCAGCTACCCGTATACCAAAAAAAATATGAAATCGGCATAGCCGTTTAGGCGGGATAAGTGGACAAAGATCGAATTTTTAAAATTGTACAATATACTCGAAGGTGCCTGCCACTTCATCCGCGTATTTTTTTCTTAGCCATAGACGGATAAAAAGTATCATAATAATCATTTTTGAAAGTCCAGCGAACACTGTATCAAAATTGGCTACAATTTGTCCAGCTGTTTCTGCGTGATGTGAGGACTAGGAAATTATGACCAAGAGATGGCGCCAGGCTGGCATGGCGCCGCACGCCCACACAAAACATATGACGACCCTGCATCCCGCTATTAATCTAGAATTATAAAAATCAAGAATTTTATAATAGTATAGATTATGAATAACAGACTGGTGACAATATTTTTATAAATATACACGAGCGTGGACCAAAACATAGTTGCACGTTACGTCGTCGTGACGTCATTCTTTTGTGATTTAATGCGGGCATTACTGTGGTGTCTTCTTATCATGACAGCGGTGATCAAGAAGTTCACTTGACAAGAATAGTGTAAATATTTGCCACCAATCTACACTTACTCATTGGATTAGCTAAATTTTGATTTTTCATAATAATTATTTTACTTAGGTATACATCGTAGTGATGGATAAGTCAAATAAAGTCGCTTCCTGTTGTCTGTCTGTCTGTCCCTATGTACGCTTAAATCTTTAAAACTACGCAGCGAAAGAGGAAGGTTTACGAGTATATTATATATAATACATGCATAACTTATCAGCATTGCACCCGTGCGAAGCCGGGGCGGGTAGCTAGTATAGATATAATTACATAATTATTACATTTAATTTGCTGTATATTACTTTTCTAAGTGGTTGGTAGCGGTTTTTTGCCATGAATTGTTTTAAAAGCAACATATTCCTTATTGAGATGAAATCATATCATGACTAAATTAATCTTAAAGGACTGATAAGGCGAGTAGTCAATAATACTAAGCAAACGATACGATAATAAACGATAATTATATTGGTAAACAAAACTTCGTATCTTTCTTACTTGAAACTGCATTGGACCACCCTTTTTCTTCTTCTCTGCCGTGTTACGGTAAAAGGTCGTATCTTTATACGGATGTCATAGTAAGATACGTCCTTTTAACAAAGCATGGCAGTTCTGCGTAGTTGGGTAAAAAGTTGATACTCTATAATTATTAACCATCCGTGGATAACTACCAGCTCGGCTGTTTTTAAACGTGATAACTGATAAGACCACGATGCCATAGCAAATACATATACTGAGAGTACGTCAAGAGACGTAAATTAGGACCATCGTGATACTACTGCACCACGTCTGTGGACGGTAGCTTTTATCTTCGCAATATAGACAAACATTTGTCATAGTTTTTTTTTTTTTATATAAATGGCCGCAGTATTCTTTCAACTTCACCACTTAGATGGCAGTGTGTACAGTGCGTTGTTCCAGAAATTTCCTGCCTCACACGACTGCATTGTGGAATGAATTGTCGCTTGCGGTATTTCCGGAACGATACGACCCTCAAGAAAAGAGGCCCTTCCCAAAAGGCCAGCAACGCACTTTGTGACTCCTCTGGTTTTGCAGATGTCTATGGGGGCGATGGTAATCGCTTTCCATCAGGCGATCCGTTTGGTCGTTTGCCTCCTATGACTATGACATTAAAAAAATGCAATTTTCAAATTGGTCGTATGTCCGTGAACGTGTTATATATCTTACTTCTTATTATAGAGCAGATTAACTACTAAAAATATAAATTAAATATTTTTAGTCTGTTGTTGGACATTTCTCCAACAAAAGACTATACGTTTTCCATTAAGTACATTGCTACTTTGTCACTCGAGGTTCTTTACAATTAATTATAATTACCATTGATTTAAAATTCAATGACTTATAAATTGCGCGATGTTCTGATTGCCCGGCTTATCGGCCATCTTTATTGACGGTACAATCGGCCAATTAGCGAGTCCACACTGCATTGTCGAGTCGAGTTATTGTCGTGATCCTGTGAACAGCAAGCTTTATGCTCGGTGGATGTAGGCTTTATAGGCGAACTTGTATGTTCCTCGAGTCACTGGCGAGAGGGCTTAGTATATTTCACTGGACCTTAAGGTATATGGAGTTAAACTCCATATACATCAATCCGATATCTCGGAGAAATTTCTGAAGTGGCGCGCGAAAAGCGTGAATAGGGAAATCGAAGTTGACTTCAAGGAAAATAAAGACTTAACAATGCTTTTTTTTATATTTTGGCTTAGACATTGTTTATTTTTGATTCTACAGAATCATTCTGTGTCCAGTAGTCGTTGTTCCAACATTTTTAACCACTCAGTTTTTAATCAGTTACTTAAAAATAGACTTCAGTTTCGCCCGCTGAGCCATTTTTTTTTTTCATTTATGTATGACAATACCAATCAATAAAATAAACAAGCAGCGTTCGTTATCAATACGCGAAAGGTATTGTTCTCCATTTTCTTAAAATATGCTGCCTGCTTTCACAAATACATACTTGTATGTAATGTATGTATGTAGGTATGTAATATAAAATACTTCAATGGTTTTTAAATTTTCCCGCTATTTAAAAAGTTATAGCTGATAATGATAATGATATATACCTTAAGATAATATCTAAAGAGTTTTTTATTAAAAACTGAATAATATTTCAAAAAGTTTTTAGTCGGCCTTAAAGTGACTCATCCAACCACCTACGTATGGTAATGGCACCGAACATAAATAATGGACTCGGCAGGCAATGTCTATAGTTACATATATTTAGAAGAGTGGCATTATGTCAATTTATAATTATTAGATCTTTCGATTAAAATGCAGGAAAACCATAATAAAACCAAGTTAAATATAAATTAATTAATGAGATAGCAATTACTTTCCAAATTATACTGGCAATAATGTGAATGAAGAATTGGGTCCGTCCAGTAATGGAAATGAGGGATTAATTAAATATTTTCGTCATCTCTCGCTCAAAATAACTTTCAAATCATTCAAGAGAAAATGGGATAAATTAAAGACATTATAAGTATCAAAACGTCAGTATAATTTAATTACCGCTTCAAGATATCTTTGTACATTTTTATACAAAACAATAATTTTTATTACGTCTAATAATTACAATCCAAAAATTACATTTATTTAAGTTTATAATTGTTAAACCTAATATCACGATTTAGCTTAAGTATAGAATAATGGGCATAGCCCGGACAGGTCATAGCAAAAAAGAATTAAGAAAAAGAATTATGGAAATACGCACAAACTTGCGGCCAATTTTGGGTTGTGTTTGTAATAGTAATAGTACATTACTGCAGACGCGAGGAAAGAAGGGCTTGCCGGGTGAGTAGGTAGAATAGTGATACGAAGCCGGCAAGCCCTTTTCACGGCTAAGGCATGTATAGTGCTTTTCTCAAACATATGCAACGGAATAAAAAAATAAACCACTCAAAAAAATGAATTTCAGCCGTTTGACACAGACGCCATGTTTAAAAGGCCTTAAATTTTGTATGAAATACCTAATTACAGTTCTCTCGAGTTGTTCCGCCCGAAACGTGATACTTCGAAGCCTGTTTTAACGCACGTTATGACGACATTTAATTGCATGTTTGAGAAAATATACTTTATATTTGACGTAGCAGCCCAAAATTGGCCACAAGTTTGTGCGTATTTCCATTTTTTTATTCTTGTTTTACTATGACCCGTCCGGGCTATGATAATAGGTACACAAGCGAGTACACCCAGACCGAACTTCAACATCGCAAACATAGAGTATATTACATCTTTCGTTACAGCATTAGAAAGCACATTTATTTCACGTAACATACTTTGCTTTCAGCTATAAATAAATACATTTCAATAAGCATTAAAATTAGGCCAATAATATTAACTCATCAAGAAAACATTTTTTAGAAAGCATCGAACAAAACAAAAGTATACGTATTTTTTATATAATGACTATTTTAAGCCGGAATAATACATTGTAAATAAAACTATAAGTATGTTAAATTATCAATATTACTTTACATTACAATAATGATTATTATAGGAAATCATGAAAATCATCTTAAACTATTTGGTGTTGTTTTACAGTGACTTCGTGAACCTCATTCACCCCGATAAACTTTGTAAAATACGATTAATATTAAATTTAAATATTTGAAAAGTTTCCCGTTATCAGACTCAACATTTTCACGCAATCTTTGTACAAAATATTGTTTCGTTTTATCGTACATCACTACACCGTACCACGAACCGTACCACACTAGATTACGTATGTGAGAAATTGACAGAACGGTACGTTAATTCAGTGTTTTATTTACAAATTTATACTTAAGTAATAGTACAACATTGAAGCCTTACATAAACATCTATATAAGAACGGAAAGAATTCGATAAGTAACAAGATTGTGCTTCAAACAAAATACGTGCGGCCTTTTGCGGACGCGCCGGCCGCGATGGAGCGAGGGACTGTCGGGGAAACATCGTCTACCCTAGAGTATACGTGACCGCTACCGGGGGACAACCTCAGGTCATAATTAAACCGTGGACATGTCCGGTTGTCGATCGACATGTAGCTATTGTTCGAATGCTCGCCCTCCCCGTACGTGTTCTCGGATGACGGCGAACTCTCGTTGTGAGACGATTCTCCGTCGTTCCTCTTACAATACTGCAAGGAATTCGTGAAATTCTGCTTTGAGCAAGTATCGTTTGTGACCGGCATCGTAGTGTACCTCAGTGTAGGCGTCTGACGAAGAGACTTCTTGAAAACGCTCTGCTCCGAGCCTTTCACAGTGATAATAGTATCGGTCGAATTTAGCAGAGAGATAAATCGGTCCCAGAAACGAGGGTCGCCCCAAGACACGTTCTTGAATTTGTCTAATACGAAACAGAGTTCATCGTTTATTTGGTTGTTATCTACTAACTTAATAAATATCACTTTGTTCAAATCGCTCCTGTTTAACGATTTCAAATAACTATAGAATATGTTTTTGAAATGTATATCGCAGAGATCGCCGCAAATGAAGTTGGTTGTTATTACGATGATTAAGCGTTTAGACAATTTGGACGACTTGGAAAAACTATCGATCGTCAGTATGTTTAGCGGTGACTCATTTCTTACCGGTTTCTTTGAAATCATTTTCCTAAACTCTAGCTCCGACATTATGTTATGATTCACGAAGTTATTATCTTTGGTATTACATATCACGTAATAATCGTACATGTGGTTAGGATTTCCGTCTAAAACATGATCGACTTCTGGACAAGCTTGTTCCTTAAACAAAGGTACTCCATACTTTGTGTAAAACCAGTCGCTCACTTCATACCGGAATGCGTAAAATATAGCACATATGAGACAAATTACTACAAGGATTATTATAACGCCGCAGATGACGGCAAAATAGTTATTTGGAAGAAATATAGATTTGGATACGATTTCGTCTTTCAAGACGGTTGGGTCGTTAATAGATCCCATGTACTCCTTGCAATGACTAAGCACGGAGGCGATTGTTATTTTAGTGGGCTTGCCTGCGTTATCAGTGCATAACATTTTCTCCGGGTCGCCAGGGTCTCGACGCAACCAGGACTCTAATTCTGCTATACTCTTACAGTCGCAAGAATACTGATTACCTTCAATAGATACATGAGCTAAACTTTTAGAAGACGATGCTAACAATTTCCAAGGAAAAAAATTAACAAGTTTGTTATCATCTATTCTGAGCACTGAAAGGGATTTCAGCGAAGAAAAAGTATTGTTCGCAACATGAACAATAGCATTGTGGTCTAAGTATAATTCGTTCAAATTATTCAGATGTAAAAACTCGTCTCCTTTTAATTCGACCAATTTATTGTTTTCTAAATGCAAAACTCTGAGGGAATCGACGCCTTTAAAAGTTTGATTATTGACTTCCTCTAACTTTGTGTTGTTCATATACAAAACCTGTAGCTTCTTTTTTCCTATGAAAACATGATTCCCTAGATGACTGATATCGTTCCCGTCTAAGTATATTTCGGTGGCGTCCATCGGAATTCGGTCCGGAACTTCCGTATAGCCGGCGTTCGAACAGTCCACTACATTCGCATTCCAAGTGATGTCGTGATAGCATCTACAGTTGCTCGGACATATCATCTCACAGTCGCAGGCGACGAAATCACAGCAGTGACACAACGCGAAACAATGACTGTCGTACGGGCAAAGAAAATCGGAAGGTAACATGTCTATTATTGTCTTTTTCTCCTTAGTGCGCGAGTACACGAGTGAGCAAAGCGATTTATCTAAATCTAGAACTCGCGGGTATTGTCGACTGTGGCTTAAATAATTAATGCGTTGAATCCATTCCATCGAACAATCACACATAAATGGGTTTTCACTTATAAAGAACTCTGGCAGGTCACTATCTTCATCTATTTGATCTAACCTAAATGCATTCATGTCAAGTTGAACCAGTTTGTTATTATTTAACGTCACAATGGACAGTCTTTGTAGTTTTGAAAACGTGCCGACTTGAATGTGCTGTAAATTGTTATGGTTCAAATAAAGTTTCTCCACCGATTTCGGTATAGAAGTTACTGTTAACTGTGAAATATTATTGAAACTGAGGTCTAATAATTTTATATTTACATTCGTATTCATGTCGTCGTTAATAAAGTTTTCAATGTAATTTTTATGTAAATCCAGCCATTCTAAGCTGTTCGGGAAACTTCTGAAATCGAACGACATAATTTTATTTTCAGACATATTGAGCCAGACTAAACTATTGAGAGTGCTGAAAATGCCTTCGAAGTTTGTTATTTCATTTCCATCCATGCGTAACAATTTTAGATTTACGTTTTTCCGGAAACAACCGGGGGCGACATGTTTGATGCTGTTGGAGGCCAAATTGAGCACCTGTAGCTGAGGCAGATGTTCGAAAGTATCGTCATTTAAATGAGTTACTTTGTTGTCGACTAAGCGCAACCCGAAAAGTTCGGAGAGGCCGCGAAAGTTTTCCCGGTTTAAATGGGTTATATTGTTGTTTCCGATGTCCAATGACCTCAGAGAACGAAGTTTGCGAATCGACGCGGGTATGGATGATAATAGATTATCATTCAAGCCCAAGTCTTCAATGGCCGTCATGTTATCGAAAGCATTTTCATCTATGTGCTTTATTATGTTATTGTCTATAAAGAGTTCGTGCAAAACATGTAAGTCAGTGAAGAGATGAGAATGTACGTGTGTTAGTTTATTATTTGATAATGTTAAAGAGTGCAAATTTCTTAATTCTTCAAACGCGTGCTCTTCAATTGAAGTAATATCATTATGGTCAAGATTTAACTTTTGTAGACTATACAGGTCGCGGAACATATAACGATCAATTTTATTTAAATGGTTGTAAGAAAGATTTAATATAACCATTCGAAGTAAACCCGTAAAAGTGCTTTTGTTAACCCAACGACTAGTGAGCGCGTTTCGCGATAATTCTAAAATTTGCAGATGTTCTAACCCATTAAAAAGCCCCGGAGGCAACACGGTCATAGTATTATTACTGAAATAAATCTCTTTTAAAAACTTCGTATCTGAGAATAAATCAGGTGGAACTTCGTTGAAAAAGTTACTAGATAAGTTTAAGACCTGTAGGCTGAGCAACCCCTCGAAGGCACTCACTTCTAGGGAAGAAATGGCATTATTTTGCAAAAACAGTTTTGAAAGTGAACGCAACTTTGACAAACTATTATCAGTCACTACAATTAAATCATTATACGACAAGTCGAGAACTTCTATAACTAAGTTACAACTTCTTACGCTTAAGTTTTGCTCTCTAAACGAGTCGGAAAATCCGATCGTCTTTATGTTCTGCAAGTGGTTGTTAGTCAGATTGAGAGTCTTTAAACTGTATAGTGAGCAAAAAGTTTCTGTTTTCGTGCTCCAGATGTTGTTATCACTCAGGTTGAGCTCAATGAGCTCGTTTAAGCCGGCGAAGGCTTGCTCGTGGATTTCCATCGTCATGGCCGACCACTCGTTGTTGTAGGTCATCACGTGGAGCCTCTTCAGATCCTTGAAATTCTCAAAGGCGCGCGCGGGAATTTGCCGCAACTTGCACTTATCTACGACGAGTTCCCGCAACTTCGACAAGTTGGTATTCTTGCTCTTCTTCTCCGTTTGACCAGTGAGAGTGCTCTCGAAGAATAGAATATCGCTGCACTGCACGTGCAGCGACGTGACTTCATCGAAGTGAGTCTTGGAGATGTTCTGCAGCAGCAAATCCATGCTGCTTATGGTCCTGATCTTGCAGAACAGGACCACGTCCTCTGCCTCCGTTTCGGTGCGGTACCCGCACTCATGTGGCATTTCACCGGCCACATGATAATACAACAACACAAACACTAACAGACAAAAAGTTCGGCGTTCGGGTTTTATTGGCATTTTATTCGCGTGGTAGGCCGTGCCATTTAGGCGTCGATCGCATCATAAATACGGTCGCGGTGTGTCCGACATCGCGGGTCGCGTGGCATGGGAGCGGCGCGGGCGGCGCGAGCGGTTCGGACGGCGGCTGCCTTCCGACTGTGGCGAGTCAACGGGTTCCGTGGCTCCGCCCAGAGCCCGCCCCGCGCCGCCCGCCCGGCGCCTACAAGAAACTTCATCTCATATTATCAAGGGTGCACAAACGGTGAATTATTCCCGTGCGGCGTATCGGGCATTAATTATAAACAAACTAGCGCCACGTTATAACCGCTTGAAAATATTTGTTATCATAGGACTCTGTTTACGCGAACTTGTAACAACTTTATCTACTCGGGCAATTTTGTAAAAAGCTGTATTTCATGTTTACATCGCTCGGGATGTAGGGCAAACTTTTTCTAAACAGTGTTCCTTAAAAGGCTAATACCGTCACATCGGGCACACCTGTTGTGTTCAGCAACTTGGAACTTTTTACTCAGGCCCTCGAAAATGAGATAAAAGCCTTGCAAAATAGTTTTACGCACCACATGTTTCAGAAGTTACGTCTCCACGGGAGAATGCTTAAATTGTAATATTAAAGTCGCGGTGTTGCGTTGTTACTGTTGTTGTTGGTCGTGTTTAAACCTATTTTATGTTTATTATACTATGTGTTACCGCCAAGTAGGCTTTTCTTAAAGTAGAGTAAAGTAACATAGATCTTTAACGTATCCATGACCTTAATTTAATTAATTAACTTAAATTCAGGCTTTATTAACTTTCTAACAAAATTTTAATTGCCAGTAATGTACAGCACAGTATATTGACAAGTGAGTGTTAAATGACAGCGTGATATGAGTAACGACAATTACGCTGTACACCCACTACATTGAATGTGCGGATTTAAAAAATTTAATTGTGCAGTTAATTCACATAATTATGATTAGCTAATACATGCAAACAATTACTAATAGATCATATTATCATCAGTTTTAATAAATGCCCGCATGCCGGTAACAGGCTGTATAAAACGGGACTTAATAGCGTTTGTTATTTAATTTTGTCTTTTTCATTATTTACATATAGGCTAATAATTATGATCTTTGAATGTTTTGTTATTCTATTTCAAAATGCTCAATATGTATAAAATATTTAAATAGAATGTTAAATTAAACAGTTTAGCCATTATAATAATATTACATTTATAATCATTTTTATTTTAGGATATTTTTTCAATGTACATAATATTGTTAAAATCATGATGTGCATGCTTATTTTGGATGACATTTATCTGTCCTTTGTATCTTTATTTTTTGCAATGAATGTAATCCGTTTAGTGTGCCAATAAAGAAAAATAAAAAATAAAATAAAATAAAAATTATAATTTACTAGTCGAAGATGGATTTTCGTCGAGGTACTTTGATATCTCTATTTTGACAACATCTCAACCTTATTACTGTCATAATAAGGATAAAATTTTGACAGATCAAAAATATAATGACAAGTAGACATTTCAAAGAGATATACAATTTGGAAAAAATGTATAGGCCCTGGAGGGAACTTAAAGCTCATTGTACTTAAAGGCCGATTTTTCTTCAATAATTGACAAATTTAGATCCATAGGCCTCGAGTTGAATTTCGAGAAATGTGAACTGTACATTTCGAATTCTAATGATAGTCTGATACAAAGATTTCTTCAGCTGGCGCCCAATATTAAAGTACTTGACAAAAGCACACTTTGCCTTTTGGGATCCCCAATTTTCGAGGAAAGTTATCCTGAGTATGTTCAAAATTCTATTTCTAAATTCCAAGAACATTCACATCGGTTACTCGAAATTGGTTCCCATTATGCTTAGCTATTATTAGATTTTGTCTCTTCGTTCCTAAGTTGACTTACGTGCTTCGCTGCTGGCCTCTTTGGAAAAATCAGGAACTTTTATCACAGGTGGATAATTTGATTAAAAATAATTTAGAGGCTGTCCTAAATGTTAAGTTGAGCGAGCGGTCTTGGGCTCAAGGGTCTCTTCCCATCCGGCACGGTGGTTTAGGCGTACGTAGGATGTCTGGTGTAGCTTTGCCAGCTTTTTTGTCATCCTTGCATAGATCGTTGGGTCTCATAGGGAAAATTCTTCGTTCAAACTATGAGATCTCGGGCATGGAGGATGCCAGAAATGCTTGGTTGAGTGTGTGCTCCGGTCGGGAAATTCCTGACTGGGACTGAATTGGGACGACCCGGTGTGCAAGTTGACTTTTGCTTCCCTTCTCGGTGAAGGTGACGCCGCGGAAAGAGCCAGGCTTTTGGCAGTGGGTACTAGGGAGTCTGGGTATTGGCTCCACGCACATCCTTCTCCCAAAATTGGAACCTATTTAGAGCCCAATACCCTTCGGCTCTCGGTTTGCCTTCGTTTGGGTATCCCGGTTTGTGCCCCTCATCGTTGTCCCTGCGGAGCTGACGTAGATCTGTTAGGGCATCACGGTCTATCCTGCCAGAGAAGTGCGGGTCGTTTCTCTAGGCATGCTGCTCTTAACGACGTCATCCGTCGGTCTCTTGCTTCGGTCAATGTCCCTGCTCTATTAGAGCCGAACGGCATTTCAAGAAGTGACGGTAAGAGACCTGATGGGATGTCTTTGGTACCTTGGAGTATGGGGCGGGTGCTGGTGTGGGATGCAACCTGTGTAGACACGCTAGCCCCATCGCATCTCCAGGGTACTGCTGTAAGGGCGGCAGCAGCAGCGGAGGCGGCTGAAAAGGCTAAGGTGGTGAAGTACAGTGGTCTCGGCGCCGAATACACTTTTGTTCCGTTTGGTGTCAAAACCTTAGGTCCTTACCTTAGGGCCCTGGCGCTCTGAGTCTTTTTGGGGATTTATCTAAAAGACTCAGAGAAGTTACGGGGGACCGGAAAGCTGGCAGTTACCTCGCTCAACGTATTAGTTTCGCAGTTCAGCGGGGTAACGCAGCCAGCATCTTGGGTACCATGCCACGAGGGCCTTTTTTAGATTTAGGTTAGTTAACATGTATGTATTTGGGTTAATGATAGTTTTAAGATGATTTGTATGTTTTGTTTTATTTTAAAATTGACTTACTTTGTAATTTGATGTTCACATTTTGTACGGTTTTTTAATAGATATATTAACTTAAAGGCAACATCTTTAAATTATTTAAAAGAAACGGTTGTCTATTGTTTGACCGAAATTTATATGCAATAATATTGATTTGCTCGAATTTCACTTACCCGAATTTCATTTGCCCGAATGTTTCGTTTCCTAGAAAATTCATTTGACATACTCTTGTATTCCCGAATATTATATGCCATAATGATACGAATGCCATTTAAGTATTGTTTTCCATAGTATTAAGTGCCATAATATTGTTTGATAGAATATTTAAACGCCATACTAAATATTGTTTCAGTGCGAATCCAACCTGGCTTAGCATCTTATTTTCTGTAGGCATATTGTGGCCACGTATGTACATAGACACTATGTACTACATGGTCACAATACAAACCTAACCTAAAGTTTTCGGTTCTGGTCGAATGTCGTACGTCCTTTTATCGTAGTTCTTCTAAAACTGTAAATTAGGTTAGGATTTTTATTTTGATGCAAACATTCTGACGCTCCGCTCGCTTCGCTCGCTCCGCTATACGGGTCACAACACAAACCTAGCCTAACCTATAGTTTTCGGTTTTAGATCCATGTACTATTCGGTAGCAGTTCTTCTAAAACTAGGTTAGATTGTAAATTAGGAAACTGTAAATTAGGTTAGGATTTGTATTTTGAAGCAAACATTCTGACGCTCCGCTATACGGGTCACAAAACAAACCTAACCTAACCTATAGTTTTCGGTTTTAGATCCATGTACTATTTGGTAGCAGTTCTTCTAAAACTAGGTAAGATTGGAAATTAGGAAACTGTAAATTAAATTAGGATTTGTATTTTGATGCAAACATTCTGACGCTCCGCTCGCTTTGCTCGCTCCGCTATACGGGTCACAAAACAAACCTAACCTAACCTATAGTTTTCGGTTTTAGGTCCATGTACTATTTGGTAGCAGTTCTTCTAAAACTAGATTAGATTGGGTTTGTATTTTGATGCTCCGCTATACGGGGTCATAAAACAAACCTAACCTACAGATGTCGGTTTTCGGCCTATGTTCGATTTGGATAGCATATGAAATTATAGCATGTGACAATTATGGATTACAATCTTTATGGAAAATGTGATTATTGGAATTAATATTATGGGAAACAAAGATTCGGTCATAGGATTAATATGGCAAACAATGATTATGGGAAACATATAAGAAACAAGATTCGGTCAATTGAATATTATGGCAGACGAAATTCGGGCATATGAAATTCGGGCAAGTGAAGGTATACCAAAAGAAACACAACAGGATTCAATGATATTCTCACTTTGTCTCACCCAGATTTTTTTGTAACTGAAAATTTAATACTTGTGTATATCAACCCGTTCCTAAGTAAGGATAAACTCATAAATATAGAGTCAACAATAGGTTTCGTTTTTAGCAACTGGGGTACGGAACCCTAAAAATGTACAATTCAACAAATACTACTCACAAAAACTCAACAACGCTCGTATTGCTAAGATACTCGTAGGTGCATGTTCTAAAATGACAAATAAAAACAAACGACGACGTAAAATGGAAATGTCCTCGGAAACCCATTTGAATGCTATCCGAACGTCGTCGCAGAGTTAAAAACATGTTAAACGATTGCATTATGGTAAATATCCGTTAGTGTGTTTTCGATTGCTAAGGTTTTGTTGCAATCTTACCGTACATTTTATTTCCCTATGATACTATTTTATGAACACCATTGATACAAAGATCAAAGCTGAAAGAAAAATTTCAATTTAACCAGCACAAATTTATCCTAAACATACTATCGTAAAAGGCAACGATACGGAACCTACAGTGCGCGACTGCGTCTTACCCATAACCATCCTTTCTTAATCTATTCAAGTCATCTAGTAGGTGCCTCACAAGCACGAAATTGATCCTAAACATATGTAGAAGCGTAGAAGGTAAAAGGTCGGAAACCTAAGTGCGCAACTCCGTCTTACCCATAACCATCCCTTCTTATAGTTAGCTAGCGGCTGGTCCTCCCATCACCAGCACAAAATGATCCTAAAACAACTGAACCCGTAGTGCGCGAGTGCGTCTCACCCATAACCATCCTTTCTTAATCTATTCAAGTTATCTAGTGGTCCTCGCATCACCAGCGCAAATTGATCCTAAAACAACTGAACCCTTAGTGCGTGACTGCGTCTCACCCATAACCATCCTTTCTTAATCTATTCAAGTTATCTAGTGGGTGGTCCTCGCATCACCAGCACAAATTGCCGTGCTTGTTGCTCGATATAGGACCAATTATTGCGTAAACTTCCCAGCCCTGGCTTCAAGTCTTGGAGCCCAGGCATGTAATTACGAAGGCTTTTTATTCAACTATTGCATTATTTATAGGCAAGTGAGTAAATAGTTGCGTAATAGGGAGCATCCGGATTTGGGGTGTTTTAACGAGGTTAAGGTAATTTTTGGCTTGCTCGTATTATTTATTACTGGAAAGACAAAGATTCCAACGAACTGAGAACATACCTCCTATTTTAAAGTACCTATATAAAAAAAAAACATTAATCACTCTGTGAGCTCCAGACCTCACGGTGTTTTTTTTTTTTTTATTGGCAGAAATGTGATTTTTACGTTTTCAACGCCATTCTGCAATATTTTGAATTTTTTCTCTCACTCGCTTCACTTGCTCGGTGAATAAAGTGCTATCAGCTCTCTCCACAAACGACGATAACAGTACAGTACCTATATAGGATAGGTAGGCTCTTAATTTCCAGTAGCTTGGGCGCCAGTTAAATGCTAATTGTAAATAGTGTTGTCAGTAGTAACTACCTACCACTGAGTATCAGGTGGCATGGTGGGTGGTGGTTCCCACCGAGTTGCCCAGTTCATGGCAATCAAGGACCATTCTTTATTGCTACTGAAGAAAAAGTAAGTGAAATCTACCCCGGCGTGCCCTGATTTTTTTAGTGTCTTAAACGTAAAAGCCGAAGTATTCAACCTCGCGTAACCGTGACTTTAGCTGATATGATAAGTTCTAAATGTGATTAAAACAAAAACTAGCATCATTTTTAACTTTAGGATACTACAATTGTAAATGGTCATATGCACACCAGAGAAGCAAACACAACTTGTAACGTTGCTTAAATAATGACCAAATGCAGTTAATATGTATATAATAAGTTAAATATCAGCGAATGTCATTCATGAAAACTTTCCAGACTCAATTGTATTACCCTACTATTGACAGAAAGCTATACTGAAATAATGAAACTCAAAGTCAACAGCATTGAACCGTGCCAATATGTGACCCTTTCCCTTATTGAACTCCACAACAATGACCGTCAATAACTCAGCATGCAAACATTGCTCCGAACGTACTATTTATAAGGATGCTGGGATTATAAGGATATTGTTCATGCATGTTGCGTTTATGAGGTCCATTATGAGAACGCACACAAGCAACTACCATGCACAATTACTTGCATACCTACATAGGCGCTCTATGATTATGTTATGTCATACCGGTACACAACTCTTTGCTGGTACAAGTAGTGTTTCCTCCTTCTTACAACATGGGACCCTTCAAACGAAGCGTGAAGAAGCATCTCTCGGGCCAGCATGACAATGTCAACTGACATGGCACCGTTGGTTTCTTGTCAGTTGCCATTGCGACTTGGGCTCCCCAAAAGAGGTTTTTGCGTACCATCAGGCGAATTGGAGCCACTATGTTGAACCAATATAAAAAAAAACCTACGTTTCATAATGTTTTTTTGAGATTTTGCATCATAATCAGAAGTCAATGAATAAATACCTTATTTGCATGTCACCTGGCTGAACATAATGATACTGTTTACCTCTGTGTTCTCTTTGTTTTCTCAAGTAGACTCAAGTGAGATTGGGTACGATTTGTCAATCAAATTCATGCATCAGTAACCGTGGGCTAGACAACAAACCAATAGATATCTCAAGATGGGTGACTGGATGACTAGCCTATATGCCAGTAATATTAAGGGATTAGAAAAAGAAAAGAAAATTGCATTGCTTTTCTAAATAAAATAAGAATTTATTTCACAAAGCACGCATGAATAAAATACACAGGAAATATCTTGCAGACCCCGAACTAGGCTGTGCCTGTATCTCGGCGCCTTGGAGTGCACTAAACATGAATAACAATAAAGTAAGTACATACTAAAATAACATAGAAACCCACCCAAACTCCTGCAGTTGTTTACTTAGACGATAACTATTATTGCGTCATACTATAATAATCACATAAGCTGATTTCCCAAGTAAGATCGTGCGCCGAAAGCCAATTTAATACAACACATCTTATTATTTTAAACTTCAAATAGCTAAAGTATGAGCTAAACGCATGGCTGCCCAAGTGGACAAGGGTGATACACACGGTCGTACGGTCAATCTGACAAGATGTCAGATCAGGGGCCTATGATGGTTGCGTTTATCACGTGGTAAATAAGTGACAAATCTGTCACTCACACTCGCATGTTGTCAAAACGTGACGGATGCTTTGTCACTTCTTTATCGCGCAATGTAACTAACCATTATAGGCCCACGTCGTAGAAGTCGAACATAAGCCCGTTTTGCATGTATTTTAATATGTCAGACTCACAGGAGATTTCTATATAAAATGTCAGATCAGACTTGAATTACTAAGTACCAATGTAGCACTAGAGTGTAATGTAATGTAGACTTTTTTTTTTCTCCTTCGCATTGTCACAATTTTTAATTAATAAATTTAATATAATTAGATTTGATAAAATCTTTAAATCTAAGATTAGAGTCTAAGAGGAAGTTGTAGTAGACTTATGGTGAAATAAACAGTTTTTTTTTTTTTGGCAAATTAGTCTATCGTTCTTTGAATACAACGCCCATTCTTACCAAAGTTTAGATCCATGGGCGAACCCGTGGAATTTCTCAATTGTAAGCACGACACTAATGGAAATTTTGAAAATCTCATATACCTACAGAATGTGAATTTACTATTTAGAACTGAGTAACATTTAGAAACGAAACACATATTTCTTAAGCTTTTAAACCCGGGGTTAAAGTCATATCCATATTAATATTACTACGTTGCGAAGTCCCGGAAAATTGCACTCCCTAATCCGACCACTGGATTGGAAAAGTTTCAGGAGGTAAAATAGACCAAAGAGAGGCAGGGGATATTTTTTTTTTCCTGAAGAGGTACGATTCCCGATATTATTAATTAGCCAGATAAAACGAAAATAAAAGCGAATGCCTCGCCAACAAACCTATTTGCTAATACGATCAAATGTCCAACTCTAACTTGACAGCATGTCAGGCTAACCGTGAATCACGCCTATTATTTGGGCGTTCTTTGTTTTATTTTCCCATGAGTTGGTTTTTTGGTAATTATATTCGCCGCTGGAACGCGGTAAAGAGCGGTTATCGAGTGGGCTCGTCCCGCCCCTAGCCGTAATCACCTTGTTAGCTCGTAGTGCTGCTCCACTTATCGATACATTTAGATAATTATCCGGTAACGTGCTTTGCTTCTTGTACTTTTTATATGTATTAGCGATAAACGAATTTAATTTTAAAACAAATTCGCCGCCTTTGTGTCCGAATATAAATAAAAATGAGACGACAATATATATAATGTAATATACTTAATAGCATATGATGTACTTAGCTTTCATGTTTCAGAGAGTGTGACCAGCCTCTCCTATCTCTTAGGAAATAAGTTAGCTAAATCTCCTTTACTTTACCAGTCGTTTGAGTGCTTCTGTTTCCACGAAACATAGCAAAAATCATGTCAACAGACAGATAAAACAAGATTTAAAAACCCGGATCAAATCTTTGGGAGCTACGACATCACAGACAGACAGATATATAGATCCAAGTTATTAAAAACACCTCGTTTTTCGTCGGTTTTTAACAACATTTTTCACACGACTATATCGATAAAACAATAAAGTTATTCATACCAAATTATCGATAACCACGCCCACCACTCGGCAAAGGCTAAACGGTATGCATATTAAATTTGATTCGCGTGCCGTGCTGAAAGCGTATTTTTTAGCCCCGCAAGTGGGCTTTCGCTTTATTATTAACCTTATTATTAGGCGCCCGAAACTTTGAAGTTAAGCCTAACACACACGGTGCGAGCGGGTCGCGTGACAACCATTGTAACGTCCTCTCATATGTAACTTGTCTTGCCTGTCAGAGTTATAGACCTAACAGTTCTATCGGACAGCTTCGATTCTTAAGCACTAACATTAGAAACGAAAATTTACTCTAATGGAAAAAAAATCACCATGAAAAGATATAAAACTCGAAAGCGAGTTACTTGTCTGACCGATTTCAGCCATGGCGATTACTCCCATCCCATTCCTAAAGGCTCATACGCCCGAAGATGACGTAAAGGCCAATCTTGGTAGTGAACTTTCGCTCTTATTCTAGTTATAGTCAGCTAAGTTAGTCTACCACTTTTGTACTGAAAGCTCATGAAATAGAGCAGAAAAGTGGTAGGCCATTGTTGTGGCTAACAGTTCTTGAGTTCAAGTGAGTGGGCAGTAGGTGAGTGGACCTTCAGGCACCGCAGCAGCGATCCTAGGGCTAGACGGCTCGTGCCACGGGACACTCAAGCACATAGAGGCCCTCAGGCAGGTCTCAAACGAACACAGGGCTCCAATATTTTCTTGCTCCCGATCCTTGATCAAGCTATGCCACTGCCAAGCTACGCCTGCAACTTGTATTGAGGGTTACGATTAGCCTTCAATTGATCCTCCAACTCGCTTTCTCAAGTCTCCACAGAAAACAAGCAACTTGCGCTATACAAGCAAGTAGCTGTACTACAGTTACTTGCACCATGTAAAAAGGGCTTTAAACTTCGTTATGTCACACTCAGGGTCGTCCGTGAACAATATGCATTTTTAAATACTACTCAAAAGTTTTCGACTCCCGAAATGTATGAGTTTTTTCCTTAAAAGCGTACGTGAAGCAATTTGTCTTGCTTAATATTACATTTAGCTTTGTTGAGAATCATATTAAGGGTGTGCTAAAATGAATTTTGCTTTTAAGATCCGTGAGAGAGTGTTTAGTGAAAACTTCGCTTACCGCGGTAGAAAGCATTTTAGTTGGTAGCTTTTATGGCATAAGTAATCCTAATTTACTGTGTCTTCTTAGTCTAGATATGTTTGTTACCAGAGGTCGTAAATGCGAGCAAAATCGATAGAAACGACGTATGACGCACGTAATGACCACTTCAATTAATTTTATGAACCCTAGTTGTACGTTTAGGTCAACTTACGAGTAACTAAGGATGCGTCTTATGCCGATCTTTTAATTTTTTTACCTCAGAACTCCGTTTTTATTCCACGGGAACATTACATTTCCTTGGGATAAAAAGGAACCTAAATGTGTTAATCGAGGGTATCAGCTACCTTCCGACCAAAATTTTATTTAAATTGGTCCAGCCGTTTGAGCGTGAAGAAGTAACAAACATAAACATTAACACACTTACAAACTTTCGCCTTTATATATTAAGTGTGATTTGGAACAAAAATCGTTCGAGAGTAGGCATCTCCAAGTATGTTCCATAAAATTTTAGTGAAGATCTGATGACGAGATCCATGAGGAATGTAAGAAACTCTCGAAGAAGAAAATATTACAGCCATATCTATAATTATAGTTAAGTTAGCGATTTCATGCAGTTTCTTTATAGTTTGATCAGTTTGTCCACGAAAATAAGGATTCTCTCATTGAAGTCGGGTTTTTTAGAAATCTTCCTTTAAACTAAAATCTATGCTTGTAGCTAATTACGTACTTAGATTTAGGCTTGTAAAAGTACAAACACAGTACCTATATTTAGTATTTCTTCTAATCTGACAACATTCAAAGATATCTAAAATCATAGAAATTCTACGAATACCCTCTGTCAAAGTCGGACTACGAAGCTTCTGCAAAAATACTTTAATCTCACCGAAACTAAAAACAGATTTAAAAATAGAAACGTTCCCCTCCGTTTCATATGTTTACACTGTGCTCATGACGATGAAAAATTAAATCGTACGTCAGAGATGTAGCTGAAATGACAACGCAATACCATTTTCAAACAAAAAGACTCATTTCGGTACGAAGATCTTGAAACCTACGCCCTTTTGGTATTAAAGACAAATATACGAGCATCGTCTTCTATGCAATAGCTATTTGCTGCTCCAAAAACAAACGCAAGCATCTTAGTGTTAGATCACAAGGTGGAAAATTGTGTGTGATTCATTTGAACAGTAGAAAATGACAGTTTGTATATTGTAAAATAAACACAGTGTAAATTAGTGTTAGAAGCAGTCATACAATTAACATATAGGAGGGCTGAGACAAATCATTAGTCATGTTCCGACGATAATCTTCGGGTAGGACCGTTTGTCATTCGGCTGAACTATTGTTCGGTGAAATGGGGATTACTGAACATGGCATGCTTGCTCTTGTTACACAAGATGTATCGAAAGTATCGTACAGCATGTATATATATTATGTAAATATATACTTACAACTACAACTGTATTAGTTACTAGAAGAAACTTCGTCGTGTTTTGTTTTTCTTTACCGTAGTATGGTAAAAAGTATAGAAAAGTTCAGTATGGGACAATCTTACACAAATCGCCATAGTCCAAAACTAAGCAAAGCTCGTACTATGGGTACTAGACATACGAGAATACGTATTATATATAGATAACATCCATGACCCAGGAACAAATATACTCCAGTTCATCACACAATTATTTGGCTGGGATTCGAACCAAGGACCGCCGGCTCAGTAGGCAGGTGCACTACAACCAGCGCCAACCGCGTCGAAATGTACTTTAGCCATCTTCGGATGACCAGCTGTACATATACTAAAATTGGTTAAAATCCGTCCAGCCATTTCGGCGCGATGAACGGGCAAAAATATATCTCTTTGTTACCATAATTATGTCAAGTGTCGATATTTTATTGTCTCTCAACTGTCAAGTTTACATGCCCGATTTATTTCTCTATACGCTAAAAACCATATATGTGTTAGAACCAGTCCTTTTCCCATCCCATAAAATGTCATATCTCTTTGTTAGCATAATAAATATAATAATAAGTCTAAGTGTCAATATTGTTAATTGTCTGTCGAGTGTGAGTACAACATGTATGACTTATTTCTCTATAGTCTATATAGGTATGTTGAAAACCATATACGTATTCGAGCCACCCCATACAGTAATGCACTATTAACAGAGAGTTACAGCCCTATGCATTATTACCTACTAAGCGTGCGTATTGTACCATTATGCACTAGCCAGCAATGAAAATGTATCTGCAAATAGTTGTCGTGGATTGCAGCGGGCGATAAAGTCACATTATTGTATACAGGCTTATCACGAACATATCGACAAATTTGTTCAGGAATAACATTGTTTACTCATTTAATCGGATTGCAGTTAATTTATTGTAGGTATTGTACTTGATTTTGCTTTGCTCCCGTGAAGTTAAAAAAAACCGGCTAAGTGCGAGTCCGACTCGTCTCTGCAAATACTTATCCCATCTTAACTGGCCAGGTTAAGTTTGCACCTGGTATGCATGGCGCCGGATCCAAATGGAGTGCAAAGTTAACGTAGCCGATCACGTTTGTTGTATAGGAGCCCCCTAAAATATGGATTTTATTCTGTTTTTTAGTATTTGTTATAGTGGCAACAGCAATAGGTACATACTAATATAGTTCATGAGAAATAACTTGGTGACAGACGGGCAGATGGACAGCGGAGGCTCAGTTAATAGGGTCCCGTTTTTAACCTTTTGGTGCGGAACCTAAAAAGCGGGCGGAATAATGACGGGGAAAAGACATTACAATCGTTGTGACTGTCGTTCCAGCCCGTCTATTAAACTATACTTCGCGACTCTTGTCGCGCCACAATGCGGCACCTGTCACTCTCTCACGTACTGCATAGAAGAAGATAGAATAACATTTCGCACGCGAAAGAGTCGCATTAGCAATAGAATACAATAGCAGACGATATACTTGTACATAGTTATTAGGTAAACTCAGATTCATAAATATATATAGAACAAGATTTCCTACTAACAATAACTTAATATTGAACAAATCTAACGGCAATGCGCTTTAATATAATGATGAAATAAAATAAACTCATAATCGTCATCAAAGCTGTTACCCTAATGAAACATTTCAATGGCTTACTAAAACTGAACATAAATTACACAAACAACTATCAAACCCGTCATTATAGGCTTTAACAATATTGCTCCTTATCTATTCATTTATTTTTATTTTTATAGGCAACTATAAAAAAACTCGACAAAACTCAAAAACTAACGCGCAATAAAAACACGGTTTATTTTCTTGTCGTAAACAGTATCAGATTTCCATATTATTAGGTACGTGGCTATAAGCAACGAAACAGTTAAATGTCATTCAACCCTAGGTGATTATCTGCTCTATAATTTTGGCCTAAAGTCGGACAAAAAAACGATTTTCATGATACAAAAGAGGTTTTATGTACCGCAATTTGAGTCATAAAAATATGAGTTGTAAAAATCTCACAGTGACCGCTTTAACAATCTATGAAACAGTTGAATCTATTTTATTGACGCTTAACAAAGTTGTTGGAATGTAACACCACTTTATGTAAATAAAAAGTTGTCACATTTTTTCATTGCGCGGTTAATTCTTCAAACAGTTTCATTTCATTGAAGGAGTTTCGGAATATGCATGTAATTTTTTTTAAAGGTTGACTTTCGATCCTGTTTTCATAGCATCAAATGTCTGCACGGAAATAACTACTTACACTTCTTATTATTTGTCGTCACGCTCTTGAGAGAGTGGTAGTGGCTATCATTCCTATCCTTGTGTGGTGTAATATGCGTAGCGTTGGGTTAGGAGATAGGATGAGCAGACGGCAGTTTATGACCGATTTGATTTGGTCAGTCCACCTCATGGGAGACCTGCCCCGTGGTCTAGTACCGTCTACTTTGCCCTGAACTACCAGGCGCTCAATGGACAAAGCTTCATGACACGTGTCCGAAAATGAGTATTCGGGACTTCACTATCGAGGACAGACGCTGTTCTATGTTCTACTCTTGAAGAATAGACTGGTTATTGATATGCCAAGCATTTTTCTCCAGCACCATATTTCAAAGCGCTTCTATCTTGCGTTTCTCTATCTCTCTTAGAGTCCAAGCCTCTGCGGCACATAAAAACACGGGAAATATTAAGGATCTGACTAGTCTTACTTTAGCGGTCTTGGTGATGTTACGATTTCGCCACTTAGAACGCTCTAAAGATCAGAAATGACCGTTAAAATTCGGAATTTCTACGGTCTACGGAGCGCTGAAAACGCTCCAAACAAATTACACGATACCGTTACGTCATAATCTTGTAAAGGTATGGTGGTATGGACAAGTAATTCCATTTTTGCCATTACATACTGAGTGTACACAGTTGTCGTAATAATTAGCTTTGTTGTTAAAATATGAGGATTCTAAAAACAATTTAAACTTGCTATTGGATATTAACAAAGAACATATATTTGCGTACGTTAAAAGTCACATATTTCTAAAACTTTAAATTTGTTCATTTGTTTTACCTTATTTCGTGACACGCTAATCTATTTTACTCATATAAGAGGAATAGTAAGGGCGAGATTGCCAGAAGAGCGAAAATTACGGTTTCGAGTTGTTTCAATATAGCAGAAAAAATCACCGGGAGAAGACTGCCACAGTCCAATAACTAACTAAGTCTTAGTCTTACCCCAACTTATCTTACCCGATATTTATGAAGACATGTACGGACGACACGAAATGAAGACGTTAAAGAAGTATATTTTTGTAAGCACACATAATTATATTAGTATGTGACAAAGGACCGCTCCTACGCTAAAAACACTTACATTTTCCTATAAATTTAATTAGATCTACGTTATTATAAAATGAAAACTGAAAACACACCATCCGTTATTGCCAAATAACAAAACTTCAATCCATCCACATGTCTTGCAGCTCATAATTTAATAATCCCGTTGCCTCCAGTATCTGTTCGGAGATATACTATGACGAAACATCTCAAAGCAAGCTCGGTTATTATACATTTCAATACCTATTGAAGCGAAACTGCTAAGACAAATAGACTTAAAGTTATAAGTACTCTTAACATTTATAGGCTCTTTTGGAGTTAGCACAGAATATTACCTAGAGGCCTACAACATACCATCACAATGAAATCGTTACCGCCGCCCGAGTCTTAAATTAACGACATTAAAACAAGCTTCTCTCATTCAAGATAAGACCTTTCGAAGGGGGAGTAAATTGGACCGCTTTATGCAATACGTACTTCGGCCACGAACAAACTCAAGAAATTTGTTATAGTCGGACACGTAGAAAGAAATCGATCACGTGGCAAATCTTCGCTTAGGTGGACGGACCAGTTAAAAGAAAATGACATCGAGCTAGGTATATGACGTGGTATTTCCTTTTATTCAATAAAGTGGATACAATACAAATACAATAAATTGTCGTAAAAATAACATTCATTCGATGTGTGGGAGGGCAGCACCGTCGTCGAATCCCAGCCATTTCATTAGTGGTTTAAACCAAAAATAAAGCTATGTGACGTGGTGTGAATGGCGATCAACGCAATCTAATGGAAGCAAGTCGGTTTTCCAAAAATAAGTCTTTCGATAGTCACGAAGTACATCAGAGAGTTGCAATACGTACAACAGATTTAAACAAAACGATTTTTTTAATATCCTTAAAATAATATGTATTCAAGATAGAATGTAGCATGATAACCTATACGCTATATCATCGTGTCAGAATCAACTATTTGACAAAATTATCATGTTGCAATCCGACATGGTTTTATTGTCCGAAATGCAGTAAAAAAATCTTAAAGTACCAAAAAGTGCAAAATACACGATAGAAGTTTCTAATCTACACTATTCAAAATACAACATTGATAGTATAATTTTTGCAGTGACCTCAAAACGTATTCTTCTCTTCTTGTTTTATACATATTACCCTCTGCTGGGGTGTAGAGCTCGTAAAGGGATATTAAATTTAATTAATAACGTTTGCATAAAAACTTGATAAAGCTAACTTTCACAACAACACGCAAATTACACATTCAGGCCAAGTCTATCTTGGTCTGTAACAAATCATATTTTCATAATGTCTCAATAATGATCACATAAAATTAAAACACTTTATAAAGTATTCACACCGAAGGCAAATAAAGTTTATCTTAACGGCCAGCCGCAGCCATTCCGTTTATAACACCGCTCGATATTTCCTAACAGCTTTTTCTCACGTCATTAAATCAACACTGTAATGAAGCAATTGGATTTATTGTTAATTATTAAGTTATTACGTAATGCGTTGTTAATGAATACAAATGTATGCCTTTCGATCACACTCTTATCCATGCCTCGAACCTCGAATTACTATAGATAGACATCTAAAAGCCTTTTTTTTTTTAGCTTTCTAGTAAGTAGATTAAAGCCACAATAAGCATCAAAATGTGTAATTTAATGCGTAGACATATTATTTTCAGTTGCTATTTATAGTAGTTGTAACTAGTGTTTTGATCAAGAGCCCGTCACCATAGAATGAGGTTCAATTTCAGCATGTTTTGTTAGTTATAACGACTGATTATTCCTGATATTTAAGTTAATGTAGACCATTTGGCAGAAGTAATCATCCGTTCATAATTAACGGAGTATGATTAAATTGAGCCTAAATCAGATATATTTAAGGCGACAACTGAGCAGGTGACCAAATCAATAATGAAAAATTATAAACACTTTATAGGACTTGCATAACACCATCCACATTGTTGGTGTATGATATTCTTAAGGTCCTCTTGCAAAATTGCCCCCTAACTTTAGTCACGTTCAGGCTATTAGTCCGCGTACTTATATTAAAGTTTCATCGAAACGATCAATGAACCATTTTGGCGTTCCGCATGGAAAATATTTTATGCGGTGTATTGAAGCGTGGTTCAGGCCTCTCGGAAGGGCTCGGGCCTCAAAGCTTGCAGGGCGCAGGCAAAAGGGCCTCTTAAACAGGTCTATTGAGGTTTTATCCGTTCCGGGCTATGATGCATCAAAGCCGGACGAATTTGACGGAGCAAAGCAAAATAAAAGGACCGTATGTGCTCTGTAACATATTTCAAAATATATATTTTTTTATATGTACGGATATCGTAAAAGTAAACTGCGAGAACTCTGCTAATTCTTAATATAAGCAACTTAGTGACGCTTGCCCCTTGTCTCTTTAGTAATTTGGATATGCATGTATTATAGTCACCTTCTCGCGTGACGATGGATAACTGTTTGTCAGAAACTGGGGCCCAATTCGAGAATGCCGTTGGAGATATCGCCAAACGTCAAATCTCCATTAGATAACAGTTATATCGCCATTGAACTGTCATTTAAATGCGATGAGCTTAAAAGTGACATATCTCATCTCAATTTTGGAAATACGAAGGCGATAATGATTGTCAAAAATGTTAATAATAATAATAATAATTCTTTATTATTTTCAGAGTTACACAAAACACGTAATACAACCAAAGATAGGACAAGATTTAGCTTGCCGCCAGCATAAACGCTGTAGACAAATTTTGTCTTGTGATATAAGAGAGAAACCATTACGCTGCTGGAGGCTAGCTTTATAAATTTATGAATTTATGTTATTCATGTATATAAATTTCTGTTTTGAACGAAACGTAACGGACTAATTTCACGGTCTACGCGGTCAATTTAAAGTATGCGCCTGTTATTTATGCCGTCACATACAAAGAAAGCGAAAATTTTGCGCGTCCGAATTGACGAAGTTGCGATGTTCTAGCGATATCGCCACTTGTCAAGTAGGTACACGTCAAAAGTGACGGATGGCGATGAAAAGGAGAGATCTCCATTATATCTCTAAAATTGGTCGAATACCCCCCCTGGGGCCCAATTCGAGAATGCCGTTGGAGATATCGCCAAACGTCAAATCTCCATTAGATAACAGTTATATCGCCATTGAACTGTCATTTAAATGCGATGAGCTTAAAAGTGACATATCTCATTTCAATTTTGGAAATACGAAGGCGATAATGATTGTCAAAAATGTTATTCATGTATATAAATTTCTGTTTTGAACGAAACGTAACGGACTAATTTCACGGTCTACGCGGTCAATTTAAAGTATGCGCCTGTTATTTATGCCGTCACATACAAAGAAAGCGAAAATTTTGCGCGTCCGAATTGACGAAGTTGCGATGTTCTAGGGATATCGCCACTTGTCAAGTAGGCACACGTCAAAAGTGACGGATGGCGATGAAAAGGAGAGATCTCCATTATATCTCTAAAATTGGTCGAATACCCCTCCTGACTGTTTTGACTGGACTGTTTTGAGTTTATGTGAGATAATTTACCCTAATTTCACAGTATGGTTCATAGTAAAAAAAATAATAAAATGCTGTAAATAAATAAATAATGTTCACGTTGACCTTTGAAACTCCGATAATAATGAAAACATATGTATCTAAAAATCTGCGAGTATCGGTTAGTTTGTGTTATGGTCTATAGATCTGTCTGTGCCCTGTAACATCGTAGTTTTTATTGATAGAAAAACAGTTTGTTCATAAATCCAAGCAAGCCCATGTAAACATAACCTAATGCATATTCTCAAATTGATAACACCCACTTTCGATCTTTCCAATCTTAGCTCAAACATGTTAAATCAGGTCAAACCTCAACCCTCATACGGGTAATATAAATCAAACATGAATAATCCCGTTCAAAATGTACTCATAACTATACTAGTTAAACAGTTTACATCCTTCAAAGGACCTTTATCTACAAGTTCATAACAGATCCGCTAATAAAGCGTATTCACCCCAATTACGCCGTGTACGTATCGGACCTCGCTAACAACTAAGTTCCGTATCTGGTGCCTTGGGCTGTTTTAGGCTCGAATAAAAGGGTTCATCACGTGTGCATGGATATTTCTATCGATATTGCGTTGGTATTAGATACCATACATAGTCGCGAAGAGTCTGAAAGAGCAACATCTTATCATATCTCAAAACCTCGTTCCTTAGAGTTTTAGGAACACCTATGGTTGTAAAAACGTTCAGTCATAGTTGGATCTTTAATAGAACAAGCGTATTATCTAAGGTCTGAAAAAATAGGATACTTAAAATATATGGATCACCAGACCTATGAAGGGAATAAAGTCAAGTGCAATTTCTTGACAAAAAAATGTTTGCTTTCATGTTTTACTAGTGATGTGTAATCTAGCTTCATTTACGAACCTTAGCAAGGCTTACGAATAATATGATTAGTTCAATTGCCATTACCATTCCAAATACCTGATATCTCAATTTCTATATAAATAATTTATGACACATACATAAATCAAAACATCTTGTCATCATCAGACATCTTATACAAATACAAGATTAAAATGAGCCTGAATAATTCGTAATTCTTATGTGTCTACTCTGTGTATTCTTTGATAGACGTTGAAATGTTTTTTTTTTTTTTATATATACTTATTCAAATGTCAAGAACATGTCAGGTAAGGTACATCGTCCCACAAAACTGTTTTCACAGTTTGACTGTGGGATCCTTTCTATACAATAGTAATACTCAAGTAATAAAATCTAAATCTTAATTAATGATAATATGTATGAATAGTTAGGTAAGAGGCAAATATCTATACATTGGCTTAAACACACGTTCATCGTTCGTTTCGTCACTATGCAATTTTTTTCAAGGCTATTATTGTAATCTCTTTATCAATACGTAATAAGGAAGAAGAACCCCACAACATGAGAATATGGCGAGTGCATATATTATAATGTGCTTTTCTCTTTCTTTTGTCTGAGGGGGGCTGTTGGTGACACCACAGGAAGCTTTCATCCTAGAAATAATCTAAGCAATTCTATTTCATGACGATTTTGTTTGTGCGTCAAATAAAAGCCTACAGAATTTAAAAAATAGCGTCTACTTTTAAAAAAAGGTCTTCGCGTTAATTTCACTACCATATTTTAGGCAATTTGTTTTTTAATTCGATCCTTTGCTTTGCTTGTTTTTCATTTTAAATAAATTTCAACGGTCTCTGTTTCTGTCGAATGTATAACTTCTGTAATTCACGCTATTTTTTAACGAACCAAATAACGAGCGTCTCGGTACAGCGTCTGAATTGAGATAAAATAACACAATAAAGTCAGTAGTAGCGCCATTTTGTAATTGGTTTATATAAATGAACTAGTTGCAAAGAGTGATACCCGAGGGAGACAATTTAATTGTATACGCCCTTTGTCTCTGAGCGATTGTTGAATTGATAATGAACGTTTCACAATTATTTACCACTTTGGTTACGTTAATTGAAAACAGAAAAACCGCAATTAAAAATGAACAGGTATTTTTGTTATCAAGATCGCTGTTTGCTTATTCTGTCCTGTAAATAACTTTGAATATTTGCTTCAAATAAATAATAGTTAATGTTTCGTAATATAACAGTAACGTTGGACAAATCGGAGCCGATTTGACTCAGTATTTCTGCAAAGGCAATAAGTAGAATGATGCCCAATAGCTTTGTGATGAGTAAGTCGTTGGAAATCAGGTTCAATGGATATCATGCCACTACTATCCTAATACTACCATCAAAAATTGCTGTAACAGACTATTTACACATCAAGCAGTATAGGAAGTAGATCATAAAAACTAGGTGTAGAGCATCCACAACCACCGATGACCACGATCCTCAATCATTAGAGAGCGACCACAGAGAGCGAATAAAATGTGTCAAAATATAAAATGTACATTATTGCTATCATGAATTTCTATTTGTATAGTGCCCATTTTTATTTATATACTTTTATGCCGATAACGACTAAAATAAACACAAGTAAATTATATAAGTATCCCAACCATAAAAGTAATTGTAGCAACATGGCCAATTTACATCTGCATAACAATGCACAGAACTGCAGTGCGGCGGTACTTCAGTACCAAACGTTATGTTATCGACACCCGAAGATATGGAGCGTGTCCCTGAGCAAACGGACCGTGAGATAGCCAGAAGACTGCATAAATCTACATAAACTGTGGGTGACACGACGACAAAAACACTCACCAATAATCCAAACCATGAATGGCAAACCATAAACGCCCCCAGCAAGAATTAACTCCCTTCTGAATCGATTAACATGGTTATACATTGGTCTATATGAATTTTAGGTTAAACCTTTTGGGTTATGTGACGCGCAATGTACTTGAAAATTTGAATTCTCATTACGGGAACCGTCTTGTGTTTTGTATTAGGCTTTGTTCACATAAACTTATCTGCCTATTCAAAGTTAGAGCGTGAAATGAACGCAGCCCCTGTTCTCAGTTCTCCTCAAGCTTCGTCACCCTTATTTTTTTGTTCATCCTTCCATTGCAAATTGCACATCCGCGAAGTGGAATGACAACGATTACGCCTTCGTGGCGCGTGTGTAGTCAGATGAGATTACTATTATAGTGAATGCGTTGGTGAGGCTTTTTGAAAATGTATTGAGAAAAAAGCTTGTTAGAGAATTTTAAATGAAACGAATTTAAGTTCCCTGTATATCGTGATGAGATTTAAATAATATAAAAATAAAAAGCACTCTTTAGATTGAATTTTTTAGAGTATAAATGAATACCTACTTTATGGCAGCGGAATCTAAACATAGGATTAGTTATTGTTTTGACTCCTACATACGATGATGAATAAACAGGAATATCCTATTAAACTAAATTACATGTTATATGCGTAAATAGATGAGGTATATATTATGTAGGTTGTTAATACGTATTTATAACCAAACCTACATTATTAAGCATCTATTAATTATCCAAGCGACTCCCTGGCACCAAATTACGTGATAAACAACTACAATATAAACTGAGATTTAGACATATGGGTATCTTAATGTCAAAGTTAATACCAAGTTTAGGGACTCCCAAATTGTTTGAGTTTTCAAGTATGGCGGCGTGATGGGTCGTTATAATAATGTCATATTTACTCTAAACCATTGGTGCCTCTGTAAATATGTGTTTGAGAACTTCGTTATAATAGTCCCTGGCTATTAAATGTATGTTTGTCTGTCACTAACATCGCAAAAGTTTGATTGTTATTTGATACTAGAATAGGTGTCTGAAACTTCGTACACGCGAAAGAAAAGCGTGGAAATTTGGGGACCCACAAATGGTTGAAATATCCAGCAGTTTGAATGCAATGGTCAAAAAGACGAATAACAGACAAACAACAGGCGAACAATGAAAATATATTTCAGTTCAGTTAACTCAAGGGGGGCTATGATGGTTACGTTTATCACGTGATAAATAAATGACAAAGGATCTGTCACTAACATTCGCATCTTGTAATAACGTGACGGATGCTTTGTCACTTATTTATTATGTGATAAAAGCAACCATCATAGGCCCGATATTCTGTTCCACTTCTTTTTTAGAATACGTCTTCAATGCGAATATATTTAATTTTTGCAATGTTTTAACAAGTTATATATCCATGATTGTATCCCTTCGATGTCGTTATCGGTGGGGTTTTGGATGCAAACACAGTGACACTATTACCCAATAAATAGACTTTCTTGTCTGTCAGCACGGTTTAAACTTACCATACGCGGAAGGGAACATAAGAACATTCATTCAGTTCCGCTGCTCTAATTTCCAGTAACAAAACTAATCCCTTCCCGGTTCGTCTCGCGTAATCCCACAATATCCCACACCACTCCATAACGTCGTAACGACATACCATTTCCAACAACATATATCATTTCCACATGCAAAGACAGTGGTAAAACGGAATGTCCGTTTGGGAATTTTCTAATTAGAACCTCAAAGACACCTCGTTTGGACTCGTGACATCGACTAGAAAAGGTCACGTTCACAAAATTGGAATTTCGCCCGGACGGCGGTTACCAGAATTTGCCTTCTGATTTTCCTATTAGCGAATCTCATTTGTAAGATCGTGTGGGGTCCGAAAATTGTCCGGGTGATAAAGGCCTGTCAAATAATAGATGCATGTGTGTTACGCAATTTATTGGGTTCAGATGCCTTTGAAGATTTACAGTCATGTCTGTGTGCTTTGCTTGGGGTTTAGGATTTGGTTTGAATCTAAGAAGTCCATAAAGGTACACATAACACGATCAAAATGGGTTACGTTCTGCCAAGTTATCATTTTTGTAGGATAGATGCCCGGTTTAATACATACCTAGTCAAAACATTGGTGTGTATAACCCTAAGTACCCTCATAGGGTTATGATGCTTAAGCTAAAGTAGTAATTTGGCATCGATGACTAGTTATTTTAAGTTTATAATTGAAGATGCCCAAGACATTAACTTAAATTTGGCCTCAGTTTGTAATATATTTACTGTGCAAGCAAAACAAACATATTTTTTATTTGAAAACCATTTTATAAACTGAAGCCTCTTACGCCGAATACCAATTAAATCTACATTACTCTCGAACCTAATTACGACTTCGTAAACTTTGAATTTTCTTAGTCCATCCCCTAATTTGACGACATCTGCAACCCTATTGGAAAATAATTACCCAAAAGTAAATTATGCACCCTTTAAACTGTACCTTTACCAAATAGAGAGTTAAAATGTATTATACTGAGGGCCACATGGCGATTTAAAAGACAATTTCTTAGGAGTAACGTCACACTTGTCTAAATTAGAAATGGGGGGTGGAAAATATGATATTGTGCCCCCAGCATGCAGGGGACAGAATATGTGAACTCATAGCTATCTTCTGGGATATTATTATTATTGCAATTGCATTTGGTTACGTTTATTGTGTGGGGTATCATTCCTTTTTTTTAATAAAAATCCATTCAGTTACGATTTTTTCAGTTCTTGCGTAAACGGAAGAAAGAAGCTCTTTTGTTACATTATTGTAGAATATTCCTAAATCGTCATACTTCTGCGTAACGTTACTTCAATCCTTCAGAAATCACATCCTAAATGTCCTTTATGACAAAATACCTCGGAGACCGTACCATATTATCGTACAGTAAAATATAATTTTATTCAATAAAGTGGATACAATACAAATAGTTGCAATAAATTGCCGTAAAAAAATAAAATTCAGTCGATGTGTGGGAGGGCAGCACCGGTCGTCGAATCCCAGCCATTTCACTAATGGCTTGAACCTGTAACGTGTGCCACGAATGCACATGCTAGTTCCATATTATCGTTGCCTGAAGAAGAAGCGAGTAAAAGATTTAAGTGGCTTTATTGTCGCATGTTTTAATCAAAATATGGAGAGCCGTCTGCAAAACATGGGGCCTATGATGGCTGCGCTTATCACGTGATAAATAAGTGTTCAAAGCATCCGTCACGTTTTGACAAAATGCGAGTGTGAGTGACAGATGCTTTGTCACTTATGCGTGTGATAAAATCAACCATCATAGGCCCGGTTTAAAATTTCACTCCACTCTGTCAAATGCAAGTGTCAGTAACATCTTTCATAACAGGAAATGGGGAAAGTGCCAAGAGGCCGTTGCCAGAGGGGTACAACAAGCTAAGAAATATAATAATTAAGATAAACGCAATTGCTATCATTAATCGCCATGGAATTCAGTCGAGGCGCTCCAGAATCAATGAAAACACTCAGGACGCCACGCGCCACTATTGTCGGCGGCACAATAAAATTACGGAGCTGCGGAAACGGCGGGGACGTGGCCGAAAAAAGAAATATTTATTCACTAGAGCAATCATGACAGCCATGTCAAGATAAAAAGTGTTAGCCAGTATTTTAAGTTAATTAAAACGCCTAGTTCGGAGTAAGTATACTGTCGTTGATATTTCTATTTATTTCGAAAGCCAGTGGTTATGAAGCAAATAGCGAGCAAATATTTTCTTTAGCGAATCCCATTAGCTTTGTACCCGATGAACAATACTCATTATCTGTATTGTTAACTGTGGCCACCACTGCCACTTCGAAATGTAAGGCGTTATAGTTTAGTTACTTATGTTTTTATTATTTTAATATTTAATATGTATGTTAGATTGTAAGGTATTTATCTATGGGCCTTTGATGCCTGAAATAAATAAATTATTATTATTAATTATTATTATTATAAGTGCTTATTTCATTTGACTTAAATACTAATTTAGTGTAAAAGTAATTTGCACTTATAACGCCTTACATTTCGAAGTGGCAGTTGTGGCCACAGTTAACAATACAGATAACATGATGGTTGTTCATCGGGTACACAAAGCTAATGGGATTCGCTTAAGAAAAAGAAAAAGAACTATGTAATTTAATATGTTTTTCTCCGTACTATGGTTTAATAGATAACGTGAAAAAATAAACATTCACTACATTTGTACATCAGTAGGAATTAATATTTACTAGTAGTTTTTTGATAGGTAGTATTAGTGTTATTTTTCACCATATTTTGGTAATGGTGAATTTCTGCAAAGGGATATAGATAAGTAATATACATGATACACACAGTTAAATCACATACTTTTATAGGTAAATGAAATATAGTAAAATTACCGCCACAAAGCTTTGCTTGAGGTTGAGGTATCATTTTAATCTCACCATCGCGAAAAAACTGTGTAAAAAACACCTGTAAACATCTAATTATCATTTTGATCTAGTTCGAATTCGGACGTTCCTTGAAACTTATTAAGCTACTGGTAATCATGTTTGTGCTGCTGTAACGATTAGTTCTATGCAATGGGTTTCACGGGAATAGAATGGGCAATAGACTTTTGTTGAACTCTGAAAGAGTACTGAACTTAAGTCAATAATAAATCGATTGCGGGAGAGATTCGTGGCATTTATGTAAATCCAGGGTTTAGCATATTTGCCTGTTTTTGTTACATCTGAACCTATAGGTAAGCTAATCGAATTTGGCCATACACAAAAAATGTCTACGTTTACGGTGCATTAAAAACAGATTATGAATGAATAGTTATGATTTTTTGGTGCAGCAATGCACCGGCTCTGCTTTCTGCATTTGTTTGGATCAATCCGGCACAGCAAGTCGCAGGGGTGTGCACAAGTCGGTCATTCCCCACGACCAATCACATCGCCTTCTACAGGAATAAACAATAAAATAAGCACATGAATGAATGACGACGCAGAATTTGACGACGCGGTTGAAGCAGTTGGTAGTGCACCTACCTACTGAGCGGTCTACTTCGGTCACGGGTTCGAATCCCGGCTAGAGCAAATATCTGTGTGATGAACTCGAATATGTTGTGCTCTGGTTATGGTTGTTCTATGTAAAGTGATAAGTATTTATCTATATTAAGTATGTACATCGTCGTCTACGTATTACGTACCCATAATTCAAGCCTTCTTGAGCTTAAATTTGGGACTCGACCGATGTCTGACATATATTTATATTTATTAATTAATTATTTATACTCAATTACGACAAACTAGGAGCCACCTAAAAATCAATAAAAAGATCCTTCTGTTAGTATATTATCAGTGCACATCCCAACTAGCAAAATTTCGTCATATAATGGTTGCGGCAACGTTTCTGCGGTAACCTTTTAGCTCTTACTATTAGTCATATAAACGTAATCAGCACGTTTATATAACGCGATTTGGGCCCATTTTATTCAGCATTTCAGTCATATAAGAGTTGTATAACTGCAACCACCGACGTGACTATCTTATGACCATTTAGCTGTATATTAGCAACTTATATGACTCTTATATGACATATTTGTGGAGTAATCGCATCCTAGGCTACTAAACAACATAATAAAATTCGACACTACACGCGTGAGTGTTTCTTGAAAAAAAAATTGTGCATTGGATGATTTGGATGACAGTAAGTATTTTTTAATCAGCCATAATGTCACATGTTTTTATTAAGAATGCTCATAACTTCGGCGTATGATAGAAATGTATTGCGAAGGAAAGTTTATTGATGAAGTAAACTATGTTTAATAGTAAATATTTAATGCCCCACTGTAATTCTTAGTTAATTAAATATAAATTTAATTAATATTGTCGATTTTCTTGAACGCCGCGGTTATACAGCATTTATCCAGCTATAAGCTATATAATCGCATCTTATATAGCAAGTTTAGCGGTCCACGCGCCATTACATACATTTGTCGGACATATTTTAGGGTTCGTTAGAGTTTCTGAAAAAACCTTTTCAACAGATTTTTGTGTTTTACTTCTAGAGACAAGTAGAACCATGAAATGTGGTCATTGTAGCTGATGTGGACTGTTTTTTAAGAAAAGAAGATCAATTGTGGAGTGATGATGATAATTATACAGTGGCCTTGGAGCGAGACTCATTTCATTTTGTCTTCGATGTGCATTGGATGCGGATACTCAACGTCGCCGTTGACAATTGATCCCACACATTTTATTATATCGGACATGAATATAAAAAATCTACGCGACACCATTTTTTTCTGGTGCCGAAACTGTTCAGAGTACGCTATAAAATATACTAGCTGTGCCCCGCGGTGTTACCCGCTAATCCAACGGGAACACTAAATTTATCCGGGATGATAAGTATCCTATGTCCTTCCCCGGGACTGAAACTATCTATAAACCAAATTTCATCTAAATCGGTTCAGCGGTTTAAGCGTGAAGACGTAACAGACAGACAGACACACTTTCGCATTTATAATATTAGTATGGATAATATTTATGATCACTATCCATTAGAGGAATGTAGGTTTTGTGTCAATACAGACAACACGGACAATGAAGTCAACACAGTTCTTTATTAAAAATACATATTTCAGACATTTTTTGATTCGGCCTTTAGGTAAGTTTATTTATAATCAGTCCGTAACACAACAAGAAAACTTCTACAAATATTTTTCTGAATCCGAAACTATTTATCCCCAAATCATCCAAATCTTCGGATCCACTGCTCTCATCAGCATCAAATTGGAGTTCCATTTCCCGTACGGAGTTATCTTCTACAACGCCACCAACATCAACGTTCATGTTGTCCGACTCTGCAGTACTATTTTTATTTTCGGTCATATTTGTTTTTTCTACGGAACCACTTGAAAAACCAGCTCTTGTCACTTCACTTCGGTTTACCGAAATTCCTTGCGTAAGAGTAGTTTTTAAATGGGTGATAATAGATAGCTGCTTCTTTTTTAATTTTCCTCTTGTATCCACCGCTCTTTTTCATGTTTTTCCATTTAATCCAGTCCATTTTCATATACTAAATGCTGATATCCAAACAACGTAGTCGGATGTCTTTAAATGATGTTTAAGAGCTATAACAGTCATAAAAAGGTAGCATGTAAAACTAAATAGTGGTATAATAGCAATGTTGTTTCATTTACTGGACTGCGTTAAATTCTGCTACCATAAAGTCATATAAAATGCCATTACTCGACCAAATAGTCACATGAGTATCAGGTAGAGGTAACTTATTCAGCAATATCTAAATCGCTGAATAAGATACTCATATATAACATGTTCTATAATTCGCGTTTATATGGCAGCATGTATCATATACAGCTATTGTGCTGTATAAGTTACATGATGTCATATAATAGCAAACTACATTGCTTTTACTCGACTGTACTTGACATGTCGTAAGTCAGATATATAAGTGACTGTTACTCGACTAAATAGTCATATAATCCTCGTATAAAAGTAACTTATTCGGCATTACTGATATGACTTATTAGTCATATAAGCAAGTCGAGTAAACGTTTACTCAGCTACATAATATGACTGATATGCTGAGTAACTAAAAAGCTGCATAAGCTGGCTTTATACGACAGGAGCTGTATAATTCTCGTTTACATGACTTTTATATGATTTATTAGCTGAATAAGCGCAATCTTATATGACTACTTTGCTAGTTGGGATGTGGTTTGTGGTATGATAAATGACTAGTTTCAAAACTCATTTGCTTATAAACACCATGCAGTTTGAAAAAGCGTGCGTTCAATTTACTAAGCCTAAGTGATTGTTTGCAAGTGACGTTCCATTGGGGTTGGAGAGTTTTCTTTAATTATTTTTAAAGGGATATATTTTAAATGCACATCTGTATAATTTTTCAGTACACTAGGTAACTCCAGTAATTAACTGAAAGCATACCAGAAAAACGAATGCTGTGCAAAAAAACAATTGATTAACTGAACATGTCCTACAAAAAAAACTTAAACATCATACAAAACGAGGTGACCTTTTTAACCGAATTCACACCAAAAATATGGTTCGTACATCGGATATAATTGAAAGTTTCACCAAAAATACTGACTTGCGCACTAATTATCCTCGCACTGCACAATAAGATCCGACTCGGCCGGGTTAGGTTAGGTTAGTTTTTTTTTATCCAGTAAAACAGTTTTGCAAATACCTTTAAATAGTATATTGAATTCGCATTATTTAGTGTGCATAATTAGTGCGCAAGTCAGTATTTTTGGTGAAACTTTAAAATTTTTTGATCGAAAAAAGGGAATATACAGATATCGATTTAAATACATGCCTTTTTTAAATAGTTTAATTATATTACAAGCTTTTATTTACGTTCATACGGACAGGTGTCCTGTGGTGCCTAACTTTCACCTTGCGGTCCCATCACGCCATAACGGCTGGACGGATTTGAATTTCCTTGGTACAAGGATATTTAGGATACATTTTACCCCATTGCCGTTTGTCGTTAGGGTGTCGTTTATAGAAAGAAGGAGAGCTAGAGCGTAAGGAGACGAAGTTGTCTGTTTTCTATAGTACTTAATTAAATAAAATTAAGTAAAAATAAATAAATATTATGGGACAATCATACACAAATCGACCTAGTCCCAAACTCAGCAAAGCTTGTACTATGGGTACTAGACGACGATCCATCATCCATGACCCAATAGTTCGAGTTCATCTCGGAAATATTTGCCCCGGCCGGAATTCGAACCCGGGACCGCCGGCTCACTCAGTAGGCAGTCTGCAAACTGCGCCAACCGCGTCGTCTATTATTATTTCACATATCCCAAGCAAACAATCTTCACATCATTTTATATTTCAAATGTGATAACGGGTTAGGATCCAGCCCATGTTTTCTTTAACCAAACACTGTATTTTCAACCAACGCAATAACATGGCGTACCGTCCCCATTCAAATAGTACATAAAAACAAAATTATACTATAGAAACAGACAGAGAAACCAACATAAATTTCGCTGTTACACGGCTAATCAACATAGAAATTGTAATTCGAATATCGGCCCCACAATTACAATACATTTACATACAGATTTGGTGGGATTGAATTTCTATGGGTAGCTAGCTTGTTGATTTGCTTAAAAGGAAAGTAATTGGTTAGAAGGAATTTTGTTCACTTGTGCTAGGAATTGACGGGAAAGGTGCGAGTTAGAAATTGTGCGAGGAAATAGTATATTGTGTCATAAGGGTAGTAAGTAGGGGATTACTAACGAAGGACTATTAGAAGCCCGACGCCGAAGGCGGAGGGCTTTTAATGTCCTGAGTTTGTAATCCCCTTACTACCCGCCATACACACAATATTTTTCATCACATTTGGGAGTATATAACAAACAAATAAGTAAAAAATAAACATTAAACGATAACGATTGACAACTAACTTTTTTCTGTATATATTTTTTTTATATACTATAAGCACTGGCAAAACGGCCATGAACTTAAAACAGAAAACAAATATAGACAGAATTTTACTATCTATCATTAAACAAATAACAATTAACAATATTATGCAGCAATAATTAACACCGTAATATTATAAAACTTAAATACGAACAGTAATTTTGTTATAAAACTAAATAGTATCTAACCAATAATATTTAACTTTTTTGTCTTTTTTTTTGTGTCGTCTACCACAGATAATGCTAAGCACTGTGTTTAGTTTAGAAACTTGACAGGCTATATACTGCCATTTTGTAATGATAATTCAAAATTGAATTTAATAAAACAATTGCAATATACACTTAAATAATTGTAAAACATAAATATTAATGCAGTTACATATACCATATTAATTCAATACACAATAAAATTTGCTGGTAGGCAAGTTTTGTTGATACAACAAAAAACCTTGGCTGGGTTGAAACCTCCTTAGTCTGAAGTAGACTGCGAGTGCGTACTATATTTTTAAAACTAAAACCATAACTCCCTCGGGAGTTATAACAATTCATAACTCCCGCGGGAACAATATAGGCCTTTGTCCTTCAGTACACCTGCATGTAATACCATATTTTACGAGCAAATGTGATGAAAATTATTTTACGTCACCCTAGGCGTAAGTCGCAACACTGGGAGAAAGTGTCACTTCCTGGCCATGGTAAGGCGTAAAACTTTAGAGAAATTACGGGCGGTAATCCGTTAAGCCACAGATCGCATACGTATGGCTCTCACATTCGGTTCGGATCACAAACACCTACGATCTGGGATATTCACGATTTGGTTGTGTAATGCACTGTAAATATTATTTTCTAAAGGCTATTAGGACCTACCTTCAGGCTGCCTGTCCACTAAAGTGGAGCCAAGAAAATGGACCAATCAGGCTTCGTTTTTGTGAAGCCCATGAAGATTGTTCGTTTGAGTGATTGGTTCGTTTCACCCAGTTCCGCTCCAGTCGATAGCCTTTAGTACCTACTAACTTCAGTAGACCTTGTTCACAGCATAAAAGTGCATTACATAATGCATACGATACGGCATTTGATGATGATGAGATCTCCTGTCGTTTGGTTTTAAAGAGTGCACTTGTGTTACTTCTTTTCTCACCTCGCTTCAATATAAATTACAAATATCGTTCTTATGAGTACTGGACAAAAAGCCTCCCCAAGGTTGCATAACGACCGGTTGCGTGCTGTCCTCATCGAACGATAACCGTGTATTTGACCAAATCGCCGGTCTGGATTGTTGGGAGCCTTCTCATGTTGCGTCTCCCGGTACACAGCCGCAAAAGAACCTGTGCACCTCACGAGCTCGGAAAACCTCCGATTATAGCGCGAAATCTGCCTGCAAAAGTCTATTTTATACGCTAGCGTGCAAAAGTCATTTGAATTTCGAACACGAAGATTGTGATTGTCTGTTATGCATGTAACCTTTTTTAATTTTTTAATATGACTGCGTGCTTTTGTTTTGTTTATTTGGATAGGATTTGAGTGTGTTCAGTCTTTTTGATATGGTACATAGCGGGCAAAATTAGATATGATTATTTTTATATTTTAATTGTTTTTCTTGTAGTTCGCATTTTCCTCGTCGTAGTGAGGTGAAAAGTTGTGTGTTCCGCACGGCTGCAATAAATTTATTTGGTTTCTTCGTTTCTTGAAAACCTTGCTACGCTCAGGAATCTATCTTTGAACCATTCGCTTTGCTCATGGTTCAATCTTAGATGCCTTCTCTCGCTCAGCTTTCAATTTCAACACTCACGTCAAATAACAGCGTTGCAGCTTGGCATAACAAATAACTATTCTTCACAAACGGTCATCGGTTCTACGATCGTCAAAGTAGATTGACTTTGAGAATTTACTCCTTACCATTTAATTCGAAATACAAACGTGATAAAACTTCATATTCCACATCCCATTATACGTAAATCCGAAGCTGAGCTGGAATAATAATGCTAAACAGAAACAATGACAACAGTACCTACTGAACGCAAGGATGAGATGAAAACGACGTAAGCGACGGGGTTTTCCAATTTAAACACTACCTTTTATATAAGAATCAGAGTCAGTGGAGGTTTTGCGTTGAAAACCATAATTGAAGAGCTTAAACTGGTTTTATCTTGGCTCTTAATGTTTATTCCAATAAGCTTAGGTTCGCAACAAAAGGCCAAAGATTGTTGACGAAAATACGAAAAGCACACTTGTGTGTCGAGAAACATCCGCTATTCATTTCCTTTTAATCATTGTAATTTTTTTATAAATTAAATCATTTTGTTTTTTAGGGAATTTTCTTGAAGTAGGTACATGCTTTTCATTAAATATAGGATGGTGGGTATTATAACTACGTAGTTACGACATCGATGTTTTTACATTAAAACAAAATGATATACTTAAGGCAATTGCCTAAAAACGAAAAACATGCTCTAATTTATTTAAAGAACAAACCGACGGAGAGATTCAGTTTAAAAGCGAATAAACATTGATTTTTATTTTTGTAAACAACAAGGGTACCCTTTTATGCTGCGAGTTGTGATACTTTAAGGTACCTCGTACTGCCATATGTTTGCGTGTTAATAATGTTAATTATTTCTTGATTACATATATTTAAACCTCTTTACAGGGACATCACGCTAAAACAAACGAAACACGACCACCCACGAAACTTTTACCCGTTGAATTTACCCTGTCACACTTAAAATAAATGACTATCCCTCGCGCAATTTCACACCCCTTCCCAGCCTAATTGAACCAAAATACACTTAAATTTTCTTTGTGCTAGTGTAATTTTAGCATCGGCTAGGGTCAGCAACTCCCCTGGTAATTTAAGGGGCTAGGATCCACTTTGGTATGTTGGAATGGTGATCTACGGTTTGATGAGCAGATTAAGTTACGAAATCAGATTCGTCAGATGCCTTAAGGCACGTTTGAGGTTGGTGTTGGGTAAACATATTTATGTTTTATAGTGCTTTTAGACAGGACAGGGGATACAGAGTTTGACCAGCGAGTGGAATCACAAACTGTGTTACAAGGAATTCTTCAAGTCCCTATATGGTATCTTAAGAGCCCAAGCTCGGTAGGATTGCTTTTTCTATTAAAGAGTTCCTATGGCCACCTTCCGGCTCCATCATCAGATCAGCCCGATGGTAACATATTATTGTATTGTCATCAAAGTAAAGTAAGTATGCAAAATTTCAGCTCAATCGGTTAACGATATCTGCTTCAAAATTGAGTTGCAAGATTTCACCCGAACAAACATACTTAGATACATACATACATACATACAATGCAAGTTAAATAAAAGCTTTTAAAAAAGAAAAATTCTTCATTGCTGCTTTTGCCGTACGGATAGGCTGGAGCGGTAGGAGATAAATAAATGTATCGCCAGCCTAAACTAACATGATATTTTAATCAATAAATAAAGGTATTTAAATAAATAAAAAAAAAAAAAAAAATTTGAAACACTACTTTTTGTTTTCCATCTGCAACGTTTCACCTAATTTTAATTTGCCCGAAAGCTATTTTTTTTTTAACTGATAATTTTTCAGATTAATTATAAAACAAACCTAACCTCCCAAGTGAAAATTTGGTGAAACAGTACAGATGGGATACTAAAATTAGTTTTTCAGATAGGTTACCATAAATAAAAATAGTATTTTCAGACAACTGTGGCCCAGAGACAACCTGAAACTAACACACATATAAAAATTACTAACAATAGAAGTTACATAACGATAGGTTGAAATATATACCTGCCTAGCCGCGGCGCCAGGTCAACATCTCATGTACCAATTGCTCTGCTCCGCGGACTCACTGACAGTACTGAGTGTTCATAAAAAATCTATGATATTGACGTTGAAAACGTGTGTAGATGTTTTACCGTCGCCGTCGTATTAAAACAGTACTGCAGTAGTTACCTAATATAAACTGTGTCTCAGTCAGTTACGTCCTCCTCCGGACGCCATTAGCCATGTCCTATCTAAGTTTACTTATATATAGACAGTTTTAATTTTACAATATAAGCTAAATATTAGTACACTCTTTAAATGTAACTTTATACAATACTAAAAGCATATTTTACGTTATGACTATTGACTTACATATATGTTTACCTTACTCTTTCACATAATACAGACATGTCTCGCCAGTCTCGGTCCAACAGACAAACGTCAGTACCCATCCCACGTACCGCTATAAAGGCTATTTTATAGCCACACTTAACATAAAGTTATCCCCCTCTTTGGATGCAATCCGAACGCACTTACAGCTGTTTTGTTTAGGTTCTCTACGATTCACTTGGAAGGAAAGCCAGTGGGTTTGAAAAACGTTTTTTATCCTTTAGTATGTAGAAATCCAGGGCCAGATAGAAGGCAAAAGAGGGTGAGGCCGATCACCGACTCGCTGGACCGATCTTATTAAAAAGACCACACGGAGCTCCATGGTGCAGTGCACTAGCAGATAACTGGGTGTAATGGAGATGCATCTCGAGAGCTGCTGTCTGCCAAAGGAAGGATAAGGACGAGAACCCAAATGTGGACACCATCGCCGTAACCACGACCTCTCTGCTAAGAGTGAACGGGTGATGATGATGATGTCGAAGCACTGATCATAGCAAAGCATTTATAGCCTTTTCCCAGTTCCACACTATCGCAAAATGGACCGAGGCGACGTTGCCCGAAGTATGAGTTCCTGCAGCGAAGTGCCTCACCACACTATCATATTCGTCCAACTCGATCAACTTCGCGAGTAGTGTAGAGCTTGGGTTTGTAAATATTTAATTGAACTTCAATTTAATTGCCAAATTTTTGATAAGACTAACTATGGGTAACCCTAAGCGTAATTTATTTCACGGAGAATACGGCGGATGTTTGCGGTTCTCAAATTGAATGAGTAGAGGAGAGAAACTTAGGAGTTATATTTGATAGTCAGCTACGTATTGAAAGACATACATATTCAATGTACCTATATGTTCTCAGAAGAGTTGGACCCAGACTGCTGACTGGACAGCTAAATTAATATTTAAGAAATGTCCTATAATATGCGTTAAATTCGAATAATCATGATAAGTGCGACCACAATATACGAGTGTCATATTATAATGAACAGCTTGACTTAGCTCAATCTTTCAATATTTATGACAATGGACTGACGGATTAATTAAACTTTTGTGGAATCACCTACACCCATACCCATACGTTCAAGATATCATCATCATCTTCTTTGGTACACTCTTTACAGAGTGGTCGTGGCCGTTATGTATTTGTGGAGTTCTGAGTGACCCGTTTGACGACACGTCGCCACTCGTCCCGTAGAACCGCTTTCCTTGAGCATTCATTGACGGTAGCCGAAAGCCGACCCACTGGTTTTGATCAGGTCGGTCCATGTCATCGGCGATCTTCTAGCTCTTAAACAACGAGGCGTTTTATGGACGTTCCGTCTCGCCAAGACACGTGCAGACGCTCGTGACGTTTGTCCGGAACTCAGTCCACGATACACCGAGCATCCGTGTCCAGCACCACATTTCCAGTGCATTTACTACTCTGCCCTTCCGGGTGTACCAAGCACGTTTGGACAGTGCCACATTTACCCCTAGGCCCACAACGCCCGGGACTAGGGGCCCAGCCAGTCTCGGTGGTGGGTGGCACATCATAATTTAATTCACTGAAAACCGTTTGGAGATAGGGAATGGGGGCCCCAAAGAACAAGTGCCTAGGGGCCCTGGCCCTCTATGTCGAACCCTCTATGAATGAATGTAACCGTAACCGTAGTAGGGGCACATTAATTCCACTTTAACGGACCAGGGGGGGTATTCGACCAATTTTAGAGATATAATGGAGATCTCTTCTTTTCATCGCCATATGTCACTTTTGAAGTGTGCCTACTTGACAAGTGGCGATATCGCTAGAACATCGCAACTTCGTCAATTCGGACGCGCAAAATTTTCGTTTCCTTTGTATGTGACGGCATAAATAACAGGCGCATACTTTAAATTGACCGCATAGTACGTGAAATTGGTCCGTTACGTTTCGTTCAAAACAGAAATTTATATACATGAATAACATTTTTGACAATCATTATCGCCTTCGTATTTCCAAAATTGAGATGAGATATGTCACTTTTAAGCTCATCGCATTTAAATGACAGTTCAATGGCGATATAACTGTTATCTAATGGAGATTTGACGTTTGGAGATATCTCAAACGGCATTCTCGAATTGGGCCCCAGGTGAATGAGATTGAAACCAACTACCGATTTAGTAGTTTCATCTCATTCACCACATGCTCCTTCTACGGCAAGCGTATCGCTGCCTGTCATATTTTCAAACGTACTAAGAAATAGTGTCTATGAAATGAGCCCCAAATATTCGGCAAACGAACGAAACGAATTTTCCCAATTTTCCTGATGATGTATTGTCACGATTAAGAAATTAAAGTTTAAATCATGCGCCGCGAGTCCACTGGAGCGCATAAATACACCGTAGGTATCGGTTTCGCGTTCATAAATAAACCAATGAAATTGATTGCGACAACGCAAGTGTTGTTAATCAGCACCTCTATTAAAAGTGTGACACGCCAGTCTTTCTCGCGCGAGAGTATTACCTATCTCTTTCTTCGCTGTGCTGTACGAGAGTGACGGACGATGCTATGTCGCGCGACAAGAGTCGCGAAGCATAGTTGCGTTTGACGGGCAGAAAGGCAGAATCGATAACAGCTTCGAACTACTCGGGTTTCGGTCTTCATAATAAATGAAAAATTGCCCTAAAACATGTACGTATGGTCTAATTTGCATATGCACGTGTCGGCGAGATACACGTTCGTGTGATTTACTTTTTAAAGTGAATCGGTTAACACGAAAACAACCAAAACGATAAGTACTTTTTTATATTGTAGAAATTAAAATAGGGTATGTATTTATAGTGTGTAAGTGTAGACAGTAATTATATATTTTTTAAAGTATTTACTTGTATAGTCTATCCGGAATTCTAAGATCAAATTATGTCAAACTGGCACAAGCGTAAAACTAGCCTAGTTGTTTGTACCTTGTCCCAAAGTGACTTCATTTGATCTTAGAGATCGGACAGACTATACCTTAAATGCTGTAAAATTCGATTTCTGACTTGCACGAACGTCTAGTATCTCTGTTTGACGATATGGTTGACTGGTAGAGAATGCTATCTGGCGTTTTTGGGAACGGCACATATACACATACACATACACACATCTCTACCTCTACAACTCAGTTTACTCTACTCGGAGTCACCGTAATGACATATTTTTGTATAATGAAATGAAAATAGAACGATAATGATTTGAACCATTTTGAAAAAAGTAAAATTCAAGATGGTGAGTAACCTCCTAAACTTACAATGCAAATTACTAGAATTACTAGGCATCGCAATGCATCGTCAAATTAAGGCCCTGAAAATAGCGCGTAATTCCTATTTTTTTTATTAGTTATTTTTGCATAAACCGCTCCAAATGTCCTGTTTGCCCGCGCCTGGGTGTTAAAGCCCCAAAAGTGCATGCGAAAGACCGTTTTATTCCAGCCAGTTTCAATTAATTGTGTTTACTGGTATTCAATTCGGTGTTGCAATTATAAATTGTGTAACTTTTACAGTGTAACGAAATATACATATAAGTAGCCCTACTCATATGTATATTTAGTAGGGTATAGGTTTTTGACATCTAGGTTTTTAGCAGGGATTTTAATGTAATACAACTGTTTACGGCTAAGACTACGGACCGAAAGGTTACGATGTAACGTCATAATGGTGCGTCATCGTGACATAGAATATACGTCGTGGCATAAAGATATATCTATATAAACGCAATTTTATCTCCTACGAATATTTAAAATCTCAATAGGTAAAGGTTGAAACCTCATGTCGACGCACACATTACGACGACTGAACGTGTAATTGTTGTAATATTGTCATTAGTTTATTTTATATTCTATATTTAAATATTTCACTAAACAGCGCCGCCATATTTAATTTTCACGCCAGCCATACGCGGCCAAACCGCAGCGACACGCGCGCCGACCATCGGCGCTCAAATTAAATACATAAAGAAACGCTATGTGCACGCTATTGCACGCATCTGTTGCACGGTTGCGGCCGCCGTAAAACTAACGACTATGGAACGTCAAAACAACTAATTGTGTTTTAACGGCGCCTTTTCGTAAGGGTCATTTCCATCTCGATGTCAGCTGCTATTAAGAGGCCTTATAGATTTTAAAATGTATTTTTTTCATATTATGACAAATATATTGATCATGTCAAACATCTTTTTAAAGTGAATAATACTTTTCCCTGAGTTCTAGATAGTAAATAGCTATCCCACCAAAAACATTCTGTAAAAAACTAGCCAAGTCTCGATGGAGCTGCTTGTTTATCTCTAAAAAGTAATGAAATCTAGACAAAGTCGTACCAAGTCTAAGGTTCCTTACTGCGATTTCTTTATTATTATAGTTAATGTTGTGTGACTTGGCCGTTGAAGAGTACACAAGGGTACAACACCAGGTGCTCCATGACACCATTGCACCAATCTGTCCCCAGAACCGCTACAAGTCAATTTTGTTTACACGTAATGTTATATCTGTTGTAACTACCTATGTTTGTTAAGCGAGATAATAGCCCATACTGGTATTGGTAATTTGACGCTAGTGTCTCAGTTTAGGCTGTTGTTGATTGTGCAGCACATGCATTCAGCATTGACAATGCTGACTTCTGCTCTCTTCTTTTTGGAGCGTCAAATCGACCACCGATCTAACATAAAATAGACGTACAGACGGACTTCTATCAATGATTAGAGGTCCATCTGTACTAGAAATATTTTTTATGCTGTTTGTTTCAGGCTCGCCTATACATAAGTATTATTGAAATACGCAGCTTTATCAAGCCTACAATTGACTGGTTATTGAATCAACGTTTTCCAAGTGGCAATTTTCCATCGTCAATGGGTAGCGGTTCTGGCGACAGATTGGTGCAATGGTGTCATGGAGCACCTGGTGTTGTACCCTTGTGTATACTCTTCAACGGCCAAGTCACACAACATTAACTATAATAATAAAGAAATCGCAGTAAGGAACCTTAGACTTGGTACGACTTTGTCTAGATTTCATTACTTTTTAGAGATAAACAAGCAGCTCCATCGAGACTTGGCTAGTTTTTTACAGAATGTTTTTGGTGGGATTTCACTTCTTTTTGTAGAAACGTGGGCATATTGTTTTATAACAACCTGCGAATTCACTTTAGCAAACCTCACGAAATAATAAGCGAAATCAACGAAATGCAAATAATCCCTCCTAATCCCTAGCAAACGTTTCCGAGCGCAATAGAAGAATGTCGTAAACGACTGTAACGCGGCCGGTTGCCACTTCGCCATATAAGATTATCGGAAAAACAAACGTAGGCGCGTTTTAAAATACAGTTAGCGCCATCTAGCGACGCCACTCTTAGTCCAATGCATTATATTTTGACCAAATTTTGAGCGAAATTAATATTTTGGTGTAATTTGTTTATTTAATTTGTGTAATGTTCGAGTAGAATAAAGTTAATCGTTCGACTATTTCTTCTTGTAAACTTGTAAGTATAAGTATAAAAGCCAGTCTAGTCTTGTCCAGAGTGTTCCTTTAATTTTATTTATATGCGTATTGAAAGCAGAAGGGGAGGCATTCGCCCAGCGGGTACGTATTACAATGCCGAAGTTCAAAATACCGAATTTCATAAGACCTATGGACGGAAGGCCGAAAATTAAAGTTTCGAATGTTTATTTGACCGAAAGTTTAAAATCCCGAAAGACCGTTTGATCGAAAGGATGAAATACTGAATATTATAATCCCGAAGACTGTAATCCCGAAGAATGAAATCCCGAAGACTGTAATCCCGAAGACTATGATCCTGCCTGAAGGTTGTAATCCGGAATATTATTTAAACTGTCGAGAATTATATTTCTGTAGTCTTACAGATTCTAATGTTTATTTTATACAAAGAATATTAACCTAAATTACGTAACCTACCTGCCTACTACTATACTTACTATTTATAAGTGAACTCTTCTGTGGAACCGATCTGCTCCGGCGCTGCGGGATGTGCAGCTCCTCCGCCCTAGCGTTAGAAAGTGCGGGCATCAAGCGAGTCGCAGCAGCTGAGGCTGGTCGCCGAAGGTGACCAAAAAGCCGAAGCTGCGGAGGCGAGCGTTGACAGCTTCGGTTCCAGACAAGTTCGGTTCGGTTGGCAGTCCATGACAGAATATTTTATCATAATATCGAATATTTAGTGTCATAATTTCCCACTTTCCCGGACTCTTTCCTTTTCTTAATCGACTTGCCACAGAACCGAAGCTGTCAACCCCGATTCCACGTGGTCTTGTATGCCCTACCCCTAGTGTATATAAAAGGCCGGAGGCGCGGAGGGAGGGCAGCCCCCGGCCGCCGTAAGAAAGTGCGGGCATCAAGCGAGCCGCAGCGGCTGATGCTGGTCGCCGAAGTTGACCAAAAAGCCGAAGCTGCGAAGACGAGCGTAGGTGCCGCACTTTCTTACGCTAGGGCGGAGGGGCTGAACATCCCGCAGCGCCGGAGCAGATCGGTTCCACGGAAAAGTCAGATTAGTTTAGTGTCCTGACACTTTTAAAGTGCTCATTGACTTTCGGGATTATAAAATTTCGAGATTTTAAAAATTTCGGGATTATGAAATTTCGAGATTTTGAACTTTCGATTTTCTGAAAATAGGTAATTTGAGCTTCGGTTTATCGAATATCGGCTTTTTGAACTTTCGGTATTTTGACCATCGGTATTTCAACTACTAGGTATTATGAACTTTCGGGATTGTAATACGTAACCCGCCCAGCTGTGGGACGCTATAGGCTAGATTAAATTAGAAGATGTGTCCCACTACGCTGGATTTTTCAATGACAGTTGATTTTTTTACGTACCAATAGTCGAAGGGGGCATTACCATATATCTCTAATACAACTGAGACCAGTTGAGGGTTCTTCATCAAATAAATAATAAATAAATAAATATCGGACAACCTCACACAAATCGATCTAGTCCCAAATTAAGCTCTAGAAGGCTTGTGTTATGGGTACTAGACGACGATAGACATACTTATATAGATAAAGATATACTTAAATACATAGAACAACCATGAGCCAAGCACAAATATTCGAGTTCATCACACAAATATTTGCCCTGGCCGGGACTCGAACCCGGGACCGCCGGCTCAGTAGGGACGTGTCTACAAACCGAGCCAAACGCGTCGTCAAAATACTTCAGACCTTGGATTTTTGACATCAAATGAAGCGGCCCACTAAGTTGAATATTAAAATACTTAAACGGGTTTACTCACGTCGTAGAAGTCGAATAACGCTCGACATGTTTCGAATCGGTACGCGATCCATCATCAGGAGAGATGATCAGTCGCGACGGCGGCCAACCGAACACAACAACAAGTTGAATATTTTTTGTAAAGGCGGTATGTCGATCTCTAATAGTTTGGTTGGGCTCTTGTGTTTTCTAATCAGAGTACTCCAGATCTTCGATTATCCTAGTTTTTGGGGTTCCGTACCCAAAGGGTAAAAACGAGACCCTATTACTGAGACTTCGCTGTCCGTCCGTCCGACCGTCCGTCCGTCCGTCTGTCACCAGGCTGTATAATATCACGAACGGTGATAGCTAGACAGTTGAAATTTTCACAGATGATCTATTTCTATTGCCGCTATAACAACAAGTACTAAAAATAAAATAAAATAAATATTTAAGGGCTCCCTTACAACAAACTTGTTTTATGGTACGGAACCCTTCATGCGCGAGTCAGACTCGCACTTGGCCAATTTTTATAGTTTTCGCTTTATGTGGCCATTAAACCCTAACTCTGTACCAAATTTCAGCTCTCTGAATTTATGGGAAGTACTAGTTCTTTACTGATGATCATGAGTGAGTGAGTGAGTGTCGTAAATGCGAAACTTTGCTTTCGCATTTACGGCACTAAATGACCTACAGACTTGAAATTTTGGATTTTAAGTATGTGATTATAGCTTACTGGATGACAAAAACTTCTGCGTTCTGGTCTTATCCAGAGGTGCTCAAATAGGGGCCTGAAAATGCGGCGAAATGGTTCCAGTAAAGGATGGTACGGCAGTGTTTGCTTCGCGCTCGACTTGGCGGGGGCACTGCCGTGCCCCCCGATATGAACATTTTAAAACAGATACCTATTGATACAATTTTGGAATATTACTCGTTCTTGTCATTTGCGCTTTACATGTCAATACATGATTTGCGGCCAACGGCGCTCAAATTAAATACACTAACAAACTCTAAGTGTTGATGGTGGTACAAACAAAGACACTGATAACTGTACATTTGTAAACTAATATAAACCTTAGTACTACGTGTTAAAGTCTATGGGAGTATATAGTTAAATGTGTCTTCGTATGTACGCATCTGTTGCACGCTTGCGGTGCAGCGGTATATAGCCGCCGTAAAACGATAAAACGAAACGAACTATAAGCATTTCAGTTATAAATTGCGGATTTTCTATTTAAATATTTCACTAAGCCGGGCACTGCGCCGCCATATTTAATTTCCACGCCAGCCATACGCGGCCAAACCGCAGCGACACGCCGCCATATCGCCGGCCAGGGGCGCTCAAATTAAATACATAAAGAAACGCTATGTGCTAATGACACGCCAGGGCATCTGTTGCCTGGTTGCGGCGCAGAAGCGTATGGCTGCCGTAAAACTAACGATTATAGAGCATCATGTGTTTCGACGTGGCTTTGCTCGCGTTGTAGGGCGCTAATTCCACAGTGCTGCAATATCTTTAGGTATAACCCTGAACCTCTATCCTAGTTATCCCCGCTATATTTTCTACATTAGAGATTACGCTTGCTATATTTTACCATAACGGAAATGACGTTTTCTCTCTAATTAATATAGATTATACCTACTTCATACGATAGCCGGCGAAAAATGGTGAATATACCATACAAAAACAAAATAATGTTAGTCGTTTAATGAATGTCACTGAAAAGAGTTGAGCAACAAAAATGGATATATTTACGATATATCTCCATCAAATTAGCGTACAGGGCACTTGAAGTTCGTTCATTCATTACGAAATATATTATTTAGTGAAGCCTCAAGAATTTTTTTATTAGACTAAATTAATATACTATATCGTTTTGTGTGAAGTTGTCTCATATTTATTTATTTATTATATACCTAATTTAATCTTATCAAAACTTTCTTAGGTAAAAGATTAATTCAGTAAAACTAAGGAATGCGCACTGGTATTTTTCTATGGAAATTACCGGTAATTTACGGGCAATCCGGTAATTTAATTTAAGTAAAACATTAATGTAACCTATGAGAAACTTTATAAAAGGCATCATATTAAGAAAATTTGAAGCATCATGAAATAATTAAAAAATCCACATCAAAAATGGACATGTCAGCAAGCGTCGTCCATAAATTGTCGCCGACAATAAGAATTTATGCAATGGGGGCGCAAGATTCAGTGCATATGCAAGCGCCTGCATATGTCTTCTCTGCATATGCGAACCGCTTAATTGTGGCCTGAAAACATGATATTTCATTCACAGTTACGTTTATAAACTCTACAAGGCGCGGTAATTTCGAGTGAGAATAATAAAGTAATCAGCTTTTCTTTTGCGTAATCGTATTCGAGACCTTTTTTAATGTAATCATAATAACAATTATTTATTTCAGGCATCAAAGGCCCATAAATAAATACCTTACAATCGAACATACATATAAAATATTAAAAACACTAAACAACTAAGGACACATTTTTTCCTGCGATGTGTTACGGAAGTCCGTGGTTGTCCGTGGTGTTGGGTAGCCGACCGCGGAAACGTCGGAACAAAACTCCTTTCGGCCAAATTTCTTCCTTCATGAAGGTCTCTAGCTTGTCAGTGGGAACCCTCAACGCATAAGAATTAGAATTCGTTTTGTGTCGAGACTCCAACTTCACAACCCTCAAGATGTTCACATGTACATGCTCTACATACACACATCTACGTACATATTCTATGTCAGTTTCCGCGACTCTCACACATTCAAATAAAAGGATTATATTCAGTATATGTAGATATTAATTTACTTGAGTTCCCCGCTGAGACTGTAAGTTTAGACTAAAAAAAATCTGTGTAAGTTACATGTGTAACCTAAATAAATGTTTAAATATTCCTAAAACTCACCATCCTTAGTCTAATCAGAAAAATAATTCTGTGCCCGTTCTATTTTTTAGATTAAACATTTTTTCTAAATAACAGATGACATATGTAGGGTAACATAATATAACGCACTACTTAAATAATATACCTCACTAAGTACCCTTAAAGAGACTAGTTTAATTTAATTTAAACTGTTCAAATTTAAAAGTCGTAAATTAGAAATTTTACATTTGACCATCGACCCTGCGGTCTTACGTCACTCAGCGCTCGTAGGCGTCAAATAATCAAATTAAAGCTAACAATTGTTGATAAAGGTTCCCCGATACCTCTAGTGATGCGCGCGTTTTATCTATTGTCGATAAAATGCATGTGTGCATGATTGCCGTTATATCGTTGCAACTTGGGGGTAATCTTATTCAACGTACTCAATAATACCTAATAATATTTTTGAGATACTGCTAAATACTGCTAAATTTACAGTCATTACATGTGCTGGAAGAAAATACCTATACCTTAGAGCACAATCGTACTAACTTTTGAAATTAGGACGTTAGTGCACAACTCTATGCGGTTTAAATTTCAGTGGAAAATAATTGTAATCAGTAAGAGTGTGACTAAGATATCGATAAGGTAGCTTTTTACCGTACCAAATCACGGGTACACTACATAAATACGAAAAACTTAATTCCGATATTTATAATCACGAATTTCAAAATACTCGCCGATTTTTACATTTCCGAATGGATCAACATTCCGAATATGATTATTCCGATATTTCATAAATCCGATTTTTACATTCCCGAAATTACAAAAATCCTAATGGTTATAATAACGAATTTCAAAATTCCGAATCTTTGTACACCGAAGTGTAAAAATTCCGAACTATTAATATTCCGATTTATCACAAGTACGAATTCCGATTGCTAAAAAACCGATTTTCAAAATTCCGAATTTTAATACACCGAAAAATGAAAAGTCCGAGTCAATATTAATACGAAACATCAAAATACGGAATTCTAATATTAATAATAAGTATAAATATGTATTCGAGTCCGAAATTAAAACTCACATACGTAAACCTGCAAAGCTAATTCTTATGTGAAGCCGATTTGAGTCGGACCTGCCTTAAGCTAAAATAGGTAATGTTAGGATTTTTCGACCACTCGATATAGATCTCCGCGGCTCGCTCGCTTCGCTCGCTCGTTAGGAACGTAGTTCAACCTAACACTCCTCCTCGCTTCGCTCGTCGTCGTACCTAACCTAAGCCAATTTTACTTACAATTTGTCATTTTTTTTATTTTGGTTGTTATACAAACGTAACCTAACCTATAGTTTTCGGGGTTCAGCCAATAACCTAACCTATAGTTTTCGGGGTTCGGCAAGTCTGACGCTCCGCTCGCTTCGCTCGCTCCGCTATACGTGGACACAATACAAACCTAACCTAACCTACAGTTTTCGGGGTTCAGCCAATTCGATATTTGTCCAAACCCGGTTTTCTATTTTTGTTTTAACGTAAAAAAAAGGTTCAGCAAGTCTTTTGACGCTCCGCTTTACGTGGTCACAATACAAACCTAACCTAACCTATAGTTTTCGGGGTTCAGCCAATAACCTAACCTATAGTTTTCGGGGTTCAGCAAGTCTGACGCTCCGCTCGCTTCGCTCGCTCCGCCATACGTGGTCACAATACAAACCTAACCTAACCTACAGTTTTCGGGGTTCAGCCAATTCGATATTTGTCCAAATTCGGTTTTCTATTTTTGTTTTAACGAAAAAAAACCGGTTCAGCAAGTCTTTTGACGCTCCGCTCGCTTCGCTCGCTCCGCTATACGTGGTCACAATACAAACCTAACCTAACCTACAGTTTTCGGGGTTCAGCCAATTCGATATTTGTCCAAATCCGGTTTTCTATTTTTTTTTTAACGTAAAAAATCGGTTCAGCAAGTCTTTTGACGCTCCGCTATACGTGGTCACAATACAAACCTAACCTAACCTACGGTTTTCGGGGTTCAGCCAATTCGATATTTGTCCAAATCCGGTTTTCTATTTTTGTTTTAACGTAAAAAATCGGTTAAATAAATAATCTTTACCCAAATACTCCGAAATATTTTATTCCGAATTTACTAATTCCGATTTTTAAAACTCCGAATTTCATAATTCCTAAGAAAGATATTTCCGATTATTGAATACACGAATGTCATTATCCCGAATATCAAATTTCCGAATAAGTAATGAAGTTTCGGAAAATTAATAATCGGAATTTTGTTTTTCAGGCCAATGACACTTCGGGCTTTTCATTATTCGGAGTTATAAAAATCGGAATAATATACAATCGGAATTTTGAAATTCGGTTAAATAAATTACGTGTTTTTTAGTAATCGGAATTTTATTTCCTAGGAATTATGAAATTCGGAGTTTTGAAAATCGGAATTAAATATTTCGGAGTATTTGGGTGTTCCCACCAATCACCACCATAAGTAGAGAAGCTCCGGCCGAAAGTTATCGATTTCTGGCGTTTCCGCGACCGATAAATTGACAGCTACGTCCACCTCGCCGATTTAACTTGCCAGTAATTTATTTTTTTATTAATTACTTTATTTAATATGTAATTTTGATGTAGGTATTTAGCTTCAGAATTGTATGGGCTATTTAAGAATAAATTAATTCATAAATAGGCCATGCATTTGTGCAATCCATTGTATATGTAGTTTGTCTGATCTCTAAGATCAAATAAAGTCGTAGAGGTATAAACAGCCGTATACGTGTAAATTTAAGGTCGTTTTTCACTTGTGCCCGTTTGATATAATTTGATCTTGGAATTCCGGATTGACTATACTTATATTTAAATAAAATAATAATATATTAATCGATAATATATCGTCCATCCCTACCGACTGAAACATTGCCTATTTGTACGGACGCCGTGACGGATTCGTTTGAGATCGGGTTCAACCCGGGCCAAAGGATCATGAGATTGCATGAGACGAAATGAGATTTTTAACTCCAGGATACGGGGACAAAGGTTTGACAAGCGTAATTAGAAAGCACTGAAAATTTAACTGAAACTTGACAGTTTGGGATCGAGTGATTGGAACGTACTTTTTTATCGACAAAATTCCTTTTTCACAGTTACTTTGAACATTTTTTTATGGGAGATTCATAGTTCCAGAAAAAATAATAATAATGTGATGCACTGTTTCTTTTATTCACATTTCTTATGAAAATTCTAGTAATAAAGTGACAAAACGGTTGGACGGATTTTAATCATGTTTGATAATAAGAACAGCAGGGCAACCTACAGGATGTGCCTATACTTGTTTAACAATAGTTTATTTTTTTAATTAAGGAGCTTAGGTCATTATGGTGAGCATGTCAATTCACTATTTCATTCCACCAATAGGCGTGTAGATGTTTTGTTGAGGATATCAATCTATTCAAATTTTTATTGGGATCAAATGTCTATATGGATCCAACTATTTACTTAGACTACTACTCTAAAAGTGAGAAATTACCTGCAAAGTTCAACATTCCTACGGAGAGCTAGCGAAAACGCTTCATACTAAATGGCCACCTACATGCGACGTCATTTGTGGGTTTGGTACCAATATTTGTATGGAGACAAGTGCGTTTAAGTCCTCAAAAACACGCCTATTCATCCCACTAAGGATAGACTACACTATGAACTTGTGTCCATAAGCTGGGCAGCCTGCCAGCACTGGTGTCCGGTGGCCACTCGGCGCACTTCTATTTGCGCTTGTCTCCAACCCATTTTTAGCGATACGATGTTTTTTATTCGCATATAGTTTATTTATCCATAAATTACAGTTGTCAATGTCACCTGGAATAGGTATCAGAAAACACGTGGTGCACCCGCTTTAGTAATATCGCCACGCCCCTCGACCAATCGCGTCGCATTTCATATAAACAACCAATACAATACAGTTTCCAGGCGTCATTTAAGATGAAAAGAGAAGAACGTTCTATTGCCCTATTACTATTACGTATGTGAAATAAGCAGGTTAAACACTCCTACAACTGGTACTGCAAAGAGTAAAACACTACTACCTACCATCGGATAATACTACGGCCTATTCAAGTCTTCTTCTTTTATTGATAACCGTCAGCGTCAGTGTTCGAAGTGAGACTATCGCAAACCGCAATAGGAAGTTTGGAGGTCTGAGGGGGGCATTTTTGCAGACTGTCTGTGTATCCATGTATTCATATGTGAATAACATGTGAATATCGGCCTATTAAAATCGTATTTACCCCACTAAGGATAGACTACACACTATACTATGAACCTATGCCCATAAGCTGGGCAGCCTGCCAGCCCTGGTGTCGGGTGGCCACTCGGCGCACTTCTATTTGCACTTGTCTCGAACCCATTTGTAGCGATACGATGTTTATTAATCGCGACCATTTGTTTAAGATAGTTTTAACCGCGTTCATCTGTTTTATAATTAATTTAGTTGGGTGAAGTCAACGTTGTTCAATTTCCTGTCGTTGAAATTGTATGTAAAATTGTACTTTACCTCGTCGTTCGTGGAATCGAGATGCTAACTCATAAGGGGCAACATACTGGAATATCAACTTTTCACAAGAACATTTTTTTTTACATTTCAGGTTTATAGGAAACGAGTTTTTTAGATGTCTCGCTACTGTTACTTTGCAATAAACTCAATTTACTTCTAAATTACAATCAACATTTATATAGGTATCCCATATAGGTATCTGCATATACATATATGCTCACATGGCTTACCAAAAGTATACATAAACATATTATAATTATGTCAATGACTAATTATTCCAAACTAGCTGCACCACGCGGTGTTACAAAAAATCGGGATAAAAAGTAGCCTATGTGTTAATCCAGGGTGTCAGCTATCTTCATTTAATATTTTTTATCAAAATTGACCCAGCTGTTTGATCGTGAAGAATTAACAAACATAAACATTAAAACACAAACACAATCACACACTTTCGCCTTTATAATATTAGTCTGATAAAAGAACACGCCACACACTCTTTAGTAAATAAACATGATAATTAACATTTCAAGGTATTAGACCGCAAATTATTCGTATTACTGGCGTCAAAGTTACATTAAAATAAGTGCTGTGAAACAAAAAAACTGGTAAGAATGTTTAATTCACAACTAAATATAGGTAGTATTGTATAATGTGGAATTGGTAGGTGTACTTTGCGTATTCATTCTAATTAAATAGTAGAAAATTAATGAGAATTTCAAAGTTATTATTAGATTACGTGTAATTAATATTCGTGGGTAAGTTTGTATTGCGATTTACGCATCGGATTTAGAAACGGTTTTTTTTTAATAGATAAGAGTTATTCAAGAGGAAGGTTTATATGTATAATACATGCATAATAAAGCGTTGCACCCGTGCGAAGCCGGAGCGGATCGCTAGTAATAAATAAATGTGGGACTGGGACTGATGGCTGTCTGGTGATGACTGACAGAGGTTTGTATTTGAATGAGAATAGTAAGAATTAAGGTGTCAGTGCGAAACGTGGTCTTTCACTATCGGCCTCATCTCAAAGCTCAAAGTCGCTCAACGATCAATGGAGAGGGCTATGCTCGGGGTGTCTCTACGTGATCGAATCAGAAATGAGGAAATCCGTAGATGAACTAAAGTGACCGATATAGCTCACCGGATTAGCAAGTAGAAGTGGCAATGGGCAGGCCACATAGCACGCAGAGCAGATGGCCGATGGGGCCGAAAAGTGCTCGAGTGGAGACCTCGGACCAGGAAGCGCAGCGTAGGACGTCCACCTACAAGATGGATAGATGACCTTATAAAGGTCGCCGGAAGGCGCTGGATGCAGGTCGCTTCCAACCGGTATATATGAAAGTCCAAAGGGGAGGCCTATGTTCAGCAGTGGACGTCCTATGGCTGAGATGATGATGATGAAGGTGTCAGAGCGAGACGTATGTCAGTTTATACTCATTGCCGGAAGACGACTGTTGTTTAATGTGTTTTCTCTGTTATTTTCTAATACTTTTATTCATTCTATCCCTAATATAATATTTTCACATATAGCCGGCGTTTGCCTAAGCATCCCGGCTATATAAATATCAGACAACCTCACACAAATCAACTTACTCCCAAATTAAGCTCAAGAAGGCTTGTGTTATGGGTATAGACGACGATATACATACTTATAGGGATAAATAAATACTTAAATAAATAGAACGTCCATAACCAAGGCACAAATGCGATTAAGTCCCGTTTTGTTATAATAATGTGTGAAAATCAATAAGAATACGTATGATCCAAATATAACCGAGTATAACAGAATACTTGTACTGCAGAGCGTGGACTGCACGCGCAATAAATATCGCGCGTCGTGTTAACTAAGATTTAGTGGCGGCGCGAGGCGACATATTAGCAGTCAATAAAGTCGAACCCGTACGTATCTTGTCCGTTTATGTTCTAATTTATATTCCAGGCTGGAATTTGACTATTAAGATGTGGGTCCACAAAAGGTTCTTAGTGGTCGCATATAAATTTTATCGAAATTGATTTTGCGCCTTTCTTATAGTGACTCTTATTCTCGGAAACAAAATTTCTTCTCAATGAAGTAGACTTTTTGCGAAATAGTATATTACTGCAGACGACGGGAAAGTAAGGCTTACCGGGTGAGTAGGCATAGACGACCGACCGCAGGGAGGCCCGATAGTGATACGAAGCCGGAAAGCCCTTTTCACGGCTAGGCGTGTATAGGGCTTTTCTCAAACTTGTGCAATGATAATTATAAAAAATACACAACTCAAAAAAAATATAATTCAGCTGTTTAGCCTGGTCACAAATACAGACACATTACAAAGTGATTATTTACTTCTAGACACGATAACAACTGAACATTAGTCACGGTTTCCCGAGTTCGTCACGAAGGGAAAAATTAAAATAACGTCAACATTCTGTAAAATCGAACATTTTGCTAAATATTTTTGTAATGTAACCAGCGCAAACAACTACAAATCCATTTATTCGAAAGAACGAACGACACTCACAATGCCAAGCAATCCACACTTAAAAGAAGCACACGCAAAACACTACAACTCCCCCTTTCAAAAGAAACAGGCACTAAAGATACCAGGTATCCTTCCAAGTTCGACACACTTACTTCCTTATTCCTCTGACCCGTATCGCTTGGCTACACGTATAAATTGAAATGCGTTCCGCAAATCAAGTCGCCAATATACGCTCAATAGGCAGCTACATGTGTACGAACACTAAAACAATTTATACCAGATAGTCGACAAAAGTTAAGATTTACGTAGCGTGGCCGACAATAGTACTTACAGCGGGGAGAGAGAATAGAGTGGGTAAGACGCAGAGATGAAAAGAAATATTTTATTCAGTGGCACAAGGGCACTTTTACACGTCTGAATCTTCCCAAAAGGAGACCACTGTTGAGAAGAATAGAATAGAATATAATACTGCTTATTGCACACCTCAACAAGAAAGAAATACAAATACAAATAACACTTAGGATTACAATAGGCGATTTTATGGCTAAAGAGCTATATTGAATAGCGGATTAATAAATGAAATGAGATGAGTAGGCAACGCAAAAAATAATCAAGAAAACTACAAAAAAATATTAAAATCTACTCAAACCTATAATAATAAGAATAGATAAACATTACATGAAAATATACATACCTACATAAAGATATAACTAAATACTCACTTACAAATAAGCGTACATAAACCTTAATGTTTCTATTTAAAAATAATAATTATCTTGTCTAAGGAAGAAGAAGAAGGGGCAATCAGAAGCAAATTTTGAGATGACTTCCCTGCTCTATGCGAAGAAAGAAACGCTCCTTGTTGAGGCATCGGGGAGTTGCGGGGTGAAAAAGTATATTGTAAAAAAGAGATCTCTCTCTTTTTATTCAATGTTAGAGTTACGACTAAAGTGGATAGGAAGCCACGTGAGCTGCGAACGGAAAATTGAAACATGGTCATATAATATAGAAGAATGCTGATAAAAAGTATATCACTTTCAGAAACTCCGAGTATATCCACACAATGCTTACGTTAAATTTAGTCTCAAAAAGGCGTGCGAGCGTTCTGCGTGGAAAACAAACAACCGGAATATACGGCAGAGCGCGGCCAAGCCGCTTATTGAGACTGTTCGGGGCTCGATTTGAATCCCGACAGATACAAGTGTGTGAGACTCGCCTAGGGTGGTAGGCACGTGATGCGTTGAGATAATAGCCACGTGACAAAAAGCTTTAAGGATGAATGTGGAGGGAAATAGAAGAAAAGGAAGTCCAAAGAAAAGACGGATAGATTGTCTGAGAGATGATATGGAGAAGAAGGAATTAATTGACGAGATGACGAATTATAAATAAGAATGATAAAAGCATGCTGCGCCGACCCTAATTAAATGGAATAAGGACAAGAGAATCATGAGATACAAAAGTGTGTGAGTTTTTAACACCCGACAAAAAGACGGGTGTTATAAGTTCGTCGTCCAGGGTAAGATAGAAAAGAACAAATGACGTGGAAGATCACCCATGCGATAGACTGATCAGATCAAATCAGTTGTGGGCGGACTGCGAATCGCGAGAGATGGCGGAGTATCATACATCGAGCAATATTTATCTCTAATAGTACCTACTGCTAGCAGTTGGTCACGGCCACTCTGTAAAGAGTGCAATGACTGAGAAAAATAATAAGAGATGGTTGGACCAGAGGTCGAATCTCAAGAGAAGATCAAACCTGATCTCCGAACACCTCCCAAGCACACACATACACAGGCTGGCACAGGCTGTATAATCGCTTATACAGCCCTTACACAGCTGTAATAAGCTGTAACAGGCAAGAAACGGAAGTCACCTAACCTGTGTATCTGACTGTGGCATCGTAGCTCCCAAACGGTTGAACCGATTTGAATGCGGTTTTTCAATCGAAGCATGGTCTGTCGAAAAGGTTCTCAATTATGTTTAGTGAAAATAACCGCAGCCGCTTTTAAGATATTCAGCTTTAATTGGAACATGTGACAGTATCAGCAAATACTTAAGCTAAGAACTCAAAAGTTTGTACTTATTTTCAGGTTCAGTAGCATACCATTCATTGAGTGAAGGTCTTATGGTAAGCAACTAAATGTGTCGTTTTTTTTTTCATTATTTTGAATTTAGGTTATTTACTTAGGTACATAATACGGGTATACAATCATATTCGCCGCGAAATCTCCGGCGATATGCAAGTCTAGCATGATGGTTAAAATTCATATTATACTTTATCCTTTATATTACAACAGAACTGCTGTTTTATCTGTGCTTTTTGTTATTTAGATGCACTTACAATTCAGCTTTTCATTTCAATTTTCATTTTAAAATTCGGAACTCTAAACATGAAAGCCTTTTTTGACAATTAAAACTCTTAGTCTCGGTTATAATTACACCTCAAGAAACTCATTAATAATTCAAAACCAATAATTTGACCCACAAAACAGGCGCGACAGTATTTGATCCGCTGGGTTCATCAGGGCCGACACGTCTCCAAACGTCCCTATCGCCAATAATTAATCTTAATAATAGTTAAAACCCTAATTTAGATTCCCGCGGGAGCGCCGGAGAAGCGCCTTGCTGTATCACCGTCGGCGTTAAATATCTTTGAGTTTTTGTTTTGACCGGAGTCCTAATTCGACAACCCATTATTTGGGTAAAGCTAAGAAGCGTTTTGAACGCGGACTTATGTTTTCAAGAATAATTAACATTATTTTTGCAAAAAAAGTGTTAATTGGTGAGCTCATAACATAGCGCTTGTTGCGAATTGTGGGAGACTCCAAAAATAAGACATATTCGTCTAAATTTTGTAAATTTTTACCTTAACTTTCTTGAAAAATTTCGTACGTGGCCATACCCATTTAGCGATATATCGGCCCTGTGTCTCGGCCGTATAAAATTTTAATGGCCTCCCAGACCATTCAGTAGTGACACTGCCTTCAACGCTGGAGGTCTCGGATTCGAATCCTGGTATAGATAGGCATTTATTTTTGTGTTTATTAAAGGTATTTGTTCCAAAGTTATAGATGTTTTTCATGTATTAAATTAATCATCGAGGTTATGCGACTGTATACATTTATACTGAAGTAGACGTATAGTGGTAAGATCTCGGACATCTGTCGTTAGAAACATCGAATTCAACCCCAGCTTACGTTTATTTTTAATCAAACAATGGACATAGCTGACGCTCCCAAATAATTATCGCTGCAACATTCAGCAGGGATTAGCAAAAAGGTTAATGTTCGCAACGACAACTTTGGTGACAACCCTAAGGCGCGCGAGCGATGTCGCTCGAAATAATCGCTTTCTTGATGCCGCTGTGACCGCGCGAATTTGTCCTTTACGGTGACGCCCACAAAAAAGTATTTAGGATTTTCAATACAAATGTATGTTAGCCGTCATTTAACATCAAGGATATAATGCAGCTAAGGTAAATGTAAGTCGTGTTAGGTATCTTTGTAATAGAGGTTATTAATGTAAGTTTTATGGACAGTGTATACATAAGAGATGTGCATCCGAAATGGCCTCCACTCAGCAATGCTGTTGGCTTTGCTAGGTATAGCAATGCCCACGGCGCTGGTTTTCTGTGGAGCCAGAAGGACGGTACAAGGTACCTACTGGTTAAATCGCATGATATTTACTATATTTATATTCATATTAGGTGCCGTATGGATGTAACAGGATTACCGAATTAAAGATTAATTTAATTGAAAAAAATCATTGAAGATACTGAAATTAAATCTCCCTCTTTCTTAATGTATTTGTATTCGAATAAGCCTTCTTAGCCTATGATTTCATTGCATTTCAAACAATCCCTGTTAATAACTTTTAATATTCCGTTCGTTTTGACGTGATTTGGCTGCAATAATGACACATACAACAGGCATAAATATATAAATATTATGTTTCATGTCAATTTCAACCTTTAAATAAAATAAACAATTTCACTTATTTCTATGGAATTACAATAGACTTTTCTTGGTATCAACCTAGGAAAACGTAAAAAAAAACCTGCTCAATTCAAAATAAAATTGCAACGAACTTGATAAACGAGATGTATTGCCAACTGCCGACTGTTCAAATTTCAATTTTCGAATCTGAGAGTAAGGGTCAGCTCACACCGAGACGCGACGCGACGCGACGATACTGGAAGAGGTCGGTGATATCGCGCTGCGCCGCGCGCCGCCGCGAGACGCATCGCAACGTAGCGAGGCGCATCGTAAAATCGTTGGCAGCACGACGCCTCGCTGCGCAGCGAGACGCCGCGCGGTGCAGCGGAACGCGGTGCACCCGCCCCGCCGCGTAGTAGAGTCAAGTCGCCACGGCGGCGGCCTCAGGCTGCGCCTCGCGGCGTCGCGCTGCGTCGCGCGGCTTCGCGAGGCGCAGCGCCGCTCTTACTAGTGTTCCATAGGACTCGAGCCCTATTAGCCCGAATTTGAAACCTCACGAGCTCTTTTTAAAGCTGGCTTGATGAAATGAGTTTCGAAGAGCTAGTGATTATAATAAGGCCTTAGTCTTAAAAAAAGCCTATGGGTTTTTATTTTAATTTTAGCCTTTTAAGGGGCTTTAGGCCTTTTTAAAGACTGTAGCCATTTTTTAGACCTAGGCTACGCTAAGGCTACTTACTTGTGTACGTTAAGTTATACCACAAAACAGGTAGGTACAGAAATCAACCACATGTATGTACTTACTTCACTTTTCATACCGGTGGTCGGCGGTCGCTTCTAGGGTTGTCAACTATCGCTTATGCACGAAAACATATCGTGGTACCTACTGGCGCTCCTATATAGTTGATTGATTTATTGTGGAGAATGAAACGGGAAGAATGGAAATATAAATTAATAATAACTACAATATTTTTATTTTTATGTCATTGTTATATTAGTATATTACAAATTTGTCACAGAAAATATTTTTAATACCGTAACCTCAAAAATAACGGGCCAGAAGTGAAGCTCGTTGCTCCATTATAGCATAAAATAGTTCACAGACGCGCGTGTCAAGCGGATGGCACTCGCGCTCGCACTGGTCCGAACTGGTCCGAGATATCGTGTCCGTGAGCAAAGTCTATAAATGCGTTTGCTCGAGCGCGCTTGTATGTAGATTGATTTCTATACCTATCTGTTTTGTGCTTATACCTCTCTTTTATACAAAGTTTTCTATATTATGTTTCATTAAATATCAAAACAATTCAATCAAAAGGATTGATTTGAAAATAAAAGCAAATTAAAAAATTACATATACTTATTATGTAGGTATTAGTATTCTCGAGTTACCTTCTTTGTTAAATATTCATCTTCAATAAAATCCAGTTAAGACTTCGCTTTTTTTTTAATTGTCAGTTGCTGTTTGCCGCATTGATGATAATATTTTCGAGCGGAATCCTCATTGGAGATTTTTTTATTTGATTTGATGGCATGAATTACATAGTCAATTAATTTAATTTTACAGAAATAATCGATGCTATTAAATTCACCATAAATAAATTCAAAACGAGCCACTATCACATCACTTAGTACATTTTTTATTTATTTCTGCCGTCATGTTGGCATGTCAGACCGCGGACCAATCAGAGGTAGCTACTGTAGACTATTCACAGATAATGTAAAATATTGCGTTTGAATATTGTATCAATGAGCGGAAAAAACACAACATACAGAAAATAATTATTAAAATTGAAATTTACAAAACGCAATAAAACAAATAAAAATATGTTAAGTAATATCATTGAAATACGTGTTTATACACTTTTATAATAACAATTACTTATCTAGACTTCTCTTTAAAAATGCATTTAAAGTAAAAACTTAGCAACTCTTGAATAAACACTTCTTTTAGTTTACGTTTCTAATCTTTACGTTTAGTTATATGATAAGTAGGCCATACTTATCATGTAACTAAACGTAAAGATTTTCAATTTTAAAATTACTTACTTACCGCCGCAGGGCGTAATTCACGACTTACCGCCCGGTTTTCTAGCATATAAACCCTTGATTTAAATTTATTACTTGAAAAACGTATGTTAATGGCACTTTCTTGCCTGTTCCACATACAAAAATTATATAATTGTTGAGAAAACATACTCACGTCTTTTGTTTTATTTAAAACACCCCACTAAAAGAGCGCCGAGTTTATAAAACCTTTTTTCACTTCTCTTGCTCTAAAAGTTCGACTTTATGCTGTGCGTAGGCGACATAAAATCGCTTTTTATGCTCTAGAGCATAAAGTAAAATCGTCGTCGAAGACCAAGGCGATCGGGCAAAATCGGAAAAAGGTCCTTAATAAACAGTAAAAAAAAAAACTTTGTGACGTAGTGCTTAAACCCGCCAGGTACGCTATGACGTAACGGGCCTAGGTACTAGTCCATATCCCTCGATCCAGACGGGATCTTGAGGGTTTCCGTAACTAGCTCAAATCGGGAGGCAAGGGATTGGGTTAAATGAAACCTGGGATTTTAAATACTAAATAACGGAGACTTTATGCCTGTTTATTTAACTAAACTCTTAAACCTAGATCCTACGTTCCCTACGTTAATGCCTACGGTATCCCTACGTTATCCTAGGGGACCCGGTGTCCCAATTACGTGTCAGGGTCGGGTTAGTAAACGACAGAATGTTAATACGCGGGTAAGGGAGATTTTGGCCGGTATCCGTCTGGCGAGAGCCACCACCCTAGGCAGCAGATGCGTGGTACACACACCGCGCTTAGGAGTGACCCCCCCCCGGGTTAGCTGTTCGAGCCAAATGCGTGGTACACACACTGCGCCCAGCAACCCGTCTAGAGCATAGCCTTAAGTGCCTGCAACTAGCGAGCCAAGAAGCGTGGTACACACTCCGCGCTAAGGTAACAAAAGACTGTAGCCCAGACTTCGGGATAGAGACCAAACACCACTTACAAATGTACGGGAGGACCTATGGTATCTCGAGAAGCGTGGTACACACTCCGAGCTACGAGCGAACGCTACCTTACAACCCTCACAGTGTATGCCGCCACAACGACCTGACTGTCTCGAGGGATTGTAAGACACCGTTGCTGGTACTGGGCGCGCGTCGGCTTATATAGGCGGCCGGCTAACGGTAAACGACGCGTCGCCCCGCGCCGCCTGGCTCCGCTGCGGTGACGCGCGCTGTGACGTCAGGCCCTCGTCCGAGTGGTGTGGTCCTGGTCTGGCTGCTCGTTATATTCCCCTCTCTCCTCTGGAGATTTTTACCTGTAAAAATCACATGTTAGCCGTGATCTACAAAAAAAAATACGGTGTTCCGGGACGGTTCTACAGGTCGGAAATAATCGGGATAAGCATATATATGCGCTTATAACGAGCAGCGTCTACTGGTCTAAGTCTACAATTTCTTGATTACTCTAAAAAAACCTGGTATATATAAAATTAAAAAAACTAATAAAATACTCTGTGTACCGGAAAACTTGCTGGAGTGTACTTTTTATTTACTTCTCACGGTGATTGGATGTCTAATCCTTAATACTTATAAAGTTTTGCGTTACGAATAATATGTAAACTACATCTATTCCTTAAAAATTAAAATACAATCCGGTGGGAATCGGGTTCTATGGTCCTGCTATGGCATTATTGTTCGGTCATTGTGGTTACCTATATACTACATTCTGAAAACGAGATTAAAATCGGATGACTATTTTCCATTTTATAGTCAAAACGGTGTATATCCATTCATTAAATTTAACGATCTTTTCTGCAACAACGTTTCCTATGCGCGGGATACTCCATCCTATCCTATGGATTTGATTACCGTTCCTGCAAACAATTTTTCCCGGTGCGTAATATGCGCAACATAAATTCTCGTCGAAAAATCGTCTAAGTCCCAACGCGGTAGATGAGAACTCCTTTTTATTCACCGCTCGCGGGTAGATCTCGCTTGCGCTGCGCTGCGCTGTGCCTCGGTGCGCTCTCTAAGCGTAGTTTAAAAACCTCTTATCTCGAGCGTTATGATATTCTGATGCGGCGGCTATCCCGATGTACTATCGATGATATTTAGTTTATGTTATTTGACTATTTTAGATGCAATACGGCCTTAAATAATGATATTATACTTCACTGCATATTATTCGTTTTCTATACTGATTTTCTAAGAAGTGTAATTTTATATTTATCCTCGTAATTACGTTGTTTTCTGGACTTGAAAGCGGTGAAATATTTTAGACTTATTCCGTTGTTTATATTCCGATGTTGGAAATGTTGTTTCTTCTCCAATTTTCTATAAGTATTTCAAACGGACCTGGGTTAAAATGTGCAACATTCTTTATTGTATCTTTCTTCAATGGTTAAAAATAAACCACGGTGTATAAATTTGTATTTCTTTTCGACGGATATCCATAAGGAGAAGGTTTCCAACTCGGTCGTGCTGCACCCGACTTCAACAGGAAGGAAGTTCAATAAGATTAAATTGTTCTTTTTTTTTTCCTTTTGTATTTTAAAACGGTGTACTTTTCTTGTTCTATTTGAAACCCACTTCAACAAGGACGGATAATTTTTAATTTCGGCGACGTGTTTATTTCTAACCGACTTCCATAACGAAGCGATTCTTTCTTTGGCGGAGAAGTTCAATTCTTATTCTGGCGGTGAATTTTATTTCAACCGACTTCAAAAAGTAGTGATTGTTGTTCTGGCGGTGAAGTTTCTTTTTACAAAAAAAATATATAATTAAATAAAATAAAATCTTTTTAATCCGGTGGTGCTGATTTTTTTTAACGATGTTTTTCACTTCGGGGCCTCGTATTTTAACCGACTTCAAAAAGATACCTCCTTATCCGGCTAAAAAATTATTTCTAACCGACTTCAATAAGGCGGAGGTTCTTTGACGCTGTTGTAATGTAATCCCGCGCTATACTCGTTTCACAATCGATAAGTATGCGTCCGCTCTGTTTTTGGTACGGCGGAACTGCTCCGGCTTGCTTGACACGTCGGTTTGACGATTTTTTTTTCTGAATTCTCGAACCGTTTCTCTTTTTTTTTTTTACTCCGGTGTCGAAAGCTAAGATTCACGTCAGTCGGGACATAATTTCCTCCATAATAATTCTTTTCCGAGTTCCAATGCCGGTTTTGATTATAACAATCGCTCATTAGTGTATTTTGTTGGTAACTTCTTATTTTCGGTGTGGGGAATCGGATCTTATCACCTGGTGGACGAAATTCTTTCCCGTACGATGAGAAAGACTGCGTACTTTCCTTTGTACTATATGGACGTGTGTTCGGTGTACACTTTTTCTGCGTATTATTTGCGGATATACTTGGTTTTCTGTTATGTGTGCGGTACTTCTTTGATTTCGTTTTTTCGGTGTCCTTCTGTTTGTAACAGCTCGTGTACTGTGATGCGAACTTCTGGTTTCGGGATAATTTATGGGGATTCTGGTTCTGTTTCGGGTTTCGACGATAACATCTCGGTTGTTCTCGTTCTCGTGGCTCAGGTTTTAGCGGGTTTCCTTCTGGGGTTGTCTCGGGAACTTGGATTACTGGAGCGGGTTGTGGAGTTCTTTTTATTGGTCGGATATTTTGTTCGGATCCACTTTCTTGTGGTGTTTGAGGTTGCGTTTCGCCCTTCCACGAAACTTGCATCCCTATTCTACGAAGGACATCCATCCCTAAGATGGTACATGAGGCTGTCGGAAGAACTCTTACGCAATGTCGCATTCTAGCGCCTTTGATTTCTATGTTGACGAGTACGCTTCTATTCGTTTGCGTTGTCATTCCATTCGCGAGAACGATCCCCCTTTGTTTGTCTAATGCCGTCGCTGCTCTTGCTATGCAGTCATGGTATATCTTTTCGTTTATATATGTGTTTGTAGACCCCGTATCTACTAGACACCGGTATGTTTTCCCCATTATATCGGCTTCCAGGTATATTCTGTTATCCTCTCTGTTTTGCTCAGTTGCTGACTGAAGGTAATCTTGTTTGCCCCGTTGTTTATTCTTGCAGCAATTCTTGCTCAGTATGCCCAGCTTCCCGCATTGGCTACAAAATAGTTTCTGTCGACCTCGGCATTCTTTTATGCTATGTCCTGGTTTCCCGCACGACCAGCAGCATGTGTTCGGGTTGTATTTCGGGTGAATTTTCGCATTGTTGTCCTCGATTTTTCCAGGAGTTCTTCCCTTTTCTCGTAGCTCATTACTCGGTCCTGCCCGTACTTGTGGTTTCCATCCTCGTGGTGTCTCGGTCTCGTCTTCGTATACCATGTTCTGGTATCTATTTTCATATGTCGGAGAGGATATATTTTCGTATTCAGCGGCCAATCTTAATAATCCTGGTAAATTTTTATAGTCTTGTTTTTTAATATACAGTTTATATTCCTTTAACATATTCTCGTGTATGCGATGCAGCTGCTGTTCTCCCGTCAGGCTTCCGTGACGCCTCATCAACGTCTGTAGGTCTGTGACATAACTGGTGAACTTCTCTCTAAACTTTTGCTTCCGCGCAACTATCCTCACTATGAGGTCCTCCTCATAGTTGCTAGGGAAGTAATAAAGTTTGAAGAGTTCCAGGAATTCCTCCCATGACTTCCAGGATTGGGCGTTGTTCCTGTACCACTGCAATGCCTTCCCTTGCAGTATTCTCGGAAGCGCTCTCAATATGTCATCCTGCTCAACGCTGCTAGCTTCCATTAGCTCCTCCAGCCTTTCAAGGAACTCTACCGCGTTGTCGGTTACCCTAAATGACAGGTTCCATTCTCTTATGTGTTTAAATAGGATTTTCATCTTCCTGTCCTCTGGGTGCTCGTCTTCGGACATGGTGATATGCTCGTCCTTGGACGTAGCGGGCTGCTCCTGTTTTCTCGGTGTCCCGAATTCTTCGGACTCTTTCTCGGCTTCTACCAAGGCTTTCCGTATCTGTTCCACGGTAAAACCCTCTACTGGTAAGCCTCTTTCTTCGGCTTCCTTCATTAATTCCGGCTTTTTTAAGCGGTATATCCAGGCGGTGGGCATCACCTAGTTACCCTATAAAGTAAGTTTTATTCCTGTAGAAATAATATTTTACACGGATTAGAGCAAAATCCCCAAATCTAACTCGATTAAATAAACTTTTATGAAACGGATAATTCTTAAACGGCGGATTTTAACGGTGCGAGTTAGACCTAGGTCATCCCTTGCCTGTGCCGAGCTAGACAACTCCTGTGTGAGTTATTACGTTGGGCGCCAAATGTGACGTAGTGCTTAAACCCGCCAGGTACGCTATGACGTAACGGGCCTAGGTACTAGTCCATATCCCTCGATCCAGACGGGATCTTGAGGGTTTCCGTAACTAGCTCAAATCGGGAGGCAAGGGATTGGGTTAAATGAAACCTGGGATTTTAAATACTAAATAACGGAGACTTTATGCCTGTTTATTTAACTAAACTCTTAAACCTAGATCCTACGTTCCCTACGTTAATGCCTACGGTATCCCTACGTTATCCTAGGGGACCCGGCGTCCCAATTACGTGTCAGGGTCGGGTTAGTAAACGACAGAATGTTAATACGCGGGTAAGGGAGATTTTGGCCGGTATCCGTCTGGCGAGAGCCACCACCCTAGGCAGCAGATGCGTGGTACACACACCGCGCTTAGGAGTGACCCCCCCCCGGGTTAGCTGTTCGAGCCAAATGCGTGGTACACACACTGCGCCCAGCAACCCGTCTAGAGCATAGCCTTAAGTCCCTGCAACTAGCGAGCCAAGAAGCGTGGTACACACTCCGCGCTAAGGTAACAAAAGACTGTAGCCCAGACTTCGGGATAGAGACCAAACACCACTTACAAATGTACGGGAGGACCTATGGTATCTCGAGAAGCGTGGTACACACTCCGAGCTACGAGCGAACGCTACCTTACAACCCTCACAGTGTATGCCGCCACAACGACCTGACTGTCTCGAGGGATTGTAAGACACCGTTGCTGGTACTGGGCGCGCGTCGGCTTATATAGGCGGCCGGCTAACGGTAAACGACGCGTCGCCCCGCGCCGCCTGGCTCCGCTGCGGTGACGCGCGCTGTGACGTCAGGCCCTCGTCCGAGTGGTGTGGTCCTGGTCTGGCTGCTCGTTATAACTTCATACAATAAAACCCGTGCCAGACCATCCGATCCGATCCGATTTATCGGAAGAAATCGGATAATGTGTAGTGCAATATTGTTAGGATTTTATACACTACACATTATCCGATCGGATCGGAAGGTCTGGAACGGGTTTTAACTCTTTATTGTATTTCGTTTTGTTAGTTATTCTAAGACCAAGGCAAAGATACAGTAGCCGGCAAACAACTTGAGCGTGACTTTGACTGCGCAGTAGCCGATTTACGTACAAATTTACATGCGCAGGTCCGCCATTTTGGTTCAAGTTGTTTGCCGGCTACTGTACCAACAGCCAAAGTACACAATAAAACTTCTTGAAATAAACTTGGAACTTTTATTTACTATCATTTATTACTTTTTAAACTATTGCTTTAAATATTTCTCATTGAATTTTAATTAAATTTGTTTTTAAGTATACATGATGTGTATAATTATGTTATTTACATGATACAGTTTCATTTCCTCGCAATCGAAGTGAAAAGTAGAGTGTGCAACTTGTCCATAAAACGCATTTTACACTCGACTTTATATTCATCCTCGCTCGCAAGCTCGCTTGGATGGATAAACGTCTCGTGTAAAATAATGCGTTTTATGCACTTGTCGTACAATCTACTATTAATAAGCTCAAAAATATTTTAGCCTCCAAGCCTGTTGAAGTTCGGAGGCCCAAATATTTTTAAGTCTCATTATTTTTAAAAGTCTTTTAGGCAGTTTTAGCCCTTTAAACTTATAGCCTTTTAATAAGGTTACGAGCTCTGAGAGTCTAGGCTGGTGGCTTGGGGGCTAAAGAGCTTTATAGGCTTTTAGCCCTCTTAGGCGTCAAAATATAGGCCAGTCTTAAATAAAAGAGCTAAAGGGCTCGAGTCCTTTGGAACACTAGCTCTTACACGCCGCGCGTACCGGCGATGCACCGCTGCGTCGCGATGCGTCGCTCTACGCCGCGAGGCATCTCGCATTTAACGTATTTTGAATTCTCACGATGAACTGTGTCCCTTTTAATGTAGTAAATAAAGTATAATTTTGAGTCGCTCTATTGAAATGTGCGCGCAGCGTCGCGTCGCGTTGCGTCTCGGTGTGAGCTGACCCTAAATTTTGAAAATGGAATCGGCGTAGGTTCCCGAATCAGACGGCAGTCATTTGTCTTGTAACGAACCGATTTGTGCGTCGAACGTTCTATTTTAAAAGGAAAACGGTACAATGGTGTACGAGGGTCATAGGTGTTTAGGACCTTTGTGCTCTGTGTTAGAAGATTATGGGTAACGGATGTTACAGGGAGCCAGCCGCCTGACTTATCGGTTAGACGGCTTATTGGAAATCTTTTTTCTAGTTGCTAATAAGTTTCCATCTTTGGGAGCGTGCTGGGGCCGATTTTCGAGCTTGCTTTTCTACATTCCTTAGGCTGCCTGTCCATAGAAGCGGAGCGGAGAAGTGATCAAGTCCGAGTATGACTCGCGCATGAAGGGTTCCGTACCATAATCTATAACAAGTTTGTTGTATGGGAGCCCCCCTTAAATATTTATTTTATTTTTAGTATTTGTTGTTATAGCGGCAATAGAAGTACGTCTGCATCTGTGAAAATTTCAATTGTCTAGCTATCACCGTTCTTGAGGTACAGCCTGGTGACAGACGGACGGACGGACGGACAGCGAAGTCTCAGTAATAGGGTCCCGTTTTTACCCTTTGGGTACGGAACCCTAAAAATGGACCAATCAAATTCCTAAGATTTTAATTCACTTCTTTTGAAAAATCTAATGGTGGCTAGCAGTTGTTACTTTAGATTTGAACCATGGTGCCGATCATGAAGTCTGAATCTTTACGGTAGATGGCGCCATGACGCCACGCTAAGGGTGCGTCTCTTCTGCAGCGGAGCGGAGGTTCTGTACCTCATTATCATAAAAGAGTAATTTAAAATTCGAAGAGTTAAAATTGCTTTATTAGAGGTCCTCGGGAAGAGAACTTCAGTGAGACAGGTAAACGCGATAACTATGAAGCACGCTTCTTTTATATGAGAGCGATAATTAGGTACAAAACCACACAACAATACTGTTTTAATGAGATCGTACACAACGCCGACCGAAGGGCTACAGTGAAAAAAACTACAGTCAAATACAGTATTTCTGTAGGATCGTCACTCAACATAACTCGCATACCCAAGGAACAATGCAGGTATTTCATAAGCCGAAACAGCAATATCAGAAGGCCCCAGGAAAGTTAGAGTTGCCAATGAATTATTCAGGATACGACTCGGCAGTCCATCAAACTGTGCTCAATGCATTCACGTAAATCCGACGCTACACGTATGCCGTATCCATTTCTAGGAGAATTCTTCGCAGATCCGTGTAATTTTTTGGTTTGATGGCGTGAATGTGGCTTGTTATACTTCACTAGCTTTTCCCCGTGGCTTCGCTCGCTAAGAAGGATGGAATATGCCCATATTAATTTTGAACTTAATAAATCGTAGCTGGATCAACATATCAGCCGATAGACGTCCACTGCTGGACAAAGGCCTCCCCCAAAGTTCTCCACAACGATCGATCGTTCTAGCTGTACCTATATCCTATTCTTATGGAAATACATAGAAAACTCTCGTGCGTCGCAGACATTAAAAATACATTTGTAACGGGTTTACTCACGTCGTCAAAAATCGAATATCACTCGACATATTTCGAATCGGTTCGCGATTCATCATCAGGAGCGCCGATCAGTTGCGCCCGTTTCATATGTATTAAAATATTTAAGCTATGTTACTGAAAATTTTCATGGCAATCGGATCCAATTTTGCAATTAAGTGGAACGTAACATCCTCACGGAAATGCCACGACTTTGAGCGACCAGCGACGAGGCGAGCGGCTAAGCGAGAAATCCAAGAGCGACACACGTACCGCGCACAGCTTCCAATGCCTCTGTAGCGCAAAGTCGCGACCTCTCGTCACAACCGCATACGCAAGTTCGCCCGCGTATTTTTTTCTTTACCGTAGACGTACAAAAAGTGTCCTATAACTATAACCATCTTTGGACGTCCAGCCATCCCTGTACCAAAATTGGTTGAAATTTGTCCAGCTATTTCAGCGTGATGTGAAGACAAAAGAAATTATGAAAACCGATAGCGTCAGGTTGGCACGGCGCCGCGCCCCCATAGAAAACAAATGACTATCCAGCATCAAGCTATTAAGATATTTTCTAAAATCATGACCCCTTTCCATAGAAAAAATATTTTCAATAGAAATCTAGAATTTTATAATAGTATAGTATAGATATATAAAAATTATCTATTCAGGAAAGCGGTCTTCTAAAGCTATGGATGTCTTTCGTCGTTTTAGAGCGATTCACGCGCGGTCGTGTGCAAAATGTGGGAGTTTTAGTTCTAGTTGTGTTTACAGAGGGCATCCGGATCGTTTGTAAGACAGGATTTTGAGGTGACTTGCAAATATGTATGGAGATCCATTGCTGGTCAAGATTTTATATGAATGTTTCGCTTGAGTTACGATACTGTGTTCTGTTTATGAACGCACGTGAGTTTCTTGTGGGGATGCATATTGCATAGTATAAAAAGTCAAGTTTACTTCGATAAAATAAATACGCCCAAGAAGTAAATACGCCTACCATAAAAATATCGAAAAATACAGATATTATTTGCATGTTTGTAATATAGAGTTAAATTATTTCTGTATTTTTCGATATTTTTATTTTTATGATATACACTTAAGTCGGTATCCTGTGTGTAAAATATTGATGTAGGAATTAACAAACACGTTTACATTTAAGAGAAGTTATTTGTATCAACCCTATGTGAAGAATTAGGAATAATTATCACAAAATATCCCTTAATGGAGTCCCAGGGGGACGGAAATGAGTGTAAATTCACCGTTTTCGCCTTCCAAGCTAAAAACGGAGAAATATTTCCACATTTATATTTATTTAAAAGCTACGGATTCAGTTTTCTGTAAAGACGCAATATCGGGAGCATTCCGATGCCATCGCTCTCCATTTTAATGAATAAGTAAACAAAATTAGTTTAGCCCAATATCGGAATAAGTGGCGGAGAAGTCCAGTCAATAAAGACTTCTTAGACAAGGTTATTTTTATATTAACTTTTTCTCGTGTGCCAGTGGGTGCTTTAAATTCTAAATCATTTTTCATTTATATAGTCACAGTCAGGTAGGTATGTGCCAAAAAGGAATGATTATTCATTCATCTATACATATATACCAACTTCACGTTCCAACACATAGGCATCCGCGGTCCTGCACTCAAACTAATGTTGGAGTTTTTAAAACAACGACACCAATGTGTCGCTATTAATAATGGTCGAATCACATCAGAGAGTGGGAGAATCGACATAGGCGTACCCCAAGGGTTGCCCTTGCAAACTTATGCTTCCTAATTCAAGTCAATGACCTACCGGAAAGCGTAGATGGCGAAATGTTCATTTTTGCCGACGACGCGTGTAATGTAATTACAGCGAGTACTATCCCAGAACTACAGAACAAAATTGCCTCTGACATCTTAAAGTTACAAAACTGGTTCCGTACAAATGGTTTAGTACTCAATCTGCTAAAAACACAAGTCATACACATTAACCTTGGGGGCCCACCTCCAGCTCCACTCACAATAGCTGTAGATGGGGAAGTACTGCCCCAAGTAACCGCAACCAAGTTCCTGGGTATGACCTTGGACGCGGCACTCAAATGGGATGCACACATCGAGACTGTCTGTGGAAAGTTATCGGGCGCTTGTTTTGCCCTGAGCAGACTGGCACAGGTGCTACCAGACCAGCAACTTAGATCTAGCTACTTTTCGCTATTCCACTCGACGATGTGTTACGGGCTTGAATTCTGGGGCACAGCAGCGGATTGGCAGCGAGTATTTGTTCTCCAAAAACGAGCACTGAGAATAATATCTCATGTAGCACCAGGCACTCCCGCCCGGCAACTTTTTAAAGACAAAAACATAATGACACTCACATCACAATTCATTTTTTACATAATTAAGCATGTTCGATGTAATATACATCTCTTTCCACTGGCTACATACAAAAGCACACGTATTGCACAGAAACACGTAAACATGATGTCCACAGCACGTTGTCGGCTAGCAAAGTCGGGTAAAACAATGTCTATAGTGGGGCCAAAAATCTACAACAAAGTACCCGTCAATATCAAAGATATTGAAAATAATGTAACGTTCTTCAATGTATTAAAGAAATGGGTAACAACCAATGCTTTTTATAACATCGACGAATTTTACGAATTTAATAATGAAATAACATAATAATTAATAATACTAATAATGTAACTACCTATTCCAATTTTTATTTAATAATTACTTGATGTTTTTTTTTTTAGAATAATTTGTATGTTGAAATTTAATAGAATTTTTATAATGTATATTGACTTGTAAAATGTTGACATTTTATTAATAAATGAGTATGAGTATGAGTATACTCACAGAATAAAATATTACAGATTAATTAATTTAATTTTTTTTTTTATATATTCCCAAAAGCGACCTGATTTGTAGATAGACGCAAAACGAGTAGATTGTAAAAATTACTTTCATTGAACTTCGGTCAACTGACAGGCACGTGACATCACGTTTCTCCCATGTTTTCTGAAGGGAAAGAAATAAAATGGCAAAAGAAAACGGCTGAAAGAGCTACATACATACTTACTCACGATAGTCACGATACGACTCGAAGCACCTATTGGCCTGCGACCAACTGCTGCCTGCTACACTAAAGATCGCCAGGCTTCCATGTCGTTTCTGTCGAGTCAACGGCACCAGTAAGTTCAAATCGTAGAACTTCGTCGCCCTAGCGGTACTTAGAACGCCCAGCAAGTCCTCGAGCAGTTGGACGACCCAAGAACACTTTTTTCACTACACGGAGTACGTGCCCGAGCTTCACTCATTTCGTCGTAGGTACTACATTTTATGGACAGTGGAATTATAGTCCCAGTCATAGTATAAGAAAATAAGTATGTAAGTATGTAAATAAGTATGTCACTCCGGGTAGTGAGACTTCACTAATTAGTTGCCGCGTTATGGTAACAAAATAATCGTAAGGAAAAAAATGTTTGCCGTCACTTGTACAAAAAAATCTAATTATGCATTTATGCATTATGATCGTCATGTTCTTTGACCAAGTTTTGTTTCGTAGTCGTAATATTTGCTTTAAAACACTAGCGATTTTATGAGATTCATACTGATAACAAGCGAATCGGGGAATATTCTGATACACCACTGGCAAAACAGAAACGGATTGACAGAACCAACCAATCATATACTCTCCCTCCAACTACAAATTATGAGAGCAACGCTGGTGAGCTCTGGCGGCTGACATAGCCGATTTTAGCCGTGAACGTGCGGCCACATTCACTGAATGTCAGCACCCCTCCGACATAATTATATTGAATGTAATTGTAATTGTATTGACGACCAACGACTAAACCTAAAAGAAATGATCGCCATCTCAACCAACTTAAAATGCCCTTCTCAAAATTAAACTCGTCACACGCAGCCCCCATTACATGACCATTAAAATTTATAATCATATCCCAAACTCCTTGAAAAACATAGATAACCCAAGATTGTTTAACAAACAGTTAAAATCGTTCTTAATTACGAGATGCTTTTAGAAAGAAAAGAAAGAAAGAAAGAAATACATTTATTCGTGACTTGCAACAAAACATAATTACATAAAAGGTGTGACAGAAATAATAAAATAAAATAAAACAATAAGTAACTATATTTATATTTTTCTTTTACAGTAAAGTTTAGACGAGTTCTTTAAGGACAACGAAAGTATGTAATATAAATTTATTGGTCTTGTTGAATTAATGTGTATTCAGCTGAGTATGTTAATCTTAAGTAATTGTAGTTTTATTAAAATTAGCCTACTGATGTTGCTTGTGCCCTTGCAGGGCGTCACATGTATCCCTGGACTTATTTATAAATCCACCTATGTCTGTAATGTGATATGCAATAAATGTTCTAATGTTCTATTGTCAACCAATCATAGCGTGATGACGGTAAAAGTCTCGCCTTTCATTCCAGAGTGCCATACCTTAATTCCTTGTACCATGGTCCCGGTCAAGCCCCCATTGACTGGGGTACTGCAGGAGACGGTCCGAGCCGCCGGCTCCGCATACAAAGTGCGCGCTTGAAGGAATGTTAGCTTAATGGGCGCCTCCTTCGACTTTTACGCGCAATCTAAAGGAATCTTCTACGGCTTGATTTAATAATATATTATATAGGTATTTACGGGGCGCGGGGGACTTAATTTTATTGGGAAGTTTAAGCTTGATCGTTCATGCGGAACCTACTTGGCAATGAGCGTAAATATGCGTTCAGTTTGATGGTGTGCCAAATATCACACATATAAGTAGTCTTGCTCTGCGATTTTGATGTTTACATCAAAAAGTACATTATACTTTTATAGACACAATTGTCAAATTGTATCATAGCTATCCTAATATAAACAAAACCACTGAAAATTCAACTCAAACCCAAAGGTTGTCTGGAAGAGAGCGCTCGATATTGATAAGACCGCCCATTTATTATATAAACGTGTTATCAGTGATTATATTTCTTTCTTGTCAATCTATAAAAGAACCCTCATGCCCCTCGGCTTCGCACGGGTGCAATGTTGATGTTGATACTAACTCTACTATACTATATTTTTACATATAAATAAACCCTCTTCATGAATCACTATCTATTTAAAAAAAAAACTGCATTAATATCCGTTGCGTAGTTTTAAAGATCTAAGCATACATAGGGACAGACTGCAGGAAGCAATTTTGTTTTATACTATGTAGTGATAAAAGAACCTTCATTGTAAGTTTTTATTTTATCTCGAATTCTGCCCACGATACAATTTAAAGTGCAATCCCCAAATCATATAGTTATTACTGCCCTTGTGCGTTTTGTCGGTGTTTTCGTGCCATTACCTGCCAGACAGCGGCCATAAATACATTAATACGTAGCCCATTTGTCTCCGCGCTGCTTGATATATCTTGTGTTAACTTCGTGTTATTCTTTTCACTTGTGTTGTTTTTACGATCGTGTTTTCCGGCGTTTTATGTGGAGTGTTTGTGTTGTTTTAGCAACTTCAAAAACCAACTACGACTCGCCCATGAACGGTTCCGTACCATCAATGTTTTCGCATTTTTGACCATCAGATATATTATATTTTTTACATTGTTGAGTTTCTTTCGGCGTTTCTTCTGAACAGTGGTCTCATCTTGTGAAATGCCGGTAGACCGTCATGTAAAAGTTCCCTTATGGCCTGCTTGCAGAATAAAGTTCATTATTTCATTGACTTTTTAAATTTTAATATTAAAATTTTGTTCTTAAACAGGCCATTGTTGTGTATAAGCATCTACTTTATGCAAATTTCAAGGGTAATATTACCATTCAACCGTCAAAAATAAATAAAACCCTAAACTAGTATAAATTTAAATAAAAAATTCAATACACCCTCGACCCGAGACCCTCAATCAATTTTGAATTCTTAGTTCCAATATTGGCTGAGATCGTGTCACTTGTTTCAGGTAAAGCTGAGGTATCTTGGAAACTGCTGGTCCTATTTCCTTCGACTTTAATTTTTTTTTTACATTATGCAAAAATTATGAGTCTACTAATTATCTTTGGAAAGATAACGACGTAACCGACGGACAGACAAACAGCGGAGGCTTAGTAAAAGGTTCCCGTTTGCATCATTTAAGTACGGAACTCTAAAAACAATGGCGGTACTCTATTGTGCTCTATGTGTGTAGATTTATCTATGTTTCTAGGAATATTACTATCTTTTTGATTAAATGGGAATAGTTGCAGATATGTTCAATTATGGCTGAGATGAAATTGTGATGACAAAATCGACTGAAATATTATGTAAATGATATCTCAAATGAGTTATTTTCAAAATACATGTACATAGTTAAGGGTTTTAATTAAAACAAAACTTAATTGACTCCTTTGTGTAACGATAGTTACCCATATCTTTTGTATGAGTAACTTTCGTAACACAAAAGAAGCGATCTTAATTTTGTTTTTATTAAGCCTTTAACTATGTAGGTACATGTATTTTGAAAATGACTCAAATTTCAATCACTAGATCACTTAAATATGTAGTAATTTATTAATCCCATAATTATAATTATAAGGTCAACTCACCTGAGGCAATTGCGACAATGGGACAAATGCGTCTTTTGATGATTTTCATATTTTTGGGAAACGGAACATTTTAACACCCTTACTGCCTAAAGTTTGGGACTATTAATTTATGAAAAACAGAGGGGTAGTAGTTTACTTATTTATTTATTTCATAATTACATGCAAATTAACAGTTCACACAGCCAAAACATTTGGACGGTGTACACACACGGTGCAAACACAATGAGACATTTAAAATAACAGTTAGTTATGATATGTTTCGTTTCTATGATATACTCAAATACCGACGCATTTGTCACCATTGCCTCATAATCGCAATTGCCTCATGTGACCTTTGACTATTTTTGCGATCTACGAATTTTCAAATTACAAGTAAGTATTCCCTAAACATATTCCCTTAGTAGCTATACATGAAAAATCTCATGTAAATTAGTTGAATAGCTCTTATCTTACACATATTGAGCATTTTTCAGGAGTTTCTTTCCCCCCACAAGATAAGGGCGCGATTGTGACACATTATTCATATCGAGGGGCGTCACACTAAAGATATTGCGGAAAGGGCATTAAGATTGCCAACTGCAATACATTGTTCTGCCCTAGTCACACAAAGTGACGTGACTGTATGTCACAAGTATGGTTATTACGACCTTTTTAAAACTGCGGCTGATGTTCCCGCTCCTTGTTTTGACGTGATAGAACGGCTCTAGACATTCGTGGACACTTTTATATTTGCTGCTGTCAAAATAGAATCACGTAAAATTAAACTTTTCTCCCTTGTGATAAAATTGACAGTTTTCCACACGATTACACAGTCATATTTGGCATCGGTAACGTAATAAATGTTGCGTATCGATGCGTTTGAAGATAAGTAATGAAGAACGTATAGGAGTTTAGAATTTGTAAAGTAAACGAATCCTAATATGATGGTTGTGTTTAACTTTTGTGGGTTATTGAGGAAGATGTACGTGACTTACCATCTTACCATCGCAGCGGCAACTCGGCCCGCATTACATTTATTGTTTATTTTTATAATTAAATAAGTAATTAAACATTTGAGTTCATCATCAGCATCCCAAACTACGGATAGCCCCCAAACAAATGTTTTGATGTCTTAAGAGCGACGCAGCTCCTGGGGAATAAAGCATGCTCTTTTTCTTGGTGCCACTACATAAAAATAAATATATTAAGTATACAATTGCAAAACTAAAGTCTATTTACCTACATTTATATTGAAGATATTTGATTTCCTTTTTTTTAGGTCCATATAGGAATGTAGACAAAATGGAATATTAACGATTTTAGAATGTGGACAAGTTAACCCTTAATCAAATGGAACACTTTTTATGAGATTTTTGAAAACTAAGAATGGTTTATAGGTAATTTGGGTGCGTAGATTACGAAAAAATATATTAAAAAAATTAAAGTGGGGGGAAAGGGGGGGTTTTGCGGTGGGAAATAATTTCCCGTTATCCGTTACGGAATAGAAAAAAATGAAATGAAGTGGGAAATACTTTCCCAATGTCCGATACGGTTACGAACTTTTTACTAGTTAGTAGCTCCCCCCGGGTTTGCTTGGAATTCAAGTAGGTATGATTATTACTAACAGTAAAAAAAATAACATGCAGGCCTAAACTGAAAGATTTACTATCTTATTGCAAGAAGTTGGGAATACAAATGAAAGATTATTATTATTATTTAGTTAGTGGTTCTCTTATATTTTTTTCTTATCCATTTCTCTTTACTAGAAATAAATACAAATAAAATAAATGACGAACGGGCAATATTTTTACATATGGAAACAAATTAAAATGTAGGTGGAGAACAAACACTGGGAAATAATTTCCCACTTGATAAAACCTACCAATTTTTTGTAAATCGTTAGTTCAGGAACAGACATTGGGAAATAATTTCCCACTTACTGAAACCTTAAAATCTTGGCTAAATCATATCGTTATCACATTTATTTTCAAGCAAAACAAAGGGAAAATAAGTCTAGTTTATGATAGTAGTCAGTGTATGCACTTAGCAGATTTTTTTTCGCACTTAACCGCAAAACTCAAAAAAAAAATGTTGTTATTGCAAAAATATCACGACAACTGACATTGACTTTGACGTATAGTGACAAATGGCGGCCATTACAAAAGTGTTGCCATTTTTCAAATTCAAAATGGTACTGAGATTTTAAATCTGTATTATTGGTATCGCTGAGTGCTGCCATTAAAAAGATAAAAAATATTTTGTAAATTAGAATGAAGTGGGAAATAACTTCCCGGCATTTGATTAAGGGTTAAGGTGACGATTTCCTAGAAATTGTATACCTATTGACGACATGGGTTATTGATGATAAGGAATGCAAACCGGTAATATTTTCTATGGAAGTTACCGGTAATCTGGTAATTTCCGGTTTGCATTCCCTTGTTATTGACAATTTAAGAATGTGACGAAATAGGGCTGTGGGCGGTCATTCTGAGCCAAGAACAGATGTGAATTAAATTAACCCTCAAATCTTTATAATTACGGGTCAGAACCTGAGCATCACCGTCGACGCCTCCCTCCGCCATTAGTTGATTGTCGTTAGCTTACCGTAATGCTGCGGTATTTTTATTAGGCTAAGCCTGAAAATAGCGGGACAGAAAATGAACTGTCAGATATAATAGAGGAATAGAAAAATATGAGCGGAACTTTAATTAAGAAATGAAACGTGGTGTTACAATAGTATTTTATGCAACCGTTGTATAAGAGGGGGCAAAAAACGCGAGTGGCATGGGGTACGATGTGAGCGTAGCGAACATCGTAAGAAAGATGCCACGAGTGTTTTTTGACCTACTTATACAACGTTGCATACAATACTTTTTCTACGACACGACATTTCATAAATAAAATGCAAATAAACAACAAAGAAAATAATTACAGGTTCCCGCTCGGAATCAACAAAATTAAAAAAAAAATAGTCTCTGATAAACTTTTTTTTTATTGACGTCCATCTGTCAAAAAAATATGAACTTATACATAAAGGTATACGTTCACTATACTAAACATCTGTCAAAAAAATATGAACTTAACATAAAGGTATACGTTCACTATACTAAACATCGATGCACTGAAGACAAAACTTTTTTTTAAGTTGGCAGGAATGCCTTAGTGCCATAAGTTTTTTTTAAATTGCAAATTGTGGGAATGCAGCTATTTGTCTTGTAATTTGTGGTACTAAGTGATGCTTTTTTGGCGACATTATAACATCGTTTAGCAGTGGTTTTTTGGGCAGTAGAGTATAGACTTTTACAGATTTTCATAATTTATGTCTTTATAATAGAGTTAGTAACTATATAAATGACAGAAAAAAGTGCTGGAGTAGAAAAAGTTATTAAAAACATAATGTGAAAAAGTGAATACAATTTCGATGCAATGGAGAAGATTAATATTTGAGCGGTGGTAGCCTAGTGGTTAGGGCGTGCGACTTTCAATCCGGAGGTCGCGGGTTCGAACCCGGCCCGTACCAATGAGTTTTTCGGAACTTATGTACGGAATGTCATTTAATATTTACCACTCGCTTTTCGGTGAAGGAAAACATCGTGAGGAAACCACCTAAACCCAATAAGGCCTAGTTTCCCCTCTGGGTTGGAAGGTCAGATGGCAGTCGCTTGCGTAAAAACTAGTGCCTACGCCACATCTTGGGATTTAGGTAGCCGACCCCGATTGAGAATTCATTCTCAAAAACCGGCCAAGTGCGAGTCGGACTCGCGCACCGAGGGTTCCGTACAAACACTTTCCATCCCTAGGTGGTTAAGTTAAGTTTGCACCTGGTATGTATAGCGCCCCATATAAATTAGGTGCAAAGTTAGGTATTAATCGGTATTAAAAAAAACTACTTACTAGATCTCGTTCAAAACAATTTTCGTTGGTAGTTTTTATAGTAATGTACATCATATGTTTTTTTAGATTTTTCATTTCCTTATTTTAGAAGTTAGAGGGGGGGGGGGGACCAACTTTTTTCCACTTTGGAAGCGTCTGTCACGCAAACTATTCGGTTTAGAAAAAAAATATTTAAGAAACCTAAATATCATTTTTGAAGACCTATCCATAGATACCCCACACGTATGTGTTTGATGAAAAAAAAAATTTTGAGTTTCAGTTCTAAGTATGGGGAGCCCCCAATATTTATTATTATTTTTTTATTTTTGCATCAAAATCTTAATGCGGTTTACAGAATACATCTACCTACCAAGTTTCAACAGTATAGCTCTTATAGTTTCGGAAAAAAATGGCTGTGACATACGGACGGACAGACGGACAGACAGACAGACAGACAGACAGACATGACGAATCTATAAGGGTTCCGTTTTTTGCCATTTGGCTACGGAACCCTAAAAATGGGACAAAGGCTAGGAGGATGAGAGAAGATTAATATTTTTGAAGACTGATAAATTATATTTTGTTCGTAAGTCCTTGCTATAAGGAATATAAGGATGTACAAACTGCGGCTCTGTAATTTCCTTTACCTTGGTTTTCATAAAATATTTTTTTTAATCATTGCCATGACAGTTAGCAATTTTATTGGCTGAATGGATCTGTGCCTTTGAAACCCTATTAAAAAGAAATCCATATTTGACAGTTGTTAATGTCAAAATTTCATCAGTTATCACCTTAATGCAGATCAAATCTGCCGTGCAGAACCTAAAGTACAGTAAGTGCAATGGGAGACGTATTGCACTTACTGTACTTTAGGTTCTGCACGGCAGAAATGACAAAAATTCATATACCTAGGTAAAGTTTAGTATGTCATGATTTTGTATTTTTATTCTATAGGTCATCTTCATTCGATTTTTTTAAATTAGAATATTGTGTGTATTCGCCAATCAACATTTATAATATAAGTACGTCTAGACATTCGTAATAATGGCAAAAAGTAATTCCATATACGTAGTACTCGTATTATTACGCTTTTAAGCCATTTCAAAACCTTGTACACTTTTCCATTATATGAGTTATCGTAAAACACGTTACGTTTATTACATACTGATCTCATTAAACTCAAAAAGACCTAACTCTGTATGAAGTTTAACGACGTATACGCCTTTTTTGTTTGGGTATACAGTAGTATAACGAGCGTTTGCTCCCTTAGGCGAAAAATTGTGAGTACAAATACTTGTATTATTTCTGTGGGGGTGCCGCGTAGGGTCGGAAAAGCCAATGTTTTGGCTCGCTGCTGCATAAAAAATGTTCGGGTCGAATGCAATATTTTAATATTAACTGCATTATGGGGTGCAGTGTGCATTTGCGGGGTTAAAAAATATTGGTAAGATTATTGTGGGTAAGCTTGCGGGTGGAATTATAGATGTGACTTATTAAAGACAATTTTAGATAAAGTCATATAAATGTTTACTCATTTTCTTTCGTCAACAATAATGTTATATGTCTAGACATATACAATTTTCTTTTATTGGTATGTGTTTTACGTGACGATTAACACTATACCTCCTATATTATTGGGTTAACGTTTTCTGCAACATACATGTACGAGTATAGTGGTTGAAATAGAAGCATAGAAAGTGGATTTATAATAAATGACCGATTGAGCGAAGCGTCTTCATTTAGCTTGGCCCCTATTTTTTTCATATACCCGTATTTTCAGATGTTCTCACCTGATCAGTTCGTATTTTCTCAACCGAAACTCTTTAAATTTTGTGAGTAAGTTCGTTAACTATACAAATAACAAAACAGTTCAAATTTTCGAATGTTTTTCATGGTGGAGACATGGGGGTTAAAAAAGTTAAAATTTACAAATTGCAGCCATTTTAAATTTGAATACGACCACGCGAGGTCCAGTTAATGGCTTCAGGACGCTTTCCTATATCGAGTAAATCATAACTACCTACGAGTATCTGCTTCGATAGAGTTAAATAAATATATTTCATCAATACGATAATTTATTAGGCGCTTGCCACTGCCGAAAGTACGTAGTTGTTCTAATTTTACCTCAACTTACTCTATAACTCCATCAGTATTGATTTAATACATCAATGCTTCCAATTCGTTAAAATCTCTTTAATCTACTAATGTTCAAAACTTTCGCTTTGATGTATCAATACTATTCCTTATTCCTTTCACCCACATTCATAACATAAAAAACTCCATGACTGCAATACAAGGGCAACATTGGTTTGCACTCGCATATTAGACTAATATTCGGCTTACCCTCTCTTTATTAAAAAAGGCTATTTGTATGTATTTATAGCGGCGACCCTTTGATTCGAAAAAAGTATCGAGATAATTTTTCTTGCGTGGGTTTTACGCCCTTTTCGGCCCGAGTGTGTAAAAGCCGTAGGTCCCTGTCAATAAGGAACTCCCTGCAGATTAATTTTGTTAAAACATTCCTGACCTATTTAAAAGAAAAAGGACGTAACTCTATACGAACTTGGGACATTGTTACTGCAGTTTTCTCCTGGGGATTCTTTATCGGAGTCTTTAGTAAAAAAAAGTTGGGGTATGTTGAAGGAAATTTCAATACGTTAATCCTTGAATGTTTTTCTCCCGGGCGTACAGCACGTGTCTTTCAATGTTTAATGAGAAGGGAGAAAATGAAAGAGTCAAAATTAGCGAATGTATACAGTAAAAGGCTTTTTTCACGCGGCTATGATTTGATTATTTTGATGAAAGCATATTTTTGCGGCACTTAGGAACTTAACTTTATTATGATAATCAGAATGTATTCGTAGCACTCAACAAAGATAACTCAAAGTAAAAGTTGTGATTGAAAAGGTATTTATATTGTATTAGTAGGTACTCAATTAAAATAAATTTATTCTTCTCAGAAACAGTTAACTTTCAGAACGAATACCAAAAAAATAAAGACCCTGATCTTTTATTTGAATCGTAAAATATACGCCAATTTAAGATAATAATTTCATCCGCTTTCCAGTTACATAATACGTGTAATTGTTTTTCTCTTTAGTAAGTATTTATCTTGTGATGGCGTCACTATTGACTTGACTTTACTCCAAAATGGCGAGCACAATTGAAAGTCGAAAAATTGAATATGAATAAGTTTTCACAGCCGTCATATTGTGGCAGTCTAAAATCGAATTGGTTATTGCAGCATAAGAGCCTTATTCCTCGAACGGTGTTTGAATTAACTTAGGTCTTAATGAATTGGTATATCTCAATTGTTAAAAAATAAACTTAACCTAGCCTATACTCCATCCGGATAGGGCTTTAACTAAATGTAAGCAAACATTGGCTGTCAAAGTTGACATATTCAGGTGTACTCAACATTTTATCAATTGTTAAATTTTAATTCTTGATTTCGATTATTCTTTTGGTAGTCAGACTCTGATCAAGGTTCGGCAAAGCAGAAAAATAATTAAATGGCCTTTGCCAAGACGTAAAATAAATGAATACACAGATGTTATGTATGAATATACATTCAATATTTTAAATGCATTTTTTCTGTACTGCACAAACACTAACGCAGCTAGGTATGTAAAATACACGTTATGTTATTTCTAAAAATAGTACGTTAAAGAGTTAATTTTGCTTACCTGTGGGGCAAACTATTATTAAATGAAAGAGTTTAGTAACTGTAATCATAGTTTAATTTAAACTGTGTAATCGTTGTCTAATTTTGATGATACCGAAGATGATGACGAAGCATCACCAACATTAATAATGAACCGTTCCTTTTCAGCAGAAAAACAATAACTAACACAATAATAACCACTAATTGATAACACTAATAATAAACAGAACGAATGAAATAATAATATGATCAATAACAAAACAAATTAACAAGAAAACCAACGCAAGCGAAAATCCCGACTAGTATAGTATGCGAAAACGAATACACGAGAGGTATCAAGATTCAAGTTATTTGAAAAAAGGTTGCGGATTCCTAGGTTTTTAGGTTCTTTATTGTGCACAATTTGTAAAATATTTGGTGGCATATTGAAATTATTATTAAGTTAATGTGCTTAGGGAATAATTTCATAGTCTTCATTGGGTATCGTATGGTAATCCATATATTCTATAACTTGATACCTATATTAAGGCAAAATAAATATTATATTTTTTATTAAAGTAATATTATTAAATACAAAATTGACCAACCAATGTCGGCCTGATAAAACACTTATTTATGGTTTGTTTACATTTAGTTAAAGCCCTATCCGGATGGTGTATAGTAAGTTCTACGAGATGAGTTTTTAAAAAATCCTGCAAAGTAAAAATTCGTGCATCGGCCAGAAATTGGACGAGGGCAACGCAGTGTGGAGAATTTTGGGGGAGACCTTTGTCCAGGAGTGGGCGTCTATCGGCTGATATGATGATGATGAAAAATTGGGCAAACGATTTTGTGATTATGATGATTGTGATTATAACTAAAGTTATAAAGGACCATGGGCAAGTTTGTATGGAGGCTGGACCAAGAACCAACAGAGATGAGAGTGTGGTTATTAGATAGGTATTAACAGCAGCTTAATTTTTTACTATGGACGCCAAGCTGGATTCCATTGCAGATCTGAGATGTTCGTGTTTTTAGTTAAGATGTGGCAAAAATTGGAACTAAAAAATGCATACATTATAACCAGTTCCATATAGATAGTAGCGATACATATTACTATAGTGTATGTTACATATTTCTTACAGGATATTTGTAATTTGAGTAGTTAGTAGTAAATCTATCGATTCTGAGTTTAATATCAATGCAATAAATGCCTTAAGGCCGTATTGGTGTCCAAATATAGGCGCACTTCATACATGAATCACTGACCAACGGCCCCGATGGGCATGTCATCAATAATTTCCTTTATTCGACGTAAAAAACGCAATGTCGTGCGCAGCACGTGCGAACTATATTTTCAGTAAACATCGGTCACGGGTCACAGACTAGGGGTGCACAGATCGTACAAATGTCAAGTTACAGTAAAAATAGTATACTTTTTTTATAGATAATAAATTAATTAAAAACTGTAGATGGCAGCACTATAATATAACGTAAAAGATTCGGATTGTCGGCACCAGTTGGTTGTATCACGCTGTATCTTCGTTGTGCACAGAGCGTGTGGAGGAATCATAATTATGTGGCAACGCTTGACAGTGTCAGGTAAGTATTTATAACATAATAGATTCGGTTTGGCGGGAACAGTTGACAGCTCCGTCGTTGTGCATGTTCCCATGTAGCATAGAGTATAATATTAAATGTATTATATTATTATTATTTTTATGTAGCTACCCCAGAGGGCCCATTGCGGGATGGTTGCGTTTATCACGTGATAATGATAAATAAGTAACAAAGAACCTGTCACTCACATTTGCTTTTTGTCAAAACGTGATGGATGGAAATTCAAAACTTAATTCTGCAACTAAGTAGGCTACAAGAGCTCTATTACATGTCAGATTCTAAGTAACATATAAAAAATAAAATAAAAACATTTATAATAATAACATCATAGTAGACAAATCGCTGGGCATATTAAATTTAACAAGGAGATGTCTCCGGGTCTATTGACTATACTTTCAGAGAAGAGATGTAAAGGGTCTCAGGCGTGAAGATTTTCACTTACAGTACTTTTATCTCACGAGCGCGGGTGAGCCATGTTTGTGTGAGTAATGTACATGCACATTGGCTCTGTGTGGATGAGCCGGAACTGTTCGCTCCCGAGCTCACCCACACAGAGCCAATGTGCATGTACATCTACTCACACAAACATGGCTCACCCGCGCTCGTGAGATAAAAGTACTGTAATCGTGTGATAAAAGCAACCGCCATAGGCGCAGAACGCAAATTTACAGATAAACAGCGAAGGATTCGGCGTAGCTGCCGTCGTTTTTCGGTTTACGCAACTATAAATTAAGCAACAAAGAATTGAGGGGTGCGAATCAAACTGCACCCACAGTTTTAAGCTATAATCGGCAATAACTTTGCGGTAGGATGCAATAACAGATAAAATACAAAAATAACCCCAACTAAAACATAAAATGTCTCGCGACAGTTTATTGCAATCCAAGTTTTGTGGTGCCGAGATACCACTATCTGATGTCTATAAATATATATTTTATGCACATTCGCGTTCTGGCCTGTTAGGCCAATCAACGGAGACGTGGCCAAAAATGATAATTAATTTACTATTTTTTTTATACCTATGATATTTTAAAAACCATATTATCAATGAATATGATGCTTACATTGCAATCAACATTTAAATTTCAAAAAAAATAACACGTGTAGCAAATTATTAACATAAAATATAATAATTATTACTTTATTTGTGACCCTTATTTACCTACACTGCCTTGCTGTTTTGCAGTATTTGTGCTAATGCTAACAACATACCTTGTCATAGTAAGTGGCAACAGATTACTACAGCGTAAAAAAATTGCAATCAAACATGAACTCTTGTATGTAAAGCTGCCGGTCGGATGGCTCTGTAAATATGCACTTCTGTTCCTGTCCTCCCATACCCGTTCCCGCTAACCATTGCTGTCTGGGTGCCCAGTACTAAAAAAACTCAGTAAAAACTTCAATGAATATCTTAAAAATACCAACTCGCTACTACATCGTTCTAAGTATTTTCTTGACATTGTCCTCACGTTGATCATAGACAACAAGAAATAAAAAGAACATAAAAACCGTATAGGTACAACATCAAAACCGTATACCAAGCGTATGCTCTTGTGACGCGAATGGTTTCAAATAAAAAAATCGTTAATTAAACCACATAAGTTAATCATTAATTCCAATTGCAATAGGTATGCCAATAGCCGCTGGAAATATATTCACGTACGCTGATGACACTGCTGTGGTATTCTCTGGGGATTCATGGGAGGAACTGCGCTTGTCTGCAGAACTTGGCATTGCGAGAATTGCAGGATGGCTCCAAAAACATTTACTCACCCTAAACACAGTTAAAACGAACTATGTTTGCTTTACAAATTACATTAGTACGCAACCAGATACTAACTTTTCCATCAAAATTCATAATTGTGGCAACATGCAAACTACTTGTTCCTGTCCAACCATTGATAAAGTAGAATCCACTAAATACCTAGGAGTTGTAGTTGACCAACGTCTAACCTGGCACTTACATACAGAGAGTATAATGACCAGAATCCGCAAATTGATATGGACTTTTAAGAGTCTGAGACATGTAATTACGAAGGACATGTTAAATCGAGTGTACATATCGCTAGCTCAAACTGTCCTAACATATTGTATTCCTATTTGGGGTGGTACTACAAAAACTAAGTTCCTTGAGCTAGAAAGAGCTCAAAGGGCACTGGTAAAAGTGATGTATTTTAAGCCGTATAGATTCTCCACTGATGAACTCTATAAGCTTTGTGATCTCCTATCCGTAAGGAAATTGTTTATATTACACCTAATCCTGAAAACACACAAGACTACAACGTATACACCGAATACAACAGCAACACGTAGGAAAAAGACCAACGTGATTCCCACTCCTATAGTGAAAACCGCATTCGCAAGGAGACAACAAGCAGCTCAATCTGCAAACCTGTACAATGTTATAAATAAACATATAAGTATTTATTCTTCCACCACTTATGACTGTAAATTAAAGTTGACAAAGTGGCTAAAAACCAAAAGCTATTTCGACATTGAAAATTTGATTCAAAAACCTACATGATTAACACCCACGCGCGTACTCACTCACACACACTCAACATACACATACAGACACATACACACACACACGCGCGCGCGCACACATACACATAAACAAAATAAATTAATGCTAATAGACCTAAGTAAAACTTTAGATAGCATGCACATATAGGTAAAGAAACTAAGCTTTTATATTTTTAAAACAATTAGTGTAAAGTAATTTTAATTGTTTAAATTTAAGAAATATAAGAAATTTATTTGTTAATATAATATGTTGTAGAAATATTATTATATGCATAAGCTAGCTGTAACAACACCATACGGAAGAGCGGTGCTCTCTTAACACAAGTATCATGTATACTTAAAAAGAGGCACCAGTACAGATACTGTAATGTAAAATAAGTTACTGAATAAATTAAATTATTTTATTTTTATTTTAAAAATTAAAAAAATATTTATTTTATTTTAATTATTTTAAAAATCTTGTATGGTCTCATAAAAAATCTATAGAAGTTTTATTAAGCAAACCGTGCAAAACGTTTTTCATGAATACAGAACGATTTTAACGTGAGTTTGAAACATTTTATAATTATTAAAGATATCTCACGATAGTTTTAATAATATTATGAGTACAGAACAATTGTTTTTTTTTCTTCGTTGACTGGTTTGTATTCGTTATGGCCTTTTATAATGCTCTCGTTTTGTCTTATACGACTTTAGTGGCGTTTGTCAGACGAGTGTGTTTTTTGGAACTTCTGTAGACGTTTTATTGACAATAACTTGGTAACTGCGGCATGTTAAACCGTTACTATTATTTTTTCAAACAACAAACTTGCGGAGATTTTGCAATGTCAAAAATTAGTAAACTGGTCACACACCCTGTAGGGAAAGATTTATTTATACGTTATACTAGCGAACCGCCCCGGCTTCGCACGGGTGCACTGCTGATAATAAATATAGGTACTATGCATGTATTATACATATACTGTCTTTACACATTAAGCCCATCTGGCATGTATGAACACTTTTATTTTAAATTAATATTTATAAAATGGGTAGTTTGCACAAATGTAACTTTAACAGAGAAAAATTGTGTTTTTCTCAGTCAACCTTTGACAACGGTATCTGTAAAGGTATTGAAACGTCAGGGAGGCTCAAATAATTAATATACGCGATATAATCCGTTTAAATTGTTTTATTTAAAATACTTTCCTTAAAACTTTGCCTTATTCATCATCATCATCATTACCAACCAAAACAGATCTCAACTATCACAACAAACAGCTCCTCGCATTTATTAAGACTCAACCTTCAGCCGAATCCCAACGGCAAGGTGCGAACAATAAAATGCCACTTAGCGTCCTCGGTTGACAAATTAGCCAATTCTTTCTGCTCTCGTGAGATAAAGACCGTCATAGCGCCTCGGAAGTTATTACTAGCCGTTAGCTTATTGACTTTAATTTTCTCCTCTGTTGACGTTTCCAATGATATATATCTCTAGCGAAATGGCGAAAATGGCCCATCGCTTTTTCAAATAACAAACGGAACCCATCAATCCTCACCGTCACTCATTTGCACGGTTCGCCGTGAAATATTAGAGTTATCTATCGGAGATATCACGCCTGCAAAAACTACTTGGAGGTCCGAAAACAATCTTTCACTTTGATTATTTTTCTATTGTAAACATTAGAGGGAGGATGAGATGTTTGAGGCGCTACTGTGGAGTTTGGAGTCCTCACTGTTTATTTCTCAATGGTTCATTTTATTAGCTTCCAAAACAAACAACTGTCATTAGCTAGTTAATATCATCATTAGCAGATACAGAATAGAAGTCCACCATTAAACAAGAACAAAACATTTGCGATCAGTAGATTCTTTTACAACTGTGACATTTCCCAAACGTCGTAAGTGCCTATCCAGGACCGAAGTTGATCAGGATCGCTGATGCGGGCTGAAACATCGCTTTTTTGCGACACTTGCAGCATTTAATATTTGGAGATGATACTATAACTTTTTCCTTACTATTTTGCCAACGAAACCTGATAATTAAGTTACTCAAATAATGGAGGTGACATTACTTTACTTCGTACTTTGAAGTATGCCCCCAAACAGGATCGAAGTGCCCGCGGGCTGAAAACATCGCTTTGTTGCGACATCTAATATTTGGAGATGATATTAAGTGCGTCTAGTGAGTAATATTGGACGAAAATTATCGAAATTTCTTGTAAAGAAAATAGCTCTTAATTCTTTTGGGATAACGTTAAGTTGGACTTATTTTTATGAAGTATTCATGAAGTAAGTATTATTAGACCAAGCGAGCAAAGCTTGGGCAAAAATGCTTTCGTATATCTAGATGTAGGTACAGATCAGGTGTCTGTGCTGTTCTCGCCTATAAGTCACATTTCCCTAGACTCTACCGATTTTTGTGAAATGTTGTTAGCAGGTTTGATAATTATAAACAAATATTTTGGTGGATTTTGTTGGCGGAGTATGGGGATGCGAGTAGAAAACGTAAAAATATAATATTTCAGCCTTTTCCAAACAGATTCACGAGGACCAAGGGGGGTCACAGAGTCACTTATTTGTTAAAGGAACTAATTTTAAAAATACAGTTGACATTTAGAAAATAATGAACTTGGTCCAAGAAAAATATGATTAGGTATGTTTAATATCTGATGTGATTTCTTCTGAAAATTTAATCCGATTTAGTAGTTTGGAACGAAAACGAATTTTACTGCGTCACTTATCCTAGATAGTTAGTAAAATGGAAAATAAGTGTAGGTACAGTCAAGTGACCGGCTCTCCTGATGATGAATCGCGAACCGATTCGAAACTTGTCGTTCGATATACGACTTCTACGACGTGAGTAAACCCGTTTCGTACCTTTGTATTTTAATGTCTGAGATTCACGGGAGCCTTCTATGTAAAATAGCCAAGTCAATTAACCACTTTTGGCCAAGTTGCTGATTTGAACTGTCATGAAATACCGTATTGCTAACATAATCGTAACATAACGTTAGTAATTTTATTATAGTTTTTTATTGACACACATTTTAAAGTTTTAATTTGATTGCATTAATGTGCACATTTTAAACTTGAACAAATTCAATTTATCTATTTTGTCCTCACGTGTACAACGTTTCATATAGGTAGTATTAACGACCATTAATGGTTTTTGTAAATGGGATAATATGCCTGAAATAAACAATTCTATTCTATAATCTGTGGAGTGAAGCAAAACGGTTTCACATTAGAGAATTTCGACGTTTGGTGTAAAGAGATCCCCTCGTATAAAGTGGTATTGATGTCGGCTATATATCGGCTTTTACCCTTTAACTAATGTAATAAGATTACAAAGGGAAGCAGACAGCAAGCCAGACGCACCAGGGACGGATTTAGAGTTAACAAAAGTTACGAAATAACCAACACCTAAGTTAGTGTTGCCACTTCAACCCACACGTGGTGCCGAGTTTAGGTATGTCCAATACAATGGCCAGTGAATCCTACTGAAATTTCAGGAAACCTAAATGCAATAACAGTTAAGCTTTCAGACATAACTACTGCAGCTTAAATGGCTATTTTTTCAGTGTACCACAACACAGCGCCTAACGATTACTGCCCAAGGGCTATTAGTTGATTCAGAATTTAAAAAAAGACTAAGTATTCGGTAGGCGCGCGACTTTACATCACTACATAGTATAAAACAAAGTCGCTTTCTCTGTCCCTATGTCCCTTTGTATGCTTAAATGTTTAAAACTACGCAACGGATTTTGATGCGGTTTTTTTTAATAGATAGAGTGATTCAAGAGGAAGGTTTATATGTATAATACATGCATAATTTATCAGCATTGCACCCGTGCGAAGCCGGGGCGGGTCGCTAGTTAATAATAAGGTACACAAACTATCCCCGACATTGAAAAACTGATGTAAACTCCTCGAATCCTTCAGAGATGACCCCTCGGTAGCCATAAACATGTTTTTCACCCCCAGACAGGCAACGAAAAAGTAATATAATGTTTACTGCAAAAGCGAGCACACTCTTAAATAACTTATGAAGAACAAAATACTTTGAAAGGTGTATCACACGGGTTCAATTCGTTCGTTCCGTATATAAAATAAGGACTCAACTTTGTATAAATCTTGTAGTCGGTTAAGCCTTTACTACTTTAAAAGAGTACAAATTGGTCTTGATGTCACTTTGGAGACAAATCATAAAATAACTAAATTTATATCGAGACATATAAGCCCAATCTAATACAATATAGAGAGCCTACTCTAAAATTAATACCAAATTATATTTTCTCGTAGTCTAGAAAATCACATGTTATAAAAGTTATAAGTTGCTCAATTACTTAGTTGAGAAATTGGAAAACTTTCAGAAACATATGAATGAATTATTATACTTGTGATTATAGCACTCGTGTGTCGTATACAATTTATACTTACGTAACTAATTGGTTTTTTTAAAGATCGTACTCACAATACAATTATTTATCTTTTAGATTTTTGATAAATTAACCTCTTTCGTGACCCACTTTTCATAATACCCTTGGGCACTATATTTAGTAGTTACTTTTGTAAGTAGTACGCTGTAACGTTTCTCACGGGTTCCCTTTATCTTGCATAATATCGATTCTCCGAAATACATTTCACATAGCAGCTATCACCGAAACATTTTAGCCGAATGATTCTTTAGCATAATCATGTATGTATCATAATTGTCAGTTAGCATACTATTAATTTAGCATAATTTTGAAACTTTTTTGACATATATTTGTTTTCCATAACGATAATAATTTTATTAAAACTTTCGTGAGACATATTCATGTCGGGCCGTTCCTGACAATTTCACGTGAGTGTAAACCGCTTAATACAATAATCCATAACGATACTTGGCAGAAGTAACGTTTGGCAGAAATATCTTACGCAGAGTATGCTTTGGCATAAATCATTTCGCAGATTTTTATAATACCGAATCTTATATTGACATAATGTTGATGAGCATAACAGTCTTCTAAACGAATAGTACATTCGCAGATAATTTTTTTGCATAATATTTTAGGCGGCATAAAGTTGTCAAGCCGAATACCATTTGATTCCAAGATAGACTTCATTGTCTTATCTTGTTGTACAGGATATATGCGGAATACCTAACCTAATCCAAGTCGGACCTTCCCTAAGGTGCAATCAGTACCTAATTTATGCATTACAAATTGTTGTGATTACACATTTTGTCCATGGAGTGGTATGGTAGCCGGCCGATGCCGCGCGGCTCGCTCGCTTCGCTCGCTCGTTAGGGTCTCAGTTCAACCGAACACTCCTCCTCGCTTCGCTCGTCGTCGTACCTAACCTAATCCAAGTCGGACCTGCCCTAAGGTGCAATCAGTACCTAATTTATGCATTACAAATTGTTGTGATTACACATTTTGTCCATGGAGTGGTATGGTAGCCGATGCCGCGCGGCTCGCTCGCTCGTTAGGTTCTCAGTTCAACCTAACACTCCTCCTCGCTTCGCTCGTCGTCGTACCTAACCTAATCCAATTCGGACCTGCCCTAAGTTTATATAAAATTATGCTGTAAGCATGCGGTGCCATAGTAACACTTCTAAAAAGTATTGTAACATATTAGCACTAATGAAAATAAAATACTATTACATATAAAATGTACCGTTAATCCGTGTCCCAATTTATTTAGTGTCATGCACACGTAGAATTGAATTTACGTTACACCTAAAGAAAGTATTTCAGTTGACATTAATGAAAGTATACATTTTATTATTTAGTTTATATGTTGTATAAAGAAAGTTATGTGGGAAAATAATACGCATTACATAGTTAGTCTTATTTAATGCTTTGGTCTTTGGACTCGCTTCAAATATTTTTTAAGAAATTTAGTTACATTTGACATGAAATGTAAGTGGAAAATTATACTTTTCCAAATTTTTGTATAGTAAGAGTATAGCTCCAAATAAGTTATCTTTTGTATGATGTGTGAGTCACACAGTAGACGAATAATCAAAAGTAATCTTAACGATATCGCTAATGAGCGCTAAGGCCGTGTGATTGTAACTAGTGTAGGCAGTTTATTTTTGGATTGTCTGAAAATTCTGACTAGGTACCTACTGAAATGTAAATAAAAATAAAAAACTAAGGTGGAATCAGGACCTAATTTATGCATTACAATTTTTGGGATTTGAAATTTAGTGGCAGTTGCCCCGCGGCGGCAAGATACCTAACACTGCTCCTCGAACCGCTCGTCGTCGTACCTAACGTAATACGGTGAATAAAGACTAAAGTACTATGTGTGACCTTACAAACGGTCCGTTAGTTTTGAATTTTTGATATGTTGTCTAGAATGGTTAGTCAGTGTTTAAAATGCAAAATGCACAATTCCCCCCCTTCCGCGCCCGCCGCCATATTGAAAAAACCGGCACTTTCTTCATATTTTTGCTCATATCTTCCTTTAGGAGCATTTTAGCTACAAGAAACCTATGACAATATGATAGAGAGTTAAATTTACTTAATTTTCCATTTTATATTTTGTTTCTAGGACAGATAGTTACGGAGATATGCATATTTAAAAAAACTTAAGAAATTGCAATTTCCAACTCAAAAACAAACTTCTGGATTATATCTTCGTTTAGGAGCATTTTAGCTAGAACAGTGCTTAGGCAATGTTGTAGAGAATTAAATTTACTATAATTTACATTTCAAATTTTGTTTCTAGAACAGATGATTACGGAGATATGTAAAAAATAAAGTCACATTTTCCGAAAATGTATGTAAAAATGGACATGAGTTTTATAAGCAATTATATTTACTACATGTTTTAATGTGTCCTAGACTAGTCCGTAACTGAATGACAGCGTTCTAAACCAAGAATTTTGAGAAATTTCCGGAATATTCGACTTTTTCTGTTTTTTAAATGTGCATATCTCCGTAATTATCTGTCCTACAAACAAAATTTCAAATGTAAATTATAGTAAATTTAATTCTCTACAACATTGCCCAAGCACTGTTCTAGCTAAAATGCTCCTAAACGAAGATATAATCCAGAAATTTGTTTTTGAGTTGGAAATTGCAATTTCTTAATTTTTTTTAAATGTGCATATCTCCGTAACTATCTGTCCTAGAAACAATATATAAAATGGAAAATGTAGTAAATTTAACTCTCTATAAAATTGTCGAAGCTTTCTTCTAGCTAAAATGCTCCTAAAGGAAGATATGAGCAAAAATATGAAGAAAGTGCCGGTTTTTTCAATATGGCGGCGGGCGCGGAGGGGGGGAATTGTGCATTTTGCATTTTAAACACTGACTAACTATCCTAGACAACATACCAAAAATTCAAAACTACCGGACCGTTTGTAAGGTCAAAATCCTTTATTCACTGAATTAACGGTACTTACATTCTACTACGTAAAGTTTACTTAACGCACTTTTCTGCTAGTAGAAAATAATTATGCTATTGTAATCGTATGCTATAGGATTATTATGGTACATAAAATTATGCTAAACCAAAGTCGGCCAAAGAGATATTCTACAAAGCAATGTGCTGCAAAATGTGTCGTATGCGAGGTAGTAGTAATGCCAACTATACCTTTATGCCATCTTACCATTCGACCGAAAGTGTTTCTGCGAAACGTGTTATGCGCAGTGTATTTCTGACCAATATTATTCTGCCAGATGAGGGTAACCCATACGCTAGCCCTACAGAGGCAAGCATCATCATCATCAGAAAGGGTCTAATGCCGGACAAAAGCCCCACCCAAGAACAGGCCTTACAGCAGTATCGTGTTGCACCATTTAGCCATCAAACAAAGGTTCCTGCCGTGTCCGGTGCGTGGTCGCCATAAGAACCATTTCTGCCCCTAGGGGGCCTAGGGTCATCTGTTCGATACTGCCACTTAAAACCAAAAGTTTTAGTGAACTGCTTTAATTATTTGATGCGAAACTAAATTTAGTGCAATTTAAATTAAAGATTTTTCATATATTTAAAAAAAAAATATTGCTCCCAATTCCAAGTCCGTCCCGCGCTCCCGTAACGAATCACCACGAACGTTTCCAGGCGTTAACTAGCGAAAGGGCTGCGTATATTGTGCCCTCTACTTGCCCCCGGATAAAAGAATTAAGCGCCTTCCTAGCACGAAGTGACTTACGCCGTTCTGTAGAATGGTTCCAGTGTTATGCCCATTACGGACAACCGTTTAGTCGTCTGCAAACAAAATGTATGGACGATAAAAGCCGATCCGTCACGGGTGCAAAGAAAGGGCGAGGTCACATTGTTGCACTAGTTTAGTAATAAGTACATTATGCAACTAGGCCGGTAAAATAAACGATGACTGTATAATGTAGCTGCAGCTTGTTTATTGAAAAACAGGTTACATAACATTACAGTTTTCACCAATTGTTGATTCAAGCTTTCGCTGAGACTTCTGTCATCTGTCGCTTTCGGAAATGTACTTAATCGGTCGCACAAACATTATGGAAATTTAGTTCTCTGTTGCCATACCTCTTCCCATAGGCCGAGTCGCTCAAGACAGTAAATCCACCATTATTTTGCTTTTTCTATACCTCTTTCTTTGTTATAACTTCTTCCCTCCTTCTTCCTTCCCCGCGCGAAGATTCAAATTAATCGTTTTTGATGTGAGAAGATGGCAGATGAAGGCGTAAAAGTCCTGTTCAGATCCATCTTTACAAGTCAGTTCAATATGGTAAATAAGTAACTATTCAAAATATATTGAAGACTAAAACAAATGAAAGTAGAAAACTGCCCTGCGGTAATGCCAAAGATGCTGGCAGCATTTCCTCTCTGAATCATAATCCTGATGCGTTGTGCGAGGAAGAGAAGCTGCCACCTCTTCCTTTTTTTTTTTATTGAAAGCGCTTTGTCGCTGAGCGACCACTGCATCGCTCTGACTGCTACCTCTTCAATCGGCATTGGCGTCAGTTACTATTTCAGTCAGGTATTTGAATATAATGATAGCGCTGGAATCCATAGGAAATAGGAGGTACCTACCATTCCCGTTTGTTAAATATTGAAGTGACTTTTTAGGGTTCCGTAGCCAAATGGCAAAAAACGGAACCCTTATAGATTCGTCATGTCTGTCCGTCTGTCCGTCTGTCCGTCCGTATGTCACAGCCATTTTTTTCCGAAACTATAAGAGCTATACTGCTGAAACTTGGTAGGTAGATGTATTCTGTGAACCGCATTAAGGTTTTGATGCAAAAATAAAAAAATAATAATAAATATTGGGGGCTCCCCATACTTAGAACTGAAACTCAAAATTTTTTTTTTCATCAAACACATACGTGTGGGTTATCTATGGATAGGTCTTCAAAAATGATATCGAGGTTTCTAGAATATTTTTCTTCTAAACCGAATAGTTTGCGTGACAGACGCTTCCAAAGTGGAAAAAAGTTGGTCCCCCCCCCCCCCCCTCTAACTTCTAAAATAAGAAAATGAAAAATCTAAAAAACATATGATGTACATTACTATAAAAACTACCAACGAAAATTGTTTTGAACGAGATCTGGTAAGTAGTTTTTTTTTTTTAATATTTTAATACCTAACTTTGCACCTAATTTATATGGGGCGCTATACATACCAGGTGCAAACTTAACTTAACCACTTAGGGATGGAGTGTGTGTACGGAACCCTCGGTGCGCGAGTCCGACTCGCACTTGGCCGGTTTTTATATTTTGAAGATTGATTCGGTCGATGTTATCATACTTGGATCGTCGGATCTCAATGAATGTGACGTCAATTTTACGATTATTATTTTTTACAGCCTGCTAATCTTTTTTTTTGTCAGTATTGTCACTCATGGTGAGCTACAAAAATAAAAAATAAAGGGCAGTATGTGGGAGTTTTATCACTACATAGTATAAAACAAAGTCGCTTTCCGTCCCTATGTCCCTTTGTATGCTTAAATCTGTAAAACTATGCAACGGATTTTGATGCGGTTTTTTTTAATAGATAGAGTGATTCAAGAGGAAGGTTTATATGTATAATACATGCATCATTTATCAGCATTACACCCGTGCGAAGCCGGGGCGGGTCGCTAGTTGGATAATAAATTATGGCGATGTTATAGTCAGACCACGCTAACTCTTCCAAGCAAATGAACGGTCAAACCGTACAAACTGAGTCAGTTTGTACGGTTTGACAGTTCATTTCTAATCAGAACGAAGCAAATTGTGTGTGCGCGGCCTTATTACACAGGGCCCTAAAAGCTAGACCCTCCGAGCTGAGCGCTGGAATCCGATACGATGTCCGACGTAACGCGCAATGTATGGCGCGAGGGGCCTTAATAAACTCTATAAATTGCCCCTCTATGTCTCAATGTGGCCGCCAATGGAATTTACATTAAATTCTGTGCCTTGTTTGGTATATTGTACCAGTAAATCACGTATCAGTTGGGATGTGTCGAACTTGATAGTGAGTGCGTAATTCGACTTTGATTGGGTTTATGTTTTCTCACAGAAGTAAGCATAAATAAATCCTATTGTTATTAAATAATTCGTAGATAATCATTTGCGTTTTATTGACCGAGCAAGCGAAACTTCCCTGTATCTCGTTGGCCAAAAATTCTTTCGTATGTTCGGATGTGTGAATGTTCGGATTGCCGGCTGTTAACGCCTAGAGGTCGGATTTGTCAACAGATTCTCATGAAATGTTGTGATTAGGTTAGGTTTAGGTACTTAGGTAATTTTTTCCAGATTCAGTTTTTAGAATTTTTTCATAATGGTGCAGAAACAACACATTTCAGCCATTTCGAAACAACCAGCTTACAGAGCAACTAGTGTTACCACATTCAGTATTCCATGCCGAATATTTCGTCTATTACTAGCCGACCAACCACTCTGTCCACCTGGTTGGTCGGTTAGTATTTTTTTTTCTTAACCAACAACCTGGTTGGTTAGTTGATATTTTTTTTCTTAACTGACTACCTGGTTGGTTGGCTCATATTTTTTTTTCTTAACTGACTACCTACTCTACTACTACTACTAACACCAACCATTAAAAATTTAAATCAGCTGAAAATACACGTAAACTAATTTTATTTTGCAAGAATGCCACCTAACACAAAAGTAATGTACTGCGATGACTACCTACAATTGCTTCCTAACTAGCTAGCGAATAAATTTCAGCAATAACATGAAGATGGCGCTATGTAAGATATCCCCCTACCGCCCGGCATGCCATCTAGTAATGGTTTTTAAAAATTATTATTTTATGCCCTTTCCTTTCGCAAATTACTTCTGTTGACCTTGCTGGAAATTCAATTTTGATGAAACTTGGTTTATTTAATCTTAGGACCCATTAAAATATTATTTTATTCCAACAATTCCATATAGCATATAGTCATCTCATCCAGATATAGTCATACAGAAACTTGTTGACAACGAGCTGTCAAACTTGTCAAAGTCAAATCAAGTCATTTGACTCAAGAAAAAACCTCTAAACCTGTTTATTTACACAGCAACTTTTTGTGTAAATAGTCGACCCGACGGTTTCCTTTCCTTGCTTATTATTGCGTGTGCGGGCGAGAGGTCAAGTCGTTATCTGCAGTGCGTATTGTGTGTGAAAGTTAATTTAGTGCTCGTGCAGGGCTTGGCGGGAGCCATGCTGCAAGGAAGGTTATTTAGGGTGCTCAATCTTAGCCGGCGAGTTTGCAGCGATGCAACTGTGAGTAACAATAAAGGAATTTATCGAATATGATGTGGACACGTCTAACTTTTTATACAGAGTATGTTGGCTTTATTAGCAAATGAGGTAATTGAAGTAAAATAACTTGTAATTTTCAAGTTGTGTTTTATCAGTATTTTGTTATTCTCTGCCAAATTGTATATATCTTGCTAATGCGCCATTAAATATTTATATTCAATATTTACTTTCTAAAATGGCTTTGACACTTCCTCATGTATTATTTAATAAATTAAAACTGGTATGTCAACTTTTTTGTTTATTGTTATCTTATCTGCCTCGTGCATCTAAAAAAGTTCATGTGAAGATTTTCTAAGAAGGTGCTTAAAGATTTTAATATATGGCTTGAAACATACAGTACCAAGCTATGGCGCATTAGTATCTTATCTGAGCACATTCGGGTGAGCAACATCTATAGACGTTGCATAGTTATTTGTTTCTCCAGGGCACACACACTGTCAGTGTGCTGGCCCGAAAGTGTTAATTCTGCTATGTAAGTCCTGTAATGTGTTTACTAACCCGAATATAAAATATTATTCATAGGTACTGGTACCAGACTTCCAGTCTGCACACAATGCAGATCTGGGCACCGCACCCGAGTGGGCTCGTGCACCTCTGGAAGACTTGCACGGCCGACGGCATGACTATCTACGAGTGTCACTCACCGAGCGCTGTAATTTAAGATGTAAGTGTCTCTCTGTGATCAAATTTGATGAATCATCTGTTGGCGACCAAAACTCCCTCAGTAACAAAATGTCATTAACAAAGGGCGGACAGTGGATGAAATATATGTCAAATGATATACGTAATATGGATATAACTATAATTGGTTTAAAGAAGGATGAATGCAAAATATTTATACAATTTTATTGTTGTAGTAAATGATCATAATTTATTATATATTACATATTTTCAGTCCATTCCTTTTATGGTTCACTATCCACTTATATTGAGAAAATTACCTCTACATCTACACATGTAAGAGGTGCGTATTCGTAAAGTGATACTTTACCATTATTAGTAACAATATGACCATTTATCACAAAAACTGCATATATAAATGTTACTCGAAATGTAATAACAGTCTTATCTATCTTATGCTTTTGTCACCATATTGCATCCACTGTCCGCGCTTTGGTCATTAAACAAAGCTCATATCTCAGTGTCAATGTACTTAGTAGATACGAGATTTTGAAGAGGAGTGACAGAAATTTTAGAAGTTTTGGTTGTCATCAAGCTAAATGATACAATGATACAACACAATGTTTTTGTATCTGTAGTTTTAGTATTTATAATAATACCTTTTCGTACAGTGTTAGTTTGTCTGGCTTCTTCCCATAATCACGAAATTGCTCAAAGGTTAACTAGAAGAGATCCCTTGTATGGATAAATTTGCATTTGTACCTGTGTTATTTGTTATAGCTGTATTTTTAACTAATTTTGTGTACAATATAGGTTTACCAAAAATATAGCTTATTTGAGCTGAAGAAAAGTAAATTACAACATTTCAACCCATAATTGTCAATTGCCAATTATGGGTTGCTGGTATTTGTAGACCTTCTACATCCTTCCCTTCTGCTTCCATTATAAAGTCACTTTAAAATTCCCTATCTAAATTCTTGAAAGAAATCACACATTGTAATATCACATAAATTTGGAGAAATTAAATAGCTTCCATATAAGTTCATTGTCTTATTCAAGACACTGATGATATCTGATAGGCTTTTTATTTTCAAACATTAATTATAAATTAGATTTGAATACCTAATTTGTTGTTTAAATAGTCATTAAATATTATAACAAACGAAATTAGAAAAGCAAAAATCTATAAGATGTCCATATACTGAATAAAAAGTTCAAAATTATATTAATAAAAAACCGGCCAAGAGCATGTCGGGCCACGCTCAGTGTAGGGTTCCGTAGTTGCTCATCCTTCACAATAGACTTAAGTTACGAGCAAGATTTCAAGCTCTATAAAAAAGTCGTAAACGCCAAAGTAACTGTAGTTACTTATTACCTTCTGGAAGTCAACTTACGTCCTTTTAAGAAAATTATGAAATTTTGCGATAACTCAAAAACGGCTTAACCGATTTTGTTCAATATAGTTTTCATTGAAAGTACTTATAAGATGTTCATGAATTTTTTCATAATTTTTTGACCCGTGGTTGAAAAGTTAGAGGGGGGGGGACACTATTTTCATGAATTTTTTCATAATTTTTTGACCCGTGGTTGAAAAGTTAGAGGGGGGGGGACACTATTTTTTTTATTTTCGAAGCGAATATTTACGAAACGGCTGACTTTATCAAAAAAAAATGTTTGGAGACCCCTATTATTTTTAAAAGACCTATTCAACGATACCCCACACACAAGTGTTGGAATGAAAAAAAAAATCACCCCCACTTTAGGTGTTCGAGAGGTACCCCAAAAAAAAATCGTTTTTTAGTTTTTATTTTACTGTTTTGTCGGCGTGATACATACACATACTCATACCAAATTTCAGCTTTCTAGTACTAATGATCACGGAGCTAAGCCGCGGACGGACAGACGGACATGGCGAAACTATAAGGGTTCCTAGTTGACTACGGAACCCTAAAAAGATATGCTTGAATAAATATTTGCTAAAACATAAGTAATCTCCTTTTTATGTTTCCATACTGCTGTGCAAATATTATAGGAATAGACATTGCAGATATGCAAAGTCTTGATACTTGAATCATTTTTAATAGGTAAGCAACAATTGCAGCCCACAAGAAATTCCTCGTCGCATCTGTTAACAAGGTCAATACGAGCTCTTGATAAAAATGATTATCATCAACATACAATGCCTTGCCACAGTCAGAAATGGACGCTCCTTATTTCAGAGCAGTAACATTCATATTTAAATGGATGGTTAAGAAATAAGAATGCAGTCTTATTAGCTATGGATTAAATAATTCATTTCATTCATTAAAACTTTCGTGAGACATATTTAATTATTGTATAAAGCGGTGAAGAAGTTACCGCGCCGCTGTGCGGGCAGCAGTCCCTGATGAAGAGCTCTATATGCGTTCGAAACATGTCGGGCCGTTTTCCTGACAATTTCACGTGAGTGTAAACCGCTTAATGCAATAATTAAGAATGCAAAGTAGGTATTGTGAGCTGTCATTTTTAATTGCTTTTTTTACTATTTTACTGAAATTCCTTAAGAAAACCATAAAAAATATGTTTTTTTTATACTTTTCATAAAGCAGCATCAAATAAATAAATATCGGAGAACCTCGTACAAATCGATCTAGTCCCAAAGTAAGCTCATGTTATATATATGGGCACTAGACGACGATATAATTATATTATGTATATAAATAAATACATGGCCCAGGAACAAATAATAATCGAGTTTATCACTCAAAATATTGGCTCTTGCCGGGATTCGAACCCAGGACCGTCGTCGTCTCAATTACCACTGCGCCTACCGAGACGTCAGCCACGCGTCATCAAATAGATTTTAAAGTTTAGTTTCTTTTTTTTTCATACAGCTTGTAGATTAATATTTAATTATTTGCAATTGACCTGAGAGTTAACTCGTCCTCTAGAACCTTCATGGTTATTTAATATGCAAATGTATGTTTACTTTGTGTGGTTGTTCTCTGTAGACATGGGGAAAAGCGTTACTTTTTGATATCAGTGACTGGTGATCCCGTTCCAAAAATGTCACAGTGAAAAGTCATCGTGACTTTGTCACGCCTGTTACTCGTTTCACTGTATGATATTTATGACTGGTCACGGTCAGTCACGGTGCTGTAATTCACGTTATTTTTTTCACACTGTTATTTCAACGTGACTGTCACGCCTGTTACTCATATCACCTTATGATATTGTCGCGGTGCTCTAGCTGGTTTTTAACTATAAGAAATGAGGTTGGAATCAGTTAGAGGACATTCTGTTTTTTAGTCAATACGTACACTTTGGCTAATTAATATCAAACATTCCCGTACCGAAAACCCCGAGGTATGAATACTTATTACATTTATGACCGTATTTTTGTTACACTGTTATCACTATCATACAAGTAATTGATCCAAAATAACCTTCACACTTTTTTTACATGCCTGTCGACATTTTGGACTGTCGCACATTATAAGTAAAAAAATGTACTTATGGGAACATTATTTAGGAATATGCGGCGTGTTTTTATTTTGGATCAACTTTATACAACGATTTGTATGTACATTATTAACATGGAACCTATTTACACATTGATACCTTTCACGCTATTTCACTCGCTCTCAAGCAGCAGGCGTCATCCGATTTTCGCTACTTCCGAACACTCCCGACTGAGCCCGATTAGAGCCGAGTTGAGTCACAGTCACAGTACTCCCGCGCCACGCCACGCTCACGGCGTTTGTCGTGATCGTGATTTGAGTAACAGACTGCGCTAGGAACAGTAGGAACGTATGTGATTTTGTCACGTTGTTACTTTGTGAAAAGTCACAGTGACAACTTTTGACGGCGCCTCACTGTGACTTTGTCATCGTGACGTTATTTTTCCCCCATCTCTAGTTCTCTGTCTTGAATGTATAGATACAGAACTTCTGTGTGAATTGTGTTGCTAACAGTGTGGACGATAACAGGCTTAGTATAATCAGCGAAGCATTGGCGCGTATATCCTGAACGTAACAAGTAAACTGCATGATAATAGTACAGTCAAGGACGAAATAAGTGAACAAAACAAATTATTGCACACGCAATGTATTTAGCTTGCCAATTTTTTTATGAGACTGAGCCCGCGTCCATACTCCATACTTAATCTGGTCTGGGGGCACGAAGACGAACAAAAAAGGAGCGGGACACTACCTACCTTTTCTCGAACCGTTTCGTCTAATTTTCAAACCCTCATAGCTTCGTCCCAGTTAACACCAGAGCGCCCATAGTATAGTTGCCGGCAAACTTTTAGAACAAAAATGGCGGATCTGCGCATGTACATTTGTACGTAAATCAGCTACTGCGCAGTCAAGGTTATGCTCTAAAAGTTTGCCGGCAGCTGTATAATTGCGAAAGTGTGTCTGTTTCTTATCTCTTAACGCTTAAACCGCTGAACCGATTTAGATGAAATGTGGTATATAGATAGTTTGTGTCGCGAGTAAGGACATAGGATACTTTTCATCCCGAATAAATTTTGTGTGACCGTGAGATGAGCGGGTAACATAGCGGGGCACGGCTAGTTTATTATACTTACGTATGAATATTTACCTAGTACAGGCAATTCTCTCATTTCATCTTCGCAAAATGATGCGACTATCCAACTCGTGCGCACCCCTACGAGTGGCTACAAAAGCGAGACAATAGAAGGTACATTTGTGCGCGCTGGTATGTAAGTTAACAGCGGTGCGCTGTACCTACGTGTGTCTCCCTCACTCGTATGGCCGCCGCGCTCGGATCGGATCTCGCTTAATGGTCGCAGTAACCAGTAATGGACGTCGCGATGACTGACTGTTTTCGAATGATTTGTTTTATTTTTAGAAACATGTTACTTAAAAATTGCGTATTATATCATTATATTGCCCCGTTAATGTGTTTAACAATAGTATGTATGTATGTATGTAAACGCTTTATTGTACACAACAACTGGTTATAAATACATTGATAACAAATGAAATATGTACAAAGGCGAACTTATCCCTATTAGGGATCTCTTCCAGTTAACCTTTGAGCAATTGACGGAATGGGTATTCGAAGAAAATAGGCAAACTACACTGCGTACAACCAAGATATCTATATTATACTTAATAAAACTATAATAAGTACATAAACTAAGTAAGTAATAATACACATATATTTGTACTATTTATAAGATATATATTATATATATATCTACATAATACATATAATACATATACATGCGTAAATAAATATAGTATTCAATGAATTCACACGTCATCGGACAGCCACAATTTCTTCAAGTTAATCTTAAGTGATGCAACAGATGGAGACTTCCTAAGGGACAAAGGCAACTCATTCCACATCTTCACTGCGCTTACCGTGAAAGACTTGCTATAGGTACGCGTCTTATTAGACGGTACAGCCAGAGTGAGATTGGCGCTAGACCGCAAGCGGTGACCACTGCCATCAGCCATATACGAAAATCTTTCACTAAGGTAAGGAGGAGAAGTAGGATTAAACAGGACATTAAAGAGCAATGAAAGGACATGCACGTCTCTACGCCGACGAATCGGTAGCCAACCCAGCTGCGCTCGAAAGGAAGAGATGTGGTCATATTTTCGCAATCCAAATATATACCTGATACACACATTTTGTAGGCGTTCAAGCTTGTCAAGTAGTTCCTCCTTAAGATCCAGTAGAGCAATATCACCATAGTCTAGTAGAGGGAGCAAGAGAGATCTGGCAAGAGTGATCTTGGTGGAAAATGGCAGTAAATTCTGCAGGCGCCTTAAAGAGTGGAGAGATGCAAAGAGCTTCTGGCTAACTTGCGCTATGTGCGGTGCCCACGAAAGCGTCTGGTCCATGGTAATACCCAAATTTCTAACTGTAGAGGAAAGGGGGATAGGAATCCCACCAAAAAGAATATCAGGTACCACCATTTCAGATACTTTATTTACAAAGTGAGGACTACCAATAACAATTGCTTGCGACTTTTTTGCGTTTATGTTTAACCCGAAGTTATTTGCCCAGCTGTAAATACACTCCAAATCCGCATTGATCATATTAATAAGCGACGGCATATCCTCGATACTAGCCGCTGCATAGATCTGCAGGTCATCTGCATAAAGATGGAACGAGGATCTTAAACACTCGGTGATCCCACCAATAAATATTGAGAAGAGAAGTGGAGAGAGGACGCCCCCTGAGGGACACCAGCGGAAATTTCACGCCATTCCGACAGTTTGTCGTCGACCCTAACCCGCTGGCGTCGACCAAAGAGGTAGTCGTGAAACCAAGAAAGGGATGAGTGAGACACATTAAGTGTACGAAGGATACCGAGGAGGATGTCAAAATCTACGGTATTGAAAGCACTACTAAAATCGAGAAGGACAAGTACGGTGAGTTTTTTGTGTTCTATATTAAGACGGATGTCATCAGTGACCTTAACCAGAGCCGTAACTGTGCTATGCCCGGGGCGGAATCCGGATTGAAATGGGTTAAACAATGAATACCTATTAAGATGTGAAAGGAGCCGGCGATTTACAAAATGTTCAATAATTTTAGACAAAACTGGGAGTATGGAAATGGGGCGATATTGTGAAAAATCACTAGGATTAGGTTTTTTGGGAAGGGGAATTACATGGGCAAGTTTCCAACATGAAGGAAATGTGCCCGAGGAAAATGAGAAATTTAATATACTAGAAAGGATCGGAGCAATGGATTCCGCGACGAGCATAAGCATGTCTATACTAAGGCTATCTTCACCAATGGCCTTCGTCTTAATCGATTTCAGATAGGCAAGTGTCTCTTGCGGAGAAATGCTACCAAGCTCAAAGGGAGGTGAATCGGGGTGTGGCGTATTAGCAAGAAGAGATAATGTAGATTGTTTAATAGAAGGGTGGAGAGTAACCGGAGAAGTACTAAAGTGAATATTGATGGCGTCAAGATCAAGAACGCAAGAGGAACTTTGTTGAGCTTTGCCCACACCCAATGACCTGAGAAATTTCCACAGCTTAGTCGGGGGACAATCCTCGATGCAGTTGTGGATATGGCGGCGTCTGGCATCTCTACAGATCTTATTACAACGGTTTCGTAAAGAGATATATGCCTGTTGGTAGTCACTGTTTTGCCGAGCTTTGACGCGTGCTCGGTCCCTTTTAGCCATAAGCGATTTAATATCCGGTGTAAGCCACGGAGCAGGGTAATGCTTCACACGCGTCGGTTTCAGTGGAGCATGTTTATCATAAATCGCAAGCAATATGCCATTGAAAGCCTGCACCTTGAGGTCGACATCATCCAGGAGCTCAATGCTATGCCAATCTGCACTTGCAACATCGTTATAAAGCGCCTGCATATCTACATCATGTAGATTTCTGCGCATAATTACTTTATGCTTCCTTTTCGGGGGACGAATATTAAATGAAGCATAAATAAGGTCATGATTGGAGAAACCTGCAGCATTAAATTGACCATGAAACGAAACCAAGTCTGGAGAAGAAGTTAAAATAAGATCTAAAAGCGAGGGGGGGCCGTTATGCCGAAAATGGGTGGAACTAAGAGATAATACACTAAGGTTAAGAGAAGTTGCTAGTGACTGAAGTTTCGAGGTACGAAGATCGTTTTTGAGAAGACAAGTGTTGAAGTCGCCCATGATAATACTATGGTCAAACTGTGGGCCTAAATCAGAAATTGTGCCGTACAGGGTATCAAAGTAATTAATATTCGAGGATGGGCTGTAAAAGACGCCAAGAAGGACTTTGGAATGATGCAAAGTAACATCTAAGAAAAGATAGTCGGGAGAGTTATTTGAGTAAACTGTCGGTGACTGAGCAACTACTTGACAAGCAATATTACTATTGATGTAAATGGCAACACCGCCGCCACGAACGGTTTCCGTCCCGCCATCTTTTGTGCCTGTCCTGTCATTGCGAATTAGACGGTAGCCGGGTAAAGGGTACAGAGTCGATTTATTTACTTGATAAACTATATTTAGACAAGTATAACTCATTATCTATCTGTACTACATAACGTATTTTGGGCAAACGAGTATATTTCCTATTCTAACTAATAGATAAACTCTGAAACATTAATGTTTTTTTTTTTTAATATAATCTTTTTATCGGTTCTTTTTTAACGTGGAAATGCTTGCTACATTTTTATTTTTTATCAATATTGACAGGACCGGTATTTTATTTTTATTTTATTTATTTATTAGACACACCAACAAAACACAGGCTTATACAATCAAAAAATAAATTAAAAAACATATGTAGGTACAGTAGTATAAAAGTCCTTAATAAATAAATACATATTGACACAAAGGTAAATTATGAAAGAAAAATCTAATGCTATCTAGGTACTGCAATGTAAGCAGGACTCGAATCGAACCTGCGACCCTATGTTTCCGGGAGTCTGAGATGTCTCAAAGTACTACTTTTCACAAAAATGCAATGAATCGCCATATCAAGCTTCGAATAAAGGAATTTCATACAAATTAATCAAGAAGTACTTTTTTTTAAACATGGCGTCTGTGTTCATGGACCGGCTAAACAGCTGAATTGTATTATTTTTTCAGTGGTGTATTTCTTTTTCATTGCATATGTTTGAGAAAGCACTATACATGCCAAGCCATGAAAAGGGCTTGCCGGCTTCGTATCACTATCCTACTCACCCGGCAAGCCCTTCTATCCCGGCGTCTGCAATACTGTAGGTATTATTTACTGTTTATAACTGATAACTATTTCCAAATCCCAGGCCAGTACTGCATGCCTCCAGAGGGCGCGCCCTTATCGCCCCGCGCCGCTCTGCTCACCCGCGAAGAGTTGTCGCGGACGGTGCAGGTGTTGGCGACTCTAGGGGTGCGCAAGCTGCGCCTTACTGGCGGCGAGCCTACGCTGCGGCCTGATCTTCACCTTATCATTGGTAACGTTGTCCTTCTCTAACATCCAACCCAATGGCATTACTGAATGACCACAGGGAATAGCGTAACTTAAGGGCCTCGGGGCAGAAAAGAAGCTTGGGGCTCCAGTGCGAGCTTTGGCCTATTGCCTTGACGTTGCGTTGACAGGGACCCTAGGCTCTCGGAGGCCCCGGGGCTAGCTTGCTACGCCACTGACCACAGGAGGGCTTATAATTTGAAGTTTGTATCGTGCCGTCCCACTCGATCTCCAGACAAACATAATTTGAATAAGCGGGATAGCACGATGCGAAATTCTATCTTCGAACATCGAAAGAACCTCCAGCTCTCTATTATATAGGCACCGAGACTGCCTACCCTTGTCTCTAATCCCGAACAGCATACATACATCTCGATAGTATAATTTATTTATTTATTTATTCAAATTAGTTACACAGCATTACAGCAACTAAACCAAGGCACTGTGAACTACAAAATTACATTAAAAAAAAGCTTAAATCTAGTTTGATGTAGGCGACGTAACAGCGTGGCTCCGTTGCGTCGTCTGATCTGGCGCAGGATTCGGCAGATTGCCCCGGAACCGCCGAATCACAAATCACAACACCCTTCGGCCAGAAGTCTGCACTTGCGCTTTCACTCATGATAAACAACCTATTTTTTATTAGAATTTTCTGTCTGATGTCATAGAATCGAAATTTATTGTTATTTTGCGAGATAATTGTCAACTTTCATTGTTAATAAATACCTCTCAAAATATGTAAATATCTACAATTTGATTCCCAGAGGAGCTCAACAACATCCCGGGTATCACCAGCGTTGCCATGACAACCAACGGCCTCGTACTCACCCGTCGTCTACCCTCATACTTGCGCGCCGGCCTCTCGGCTCTCAACATCTCCGTGGACTCTTTACAAAATGAGCGTTACGAGCGAATGGCGAGACGACCTGGTCTTGCAAGGGTGCTCGCTGGCATTGATCTGGCGCTGCAGCTCGGGGTTCCTGTTAAAATCAATGTTGTACTTATGAAAGGTAAGTCTATGATGTGCTTTGTCTATTACCCTTATGCTTGCGTATCGGCCTCGCGGCTCTCAACTTAGTCTCTGTGGACTCATTACAAAAGACGTTATGAACGATTGGGAAGACGACCTGGCCTTGCAAGAGTTTCCGCTGGTATCGATTAGGCGCTGCAGCTTGGGGTTCCTGTTAAGATCAATATCGTGATTATGAAAGGTAAGTCCATGATGTGCTTTGGCTACTACCCTTATACTTGCGTGCCGGCCTCGTGGCTCAAACGTCTGTGTGGACTCTTTACATAAGAATAACTTAAATTAAAATGTTAAAATACCCCCCATTAGACGTCGTTCAATGAGTGATATAGAAAATGCTACTAAAACTGATCATAACTACACATTTCGAATTCTTAGCTTCTATATTGGCTGAGATCTTGTCACTTGTTCCAATTAAAGCTGAATATCATGAAAACTATTGGTCCTTTCGACGATCATCTCGACGGGCATGTAGTCTTTCGATTAAAAAAACGACACTCAAATTGGTCCATCCGTTAGGAAATTAAAACGATATTTTCCCAGAATGTTATCCTCGCTATTGAAATCAAAAAAATATCCCAATTGCAATAGAGAAGATGGTTTGTCATTACCACCGGCTTGGGATCCTGTTGTATCTACATCTTATCAAGGATCAAGCAAGACACAAAACTGGAAACCTTGGGCCTCGAACGGTGTAAAACAAATTAGTGTTGTAAGTAGTATATGTAGAGTATTTGTTTAAAAGTATATCATAGTAATTAAATAAGGCAATTTGGGAGTTTTCTTTCGGCGGTTCTTTCTCCTCAGCAAGCCTTATAGTGAACCGCTGGTAGATATTTTAAATAAAATAATAAATGCCCTTCTGGCACATGTGTAACTGTCTTTACACATTAGGCCCATCTGGCATGTATGAACACCTTTATTTTAAGCAAGGACCATATATGGTCTTTGATTTTAAGTTAATATTTATAAAATGGGTAGTTTGCAGAAATGTAACTTTGACAGAGAAAACTTGTGTTTTTCTCAGTCAACCTTTGACAACGGTATCTGTAAAGGTACCGAAACGTCAGGGAGGCTCAAATAATTAATATACGCGATACAATCCGTTTAAATTGTTTTATTCAAACACTTTGACCTTCTTAACTTGGTGATTAAATTCAATTTTTTTACAGGATTCAACGACGATGAAATCCTCGACTTTGTGGAGTTCACAAAAGATCGCCCGGTCGAAGTCAGGTTGGTACTCTAGTTAAAGGTACTGTTTTATGTTATGAAATAAATCCCATTTTAGGTACATAGAAAACACCCATTAGTGTCAAACATATTAAACGGGTTTCTCACGTCGTTTTAAGTCTGATATCTTGAGGTTTCATATTGCATTCTGAAACAAATCCTGCCTGAAGTAGATCTGCAGCTGTAACATAACTGTAACACGCGACTTATTGATGCGCAACATATACTACCTGTCACTTTCCTATCAATACCGTGCGAGCATGACAGATGATGCTAAGTCGCCCGACAGTGAAGTCGCGGCAAGATGCTAGCCCTGCTGTTGCCTCTATCTGTCTTCTTCTTCTACCTAGTTTTATCCCGGCTCTTGCCAGGGTCCGCTTTCGTATTAGCTTTCATCCAATTTGCACTTTGCTGTATGCCTCTATCTGTAATAGCCGCGTTCACACGGAGCGAGCCGCCTCTCGCGAGGCGATTGCCGCGCAAGGAAATCGGCGCATGCCTCGGGTATGGGATGAAATTACGCTCGCGTAATGCGGCGCGTGGTAAGCCCGAGCCATTTTGTTCGCCCATTTAACAGATAAAATAATATGACGCAGCCGCACGCAATCAGCTGTTGACCTTTGATTTGCTGCTACGTTGCTAAAAAAGATTTTCCATAAGAAGCAAATTCAAATATTTTTTTTATGTTTAAAACAAATATTTTTATGTTTAAATAGCACACAATGTCAAGTTACGGTTATTCCGTTTTTTCGTAATATGTAAGTGTCGCACGCCATTTTGTTTTAGCCGTCGTAAATTTGACCGAAGCAAAAACGTGTACGTCCACATTGCGCGCGGCAAACGACCGAGGCACCTTTGAGCGCGAACACAAACCGACAGCGCGCCATTGCGCTGCGCGCGGCAATTGCCTTGCGAGGCGACTCGCTCTATGTAGACGCGACAATTTTTTTAATGGATGATAAAGAGATTGTGATGAAGCAAACACGCTTGCTCGTAGGTTTATCGAGTTCATGCCGTTCTCGGGCAACAGCTGGGACGACTCGCGGCTGGTGCCGTACCGAGCTGCTCTCCGAACCATCGTGGAGAAACATCCCGAGATACAAGGTTGCACGCCGCGTCCCAACGATACTGCCAGGGTAACCTCTAGTTCTCTATCAATTCAATCAATGTATTTATTGCATGGCCATGAATTTACATCATCTGTTGTAGGTACTATACTAATGTCTTGTTTTGTTATATTTATATTATGAATTTCACAGTGCCTTAGTGTCAAACTGTAATACGGTGTGATTATTTTAATAATAAACTAGGTCGATGCAGAGTCAGCCACCGGCTAAGCTTGCACCATAAATTGGAGCGAGGTTTTTTTTTTCTCGAAATTTAAGTTTTGCATTTTAAAATAAAAATTTCTAAAATCGGTTGAGAACTCGCTGAGATCTGCGCATTGTCACAAAGTCCATTCGAGTCGATCCATGCGAGCGAACCGCTCCAACAAATTATAAATAGATCACAGGTGTTAGTTATTGTTATCACATTAATATTAAAAAGGCGAAAGTTTGTGAGTGTGTTTTGACGACGCGGTTGGCGCAGTTTGTAGTGCAGCTGCCTACTAAGCCGACGGTCCTGGGTTCGAATCCCAGCCAGGGCAAATATTTGTGTGATCAACTCGAATATTTGCTCCTATGGATGTTTTCTATCTATGCGCCAAAAAGCGGAAACGTATGAAATGTTGAATATTAAAAATATGAAATATTAAGTGTTCTGTGATCAGTTCTCAAGGTCAGTTGTTTCCAGGTGTGGCAGGTGCCCGGGTACGCGGGCAGCGTCGGCTTCATCTCCTCCATGACGCAGCACTTCTGCTCCACCTGCAACAGACTCAGGCTCACTGCTGACGGCAATCTCAAGGTCACGAGTTTTGACCAACTTTCTAACACTATTTTCTGCTACATTCTATGCTGGGGGACACTGCACTCAAATTGGTTGATCCGTTTGGGAGCTATGCCTCAGACAGACACACAAATACACAGATACACATGTTAAACTTATAGCACCCCTCTTTTTTCGTCGGGGGTTAAAATTGGAACACGAAACTAGGAGCCGTAGCTCCGGCGGTCCTAAGATCCCGTACTATTAGGACACGTCAAAGATGCCGTGTCTGCGTTCGGCTACGGATCGGCGGATCTCGGCTCCGCTCGGATATTGAATGAAAGCTTGTCAAACCGACAACGTCACGGACGGATCAGATCCGCGAGTAATAAACTTAGAAACGCATCTCCGTGTAACACGGAGCTTAATTGCACGCGCCGAACGTTCCGGACCTCAGTTGCCGTGTTACCTGGCAACGGAGATCCGGCTACGGGTACACGAATCACGGACACGATAGCGGGACCTATTTAGTTAAAATCGCACTTCCCCAAGAGTTAGTGTTCAGTGTAAGTGAACTTTTCATCGTGTTTGACATCTAGTAATGTGACCGTCTCATACGTACAGGTATGCCTGTTTGGCAACGCGGAAGTATCACTACGGGACGCTTTGCGCGAGGGGGCAGACGACGCGGAACTGGCGACTATGATTCGCGCTGCGCTGAGAAACAAGAAACCCCAGCACGCTGGTGAGTTCCACTCTGTATACTGTTCTATTGACCCGTGGTATTAGTTCAACAGATCGAGTAAATGAACATAAATTATTCCAGTAGGTATACAACATTTTAGAGGCAATATAAATTCTTTGTATGTGAAATACGAGTAAGAGTTTAAATGTATATGTACAACTAGCTGCGCACTGCGGTGTTACGCGCTCACCCCACGGTAACACTTTTTTTTTCGGGATGAAAAGTAGCCTATGTGTTAGCTACTTCTATACCAAATTTTATCAAAATTGGTCCAGCCGTTTAAGCGCGAAGAAGTAACAAACACTCACCAACTTTCGCCTTTTTAATATTAGTGTGATAGTATAAAATTCTAATAATTCTACGGGTCGGTAGTGAAGCGCATTACTTTTCAAAAAAATAATACCTCAAATATCCAACTTACAAATCTGTCTAATTGCACTCCGCTCTCCTGTATCCAAAACAAAACACTGATATCTCAATACGATAACCAAATAAATCAGTGATTTGACATGGCGCGGGAACTACTAATATTAAAATCTATAATGCTTTTCCATGACTACTAACATTCCCTCTCTGCAGTTATCATGTCCTTCATAATTAAACATGTATACACTTAAATTGAAGCCTAAAAAACAGATCAACAGAAGCATTAAACATTCCCAATTCCAATATCATTCACGTCCATTCCATTTTGCCGCACTTTTATTTGCGCGGGATGCTATTCTGTTGACGTTTTTAGGCATGCAGAACCTGAAGCAAATGGAAAACCGACCGATGGTTCTCATAGGAGGGTAGCCTGTATTCCTTCCACCGTTCACAGCGACGCGGCGCAGGGCGAGCGCGGCGGAACTGGCTACTTCCACTCTTCACACCAACAAGAGTTCAGGAATGCCGTGGACTATCACAAGTCTTCTGGAGGCCCCGCTACCAAAGGTATACAATTTACGATTATACAGTTCAAGCCCGTTCTCTCATTTGGATTCATCAGGACGCGCGCGAATGGTAGACGTGAGTGGAAAGAGAGTTACAATCAGAACAGCAGCGGCAGAATGCCGTCTCATCGTCGGAACGGAGTTACTACGGCTACTGAAAGACGGGGCGTTGCCTAAGGGCGATGCTTTGGGGGTGGCGAGAGTAGCAGGCGTCATAGCAGCTAAACGGACTTCAGAAATGATTCCGCTATGCCATCCTCTTCCGTTGGATTTCGTAAACGTGTCTATTCTGCTACCGACAGAGGAGAATGAAGGTGTGCTTATAAAATGCGAGGTTAGAGTGACGGCTCGTACGGGAGCGGAGATGGAAGCGCTTTCTGGCTGTTCAGGGGCGGCGTTGGCTCTGTACGACATGTGCAAAGCTGTGGATAAGGAGATGGTGATATCGGGGCTGCGTGTTGTGCGCAAGACAGGCGGGAAGCGCGACTATCCTCCGCCGCCGCCGCCGCCCGAGGAGCCGACAGAGACCAAGAAACCCGTCGACTATCCTAAGGAGACGTTCGCTCCTATCAACTTCGCTTACTTGTGATTGTGTTGTGATATTTACAAATTATGAAGTCATTTGTTTGGAATTTATTGTTGAGCTCAGGGTTTTTTTTTATAATTGTTTTAAGAATTTGGCAAAATTATAAAGTCGTTGCATACCAAAAACAGAGCAACATTTTTGCAATGTTTCAAATTGTTATTATTACGTGCGGTGTCGTATGTATGACATCGACGATCAGTAGTTAAAACGACTCGAAGTCAATGTATAAAATGCAATAACATTCTAGTGTGGATGTCTAAATACCTAAATTAGAATTAATTATAGTTTTTTTTTTCCTTTTGTGTCACAGCCCTGTAATTATAATGCGTTTTTAAAAATAAAGCACATCTAAAACGTGTACACCGTTACCTATATACCATAGTCTACTGTACTGTCATAATCATTATAGCATGTATAACGGTGTTATAATATTGCTATGTATTATTGTGATATATTCTATACTTATAATTTTGGTCGTTACAAAACTGTTTCTCAGTTATCAGCTCATGCAAGCACGTTATGCTGTTATGTCATGATGGGAATGCATGTAAAATTGTGAGATTCAAAATATGTACGTAGTCTGTAGGTATACCTACATAATTGGTAATTGGAGTACCTACACCTAATATAATTTTACTATCATTACGAAGTTAGCTTTTATATGAAAGAGTGTTTCTGATTTGTTTATAATTTTTATATCCATATTTCGTTAAATTTAATCAACAAAAGTACACGCATAACCTCTCGTATTTACAACATCGTATGCCGTTTTTCTTTTTTAAAGTCATTGCAGTTCATTCTTACATTAAAAGACAAGTAGACATCACCTGTGTAAACACATTATCATGTAAATTATTCCAATTATAAGAATGAAACGAAACTAAAAGAATATTTGTCCCGCTCCCGCTGTTGTAATTACTTATTAGAAAATATTATAAAGATGAGACTTGAGATCGAATACGAATTAAACATATTTAAAATAGACAACAACCAGTAGCATATAGCAGTACCAGTCACGTGACGTCCCACAAAAAAACACGTGACGCGACTCATCGTCACCTGTATTGTTCTCACGGTGCACGGTGTTGATATAAAAGTGATCAGTATCGAAAAAACTGGTGTTTTGCGAGGACGCCACGCCCCACTGGTAGTTTACTCTTTTTCCGGTATACCCGGTACTTGGGTAAAAATGCAAAATTAACTAAAAAGAACAGAATTAAAAAAAAACTGAAAAGCCAAAAATAACCCGTTCATGTACAGATTACATTTGAATCAGATTTTGAAGTCGGTGCCAAACCACTCAAGTTTACTTGAGGTTCGACTATACATACGTGCATACATACCTCCTTTTTTGAACTCGGTTAAAAAAACGGCCTAACTACGTGGCCCATCAAGCTACTCGTCCCGATCGGAAAAGTAAATTAGTCCATTGAATGAGTCCCTCCAAGGGGGGTCTAGAGTGCGTGAGTTAGTATGAAGCTACTAAGGGAAGCCGCCGATGCTCAACTACTTAAAATGGTGTACCTAGCACTATGTCAATCTATATTAAGCTATTGTATACTGGCTTGGGGTGGTTCTGCTAAATCTAACTTAATACTGCTGGAAAGGGCACAAAGAGCGGTTTTGAAAGTGTCCTTGCGACGGCCACGGCGGTACCCTACTTCTGAACTCTTTAAGGAAGCTAGAGTCTTGAGCGTCCGAAGACTTTACTTAATGCGTGCTGCCATATATGTCCACATTAAGAGTTTGAGATCCCTAGAGCATTCTGACATGGTACGTAAGAGAATTTATAAGATCCCTATACCTTGTGTCAACACGGCCTTTGCAAAACGGTTTTCAAAGTTCCTTCTCCCACACATATACAATAGATTGGTAAGATGCTGTGACATAAGGCACAGCTCTGTTCATGAGGCCAAAATTAAAATCCATAAGCTTTTGTTATCCTGGGATTATGACATGTCGGAAGAAATACTTCGTTTATAGGCAAATGTAGTGGACGGCAATTTTGCTGCCGTCCGACCCCAAGAGACTAAACCACTCGTAGGGCTACTATTTGCCTCTCACTATCCTGCTCGTGCACACTTGCTTACACAAACACACACACACACACACACACACACGCACGCACGCACGCACGCACGCACGCACGCACGCACGCACGCACGCACGCACGCACGCACACACACACACACACACACACACACACACACACACACACATACATACACAACTTACTCCATGTTGTTGAAAGTAAGTTGTAATGTAAATAGTTAATTCTATTTTTATTTGTTGTGTACCTACATTCCTATTCATAAGCCGCACTATTTTTTGGTAATACTTTGTGTATTGAATCCCACGACACAGGCATCGCCTAGTGTGGGAATCACTGTTCCTACTGTGTCTATAATTATTTCTGGTTAATAAACTATTTTTGTTTTTTTTTTTTTTGATTTTTTTTTTTTAGTAACGTAAGATGTTTCTTCGGAAACATGTCAAGAGTCCCTAGGTAATAAACATACTAAAACCCCGGGACACTAGGAGGAGCCCCGGAGTGGGGGGAGGGGGGGAAAGGGTCCATTTTTTCATTTTTCGCTTAAATCTCAAAAACGGTACATGTTAGAGAAAAACTTTCAAGGAAAAGTTGAAAGGCCATAAAATTATCTACAAGTTGTACCTAAATATTTTTTTTCTATTCGCAGCCGTTTTCGAGCTACATCCCATGAAAGGTCAAGTTGCGTAACTACCCTAATATAATATTTTGACAATCAATTCCTCCTAAAGGCTTCCATGGAGGAATGTGTTTTTTTTACCAATGATAGACCTAATTAAGAGCAATCTATCAGTACCGGTCACAAGTTGCACTTTTGAGCTTTTTGGAAGAAAAAAAATAAACAGTTCAAGTATCGTAACTACCCTAATAAAATTCAATTCCCCGTAAACGCCTCCGTGGTGGAATCTGGTATTTTTATCAATGATAGACCTAATTATGAGCAATCTATCTGTACCGGTCACAAGTTGCACTTGAGTTTTTTTGGAAGAAAAAATAAAAAGATCAAGTTCAGTAACTCAAACTACCCTAATATAATATTTTGACAATCGATTCCTCCTAAAGGCTTCCATGGAGGAATGTGTTTACTTTACCAATTATAGACCTAATTAAGAGCAATCTATCAGTACCGGTCACAAGTTGCACATTTGAGTTTTTTGGAAGAATGAAATATTTTTTGATCGATTGATGTGATAAACATGGGTATGTAGTATGGGGAAATTGTTTGAGCCAAAATCATTTTTTACTGAGTGTAACTGAGAAACGGTAGGATATAGGAAAAAATTATTTAGGTACAACTTGTAGATAATTTTATGGCCTTTCAACTTTTCCTTGAAAGTTTTTCTCTAACATGTACCGTTTTTGAGATTTAAGCGAAAAATGAAAAAATGGACCCTTTCCCCCCTCCCCCCACTCCGGGGCTCCTCCTAGTGTCCCGGGGTTTTAGTATGTTTATTACCTAGGGACTCTTGACATGTTTCCGAAGAAACATCTTACGTTACTAACTCACGCACTCTAGAACTTTTTATTCAATGGACTAAATGGTTAATTTTGAATTTAAATAAAATATAGTAGTTCATCCGGCACTTAAGAACAAATTATGTTTATGTCATACTAACACAAGTGACAAACGACCAACTATTATACCTAAGCATACTTCTATAGTGCTTTTTCACTTGTGTTAATTTGACTTAATTTGCTCTGGGGATTGAATAAATATGTATATTTCGTACAACTACACTTGTGAAGTTTTTGGAATGTGACCTAGATATTAGTGCTTGTTTGTAGTACTGCCACTCTCTGATGGATCTAGTTCGTTAGTTGAAAACTTAAAACAAAAAGGGAACGATACATTTAGGGCCATAAAAAGCACTAAAATAATATATACAAGTATGTATGTCCCGGCCAGACGACTCAAGGGAATTTCGAACTTCGTGATACTTCCCAAGTAGCACAACTGGGTCTAAATAGCTCGTATATCATATCTAATTAGATGCTTAAGTGAAATTTACCACCATGACTAAGTGCTATATAGGTGGCAAGAACCCTTATGCCACCAGTATAGAACCAAAAGGAGAAAAATTGCAGCCTATTTTTGGTGCTAAATAGAATCCATAAGAGATCTCACAATTACCTTAAGTGGTAATTAGAACTATGGGTGAAAGTTATGCGCAGTGAACGAATGAAAACATTTCAGTTCGGTCAATGAGTGATAAATGAGTCGCCAAAATTATCTTTGAGTGGCGAGGCAACTGTCAAATTGTGTTTTATTAAAAGTAATACGTGATCCGCCATATTCATTTTGGATTTATATGTCTGTTTGATTGTGATTAAAACTTTACGTTATACAAGCATTGAAATAAGCACGAAATTCTTGCGATTTTTTTTTTACTGTGAAACTATAGTATGTTTTCTTTGTAAATTTCGACGCGCCCTTCATTTGATCAGGAATATTAAAAAAGAGAGTGCTAAATTAAATAAGGAATAGATACTGATAATAAATAAAACTGTTAAAAACCTGACCTAATGATTGTAGGTTACGTACAATGTTAAAGTAACATCGTCACAACTATCAAAAGTCTATGATTATGCGTGAGTGTGATAAAATTCTGGTTAAAATAATCAATTTTCATAGGCTTCCATTTGTAAACATGGCGAAACAAAAAAGATCCTACAGTGTTTATTTTCACTTATTTGTTCCTTATTTGGAACTATCAAGTCTAATAATCACTTATTTGTATCTTGCGAGTGGCAAAGCAGTGAATGATATTACCAATAGTAATTATTTGCTCTTTTGTAGACTATTAAACAAGCAAGACTATTAAATATATTTTGACAAGGCGCAAATAGGAACTATAATAGAACTTTTAGTTCGTTAGTGGTTTGAAATAAGTGAAAATAACTGCTTTTGGTTCCAAGAACCTCCTACTGAGACCTATTTATGCGTTGGAGTGGCAATAAGGTACTTCTTAGGCCTTAAAGTTGCAATATTTTTTGGTTCCAATAGAGCCGTAAAATTATCCCTTTAGCCACTATTGGTGATATAATTCGCTATTGTACTAGTCATTTGGAACTTTTAGTTCCAAATAAGGGTATGTTCCCACTTATATGTAAAAGTTGCTTATAATTGATTTTAAGGCCCTATTATAGCACTATTGCTTCTTATTGAGTGACAATTTGAACCTTCATGCAACTTTAAGTAGCAAAATCGACTTTATCCCACCATAAGTAATAAAGTAGAAACAAAAAACGCTCCTATGCAACTACAAGTGATAGGATGAACTCATATACAGTTTTGAGTTGTGTTTAAAGCTATAAGTTGTATCAAACACTGTTAAACCACTCATTTAGAACTTAAAGCTATAAGATAAGCTGCAAAATTCACTAATGTGCTGCTTGGGTTAGACCGAAGTTCAAACCTAATATCTTATTGTGGCTACTTTAACGCCGGTCTCGTCTTTGTTTTTTTTTATCCGTTAATCAATCCATTAGAATCTTAGTTTAGTGCTGCTTAAATTAATTTGGATTGAATCAGTTATCGGATATTTCTTTCTTACTTATGTTCCGTCGAACGAATGAACTGATTGCTATGTAAATTATTAATGTTAACACGTTTGCTGACAACAATGCTATAGCATTGACTGACATGGATGCTATAGCATTCGCTGACGTGGATGCTATAGCATTTGCGTAGATTTTTGTTTCCTTTTGAGTCACAACGCGGGCAAACATGTTAACGCGATGGAACGTGAAACGTGAAATTGTGAAATGATATTGTCAGACTAATCGATCCGTATAGTACGACATTGCAAAGACTGTTTAAATATAGTCTATAACCATAACCGGATCAATACGTAATCACATGATTCCATTATTGAGTGTCTGAAATAGATTACGGTGAATAGTACTGTGATAGAATTAAGCAAAAACCGTTGTAAAATTATCGTAGTTAGATATAAGCATATTTACAGTACATACTAAACTTGTTGATTGATATTTTTATACACATATTTTTCAATATATCGTTTTTGAAGTTGATATTTTATTTCATTTCTGTCTTCGTGGAAAGATTTTATGAAGCTGCGGTAAATACAGTATAATGACGACGCGGTTGGCGCAGTCTGTAGTGCACCTGTCTACTGAGCCCACGGTCTTGGATTCGAATCCCGGCAAGGACAGATATTTGTGGGAAGCACTATCGATCATTTTGCTCTCGGGTCATGGATGTTAGCTACCTATACATATAATATGTATTTATATATTATGTATATCGTCATCTAGCACCCTACCCGCGATACATGCATTGCTTAGTTTGGGACTACGTCGATTTGTGTAAGTTTGTCCCATATTTTTAGGGTTCCGTAGTCAACTAGGAACCCTTATAGTTTCGCCATGTCCGTACGTCTGTCTGTCTGTCCGTCCGCGGCTTAGCTCCGTGATCATTAGTACTTGAAAGCAGAAATTTGGAATGAGTAATATGTGTATGTATCAGGCCGACAAAACGGTAAAATAAATAAAATTTCGGGTACCTCCCTTATTGCTCCCTTACACCTAAAGTGGGGGTGATTTTTTTTTTCGTTCCTACACTAGTGTGTGGGGTGTCGTTGAATAGGTGTTTTGAAAATAATAGGGGTATCTAAACATCATTTTTTGATAAAGTCAGCAGTTTTGTAAATATTCGATCCAGAAATCCAAAAATTGCGTCCTCCCCTCTAACTTTTCAACCACGGGTCAAAAAATATGAAAAAAAATCATAAAAATGAGACCTTATAAGCACTTTCAATGAAAACTACATTGAATAATCAGTCTAGCCTTTTTTTGAGTTATCGCAAAAATTCATAATTTTCTTTAAAATGACGTAAGTGCCGCGCAGTGTCCTTATACTTCGAACGTTACACATATTGGTTAAGTCCTATACTGTACTAAAACATTTATCTCAATCTGGCGTATTTAATTGATAACTTCAAGAAGGTAATAAGTAATTACAGTTACATTGGCGTTTACGACCTTTTTACTTTTTTACGGGTAATTTAAGCCCGTCTATTGTGAAGGATGGGCAACTACGGAACCCTACACTGAGCGTAGCCCGACATGCTATGCTCTTGGGCGGTTTTTAGGGTTCCGTACCCAATGGGTAAAACCCCAGGGACCCTATTATTGAGACTTCGCTGTCCGTCCGTCCGTCCGTCTGTCACCAGGCTGTATATCAAGAACGGTGATAGCTAGACAGTTGAAATTTTCACAGATGATGTATTTCTATTGCCGCTATAACAACAAATACTAAAAATAAAATAAAATAAATATTTAAGGGGGCTCGCATACAACAAACTTGTTATAGATTATGGTACGGAACCCTTCATGCGCTAGTCGGACTCGCACTTGCCCAATTTTTTATGGATATACATGAAGCTCGTTGGTAAGTATCGATTGAAACTTCCTTTAATTTTTATGTCGATTAAAAATGAGTAGGTAAGTATTATTAATTTGTCTTCTCAATCAAGTGCAATAGGTAATAGTACATTACGCAGACGCCGGCAAAGAAGGGCTTGCCGGGTAAGCAGGCATAGACGGCCGGATATTGATTCGAAACCGGCAAGCCCTTTCCTTTTCACGGCTAAGGCTGGTATAGTGCTTTTCTCAAACATATGCAATGAAATAAAAAAATACACCACTAAAAAAATTAAATTTAGCTGTTTAGCCTGTTCCTGAACAAGGGCTTCAATTTTGTATGAAATTCCTTTACAGTTCTCTCGAGATACTTAGAAACCTATTATAACGCACGTTATGACGACATTTTATTGCATGTTTGTGAAAAGAAACTTTATTGTTTGTGTTCTCCATATAAGTATAGTACGCATGAGTGGTTTATCTGTGTACACTCAGCCGCGAACAAAAATAAACAAGTACCATCAGGCGTAAGTACATAAAAAGTATGAAAATACTTATATTTTATTTAATATTACAGACCTTCATGCTGACATTCGGTGAAGACTTTATTTTTTTCTGCGGACTGTACTTTGCAGTAAACAAAATGCAACAGAATACACTTCTATGATTGTATCCAAGGTTGTGATGATTGATATTGAATAGTGTAACGTTCTCGGGCCACTGTGAATAACGAACACAATGTCTTAGCACGATAATGAAATGAGAACATCCACGTGTCTTATCATCGTCATAAGTAGGTCAATCTTCAAGTCTAAAGAATTGACTTAAAACCGTAAAACTACCAAAATATAGTCCAATCATCCAACTATGTATGGTCCAAAACAAAACTCGTTTATTTTTATCAACATCCATATTCTATCAGTGATTTTATACGTTTTTATTTAAGTTTGTTTAATTATATTGTTTACTTTAGAGTTTATTCGTTATAATAATTGTCATATACAACGTGTTTTTATACAATTGTACTTTTTCAATTGCTTTAACTTTAAGGGGTAATTCTTTACGTCTTATTGAGTCAATTTCTCAAAGAAACCAAGTTCCTAACTCGCACCGTTTTCAAATTATTTAATATTCAAATTTAATCACTACTTAATCTCAGTTTAACCAGTGTAAAATCTTCTTATAACCAAAGACTATTATCTGCTGGTTCGTATGTAAAGAGTTTTCAGTGTTCCTTATGTACGACAAGGTCTAAATCAATAAGTTCTTTTTTATTTTGCTCTCACTTGACTCGCATGTGTCACGTCAAATTGACAATAGTAATTTATTATTGTTGTTATTTACTTAATTTTTAATGAAATAATTGTGTTCACTTGCTTTGTGATGCCACGGATAAATTATACGGCCGAAGAAGAAGCCAATATGCACTTTGTTTACGGTTTCTGCAATGGATATGCGGCGGAAGCAGGAAGGGAGTACCGACGTCGATATCCCAATAAGAACTTGCATAATTTGGATTATTTCGATGATATTCCATTGGAAACACTGCGGACACACTGGATCCAGCATGACGAAGCACCCGCACATTTTGCTGGCCGTTTTAGACAGTATTTGGATGTACACTTTGCTGGGCGTTGGATTAGACACGCGGCAGTCAAACTCTTGCGTGGCCCGCCATGCAGATCTCCGGACCGAACACCCTTAGACTTTAATGTCTGGGGTACTTTAAAAGAAAAGTCTACTCTAAACCTGTGGCTTCGAGGGAAGACCTACTGCAACGAATTCAGGAAGAAGCCGATGCCATGCGTGCCGCTCCTGTCAAACTAAATCGCGAGATACGATTTCGGTTGAATATTTGTTTAGAAAATAATGGCGGGCACTTTGAAAACAAGTTGTAGTAAATTATTATTTTGGTTTAAATAAAAAATATTGAGTGTTAAATACTGATGAGGAGATCATTTTATTTTATTAGGCCAATATTGTTTATGTAATTAAATGTTTATACTTAAACTTAATTAGTTTCATTTGTGACTATACCATAACCCGAAAGAATTTAAATAAAGTGAATTAAAATTAAAATGGATTAAACACATCGCAAAAATTGTTCTGAAGTAAAAAATAAGCACAAAAAATTTAACTTTCACTGCCAATGAACAAAAATAAATACAAAAAGAAAATTCTTTACCGGGGTTTGAACCCAAGACCATCCACACGCATTCCACCTAGCTAAAGTTTTTAACGAGCTCTCAATTCTGTCATCGATGAAGTTTTATCAGTGACGTTAAAATGACAACAAGTTGACTCTAACTATTGCCTAACTCAAAAGGACCTTTTACAATAGCCACCAATTAAATAATTAATTACTTTGTATGGGATACCAAAAAAAAAATATTTTTCGAATATCATTAAACGGTTTAAGGGATGAGTTTACGTTAATGTTCCAAGCACTATGTCGAAGTTAAAGCAATTGTATAAAAACACGTTGTATAAAGACAAAGCATCTAAAATATTATAGATTGTGAATTTTTATTGTTTATAATTTAATAACAAGAAGTGTATTAATACTTAATAAAAAATACTAAAAAATAGTGATTATAATTTTTGAAAAAAAAAAAAATGATTAAATATATTGGGTTCAAAACTGTTAGTTTTTCCTTATTTATGAACAGAGGTCCATTTACTCCCCAAACTACTTTATTGTCACGTGACTGCGACGAAAATCCGGGGTCTAACCATGGGTAGCAGCACAATCAAAGGATTCCGATTGGTGGCACCAGTTGGCAGCACCTTCGTTGTGCATCGAAATGTAGCAAAGCGACTGGACAGTTTCGCCTTCTTGAAATCTAGGACTCTCAGTTTCGGATTTGGCCATCTAAACTAACGTTATAGTTCACTGTAATTTTTACATACGATTGTGCTGGGACATCTGTCCACTATTTTGAAAATATTAAAAAAAATGCAAAATAGAACGTGGTCTTAAAATTTTCACGAGAATCGTTTGTGAAATGCGACCTGTAGGCGAGAAACAGAAATCTAAGCAACTGGTTATCCGGGCAAGGGCACATACGAAAGCATTTTTTGCCGAAGCTAAAACTGAGACGCCTCGCTCGGTTAGTCAAATATTATGAATTATTATGTATTTTCAAATCAGCCTTGCATTCATGGTCATCTGACAGTTCTCCAGCAACGCCTCTAAGCGGGATGATGAAGACTGGTTGCCATTTCTCTTGATAATATTCAATTGGATGTTCTTGGCGCGTTGTGAATTTGATACTGGCCATTTCATCCCACTGATTTGTCCGTGGAAGTAAATAATTCCACTGATTAACGTCGTATCCAATGTCCACTCTGCTAGCAAGCGCGCCGGCAATGCTGAAATACATAAAACAGAAACGCACAGGCCAGCAATGTGTGCAAAAGGGACCTCGGGAACTTGCCAGACCTGCGGAACCCTAAAACCCTACTTCGCCCTCAAATAAAAGAAATCAAAGAGATTTTATACGTTTTTTATTGAAGCACAAAGATGACAAACATTGAAGCATGCATTTAATTGCTTATCTACATAAGAGGGCTTAAAATTATAACATACCTAATGTATTGAATAATCTTGAAAGAAACGAAGAGTAAATAACATATTGTACCTATAACGCCCCTGAAAATATGTAAAATAAATATGATACATATAGACAATTAGAATGAAACGTACACATAGCACGAAGTGCCTAACATTTTTTTATGTCAAATTTCAATGAACTACACCTACGCTAAAAATAGTGATGGATATCGTTAAACTTCTATAAATTTACAAATTTGTGTTAGTATAGATATAACTATCGTATATATGTATTTGAATCGTAATAAAATTTCTTATAAAAATGCATTTTGTTTTTATTTAGTAAAGTATTCCTTCACCAATATTTCGAGAAGATTAGGTATCTTATTCTTCTGTAATTTCAAAGTTATAAATTAAGTACCAGGGACTTTTCTGCACTAAATACAAGCGATGTTTCAACTTTCAGCTAAGTATCTAATCGCGTTCTAATAATCAATTAATATAATTTCGTAAAAACTACAATCCACCACAAATGTAAAAGAAGAAATAAACAACAAAAAAAAAACGTCAATCGCTTGTCAAGCGCAACGCCTAAATCATAATTGATAATTACATTTCATAGTTGCTTAAAAGCAATATTCTTTCAATTGTTCGACTACAATCGAGAATTTTCCATTTGGATACAGTTATTTAGAACAGCGATCCTTTAAGCGGAGGCGCCACGGCACGACAAGCGATCGGCCGACGATCGCCCGACGTCCATCCGAAGCCGTGAGCTGTAAACGTCTTCAATCTTCTCTATCTTCACTTTCTGTGGCTGATTCGGGTGACGATGCGCCTCGAAGGTATTTTGCACACATTGCTAGCGATATATCAAACATGATATGCCGAAATGGAATTTTAATATATAAAAAACAATTTGTCATTTTCTCTACCATTTCGAGGATTTAAACATATTTAATGATCAACTTTATATTCCATTTCAGCATAAATACATAGTGATAAAAATAACGCCCGCCGAGTACAAATGTGCTTGGTTTAAATTTCAAAGTTTCGCGTGAATTTATTTATAAATTAATATTGCAACATGACTTGATGTATTAAAGAAAATTTCTATTTGTCAGTCCCTGTTTGCCAATTCCAGGAGAAATACAGATTCTTATTAAATATCAAATCGACATATGGAAAATTCTATTCTCGTTGATCGCAATCGAATTCTATTGTTTTACTTCGATCGTAATAAAAAAACAAGAATTTTACATCAAAAATCATTCTTTTTTTTATATATAACGGTGTGCCGTATAGTGGCTCCACTTCGCCTGATGGTAAGCAAAAAGGGGAGCCCAAGTCGAAAAGGCAACTGACAAGAAACCAAAGGTGCCATGTCAGTTGACACTGCCATGCTGGCAGAAGATAGCGACTAAGAAAAAAATCAACTCGAGTGAGCTGAACGGTGCAATCATATCACGTGCAATCAGTTATGCATCAAATATGGGAGAAAGTCATGTTGCAATGTTAGATAACGTGTGTGTAAACACTTGTGCTCAGTGGCGGTTACCTGGCCCGGGAGCTCGACTTGAGCTCGCGGGCGGCGCGGCCGCTGCTCCGACGAAAGCAAACACCAAAACACCAGTGTCACCAATAAGGCACTCGTATATTTCACTTTGTAAATATAAAATTAAAATCTTTGGCGTTCTATGGTCTATCGGCCGCGGTGCTGTCTGCTGTAAAGTCTCTGTTTCAACCGTTTCCGACTACGGTGTATGTTGCATCTGCTTATTTGTTAACATATTAATGTCGTATCCAAGTGCCAGCATAACGTATAGTATCAAAGCTGTTTCATTGCATCGAATCCACACATCACGATCTGTCTAACAAAATTCCTTATTATTAACTATTATGGTGAAAATAAGAAACAACTACGCAACTGTATAAAAATAACAATGTCATATTATAAAAGCAGATTCGATGCATCGAAAACAAATTTGAAGCTATTACTACAAAACAACGTGCTAAACAAGTTTGAAAGGCAAGTCAACATTGTAACAATAAAACAGCTACTATGCAGTAACACCAATTAATTTAACTATAACGAGACGCGTCAACATTTGTGATAAATAGCACTGGCAATTATCAAAATAGACGCTGTTAAATTTATAAAAGATTAAACGTAATATTTTATCTTTCCGAAGACACTTTAAAAACGAGTTTACCATATCTGACCGAACAATGAAATCTAAAGCAACGTGTGTTCCAACAACAAAAAGAAACGAAATATTGTCTCTGAACTGAGAATGAGAGAGACTTCCAGCGTCTATCTTGAGGTGGTGTACGTGTTTTTAAAGGCATTTTCTTCCGGAAGACAATTGTTACACGTTCGAATCAATTCACGCCGATCATCCGATTCCCATGCGCCAAATAATGTAATTTAAACGAAAAATTTGTACTGCTTGCATTTAACTAACAATTTAATGAGGTAATTGTTTCATCAGTCTATTCCTTTGCTATTGAAATTAAGGGAAAAGAAATATAAGTTCCATTCATTCTTACCTTTAGTTGATAAAACTGACCTTAAAATCCATTTTATCAAATCGAATGCGTCCCCATATATAATATAGAAATATCCAAACCATTTACTGAATTTTCATCTGGGATCGCATTATATTAATTATTCATAGGCATTCTGAGGTCAGTTTGTTTGACAAATACGACAGGAGCCTTTACACTAAACGCTTCAGCGTCGAATACGAACGAATTTCATAAAACAAATTACCTTCTGTAACCGACCATGCATTGCCATGGTTCAATAACACTAGCCAACAAACCCGTCTAAAATACGCGGTGTAAAGACTCAAAGAATGAATGTACTTAACCCGCAGTCGGAAACGCAGACAGCAGAGCACGGCGCGTCGCCCCCGAATCAGTTCCACTGGAAATACCCGGATTTCCACCGTCGACGCTGTCAAGGCGTCTCCGCGGACTCTTTACTCTGTTGCTCGAAAATATCCTCACTTTTAGACTCGGATTCGGTAGTCTCTACATCTGTCCTGGGTTGTTCTTTTTCCACTGGTTCCACGGGTATTGAGAAGCTGGTGTCTACGGCATCGTTAGTGTCATACAGGTCTGGCGTTTCGTGTTTCTCGGCTGGCTCTGAAGTCTCAAAACTGGGTGCCGGCTCAGAGTTTAGAGTTTCTTCGAAATCTTTGCTGGGAGCATCTTTGAACTCTCGGTTCGCTTCTTCGCCTTGGTTGGAGCTTTCTGGCATACTATCTTCAAAGAGTCCCTGGTTTGGTGTCTCAATAGACGGAGGTTCACTCTCTATCGGTTCCCTATCAACTGAAGGTTCACTCTGTTCGGTCTCCATCGCCACGGCCGGTTCGTATTTTTCTCTAGTTTCTTGTTCCATAGCTTCCGGTTCTCTAGTATCCGGTTCACTAGTATCCGGTTCTCTAGTATCCGGTTCTCTAGTATCCGGTTCTCTAGCTTCTCTCTCGCTTTCTTTGCCTTGATCTTGACTAAGAGCTTCTCTAGATTCGGATTGTTCTTTATTTCTATCTCCCTCGGCTTTCTCGACCGTATTTGCCGCCTCAGTTTCTTTAGCCTCATTCTCCTCCCGCGCGGGCTCCTCGGCGGCTCCCCAGCGGGACTTCCGGTCCTTCTGTCGGTCCTGGCGCGAGGGCCGCTCCTCCCTCTTAGGCCTCTCTTGCCGATCTTTGTCGCTCTTGTCACTCTTTTCACTCCTTTCACCCTTATCATTTCTATCACCACGGTCGCCCCGGTCGCGTTCGGGTCTGTCGCGCTCGTTCCGATCATCGAAGTTTCTCCTCCTGTCATTCCTGTTCCTGTCCGGGAACCTGTCCTCCTGGGAACGGTCGCGGAACCGGTCCCGCCGGCGATCGTCGTTCCAGTCGTTCCTGCGGTCGCCCCAGTCGCGGTCGCCACGCTCGCGGTCGCCGTTCCAGCCGCGGTCGTCGAACTCGCGCTCCTCAAAGCGGCCCCTGTTGTTTCGGTCGAAGAACTCGGGCGGGCCGTCGAAGCGCGGCGGGCCGTCGAACGGCCGCTCGCCGTCGAAGGGCCCGTCGAACGGGCGCGGGCCGTCGAACGGCGGGCGCGGCCCGTCGAAGGGCGGGCGCGGCCCGTCGAAGAGCGGCCGGGGTCCGTCGAACGGCGCTCGCGGCCCGTCGAACGGCGGCCTCGGGCCGTCGAAAGGTGGCCGCGGGCCGTCGAACGGCGGGCGATTCGGACCATCGAACGGCATTCTGTTGAAGGGCGGGCGCTCGAAGCGCGGCGGCCCGTCGAAGGGCGCGCGCGGGAAAGGCCCCGCGCCGTTGAAGCGCGCCCCAAACGGGGGGCCGCCCCCGCCCGGCGCGCCCTCCATCCACGGACCTGGAAACGTAAACATATCGTGAAGCGGACGGCCGGCGTATTGTTATGTCGACTCGTATCGGTGGCCAGCCACTGGAAATGTGCGTGGAATTAGGGCGCTGATCTCTAATTATAGCTAGACTTCGGTGTCTTATAAAACTAGACCGGCATATGTGAATTCGGTTAATCAGACTAACAAGAAAAAGGTTAGCTAGGTTTAGAACCGCGCTTTTCTGAGATGAAATAAAAAAATTGTAACATGGTCAAATGATGATGACGATGGTCAAATGACGATGGTAAAATGGGGCCATCAATAGTACATTACTGCAGAGGCCGCGAAATAGGGAATTGTTGACCGAGTAGTAATATATGGCCGAGTGATAACGAGGCCATCTAGAGATACGAGGCAGACAATCCCTGTTCGCGCCGAGGCTTGTATAGTGCTTTTCTCAAATAAATCCAAGGAAATAATACAAATGTTCAACTTATATATTCATATATTTTTACTATTCCCGCCAACTTTTTACTTTTATCAAAATTTATTTTTTTAAGCTGTTCGGGTTAATGTTTTTGGCACCATATGTTAAGATGATTCTATTTATCAAAAAATGACAAAACCTTATTAATTAGATATTGTTATATTTTTTACAATAAACGTGATTCCTTGTTTATTTTATTGAATATCTGTTTTAATCTAATTGAATAATGTAGTTAAATATAAGAAATAAAACGTAAATATGCATGCACAAACAACTTTTTTTTTATCAATAAAAGAAATAAACCCCACTGAAACAAAAGACAATCCCTTTGTTGGCCACGGCCAATAATGTTGTATGAAATTCCTTTATTGACCTCTAATTTGAATTTTGAGAAAAAGAATATTAAGTATAATATTTCTCTACTATCCCTTCGTCTGTGTTGGTATAGGATCCTGACCACATATTAAGGCCGTCTTTTTGCATTTTTTTACGGACATATTTTTTTACTCATTGCAGCACAAATGAGGTTTGAACGCAAGATTTTTTTTTATCTCACAGACGAAGGGCTATAAGATTTTATCTATCCAAATATCATAAACCCTCCATGATGCGTTCAAGAACCGCACATTATGACTACCATAAAAATAGACTGTTTTGTTAGAACAAATTTGTTATCTGTAAAAATTTTATTATTGCTAAATAATAACATCGATTTCGATAATATTATTTCATTCAAATTTCGAACATCTCTGAAAAACAAAGAAATTAGATTTGACCTCTATTCTAATATCAGTCGAGATGACGTTTACTTCGAAATGAATTGTCAATTTGCAATCAAATTTGACAAATGTCGCACGTAAGTAAGATATCGAGCGATATGATAGTCGGGCCGACTTTAGTTTGTCTCTGAATAAAAAAAAAACTATGTCAGCTGCCAGAAAACTTCATTACCGCCATTACCCGTTAAAATTTGTTTTGTTGCATAAAATTGTTCGTTTGTTGAATTTAAAGCATAAAATGAGCGATCAAGATGATGATATAGATATTTCGGCGACACCTCCTGATATCTGATAAGATATATGAAATTTGTTCTAACAAAACAGTCTATTTTTATGGTGGTCATAATGTGCGGCTCCTGAATGCATCAAGGAGGCTTATGAATTATGATATGTGGGTAGATAAAGTAGTGTATGTAACTGTAAATAATTAGGCATTAAAACACTCGTGTGATGTTATTATTGTGTTTAATACCCACCCACACTTGTGTTTAATACCCTTCATTATGTACAGTCACATAAACTACTATAATTCTGCTCTTCTCCCCCAATTTTGAAGCTTGTGAATCACACGTATGTTTAAGTAGGTACAGTAGCGGCAAAAAAGTCTATCATATTTAAATTTTAAGATGAATAGGATCCATGGATAGGTTTCGAATAAAAAATTATTATATTCGGAACTTCCAAACGTACTGAAATAGCGAATACAAACCGGTATCTTTTTTCTATGGAAATCATCTGTAATTTACCGGTAATTTCCATACAAAAATTTATAGGTATGCATTCCCTAATTAAAAACGCAAATTATATAAATTTATGAAACATGTAATGTCTCCTTTTTTTTTTTAATGTGGGTACACCACAACTTTTTAATTTAAACTATGAATACAAAGATCAAAGCTTAAAGAAAAATTTAAAAAGGAGCTACCTGGTGGAAGGCAAATTATGTCGACGACAATGTCTCAAATAACTATATAAATAGGAATAACTTTTTTTTGCTAAAAATGAAACGGCAGGTTAGTATATATTATTTTCTTTTAAAGCATTATTATAAGTGGAGCATCTTTTATACAAAATACGCAGATTTTATTGATTTGTTGCCGCTACTGATGTCGTAAGTTGTTGTGTGCATGTGCGCGTGTGTGTGTGTGCCGCGTGTGTGTGTGTGCGTGTGCGCGTGTGTGTTACCGGGTCGGAAGGGCGGCGGGCCGTGCGCGGCGCCGGGGTGCAGGCGCGCCGGCCACTCGTCGCCCGCCGCGCCGTCTGCGCAACACGACACCACGTCAAATCGATCCGTCGCCGGCCCGACGTGAGAAGAGATCGGTACCATTACCATGAGTTAACCTTTCGTATGTGGCGGTTAAACTTTTACCACCAAATGACAACTTTAGAGAGTAAAACAATAGGTTCGATAGTATAAACGATTTGTATGGAGAATGACAACGCCCCTAGCGGTTACTTTGTAGAACTACAATTCTCCATACAAATCTTTTTCGCAGTCGCTAGCGAGTACTTTCACTGTAAACTTATGGTAAGGGTACGGATGTGACAGTAAAGGAGCGACGACATCGCCTCTCAAAATACGCAGACGCGTCGTAAAAGCAGTCAAATATATGAAAAAACGTGACGACGTATCCGAGCGTACACGCAACGAAGCTTCGGTGCGATCGATCCTTTGGTCCATAATGATCGTCGTATAATCCATATATATACAATCATCATGCAGTGTATAAAGTGAAACGAGTTCGCTCATGCATTTGCCCGAATCTAATTTGGCATAAACCTTTTATTTTATAAACCGTAAACTCATCGGGAATTTTGTAAAATTGTTCGTATAGAAATTTAAATCGTGAAGTTAGATTTTTTAATACTACTGGTGACAAACAAGCATGCGGCCCGCCTGATAGTAAACAGTTACCGCCGCCTATGGACGCTTAGTTTCAGCTTACAGTGAAAATTTATCTATGGGAAATTCGCGATTCTTTAATAATAGGATATCCATCAAACGAAAGGACATCAGTACATTATGACAAAGATATGTGACAGTATATCACGAGACTAGTGTTATCTAGCTAAATTAATCATGTCAACTCACCACTATCCATGGAGGGACGCGACATTCGGTCGAGCGACGGCCTCTCAACCCTGTTTTCGTCTGCGCCTGTACGACAAACAACATAATTACAAACTTTGGTAGATATTTCCTTTCTATCATCACCTCAAACCAAAATTCCTCCGGTACCTCATAACATAACATTTTCTCGTTAGCGAGGTTAAATTAACTTTTGAAGTCACCTATTTAAATCAAGTGGAAATGGTGGAACATTTTATGGGGTACTTATTTGTTGGCATAGACTGTGACGTCACACAAAGCGCGTCATAAAAACGCCTAAATCTATATAAAGCCTGACCAGAAATATATGAGGATGCGCCATATTGCGGAATTTCACTGGAACTAATTTCTTACACTGGCAATGATTTTATGATGGTTTGTCAACAATGTCAATGTCATACGTGGTGGTTACTTTAAAAAGCAAATATTTAAAAATATCCAAAAAAAAACCACTAAAACTATTCACAGTCGTGAACGCAATATTATAAATATAGTGTACACGTGTTTACTACACGAAAAACAGTCAGGAAAAGAGTGCATTCCATTAAATGATATAACGAAGTTATGGGGAGGAACTGACAGGTATTTAACCTAATGTGGGTTGCGATTTGTTGCAAAATTGTTGCCATATAAATCTTATAAATAGCGCCCTCTTGACAATCCTCATATATTTCTGGTCAGGCTTTATATATATGTATATACCACATTTGACTTTTTTGTCGCTGAATATTATTTTACAGTACTCATAAAATGATGAGTACATATTGTCTATTGCCCAGCCTCCAGCTGTGTGAAACTTGCGTCAATAATACAATCACTCACCCGAGTTCTCCTGAGGCTGCGGGAACTCGTCCCGCTTGCCGTTGGCCATCTCCCACAACCGCTCCTGGAGAGTCTTCTCGCCCTGGCTCGGCGACTTCGACCGGCTGAGCTCCCTAACACAAGGCACAGTTTATTTATCGACCGTACAGATCTCAATCAAAGACTAAGTCTTTTACAAATTATACGAAAAGTGTCATGTAGGAAAACAACGTTTTTCATGGCTATACGAGCTACCAAGACCGGGCTCACTCATAAATTCCGAAGTTTCATTTATCCAAAACCATTAAACAGACTTTTCAAAATTCCGTAAGTGAAATAACCTGAAACGATCATTTTCGCCATCTGAATATTTTATCAAACATGATTTTTGGAATTATGAAAATTCGGAATGATAATGCATTTCGACAAATGAAACTTCGGTGTATTGTAGTGTACCCACCAAGACCACAGGCTTGTCAGACGGAAGAATGGCCTGCGCGCGGGGAACGTGAGCCGAACTGCTATATTTTGGCACGTTTGATTTCTAGTGCCCTAAACCATGCCTCATCTGAGATCGTACGCCCATCCGCCATTTGTCCTTATCTAACTTGACTTACAAAAGAAGGATGTTCTTATTTTCGTATATATTTATTAGAGTTGGTGGAAATGTCTAAAATAACGAAAGCACGAAGCTGAGCCACTTGGAGAGGATACGATAAGAGTGTGCTATAAAGATAGGGTACCAGATGCAACTGAGTGGAAACCGTTCTGTTCAACGTCCGAGATAGTATGACTGTAGGCATTATGAGTCGTAGAGGGCTCTGTGCTCTCATAAAATGTCGTCTAGTACCCATTACACACGCCTTCTTGAGCTTAATTTGGGACTAGACCGATTTGTGAGGTTGTCCGATATTAATTAATTAATTTATTATTTATTTATGAAATATCTAATTTAGGAGAAGTAGCATAAAGCAAAGACCAAAGAAATTATCTTGTGTTGGAGGCCAAGGTCCTTTGAATCCCTGGGCCTGGACAGTAGGAAGATAAGTATTTATTAATAATTTTCCCATCGTATCGTACAGAATCAAAATTGTCCACACCTGTTGTTATTGTCCCTGGGCGGGTTGAACCGGTCACCGCGGTTGTCGCGGTCGCGGTCGCGTCCCCCGCGGTCACGACCGCCGCGGTCGCGGTCGCGTTCACGGTCGCGGTCACCTCGCTCCCTGATAACAAATTCGATAATTAATACAAAATAAATAGTGATTAAAGTATGGACTACTTTGGTTTACCAAACCTTTATTACTAGCAATTCGCCAATTTAATTATTAATTAATAATGATTTGTGAGACAACGGCAACATAATCGCCATCGGGCATGGATCTAAAACAAATTTAAGACAATGGCCAGCAGTCGTCTGATAACAACATGATTTTCAACTTTTAAAATAGTTTCACAGCACTGATTATACACATTACTGTAACAAAACGGAACTCAATAACACTAACTCCTCCGGTTCTGTTCTGTTCGGTCACTAAAGAGATCAGTTATTCGTACACAATACATGTTGCGCTAACCTGTCTCTGTTCCCTCGTTCTCTATCTCTATTGCCTCGATCCCGGTCCCTGCGGTCGCGGTCGCCGCGGTCCCTCCGGTCGCGGTCGCGGTCGCGGCGGTCGCGCTTGTCGTCGGACTTGTCGTCGCTGGTCGCGGAAGGCGGCGGCTCGGACAGGTTGAACGTGGGAGGCGGCTCGGCGGAGTTGAAGCCGGGCGGTGGTTTTGATAGCAGTGCTTGGAGCTGCAAAGAAATCATAGTTTCGTATCTCATACAAAAATAAAACAAAAAAAACGCATGTATTCGAAAGTTTCAGAATCTTTCGTAGCTATAACAAGAGTTTTTGGCAAGGCTTAGGCGTAGATAACACGTCACGGGCAATAAGCAAGCGGCCTAAATTGATCATTTCATATTTCATATTTCTCAATTGATGCACACTTAAGGTGGCACTTATCAAAATTTCACTACCCACGTCCTTGCCTTTCGTTTCCACGAGAAATCAATGAACTTTGCAAATAGTAATGGTAATGGTCAATGGCAACTAGGCGAGCTATGTACGCAAAAATTGGTATTTTTTTTTCCACCCTCATACTATATAGGTTTACTTTTACCTTCGTCTCAACTGATAGAAAGTAAAGACAAGATCTAGTAACACATGTAAGCATGCTCTAACATAGAGTACCGGCACCTCATTGTCGCAGGACATATACATATACATATAGCCCTGCAAGGGGTTTTACAACCCACGTTATATTGCGGATTTGCAGTGTTACCAAATTAGTTGAAAGACGGTGAATGTCACTGATATAAACTAATTTCGAGTATTTTTTTTTTCATAATAAAGCCAATACAAAACTATACAGTATACACAGTGTTTAACGTAATTTTTTTTCAATAGGGTTCAGTATTTATTTCGCAAGAAGAATGAAGGATTGAGCAACATTTAGGTAAACAATGTTTAGAATTTTAATAATGACAAATCCTTGACTGACGTTTAATAATGCAAATATGACGTATGCACATTATATACTTTAAAAATAGAATGTTAGGTCTAAAACTGCATTTGCATGTACTTAAGGCAAATAAACGATTTGGATTTGGATTGCCATATGAAAGCTAAATGTCACTTTCCGTACGAGCATGACAGATGATGATGAGTCACGCGACAAGCGACGTCGCGGTAAGTTAAGCTAGAGTCTGGCTATCCAAAAAATGTTGACAGATATTTCCTTGTGGTATCACCAATTGTTTATGATCCGATACAATTTAGTAGGTCCTCTTCAAATATTTTGATACTTTATGTACTAGTATTTTTGCCTAGATATATAGATTTAACTTATTTCCTTAGATACCTTACGTGTGCACAGAAAATCAAAAATATTTTCTAGTATCAAAACTATAATTCCTACTACACAAAGCAAGGTACGCTACAAAAGTGACCAGCCACATTTTTTTTAATTTCCCGCCAAATCTTTGAGTAATATTTCACTAGCCAGACTATAGCCCTGCAGAAGTCTATTCACTCCATCTCACCTGGTCGGAGAGCTGTGGCGGCTGCTCGCTCGGCGCGTCATCGTTGTGGTTGTCCTCCGTGTCTAGGTCCATGGCGTCGTCCGTCCGAGTCACTTCTGACACTCGCTGTTAACACAATATGTGGTTAGATATTGCAGTCGTGTGATGGATGAGCAATGTGAGGTTTACTCAGACCCATGATCGAAATACAGTAGAACCTCGATTGTCGGTACTAAACAATAACGTACTTTTTCTGATCGGAACCAGAGACCAGTTCGCATCTTCAGAAAAGATAAACTAGGAGAGGAAGAGCTGAGGGACATTAACCTTAAAGATGTACTTTCCTTCTGCAGGAAAATAAGATTCGAGGAAGAAGGCTGTATGGAAGCGCCGCCGGATCAGTAAACGTTGGCTCCAATTGGGTATTGGGCTGAATGAACGCAACCAAGTGATCGACAGCCCGCTCCATCCGGGCGTCCCTACACCAAAATCATCATCATCACCAGAGACCAGTTCGGATAATCGAAACACGGGTTTTTTGTTACAAGATTTCGGCGCATTCACGCTTTCGTCACCAGTGCTGTCGCGGTCGTTGTAGTGATCGTAATCTTGATTTTTATTAATAATTTCATCATTGTCTAAAATTTGATACCCAGGATCATTAGGAGCGATTAGTAACAAAACCAAGGTAGTGCCTCGAATTTTCGAGATTTTACTGTAGTTGGTAAGCCGTGTTTGAGTTCTGTTTAACCGCAACTGAATCGTTTTTGACTCTCCAAATCATAAATGAGAGATAGATAGTGGCACTAAGAACAGCAGCTGCTCGCGCGACAAGCAAAGTCGCGGCAAGAATGCTATCCCTGCTTGAGCGGTTGTTCTCGCCGCGGCGCGGCAAAAACCGCGACCAACGGGCCGCGGCCCGCTGCGGTAGGGGGCAGAACGACCAAGGCCTTAGAATAGTCAGTAATAAATAATAAATAAATATCAGACAACCTCACACAAATCGATCTAGTCCCAAATTAAGCTCAAGAAGACTTGTGTTATGGGTACTAGACGACGATATACATACTTATATAGATAAATATATACTTAAATACATAGAACAACCATGACCCAAGCACAAATATTCCAGTTCATCACACAAATATTTGCCCTGGCCGGGATTCGAACCCGGGACCACCGGCTCAGTAAGCAAGTGCTTACAAACTGAGCCAACCGCGTCGTCATGAAAAGCGTAGTAATGAAAAGCGACATGATTAGATACTAGAGACGGCCTCGCAGGAACCTGCACCTCTAGCACAACTATGACATGCGACTCTCTCTCACACGAAATTATTACCTACACTACCGTCAAAAAGTTAAAGACCAAACACGATATATGCAAATAATCAACATTTCATGAAGTTCCTATGAGAATATTACTTTTCAGTACCTACAACCGACAAAATAAAGCGTATAACAATTTATTCCACATCCTACCGATCAATCTCCTCTCGTGTGATATGTCCAAACGTCGTCATTGGCGAAATACCTCTTGCTGAGAGCAAGAAGTGAAAGCCAAAGAAAAAAAAAAAAAAAAAAAAACGACTAAAGTAACCGTTCTATTAGGTTCTGGTTTTGGTGTTGCCACATTTTAAAATGAGTATGTTTTTATAAATTAATAATAAAATAAATAATCATCTCAGAAAATAAATAAAAACAGAGATTAGTTCATCTTTTTAAGCAGAATTCAGAAAAGTAATAAAATGATAGTCTTAAAAATATGAAATGTTGTCAATTGCGCGACAAGAGTCGCGAGGCATAGCTGTGCTAGACGGGCTGTGCACTGACCTGTTGTTGCGGCGCGTTGTGCGGCGGCGCGTGGTGCAGCGGCACGCCGCCCACCAGCCCGCCCACCGCCAGCAGCTGTGCTAGACGGGCTGTACACTGACCTGTTGCTGCGGCGCGTTGTGCGGCGGCGCGTGGTGCAGCGGCACGCCGCCCACCAGCCCGCCCACCGCCAGCAGCTGTGCTAGACGGGCTGTACACTGACCTGTTGCGGCGGCGCGTGGTGCAGCGGCACGCCGCCCACCAGCCCGCCCACCGCCAGCAGCTGTGCTAGACGGGCTGTACACTGACCTGTTGCTGCGGCGCGTTGTGCGGCGGCGCGTGGTGCAGCGGCACGCCGCCCACCAGCCCGCCCACCGCCAGCAGCTGTGCTAGACGGGCTGTACACTGACCTGTTGCGGCGGCGCGTGGTGCAGCGGCACGCCGCCCACCAGCCCGCCCACCGCCAGCAGCTGTGCTAGACGGGCTGTACACTGACCTGTTGCGGCGGCGCGTGGTGCAGCGGCACGCCGCCCACCAGCCCGCCCACCGCCAGCAGCTGTGCTAGACGGGCTGTACACTGACCTGTTGCGGCGGCGCGTGGTGCAGCGGCACGCCGCCCACCAGCCCGCCCACCGCCAGCAGCTGTGCTAGACGGGCTGTACACTGACCTGTTGCGGCGGCGCGTGGTGCAGCGGCACGCCGCCCACCAGCCCGCCCACCGCCAGCAGCTGTGCTAGACGGGCTGTACACTGACCTGTTGCTGCGGCGCGTTGTGCGGCGGCGCGTGGTGCAGCGGCACGCCGCCCACCAGCCCGCCCACCGCCAGCAGCTGTGCTAGACGGGCTGTACACTGACCTGTTGCTGCGGCGCATAGTGCGGCGGCGCGTGGTGCAGCGGCACGCCGCCCACCAGCCCGCCCACCGCCAGCAGCTGTGCTAGACGGGCTGTACACTGACCTGTTGCTGCGGCGCATAGTGCGGCGGCGCGTGGTGCAGCGGCACGCCGCCCACCAGCCCGCCCACCGCCAGCAGCTGTGCTAGACGGGTTGTACACTGACCTGTTGCTGCGGCGCATAGTGCGGCGGCGCGTGGTGCAGCGGCACGCCGCCCACCAGCCCGCCCACCGCCAGCAGCTGTGCTAGACGGGCTGTACACTGACCTGTTGCTGCGGCGCATAGTGCGGCGGCGCGTGGTGCAGCGGCACGCCGCCCACCAGCCCGCCCACCGCCAGCAGCTGTGCTAGACGGGCTGTACACTGACCTGTTGTTGCGGCGCGTGGTGCGGCGGCGCGTGGTGCAGCGGCACGCCGCCCACCAGCCCGCCCACCGCCAGCAGCTGTGCTAGACGGGCTGTACACTGACCTGTTGCTGCGGCGCATAGTGCGGCGGCGCGTGGTGCAGCGGCACGCCGCCCACCAGCCCGCCCACCGCCAGCAGCTGTGCTAGACGGGCTGTACACTGACCTGTTGTTGCGGCGCGTGGTGCGGCGGCGCGTGGTGCAGCGGCACGCCGCCCACCAGCCCGCCCACCGCCAGCAGCTGTGCTAGACGGGCTGTACACTGACCTGTTGTTGCGGCGCGTGGTGCGGCGGCGCGTGGTGCAGCGGCACGCCGCCCACCAGCCCGCCCACCGCCAGCAGCTGTGCTAGACGGGCTGTACACTGACCTGTTGTTGCGGCGCGTGGTGCGGCGGCGCGTGGTGCAGCGGCACGCCGCCCACCAGCCCGCCCACCGCCAGCAGCTGTGCTAGACGGGCTGTACACTGACCTGTTGCTGCGGCGCATAGTGCGGCGGCGCGTGGTGCAGCGGCACGCCGCCCACCAGCCCGCCCACCGCCAGCAGCTGTGCTAGACGGGCTGTACACTGACCTGTTGTTGCGGCGCGTGGTGCGGCGGCGCGTGGTGCAGCGGCACGCCGCCCACCAGCCCGCCCACCGCCAGCAGCTGTGCTAGACGGGCTGTACACTGACCTGTTGCTGCGGCGCGTGGTGCGGCGGCGCGTGGTGCAGCGGCACGCCGCCCACCAGCCCGCCCACCGCCAGCAGCTGTGCTAGACGGGCTGTACACTGACCTGTTGTTGCGGCGCGTGGTGCGGCGGCGCGTGGTGCAGCGGCACGCCGCCCACCAGCCCGCCCACCGCCAGCAGCTGTGCTAGACGGGCTGTACACTGACCTGTTGTTGCGGCGCGTGGTGCGGCGGCGCGTGGTGCAGCGGCACGCCGCCCACCAGCCCGCCCACCGCCAGCAGCCCGCCCAGGAAGCCGGGCAGCGCCGCCATGCCTGCACACATACACTAACATTATACTGGATACCAAGCAGGGATGCATCGGGACCGGTAACCCCCATAAAACGTCCGATGGGGCGAATCGGCGAAAGTGTCTATCCAGTGGCCGAGAATCGTCGGCTCCATTAACACTTTTGCAACCAGACAAAAAAGTAAGACATCCCAGAAACCGGCCGAGCCGACTTTTATAGCATCAACCCCGGCTACCGGGTTGGCCGGCATCTGAAAAAAGTTTACGAGCGCCCGGCCTCCGGGTTGTTGGTGTCGAAAGTGTTAAAAATACCGGTATTTAATTTCTGTTTCTCAGTGACTCATTTTTATATAATAGCATTCAGTCAAGTGTTTTTCTATAAAAGCAGAGGATACCGTTTGGGAGCAATGATGCCACAGATGTTAAACTTATAACACCTCTATTTTTTGTCGAGGTTTAAAAATACACCACTGAACCTTCCTCCCAACCACGTAGAGTTAGGAAGTTATAGCTTGGGGTTACGGAACGGAACGGGGAACGTAATGTTTCGCATAGAGCTCATTTGGCAGAAATTTTCTTCAATAAAAATTGTATCTCTAGTGTATCCTAATAGATTAGGGTAGGTTAGGTTTATTATATAACTTATCAGAGTAGTAAATGGTGTCCGTAGCATAACAATTATGCGAAATGAGGATTATGCGAAATACAACGTTCGGTAAAATAATTTAGTGCGAAACATTAGTAAGCCTGTGTGGCCACTGACCCGGCTGTGGCAGGGACTGCATTGGCTGCGGCGGCATGCCCGGGAACCGCAGCAGCGCGCTGCTCGGCGGCATGCCCGTCTCCGGCTGTAGACCTGCGAGAAATCACCTCTTTCATACACTTTTCATATGCCAGCAGATTGAATCAGCTTCCGTGTCACCCTGACCGACCCTCCGATATATATTTTTTACTAGCGATACCCCGGCTTCGCACGGGTGAAATGCTGATAAATTATGCATGTATTATACATATAAACCTTCCTCTTGAATCACTCTATCTATTAAAAAACCGTTGCGTAGTTTTAATGATCTAAGCATACATAGAGACAGACAGATGTAGTGATTTTCTCGCAGTCGAAGTGAGAAGCAGAGTGTTTAACACGTTTCTAAAAGCCAAAAAGGTAAGAATAACCTGTGGAACTATAAACGCTGGTTGAGCTTGGGCTATTTAAAATTGTTGAATACCCTCGTCCCCTTACATTCCCATTTTATACAATTTGAGAGACGACGGAATAGCGAACTTGCTCGGTAAATATATACGTTTGATTTACCCTCAAATACAAGATTTGTTGGACAGGATTGTGTATGGGTGTAATATTCTAACACTTCAATTAATTTAAACCATGAATACAAAGATCAAAGCTTAAAGAAAAATTGAAAAAGGAGCTACCTGGTGGAAGGGACCGGGAATCGAACCCGGTACCTCTGGATTACCGGTCCAGCGCGTTAACACGCGCGGTAAAAAAATTAGACATTACATGTTTCATAAAATTACTTCAATTCATCCTAAGAGGAAAACCAGGTCAGACCAAGTCAGAACTAGATGTGAATTCACATGATGTGAACTTACAAAATTACAACCATACTAACCATACCCCGGCGGGGCTTTCGGTGTGCGAATGATTTAAAACTAGTCCGATAGTAGGCGGCAAAACATTTGTGCACCTAAAACCCCGGGCTTTGGTAATAATAACCATAACGCGAACGCTCCGCATATGGAATGCCGAGGTTTTCCCCGGAGGCTTATGCGGTTCTTCAAGAGTGGAGTCAATTAGGTTTTTTCTACTCCAGTACTTTTTTCTGTCATTTATATAGTTACTAACTCTAATATAAAGACATAAATTATGAAAGTCTGTAAAAGTCTATACTCTACTGCTCAAAAACACATTGCTAACCGATGTTATAATGTCGCCAAAAAACCATCACTTAGTACCTCAGATTACATGATGTACAGATGCATTCACACAATTTGCAAATTAAAAAAAAACTTGTACTAAGGCATTGCTGCCAACTTAAAAAAAAAAGTTTTATCTTCAGTGCATGGATGTTAAGTATAGTGAACGTATGTATACCTTTATGTATAAGTTTAATTTTTTGACAGATGTTTAGTATGGTGATCGTATACCTTTATGTATAAGTTAATATTTTCTTGACAGATGGATGTCAATAAAAAAAAAGTTTATCAGAGACAATTTTTCTTTTTAATTTTGTTGATTCCGAGCGGGAACATGTAATTGTTTTCTTTGTTGTTTATTTGCATTTTATTTATGAAATGTCGAGTCGTAGAAAAAGTATTGTATGCAACGTTGTATAAGTAGGTCAAAAAACGCTCGTGGCATCTTTCTTACGATGTTCGCTGCGCTCACATCGTAACCCATGCCACTCGCGTTTTTTGCCCCCTCTTATACAACGGTTGCATAATAGTAGTTTTTGATACAAGTGTGGAAAGTATGTCATTTTGAACGAGTCCCGAGGAGTCTTGGCCTGAGCCGCAAGGCGAGGGTCAAGACTCGGGACGAGTTAAAATGACACTTCCACACGTGTACCAAACAACGTTTTTTAATACATTTGCGAAAAATTGCAATAATAAAAATTTAAAACAGTAATTGAAAGGTGCAATTATATTTATTTCTGTATGATAAAAATTAAGAGTACATACCTACAATTTTTAGAGCAATTGTCAAGGGTCGCATTTAAGGCCTTTGCTGGTAAGTTTAAAGTTTTATTCAATTTGTTAATAATTCTCTTTTTCTCGTTTCCAGCCAATAAAATGTTCATAGACGGCCATGTAATTTTTCTTTCGATTTTCCGGGTAAAATACTCTCACTTGCAATTTTTGCCTTGGCTCGTATACGAGTATAGGGCGGTGTTAAATCTATTCTGGTAACATCAGAATCCATAATTTTCTATCAAAAACTTATTTTATAAATCTTACGTGTCATTTACACATAATTAAAACAATCTTGAATGAAAAAGAAAGTTTTACTTTTAATTGTAATATTTTTTTTCCAGATGGCGTCGGCTGTCATCATTCAGCCAAATCAAAAGAAATTGTTTAAATATTTCAGAAGAGATATGATAATGTTACACAGTAATTCAATGATTCCAAACAATAGATATCGTGAATCTGTTTTTAGTTCTTTACGTTTCATATAATTGTAAATAAATATATTATTTAATACACAAAAATAGCGATTATTCATAATTATTATGAATTTATAAAGCAGCGCGTGGGTCACGCTTAATACTGTATTTTCTAATCTGTGACAATACTTTTCTTTTTAATTTTTTTTAGGTCACGCATAATACTCATTTGCTCATTAAATAATAGTCACTCAAACAAATTATTAACACCGTTTTTGAGTTTTTTTTAATAGATAACCCTTTGATTGATCCAATATGCAATTTAAATATTTTAAGCATAATTATGAGATATACACCTGCAATGCTGCATGACGTAATAAATAAAGTCAGAAAGTGATTGACCTTTGTTTGGATGTATGAGGTATGACGTGTTAGTACAACAGAAAATTAAAAAAATTTGAAAAGTAAAAAGCACTAGTTCGAAATAACCAACTTTTCGCACGATTTGCAGCTACGAAAAGTACCACTTTTTGAGCAACTGTATTAAAAAATACTATTAAAGGGTGATGCTCCTGACGTCGTAAGCGTCCATAGGCGGCGGTAACTGTTTGCCATCAGGTGGGCCGCATGCTTGCTAGTTACCATAGTAGTAAAATAAAACTTACCGGGAACTTGTGCGGGCATGGCGGGCGGGCGCAGCCCGGGCGGCAGGCCCGGCGGCATGCCCGGCGGCAGGCCCGGCGCCATGCTGCGGACACAAACTCATATAAAGACGAGTAAAGGTTGAACACGCCAAAACTTGGGCATGTAAAATCGGCAATTATTACGCGAAAAATAAAGTTATGCAAATTTTTTAGACACCTATTTGATTACAAGGAACTATCCTATAATACGTCAATATTTTTTTTTCTTCTTTTAATTCGCTGTAAAAATGTCGAGCAAACAACATCAACAACGCGAACCCATTCTGCACGAATATGTAGACAATTCAATGCTACGCTATAGAGATATCGCAAAAAAACTGAAATGTCCTCAATCTACGGTTTGCCGCGTATTAAAAAGGTTTCGTGAACGCTTAACAATAGATCGCAAGCCAGGAAGTGGTGGGTTGCAGGGAGTCAAGAATAAAAAAAGGACGAGAGTGTTGTAAGGATTCTTGCCTCAAATCCTAAGATCTCATCTCACGATGTTGCCAAGAAAGTGAAAATTTGTGCTATGCTATGTTTAAAAAGTTAAACGTAGGGCACAACCAAGAAGTTATAAAGCCCAGGCTGCACCAGATCGAAACTCGAGACAGAACTTATCTGCAAAGAAACGGTCACGAAAATTTTATGAAAATTTCATTACGAAGTTTGCATGCGTGGTCATGGACGACGAAACATATGCAAAGGCAAACTTAAAACAAATTCCTGGCCAAGAGTTCTATACCAGCGTAATTCGAACAGACGCTCCTGAAGAATGTAAATTAAAAAAAACAGTAACTACTAAATTCCCAAAAAAATACCTTATTTGTCAGGCAATATGTAGCTGCGGAAAAAAAAGTGGCTCCTTTATTACCACCGGGACAATAGACAGCGGTATTTATTAAAAAGAGTGTTTACAGAAACGTTTACTGCCTTTCATAAGAAAGCACGACTCACTACCGCTGTTTTGGCCAGATTTTGCTACTTGCCATTACGCAACAGCAGTGTTGAAATGGTACGAAGCAAACGAAATCGTGGTGGTACCCAAAGTATGCAACCCCCCAAATAGTCCAGAACTGCGGCCTGTTGAAGACTACTGGAGTATTATGACGGGAATCTTAAAAAAGAAAGGCGGAGAAATAAAATCGGTCTCTGAACTACAAAAAGTATGGACATGGGCGTCGAAACGGTGTCCTAATGAGATGGTGCAAAGTCTTATGAGCCGTGTGCGCAGGAAAGTTAGAAGTATGGCTTACAGAGTAGACAATTACTAAAATAGGAAATGTTGTTATAAACTTCATTAAATTCGACATTAAATGTGGAAAACATAATGTGGTTATTTATTATTAAAATTATTTAATATTAATCTTTGTGTGCCCCAGTTTTGGCGTGTTCAACCTTTAATCATTAGATTAGATTAGATTTATTTATTTCACACATATAGGGATACATTATAAATTACACATAGTCAATTTACACGAATCTATACGGTGATCGTCAACATAATAAACAAAATAAACAAATTTAGCAAGTCATAATTCAATAGATAGTTAATAGTTATTTTAATCAACATCGTAAAAAAGTAATTTATTATTATTCGTATGGCATGTTATTTTAGATAAAAAAAGAAACAATTCATTTAACTATAATTACAGATCCAATTTCAGTGAAATCAGTCATTTTCTAGCCTCGTCGCTCAGGACGATCAGGTCCTCCATGCATTCAACGTATCTTGTTAGAGGGCACTCTGTGATGATGTGATGTGTTTTACTGATTGCACCTCAGCACCGCCACAATCATGAGCGCCGAATTCACTAAACGCATTTAGAAATTTATTTCTTTGCACAATTTACTGTAACGGGGTACGCATTTTTTCACATAACGATTGATTGTCATAACGTATTGTTTGTCATATAATCGTTAGCCATAACTTTAAAATTATTACCTTTAAAAGTGTTTTAAGAGTAAATCCCATTAGCTTAGGTTAAGTTACTAGGTTTGTTTTATAACATTCCTGAAAGGTTGTTTCAGAGAAAAGTAGAAATGATAACTACGAAAATTATGCATACTAACAATTATGAATAAGAAGTTTATATAAGCCAATATTAGAGAGCCTTCGTAACGAAATACACTGCTAATATAAACAACTCTACTTAATTCCGAATAAGATTTGTTTTGTATGCAAAACTATTGAATAATATATAATAAGAAATACCAACCCAGGCGGTGGTAGCTGCAACGCCGGCATGGAGGGCATGGCCGCCGGCATAGTTCCGGGCATGGCATTGGGCATGGCGTTCGGCATGGCATTCGGCATGGCGTTAGGCATCGGCGGCATGGCGCCCGCACCGCCCATGCCCATCATGCCCATGCCGACCATGCCGTCCAGCATCGACTTGGGCAGGATCTGCGGAAACATCAACATTTGAGTCACGGGTAACTATTTGAGCGTTTTATAATCACTCATCCTTACATATGTTACTATCCTCTATGGCCCTATCCATACTTAATCCATACTTAATATTAAAAATGCGAAAGTGTGTCTGTCTGTCTGTTACCTCTTCACGCTTAAACCGCTGAATCGGTTTTGATGAAAGTTGGCATGGAGATAGTTTAAGATCCGAGGAAGGACATAGGATAGTATTCATTCTGGAAATTATCCCTAAAAAGATTGAAAAGTGAGTAAGTAATTCATGATGACATTGATGACCCTGTAGGAAATGTAATTATTAGACCAAAAGCACAATTGCTCTTACATTTGCTTAGGCGCTTTTAATAATCCCTTTTATTAATTAAGGTGATTAGGTGGATATGGATATCTATCGTGTTGTACGAGGTTGCTTCCATACTTCCAAGTTCCACGCGGACGTAGTCGCGGGCAAAAGCTAGTATAAAATAATTCAGTTATAGCTCTAGTGTTTCTTGACTCTACAGACTGTTCTAAAAGCCTAGCCTAAAATGAACAGCCCCATTATATCAACTTCTTAAATTATGGCGAGCTTTGAGAGGTCTCCAGCAGTGAACGCCTGTGGCCGATAGATAAAGCATCCGCTACTATTCGACACTAATATGAGTGCGAGTAGCAGATTCTTTATTTTTTGTCTAATGCGCGATAAACACGACTAATATTGGCCAGCTGATATGATAATGAAGAGTAATAATATTTGAGAACTGAGTTTAATTACCCTCGGAGGCAGCCACGGAGGCAAGGTCTCCTCATCAACGGCGCCGCCATCCTCCAGCGCGTCCAGCGACAGCGCGCCCAGCGCCCAGCGCGCGTGTAACGCGCTCCACGGGAGATACGACACGCCCAGCTCCGACTCCCAGTAGTCTTTCCACTCTCGGCCCTTCACTCCTTTGAGAACTGAGTTTACTTACCCTCGGAGGCAGCCACGGAGGCAAGGTCTCCTCATCAACGGCGCCGCCATCCTCCAGCGCGTCCAGCGACAGCGCGCCCAGCGCCCAGCGCGCGTGTAACGCGCTCCACGGGAGATACGACACGCCCAGCTCCGACTCCCAGTAGTCTTTCCACTCTCGGCCCTTCACTCCTTTGAGAACTGAGTTTACTTACCCTCGGAGGCAGCCACGGAGGCAAGGTCTCCTCATCAACGGCGCCGCCATCCTCCAGCGCGTCCAGCGACAGCGCGCCCAGCGCCCAGCGCGCGTGTAACGCGCTCCACGGGAGATACGACACGCCCAGCTCCGACTCCCAGTAGTCTTTCCACTCTCGGCCCTTCACTCCTTTGAGAACTGAGTTTACTTACCCTCGGAGGCAGCCACGGAGGCAAGGTCTCCTCATCAACGGCGCCGCCATCCTCCAGCGCGTCCAGCGACAGCGCGCCCAGCGCCCAGCGCGCGTGTAACGCGCTCCACGGGAGATACGACACGCCCAGCTCCGACTCCCAGTAGTCTTTCCACTCTCGGCCCTTCACTCCTTTGAGAACTGAGTTTACTTACCCTCGGAGGCAGCCACGGAGGCAAGGTCTCCTCATCAACGGCGCCGCCATCCTCCAGCGCGTCCAGCGACAGCGCGCCCAGCGCCCAGCGCGCGTGTAACGCGCTCCACGGGAGATACGACACGCCCAGCTCCGACTCCCAGTAGTCTTTCCACTCTCGGCCCTTCACTCCTTTGAGAACTGAGTTTACTTACCCTCGGAGGCAGCCACGGAGGCAAGGTCTCCTCATCAACGGCGCCGCCATCCTCCAGCGCGTCCAGCGACAGCGCGCCCAGCGCCCAGCGCGCGTGTAACGCGCTCCACGGGAGATACGACACGCCCAGCTCCGACTCCCAGTAGTCTTTCCACTCTCGGCCCTTCACTCCTTTGAGAACTGAGTTTACTTACCCTCGGAGGCAGCCACGGAGGCAAGGTCTCCTCATCAACGGCGCCGCCATCCTCCAGCGCGTCCAGCGACAGCGCGCCCAGCGCCCAGCGCGCGTGTAACGCGCTCCACGGGAGATACGACACGCCCAGCTCCGACTCCCAGTAGTCTTTCCACTCTCGGCCCTTCACTCCTTTGAGAACTGAGTTTACTTACCCTCGGAGGCAGCCACGGAGGCAAGGTCTCCTCATCAACGGCGCCGCCATCCTCCAGCGCGTCCAGCGACAGCGCGCCCAGCGCCCAGCGCGCGTGTAACGCGCTCCACGGGAGATACGACACGCCCAGCTCCGACTCCCAGTAGTCTTTCCACTCTCGGCCCTTCACTCCTTTGAGAACTGAGTTTACTTACCCTCGGAGGCAGCCACGGAGGCAAGGTCTCCTCATCAACGGCGCCGCCATCCTCCAGCGCGTCCAGCGACAGCGCGCCCAGCGCCCAGCGCGCGTGTAACGCGCTCCACGGGAGATACGACACGCCCAGCTCCGACTCCCAGTAGTCTTTCCACTCTCGGCCCTTCACTCCTTTGAGAACTGAGTTTACTTACCCTCGGAGGCAGCCACGGAGGCAAGGTCTCCTCATCAACGGCGCCGCCATCCTCCAGCGCGTCCAGCGACAGCGCGCCCAGCGCCCAGCGCGCGTGTAACGCGCTCCACGGGAGATACGACACGCCCAGCTCCGACTCCCAGTAGTCTTTCCACTCTCGGCCCTTCACTCCTTTGAGAACTGAGTTTACTTACCCTCGGAGGCAGCCACGGAGGCAAGGTCTCCTCATCAACGGCGCCGCCATCCTCCAGCGCGTCCAGCGACAGCGCGCCCAGCGCCCAGCGCGCGTGTAACGCGCTCCACGGGAGATACGACACGCCCAGCTCCGACTCCCAGTAGTCTTTCCACTCTCGGCCCTTCACTCCTTTGAGAACTGAGTTTACTTACCCTCGGAGGCAGCCACGGAGGCAAGGTCTCCTCATCAACGGCGCCGCCATCCTCCAGCGCGTCCAGCGACAGCGCGCCCAGCGCCCAGCGCGCGTGTAACGCGCTCCACGGGAGATACGACACGCCCAGCTCCGACTCCCAGTAGTCTTTCCACTCTCGGCCCTTCACTCCTTTGAGAACTGAGTTTACTTACCCTCGGAGGCAGCCACGGAGGCAAGGTCTCCTCATCAACGGCGCCGCCATCCTCCAGCGCGTCCAGCGACAGCGCGCCCAGCGCCCAGCGCGCGTGTAACGCGCTCCACGGGAGATACGACACGCCCAGCTCCGACTCCCAGTAGTCTTTCCACTCTCGGCCCTTCACTCCTTTGAGAACTGAGTTTACTTACCCTCGGAGGCAGCCACGGAGGCAAGGTCTCCTCATCAACGGCGCCGCCATCCTCCAGCGCGTCCAGCGACAGCGCGCCCAGCGCCCAGCGCGCGTGTAACGCGCTCCACGGGAGATACGACACGCCCAGCTCCGACTCCCAGTAGTCTTTCCACTCTCGGCCCTTCACTCCTTTGAGAACTGAGTTTACTTACCCTCGGAGGCAGCCACGGAGGCAAGGTCTCCTCATCAACGGCGCCGCCATCCTCCAGCGCGTCCAGCGACAGCGCGCCCAGCGCCCAGCGCGCGTGTAACGCGCTCCACGGGAGATACGACACGCCCAGCTCCGACTCCCAGTAGTCTTTCCACTCTCGGCCCTTCACTCCTTTGAGAACTGAGTTTACTTACCCTCGGAGGCAGCCACGGAGGCAAGGTCTCCTCATCAACGGCGCCGCCATCCTCCAGCGCGTCCAGCGACAGCGCGCCCAGCGCCCAGCGCGCGTGTAACGCGCTCCACGGGAGATACGACACGCCCAGCTCCGACTCCCAGTAGTCTTTCCACTCTCGGCCCTTCACTCCTTTGAGAACTGAGTTTACTTACCCTCGGAGGCAGCCACGGAGGCAAGGTCTCCTCATCAACGGCGCCGCCATCCTCCAGCGCGTCCAGCGACAGCGCGCCCAGCGCCCAGCGCGCGTGTAACGCGCTCCACGGGAGATACGACACGCCCAGCTCCGACTCCCAGTAGTCTTTCCACTCTCGGCCCTTCACTCCTTTGAGAACTGAGTTTACTTACCCTCGGAGGCAGCCACGGAGGCAAGGTCTCCTCATCAACGGCGCCGCCATCCTCCAGCGCGTCCAGCGACAGCGCGCCCAGCGCCCAGCGCGCGTGTAACGCGCTCCACGGGAGATACGACACGCCCAGCTCCGACTCCCAGTAGTCTTTCCACTCTCGGCCCTTCACTCCTTTGAGAACTGAGTTTACTTACCCTCGGAGGCAGCCACGGAGGCAAGGTCTCCTCATCAACGGCGCCGCCATCCTCCAGCGCGTCCAGCGACAGCGCGCCCAGCGCCCAGCGCGCGTGTAACGCGCTCCACGGGAGATACGACACGCCCAGCTCCGACTCCCAGTAGTCTTTCCACTCTCGGCCCTTCACTCCTTTGAGAACTGAGTTTACTTACCCTCGGAGGCAGCCACGGAGGCAAGGTCTCCTCATCAACGGCGCCGCCATCCTCCAGCGCGTCCAGCGACAGCGCGCCCAGCGCCCAGCGCGCGTGTAACGCGCTCCACGGGAGATACGACACGCCCAGCTCCGACTCCCAGTAGTCTTTCCACTCTCGGCCCTTCACTCCTTTGAGAACTGAGTTTACTTACCCTCGGAGGCAGCCACGGAGGCAAGGTCTCCTCATCAACGGCGCCGCCATCCTCCAGCGCGTCCAGCGACAGCGCGCCCAGCGCCCAGCGCGCGTGTAACGCGCTCCACGGGAGATACGACACGCCCAGCTCCGACTCCCAGTAGTCTTTCCACTCTCGGCCCTTCACTCCTTTGAGAACTGAGTTTACTTACCCTCGGAGGCAGCCACGGAGGCAAGGTCTCCTCATCAACGGCGCCGCCATCCTCCAGCGCGTCCAGCGACAGCGCGCCCAGCGCCCAGCGCGCGTGTAACGCGCTCCACGGGAGATACGACACGCCCAGCTCCGACTCCCAGTAGTCTTTCCACTCTCGGCCCTTCACTCCTTTGAGAACTGAGTTTACTTACCCTCGGAGGCAGCCACGGAGGCAAGGTCTCCTCATCAACGGCGCCGCCATCCTCCAGCGCGTCCAGCGACAGCGCGCCCAGCGCCCAGCGCGCGTGTAACGCGCTCCACGGGAGATACGACACGCCCAGCTCCGACTCCCAGTAGTCTTTCCACTCTCGGCCCTTCACTCCTTTGAGAACTGAGTTTACTTACCCTCGGAGGCAGCCACGGAGGCAAGGTCTCCTCATCAACGGCGCCGCCATCCTCCAGCGCGTCCAGCGACAGCGCGCCCAGCGCCCAGCGCGCGTGTAACGCGCTCCACGGGAGATACGACACGCCCAGCTCCGACTCCCAGTAGTCTTTCCACTCTCGGCCCTTCACTCCTTTGAGAACTGAGTTTACTTACCCTCGGAGGCAGCCACGGAGGCAAGGTCTCCTCATCAACGGCGCCGCCATCCTCCAGCGCGTCCAGCGACAGCGCGCCCAGCGCCCAGCGCGCGTGTAACGCGCTCCACGGGAGATACGACACGCCCAGCTCCGACTCCCAGTAGTCTTTCCACTCTCGGCCCTTCACTCCTTTGAGAACTGAGTTTACTTACCCTCGGAGGCAGCCACGGAGGCAAGGTCTCCTCATCAACGGCGCCGCCATCCTCCAGCGCGTCCAGCGACAGCGCGCCCAGCGCCCAGCGCGCGTGTAACGCGCTCCACGGGAGATACGACACGCCCAGCTCCGACTCCCAGTAGTCTTTCCACTCTCGGCCCTTCACTCCTTTGAGAACTGAGTTTACTTACCCTCGGAGGCAGCCACGGAGGCAAGGTCTCCTCATCAACGGCGCCGCCATCCTCCAGCGCGTCCAGCGACAGCGCGCCCAGCGCCCAGCGCGCGTGTAACGCGCTCCACGGGAGATACGACACGCCCAGCTCCGACTCCCAGTAGTCTTTCCACTCTCGGCCCTTCACTCCTTTGAGAACTGAGTTTACTTACCCTCGGAGGCAGCCACGGAGGCAAGGTCTCCTCATCAACGGCGCCGCCATCCTCCAGCGCGTCCAGCGACAGCGCGCCCAGCGCCCAGCGCGCGTGTAACGCGCTCCACGGGAGATACGACACGCCCAGCTCCGACTCCCAGTAGTCTTTCCACTCTCGGCCCTTCACTCCTTTGAGAACTGAGTTTACTTACCCTCGGAGGCAGCCACGGAGGCAAGGTCTCCTCATCAACGGCGCCGCCATCCTCCAGCGCGTCCAGCGACAGCGCGCCCAGCGCCCAGCGCGCGTGTAACGCGCTCCACGGGAGATACGACACGCCCAGCTCCGACTCCCAGTAGTCTTTCCACTCTCGGCCCTTCACTCCTTTGAGAACTGAGTTTACTTACCCTCGGAGGCAGCCACGGAGGCAAGGTCTCCTCATCAACGGCGCCGCCATCCTCCAGCGCGTCCAGCGACAGCGCGCCCAGCGCCCAGCGCGCGTGTAACGCGCTCCACGGGAGATACGACACGCCCAGCTCCGACTCCCAGTAGTCTTTCCACTCTCGGCCCTTCACTCCTTTGAGAACTGAGTTTACTTACCCTCGGAGGCAGCCACGGAGGCAAGGTCTCCTCATCAACGGCGCCGCCATCCTCCAGCGCGTCCAGCGACAGCGCGCCCAGCGCCCAGCGCGCGTGTAACGCGCTCCACGGGAGATACGACACGCCCAGCTCCGACTCCCAGTAGTCTTTCCACTCTCGGCCCTTCACTCCTTTGAGAACTGAGTTTACTTACCCTCGGAGGCAGCCACGGAGGCAAGGTCTCCTCATCAACGGCGCCGCCATCCTCCAGCGCGTCCAGCGACAGCGCGCCCAGCGCCCAGCGCGCGTGTAACGCGCTCCACGGGAGATACGACACGCCCAGCTCCGACTCCCAGTAGTCTTTCCACTCTCGGCCCTTCACTCCTTTGAGAACTGAGTTTACTTACCCTCGGAGGCAGCCACGGAGGCAAGGTCTCCTCATCAACGGCGCCGCCATCCTCCAGCGCGTCCAGCGACAGCGCGCCCAGCGCCCAGCGCGCGTGTAACGCGCTCCACGGGAGATACGACACGCCCAGCTCCGACTCCCAGTAGTCTTTCCACTCTCGGCCCTTCACTCCTTTGAGAACTGAGTTTACTTACCCTCGGAGGCAGCCACGGAGGCAAGGTCTCCTCATCAACGGCGCCGCCATCCTCCAGCGCGTCCAGCGACAGCGCGCCCAGCGCCCAGCGCGCGTGTAACGCGCTCCACGGGAGATACGACACGCCCAGCTCCGACTCCCAGTAGTCTTTCCACTCTCGGCCCTTCACTCCTTTGCCTGGCGCCCAGGCTACCTGCAATACGAATGGATTGTAAGTAGCTGTTCGATACATAACTTGAACAATAATTGCAACAGTCAAAAATTGCATTACGTCCGATCTAGCCATCTAATGTTAGCAGATAGTAGGCATTGTGAAAATATAGCTAACAAGGTTATTGCAAAGTATGGTAATAATCTAATAATGATGTTGATGAACCTTCAGGTAAGCATGCTAAGCCACAGACGGTGTATATTACATAGTGTTCGATTGGCCGCCGCCGCGGCTGATCGGCTCTCTTGATGATGTACTGCGAACGAATTCGAAACATGTCGAACTATATTCGACTTCTACGACGTGATTAAACCCGTTTTGTATATATTTTATGGACTTCATATTTACATTCTATCAGATGAGATGAAGCTTTAATACAAATCCACTGTTCATAAAAAATGTATACGTCGATAAGCAGAAAGACTGTCATCTTGTATTTTGAACATTGACCAATAAGAACCACCACAACCACCAGACGTGTATCGATGCCACGACTTCGGTCTTAGCGGCAAGCGGTACGAGGCATTCTCGCGCTGCGCTCGGCGAAAACCGCTAGAGCGTCACCGCGGGCACTTCGTGGCACGCTTCATACATCAGTATGTTTTTTTTTTCGCCGCTGCCGCTACCGCTGGTCACGCCAAGTCGTGGCACCTCGGTCAGACCGGTAACTGACCGCTATCTCCTTGGAGTGCAGCTTGTGCTTGTTGAGCGTGGTGAGCGCCTTGTGCGCGTCGCGGCGGCGCTCCATGACGACGAAGGCGCAGCCGCGCGGCGCCACCACGTCGATGGACACGACGCCGCCCACGGCCCCGAACAGGTCCGACAGCTCCTCCTGCGTCGCCAGCTTCGACAGGTGGCCCACCCACAGCGTCGTGCTGCACACTGTACCGTGGATAACATATTTATTTATTATATCGCGTATATTAATTATTTGAGCCTCCCTGACGTTTCAGTACCTTTACAGATACCGTTGTCAAAGGTTGACTGGTTGATATTTATTTCTTACTAGCTTTAGCCCGCGACTACGTACGCGTGGAACTTGATAAAAGGGGATCATTAAAAGCGCCTAAGCAAATGTAAGAGCGATTGTGCTTTTGGTCTAATAATTACATTGCCTATAGGGTCACCGCACCCCAACAGAAATGTTCACTTTTCAATCTTTTTAGGTATAATTTCCAGAATGAAAACTATCCTATGTCCTTCCTCGTATCTTAAACTATCTCTATGCCAAATTTCATCAAAATCGATTCAGCGGTTTAAGCGTGAAGAGGTAACAGACAGACAGACACACTTTCGCATTTATAATATTAGTATGGATAAGATTTAAATAATTTGCAGAGTAGCATGCAAAAACTGTTCACGATTAAAGTACGAAGACGCTTGGCAACAACAAGCGTAATGCAACAGTGTAATGCTGTACGTAGAGGTCAGTTTAACCGAACTATCTGTGTAACCACTGGTTAAATATTAGATATGTAATAAGCGTAGTTTAACTCGCCTAGGAAAGTGTAAGCGTCTGTACAACGAATAAAACTCATTAGATGTTAAACTAACCGCTACAATGGGCAACAACTCGAACTTTTTAACGTTCACCTACAGTACCGGCAAAAAATCTATCATATCTGTGCCATGTGGAAATTCCGTATAATTTTCTTCATCATTACTCAATATTTCTCACTCACCACTCAAATTTTCCTTCTTGATCGGTGGTAACCCTTTCTTCTCTCGTTCTCTTTGCTTCTCCTTGTCGGCTTCTCTCTCTTTGTGACTCTTATCTCTGTCCTTATTTCTATCTCTGTCACGCTCCCTGTAACAAAAAATGGAAATTATATTATATTTTTATACGATTCTACTTTGTTTAGGGAAATGAAATCCTATTAGTATTATAAAAAGTTTTAAGGGTGGTTGCATGTTTGTTACCTTAAAACAAAGACTACATAACCTACTCAAGCACCGGTCATAGGAGTTGACCCAGCGAGTTTTACCCTGTTTTAAATAGGCATATTATGAACGAAGATATTTTGTGACCATAGACTAAAAACATAAATGTAAAAATAAATACTTAGGCAGTATTTTCCCATTAGCCCTTCAATTGTATGTTGTAACTAATTAACAGATTCGTAACGGTTTTGGTGATAGTCGCACGCGAGCCAGAGACAGCGCCTGCGCCGGTGCGGTGAACGGAAGCGCGACCGAGGCAAGGGACTAAGTTTAAGGGTGACTTGCATCGACCACTATTAACCATCCGACGAACTTTAAGAATGATGTTGCCATTTGTCATCTCATAGAGAAATTCCAGTCTTCATGCTACAGGGTTTAACGTAAGTGTAGTAGTTCGAAACGTGTCCTTAATTAGCTAACAGTCACCTTTACTTTTGCTTGTCTCGAATGGGTGTCGTTACATGTTGGTGCCGTGACCAGGATATGTTATCGGTGTGACTGACCTCTCTCGCTCTCGCTCCTTGTCGCGGCGCCTGCGCGGGGAGCGCGAGGAGCGCGAGCGCGAGCGGCTGCGGCGGCGCCGGCGCGGCGAGCGGGAGCGCGACCTGTGTCTCCGACGCGGCGACGGACTCCTAAAGATACAATTATAGTAGATTGTACGACAAGTGCATAAAACGCATCATTTTACACGAGACGTTTATCCAGATCGCCAGATGGACCGATCGCCTTGGTCTTCGACGACGATTTTACTTTATGCTCTAGAGCATAAAAAGCAATTTTATGTCGCCTACGCACAGCATAAAGTCGAACTTTTAGAGCAAGAGAACTATTAACTATTTTTCACTTCTCTTCTCTTGCTCTAAAAGTTCGACTTTATGCTGTGCGTAGGCGACATAAAGTCGCTTTTTATGCTCTAGAGCATAAAGTAAAATCGTCGTCGAATACCAAGGCGATCGGTCCAACAGCCACACGATAAAATTTCCTTAATAAACAGATAAAAAAAAACATAAGACTTCGTAGAATAAAATCGGATAATGTGTAGTGCAATTGTTAGGAAATCGGATAATGTGTAGTGTATTAGATCCTAACAATTGCACTACACATTACTTATCCGATTTCTTTCGATAAATCGGATCGGATCGGAAGGTCTGGAACGGGTATTAACTCTTTATTTTATTTCGTTTTGTTAGTATTCTAAGACCAAGGCAAAGATACCAACAGCCAAAGTACACAATGAAACTTCTTGAAATAAACTTGTAACTTCTATTTATTATCATTTATTACTTTTTAAACTATTACTTTAAATATTTCTCATTGCTTTAGAGCAATTAATTAAAATTTAAAGTTACATTAGTGTAACTTAAATTTTAATTAAATAAGTTTTTAAGTATACCTAATATTTACATGATACAGTTTCATTTCCTCGCAATCGAAGTGAAAAGTAGAGTGTGCAACTCGTCCATAAAACGCATTTTACACTCGACTTTATATTCATCCTCGCTCGCAAGCTCGCTCGGATGGATAAACGTCTCGTGTAAAATGGTGCGTTTCATGCACTTGTCGTACAATCTACTATTATGGTCAAATAAATATGTCAATAAGAAGTCAATTTATTTAACAGAAAATATATGTCAATTAAATTAATGCGATATATTTTTTCCGAAACCTTAAAATATTTACTGACCACCAATATGTTTTAAATGCATTGATTTATGTTTTCATCAAATATCAATTAATAAAAGCTTTGTTATTTTTATTAAAGCAGTAACGTCTGCTAACGTAAACTAAATGTTTACAAATGAAGCGAAATTTGAAAAATTTAATGATTCGGACAGGATTCGATGAGACGATGGTGCCGACGATAAAGTCTAAATCTTTACGGTAGATGGCGCTACGATGCCACCCTAAGGCATGTCGAAGCAACTGGTTGAAAAATTCAATAGCTCTGACATCTGATTCGGTGGTCCAATTGGGACGACGCCCGTGTTGGCCCGGAAAGCCGTTGGAAACGCAGGTTCGAATCCTGTCTGAATCATTAAATTTTTCCATTTTCGCTTCATTTGTAAACAAAAGCTTTGTTCATGAATATAGACCCAAATGAAAATAAAAGCGTCATAATTACATTAACTTACATAAAAGTATCACATACTTCAATCAACGGCCTGCAATTATGGAATGTCTGTGTCATAATTCAAGTTACACTTCAAATCGTTAAATATTTCTAAAGCTTCCCATTAAACCAAAGCAAACGGGAAGAATATATTTGTTTTATTCTGGTTAGCAGACTTTGCCCTAAAGAGATGCCATAGCGGCGTCACTGGTTATGTAACTAATACTTATTTAAACTTTATTGCACAAAACACAAATTAAAACAAATGTCGGACTTAATGCCATGGCATTATCTACAAGAGATACTTATACAAAATTGTAGTAGTCAAATATCGCCGAATAATTAATTTTCCAGGCATGGGACTTATCAACACTGTTGACCATCAAAATCAAAACCTGGATGCAAAATGTCTAAACAGAAAGATCCGTCCAAAGTATACGTAAGTATAGGAAGGCTGAATTATTTGGCGATACTAACCTACAATAAGAAAGGCCTAGACATTGAGCGCCTTACAAAACCAAATTTGTTTGTGCAAGTACTTTCGGGCACATGATGTATACTGTTGTCATGCACATACATATTGACTAACCTGGAGTCATTTGCGTCCGGTATTTCTATGACCTGAGGCCCTGTCTCCACGAATTCTATGTCCGACTCCACCATGTCGTCTTTGGACTCATTCTGTTTCTGTTCTTTGTTCTGAAAGGATTACAAGTAATCTACAATGATTTTCTATAATAATTTATTTAGAACCAGAAAAATACAAAAACATATGCATGTGTGATTAAAGACGTTGACACGTAAACATTTAAAAAATTTCGTAGGTTACAAAAAAAAGTGTTTCAGTTTCTTCCGACTTTATACTCAACTTCGAACATTTATGAGCATTTATGAAGTTTTATCAAAAATATGTGAACTCGCTTCTATTTTTTACGGCATAGAGGAGTGTTTAGATATTTTTGGTCACATTTTTGCTCATAAAAGTATGAACTCTACTGTACATGTCGTGATTATAGGAAATTCTAACGTTTCCTAATGGAATGACATCTAGATTAGATTTTACTTTAATAGAAAATAGAATGGTGTCCCAATTTATATACATACTCACCGAAAATGGCAGGTTTTGGTTTTGATTCTGCTGTAGCTGCATGTCGGACATCATTGGCATTAGATTCTGAAAAAACAATGAAAACAATTATGTAAGTACAACAGGAAAATCTAAGTGAAAGACAGCACTTCTAATTTTTATTTGCACTTTTCGATGGTGTTTAAACCACTTAAATAAAAGGATATAACAAAAGAAAATAACTGGTAATTCAGAGAGTGAATGAGTACAGTCTATCAGTAAGTATTTGTTACTTATATTTGGCCACTTACTAGAACTAACTATATAATACTGGCTAAGGTCAGACGGGACAAGTTCGGCCGCGGGACATGCCCACCTACCATATCGAGATATCGAAAAGTACATATGCAAACATGTTGTCTCGAATGGGTGTCGTTACATGTTGGTGTCGTAACCAGGATATTTTATTGATGTCACTGACCTTACAAGCACGCAAATATAGTTAGGTAGCAAAAGTAAGATGGTGTTAGTTGTATAACATCTGTACTATTCGATATTTAGATATGATAGGCGTGCCCTGGCGCTTTGCTACAACTGCCCTTATACCATCTAAATAAATTTATAGCAGTTCAGAACCAAATAGCCAAATTCCAAAGTAGTATATTTTTCTCATGACATGGTCTAACTAAAGAGATGAACTCACCGGTATCTGCATCCCAGTCATGAGTTGCATCTGAGCTTGGAGGCTTTGCAGCTGCCGCATGATCTCCGGATTTGTCAGTATACTGCAATAGTAAATATAAAATGAAATGAACCGTCTAACACAAAAAACAATAGTATAATAGACATGTTGACTAATTTTTTTTTAGGATGTCAGTCCATTCTATTTTTTATTGTGATCAAATGTCTATATGGGACTGACTACACTTAAATTGCTCTAAAAGTCAGAAATGACCGTCAAAGTTCAACATTTCTACGTAGCGCTAAAAACGCTCCATACAAAACGCGTCAGGCTAGTGACGTCACAGGCCGGTATAGGTACCAATAATTGTATGGAAAAATTAAGAAATTTGGCATTTTCACCGTGAAAAAGTGCGTTTAAGTTCATAGTTGTCATACAATTATTGTTTCGTAAAATTATGAGGATTCTGAAAACATTTTCAAAATTTATTATGGATTAAAAAAAAAATCATAAAAATTGCGTACCTTTGAAGTCACTTATTTCCAAAAAAGATATATGTTTCTGGTTTTTTTTTTTCTTTGTTTCGTGATATATTTAGCTAATTTTATTCATATAACTACACTACGCTGTAGAATTCAACATCAGTCAAATAGCCTATTGATTAGTGGGCCGTGAGTCGCGTAGCAAGGGTAGCTGACCTAGATGAAGAATTCCACATGAGTTCGAAACATGTCGGGCCATTCCTCACAATTTTTACTTGAGTTTAAACAGTTTTTATAATTAGTATAATTGTTTCTTTGTATACAAGATCTATACAAGACAAGGCTAGTATAGGTGAAACCAGCAGCGTTACACACAGCATTTAAGCTTTCGAAAGTTTGTCAGTGCAACAAAACTTTTCTATAGGGTTTATCCATTAAGGAAATATATAATTTCTTACCTTCCTAAAGGTAGCGTCTCCGCGGTCTGCTGCGGCTGCGAGTGCGTGGAGTGCGTGGTGTGCGTCGAGTGCGGCGCGTGCGACGAATGCGACTCGTGCGCGCCTTCATCTTCACTCTCGTACTCGAAGTCATTCAGAAGCTTGCGGTTGAACTTGACGCCCTGGTTGCCTGACGGTTGATCCTGGAACTGAGAATAATGAAACATTTTAATTTGATTGTCGGTCCATTAGAAATATCTTTATTGTGTAATGTGGCATTTTTACTTAGCTATAAAAGATTTAACAACTTTAATCTTCTGTACTGTATAATTTTGCAAATGTGTCTTAACAAGTGCTTCCCCTTAGTCGGTCATATACAAGTAACAACTGTGGAATGACACATAAGTAAACTGTTACTTTCTTTTTAAAAGCAGTTAGCAGAGATGTATTTTGGAAGCCAAGAAATCCATCACAGTCTATTATTATTACCTGCCCAGAAAATTATAATATTATAAATTATTTATTTTGAAGCATATAACAAAACTCCATAGTGGATATAATATCCTTCTTGTTTGATATGTGAATAGCTGGACTGCTGGACATGAAAGTAGATTTTTTTATTCTATATCCTTTTTAGATAATAAACTCACAGAATCACCCATTGGAGAGTTGTCTGGTGGTGTGTGGAGTGGAGCCGGCACAGGGGATATCTTCTTGTCCGTGTTGTGGCTGGTGTTCAGGGTCAGGCTGCTTCCTGGAAACCATTACATATAATGTATCATTATATGTTGACATATAAAATGAATACAAATAAATAAGCTGAAAGTCAAGAGAAATATAATAGAAGCTAAAAATACATAACACTTGCAACACAGATATTTGTAAGGGAACTAGAAAAATAGATGCTTATATGTACAATACTTTTCAAATAAACAATGCAAACATCGACACACAAAGCATAAGGAAAAATTCGAAAGGTTGCTCGGGCATTAGGGTGGCGGAAAAGGTTAACTCTCTGGACAGGCAACCCAAAGATACCGGGTTCGATTCCCCGTCTCTTCCACCAGGTTACGTATTAAAAATTTTCTTTGGGCTTTGATTTTTGACCAATGGTTTAATGCAGGACTGTAGAATTTATAATTAGTAGATGTTGATAAATCCAAATGTCAGAATATTCTGAAAATTACGAATATCTACTATGCGTGATAACATTATTTGTGCTAATAACACTTCCTTAGATGCTGTTAAGCAAACATGTGGGGAAGTTTTGCAAACACAAATAAAATTGGGGCATTCAGTAGATATTAGTAATATTTAGAATATCCCAACATTAAGAATTACCCCAGTATGTGGCAATTTATTTTATATACCTTAAAGTTGCAGTAAGGTTCTTACAAATAGAAAAATTTGAAAATTTGCTGGGAAAAATGTAGAATTACCACTGCCATTAGAACTGCCAGCTCAGTAGGCAGGTGCACTACAAAGTGTGCCAAACGCGTCGTCGATGCCTTACCATTAGCAGTGTTGTTCTGCTGTTGCTGTATCTCCTGATGCAGTGGATGGTTGGGGTCTGCCATATCCATCAGTGGCTGGATCACCTCAGGCCCAAAAACATTGTTTTTCTGCCATAGGTTCAACACTCGGATGATGTTGCCCTGAAAATTAGGAGAAATCAATTTAATATTTACTTCCGTTTCCGTGAAAGGTACACATTAAATTAAAACAATTTACATGGGTTATATTGCATATGAATTATTTGCTCCATGCCGTTATGGCAACTTTCTATGTCAAAGCTTGACTGAGAAAAAACACCATTTTTCTTCGTCAAAGTTACATTTAAGTAGTTTGCACAAATTTTCACCTCTTACCAGATCAATACAGCAGAAGATTGGAGGATAGATGTAGGCAGAGGTAGAAACAAATGCCTAAGACCAGTGCAAATAGAAGAATTTGGTTAGACCCATACAGCAGAGTGATAGGTAAGAAGAGTATACAGACTATATACTACCTCACTAAACAGTTACATTAATTAAATATAGAAATAAGCCTGTTTCTGTACAATTATGGTCTATCTTTGATGTTTTGTAATTCATACTTTTTGTGTCTCCACTAAAAAATAAAGGTGTATAATAAGATTTCAGGCAGATTTACTGCAGTACACAAGCTTAGTTTGAACAAAAAATCTTATTAGTTGGAACGGCCATGGTATTTAATGTATTCTAAATGTCTAAAGTGGTTGAGTGTGAACAGAAAGCCCTTGAAAGCCACTTGTAAGTTAAGAGTTTAAGTGGAGCATTTCACATAACTTGATTTTCAACAGCATAATCAACAATGTCAAAAGTGATAAGCCATAACCTACAATATTTGACACTTACCTTATTTTCAGGAGGGCATCTGAAGAGATTCGCGAAGGTCTGCTGCATGTTCTTTGCAAACCGCGGTGCAAACACATCCTTATCTTGCCCAAATTGGTGTCGCGACTGCCGTACTATCGAATCTATCACGTATAAACCAGGGACTTTATACTCTGGCTTGCACTTTTGGATGAACTTTTCGACACTGTGTACTACGTGTTTGTAGAACTTTATAGCCTTTATTGCACCACGCGTGATAGCACTCATCTTCGCCTTCGAGATAGGCGGCTTGTTGTCGTACAACCCGGATAACTGCAAGGAAAATTCACAAGTTATAAAGATGCCACGGACCATTACGAATATCGCAATGTAACACTGCAAATACCTCCGCGTTGAACGCTTTTACTTCTGGCATATCCATTTTGTTGTATTGCTTCTTGTCTCTAATTAAACTAAACGTATTGAATTATACTCCTAAAATTAAAAACTAGCGTTAAGATAATCATTTTCGAGAACTCGTCAACATGCTCAAAATTACAAAATGGCGTGTAGCAGCAAACCTGCATAGACAACTAATGTGTATTGTCTATGATTTGTTAAGCGGTTTTTGCATGACATGTCTTGGCCACGCAATTTTTTTATCTATAAAATAGTTGCCAGAAAATAAACTGAAGAGATTAGTTAGACAATCAATCACAAACTGACTAGGCATCGTGACGTGACATATGAACCTCTTTACTAGGGATGTTACGGAGGTGGCTTTACCGGAGCCGGAGCCGGATCCGGAGTTTAAATTTTTATTTAACGGAGTCGGATCCGGAGCCAGAGGTGAAGCTTGTATCCGGAGCCGGAGTTGGAGTTTTAACGGAGCCGGAGACGAGTACCTTTGTAACCTTGTTTTAAGTTGAAGTTTAATGTAATTGAAGTGCAAGTTTAATTAAACAAAACAATACAATCATGCTTTTTGCGTTAATTATTTGTAACTAAATGTCTACGGAGCTACCTTTTTTCCGAGTCTGCTTTTTCAGTCTATACCCTTTAGGGTGCAACGATTTTAGGTGGCCCTTTAAAGACATTATTGTTGTTCTTTTTTTACAATACACTTTCCCACACAGTTTACACTTTGACGAGTCTGTATTTATATTAACAAAGTAATTCCATATGGCACTAGTAAATGAATTCATTTTTAACGTAAAAACATTCACTAATATGACGCAACCACCAATACGGAAGTACCTAACTGACGGAACTAACTGAATAATAAGACAAAAAGCGGGCAATCTTGAGTGATAGGTAAATAATTCCCGGACAAGTCAAAACTTGTAGGCGTGCGTGTACGCTGCCGTGCCGCGGCAAGTGCAATAGCAATACCTTCACCTCCGGTATAACTTCGGTAAAAAATAACGGAGTCGGAGTCGGAGGCGGAGGTTTAAAATAAAAAATAGCGAAGGCGGAGGCGAAGCCGGAGGTGTAAAACCAAACGGAACTTCCGACTTAACGGAGGCGGAGGCGGAGCTCCGTAACATCCCTACTCTTTACTAGTACTGTTCTAAAGTATTGTCTATTTATTCACTTATTATTTTATTTATTTATTACAATAATTAGCACTAACAGTTAAACCTCACATGCTAATCATAGTACGATACAAAACATATTACATTAATTATGATTATTGTAAAATATTATATTATTAGATCCATTATTCATTATATAATTCATTAGATAAACAGTCTATTACACAAATGCAAGTTTAAATAATAGTACTAGCCATTACTATAGATTCCAAAAAAAATGCCGAATGAAATGCTGTCAAAAATGCCGACTCTGAGCTAAAGAATATGTCCAGTTCGCTATCGCTGTCTAAAATACTATTCAATAGGGTAAGCGCTTGGTGCAGAGGGGAAGACGAGAGCGCGCCCGTCCTAGCCGCTGGTAATGCTGGTATGGCAAACAACCCCCTACGCCGAGGGCGAAACAGTTTAGTGGAGACACTAGGGATCCGTATGGGTATTTGAGCCAGTAGCTGGGGATTGGTAGACTGCCCACGTATTAAGGCGTGAAAGTATTTTACCAAATGGATATATCTCCTGGTTTCTAGGGATGTGTAGTTTACCATGCCCAGTACGAAAAGAGTAGGATAAAGCAGAGGGTAGCTGCCGTATATTTTTTTATATAGGAATCGGATAAATGCTTTTTGGACTCTCTCCAAGAGAAGCGTATATTGTTGTTCGTTTATTATTCATTTTCTTACGATTTCGAACACTACGTTCATTTTTACGTTTTGTCAAGTTGTGACAATACGTGCGTATTTTAATTGTAACTATGTCGGGTTCAAGTTAATTAAAACCAAATATCTGATTGGTTTGTCTTTTAACTATGCAACACATCGGAGTTCTTATAACACTGTACGAGGTTTGAGAGCTATGAATGAAGCCTAAATTAACATTTAAATTAATTTATACTTGTACTCGTACTCATAAGTCCCTTTAATTCGCCATTTTCATTTTATAGTCAAGGATAAAGTCAGAAGAATATACAAAAAAAAACAAGTAACAGTAAGCAAATATTTTACATTGAACATTCCCGTGAGTCTTAGACAGACTTATTATTATTAATCTTATTAAAGTAGTTTATGTGACTGTACATAATGAAGGGAACAATTTTTATGCAACAAAACAAATTTTAACCGGTAATGGCGGCAATGAAGTTTTCTGGCAGCTGTCATAGCTTTTTTTTTATTACTATGAAGTATTCTGTGTTCAGGGAAAAACTGGAGTCGGCCCCAACTGTCATATCATTCGATATCTTACTTACGTGCGACATTTGTCAAATTTGATTGCAAATGGACAATTCATTTCGAACTAAACGTCATCTCGGCTGATATTAGAATAGAGGTCAAATCAAATTTCTTTGGTTTTCAGAGATGTTCGAAATTTGAATGAATAATATCATCGAAATCGATGTTATTATTTAGCAATAATAACATTTTTACAGATAAGAAATTTGTTTTAACAAAACAGTTTATTTCTATGGTGGTCATAATGTGCGGTTCTTGAACGCATCATGTCATGGAGGGTTTATGATATTTGGATAGATAAAAAATTGAAAAATCTATATGAAACGGGTTCAATCACGTCGTCGTTTAAGTCGACATAGGCTGCACATACACTTACTGCATCACATGCTGTACCGTTGTACGTACATAATTATTATTATTACAGAAATAATTACGAAAACAATAACATTGTTAACTTAAATATAAAATAAACATAAAATAGAATATACATTGTTAACTTAAATATAAAATACGTTAAATAATTCTAACTTAATTATAATAACATCATAATAAACAACACAACTTAGCACAATAACATAAATTATATAAATACATTAAACTAAATAGCACTTGTGTGCGCGACGGTAAACTGCTTGCGATATCAGCACATCACCTGTATCGAAGTGCGCACTGATTGGCTAATGCGCGCGCCCTTTGTCTACTTTAGCTAGAACATTCGAAGAAGCACTCGCCGCATTACTTACTTTCGTGATATTTGGTTCGGTCGCGTTCACTAGCCTCGCTAAGTGTCCTCTTACGCGCTGAACATTTATAATGTTTTAAATAATTTACTAATAAGTAATATTCTTCCGACATATTTGGAAGTATTTTCAAAACCAATCGGTTAAACTATAAGTGTTTGTGTCGCACCCCACTGGGTAAGTCATTGAACAAGTGTTTATTTAGTGCCTAGCTGTAAGTTAGTGTTCATTTTAAACCCTAAGTGCCTAACGTTCAATTGTTTTATTTAATAGTTATTTTATGTACAGTGTTAGCAGCATTAATGCACACTTTTGGCTTTTAATATCGAGTGGTACCTAGGATACCTATACATTTATAAATTGCACTAAATTAAAAGAACGGCACATAACATTCTGTTTTGCCTAAATTATTTAACAGTGCTTAACTTCGAGCTATAAATTACGTGCAAGCGAAATGTAGATCTACCTACATTTTTTAATTTCAATTCTACCTGCTTTATAAAAAAAATGCAATTTCATTCTGCTTCCTTTGTTCTTTCACCTGTAAAATAAACTCCGTTCTGGTAGTGAGCACCAACACCAACTGCTTTCGGTATCACCCTCTTCTTAGGCGCACTCTTCAACAGGCTCACTATCAGCGGAGGAGATTTTGAATGATACTGATGCCGGTCGTTTATTCACAGGGTGCAACATTTTTAATAAAAACTACGGCGACAGCCGCGGTGCGTGGAGCTTGCCCGCACCCTCGCCCGACTACATTTTAAAGTCTGAACACCAACACCAACGGCCGGCGCCTTCCAGTTTTGCTACGGACCCACTGCCAAGCCAAGACCTGCAGCCACAGCATCAGAGCGGGGAAGTACCGAACCCCGGAGTAAAATCAGACGGCCATATAACCCACGAATTTAAAAAAATAAATTATTAATTATATTGTTGACGACTTTGTTTAATTTAAGACCACTTCCTGGGGAGCAAACGTCGCACTGGCGCCCTCTAACGTGGCTTAAAAAGGTCTGATTTCACTCCGTGGGAGTTGTGTGTTTTGTGTTTTTTCTTTCTTTTATTTTTGTGAAACGTTTGTTTTTTTTTTGGTTGCATGTAACTAAGGTGTACATATTTATTATAAATTTTTCTTGAATTCTTTAAAAAAAAATCTAATTAATATTAATTTTCTCAAAATTTACTTATTGCTTTTAATTTTGTATCATAACTGTCGAATTTTAAACACCCTGTATTGAACTCCGAGACTAGTTCGACCTTTGTTTGAAGTACAGTCGAGTACAGAAGTGTTAACACAATTTATTTATTGTGTTTTAAATATTCGTATTGTTTTCCGGTGTGTACACATTAGCTACGTTAATTTCAATGCTTTTTATGTTTTTATTTTTGTGATTGTTTTGTTTCATTTTTTTTATGTTTTTGCTTCAACCACAACGTTGCTTAGTTTTTTGCATTGTGTAACAGAACGGAGTAGTAGGTAACACTTGTTCAGCGATTTATTCATTGGTGTGCTTTCGTTAATTTAATTTGTCGCGAATATAATAATAATAATAATTTTAAATAATGGCGCTGCCCGTAAAATTTTTATCTTTACAAAAATCCGAATTGGAATACGAGGTCCAAATTAGAGGCACGACACCCGCCGCAACTGTACAGGATTTGCGGAAGCAGATTGCGAAGCTTGGTCCCCTTTTTCCATCTGAGGATATATTAGAGAGCCCCTTTAGTATCGCTGAAGACTTAAAAGGTATCAGTGATGTGCTCACTAAGGTGAAGTCCCTCCTTGACTCTCAGTTAGACAGGAATGCAATGCTACGAGTGCAAAATTACTTACACCACCTTTACCATCGGCTAAATCGGTTGGCAGCTGACGAGTCGGCGAAGCATGCTCGCGAAGCCTGTGTAACTGAGTTTCAAACACTTTTCCAACGGTTTGAATCCCTTAAGGAAACCCAAATAGTTGATAATTTAATTGCGCCTTCTGCTAATAGCAATCCTGAGCAATCATCGGCTGGTGGTGCGCCTTTAAACATAAACGTGTCGTGTGATCGTGGCGGGGCTAGTGAGCTCACTAAAATTAGATATGACGGTAAATCATGCGTGCGCTCTTTTATTCAGCGGATAACCGAATTCAGCAAAGCTAGGAATATCTCCTCATCTAAACTGCTGTCATTTGCCACAGAAATCTTCACAGGTGATGCATTACATTGGTTCCGTGGTCTTCAGGATCAGTTGTCTGATTGGGACCAGTTAATTACGCGTCTTAAAAAAGATTTTGATCAGGCCGACTATGATTATCGGTTACTCTCGGAGATACGGGCTAGGACTCAAGGTGAATCAGAAAACATTACCATTTATTTGTCAATAATGACCGGGCTGTTTTCGAGGTTGTCTGAATCCTTATCGGACAAAGACCAGCTGGAGATACTCCTGCATAACATCAGACCGTGTTACGCGAGTACGTTAGCTTCATCAACGGATATCCCCGATATTGACACTTTGAGATCCCTATGCCGTAACTACGAGTGCATTCAGGCACGACTTTCCGGTTTTCGCGAACCTCCCAAACGGACATCTGATACTTTAGCACCAGAATTCGTATACAATGGTCATTCATCACAGAAAACACACAATTCAAATCAAAGCTATAATCAGAATTATTACAATAATAACTTTAACAAAAATAAACCTTATCCTAATAACAACATAAAAGACGAACAAAAACCTGCCAATAGTAATAAATATGTACATGCAATGCAGACCTCAGGTCCCAAAACATTTTATTGCCCGCGGTGTCGTAATAACACCCATAATTTGCGCCAATGCAAGGCAAATAAAGATAAAATAGTTTGTTTCGTTTGTGGACGTGAGGGTGTCAAGACTCCGGAGTGTCCTAATTGTAGTAAACCAGGTTCTTCAAAAAACTAGTGGACCTGCAGAATTGTGATAGCAATCAACAAAATAGTAAGTTCGATAGCAAAGATTGGGCTAAATGGCTAGAAACTTTAAACTTCTATTTTAGTTCTTACAAAATTGACACAATTCTGCAGAACCAACCTATCAATGACCCTCGGCCTTATGCATCCATAAAAATTTACGATTTGTCAATGTTAGGTCTTCTAGATTCGGGTTCAGCCATAACAATATTGGGTAATAATAGCCATCGTCGTTTGGAAAAGCATGGTTTGGAACTTCAACAAGGTCAGATTGTCAACGTTACAGCTGCCGGAGGACAATCTATGACTAGTATTGGTTACATGGACCTACCAATTAAGTTTGAAGATGCATTTCACATAATTAGAGCTTTTATTGTGCCTGACATTAATATACATCTAGTTTTGGGCATAGACTTTTGGCAAAAATTTAATATTTTTCCGAATCACCTAACGGGAATTCACTTTTCGGATACGTTAGTTTCGAACGCTAGTCTCATAACAGACACAACAACATTTTTGCAGGATTATAACCATCTAAATAGCTCAGAAAAATCCGTGGCTGATAACATAATCAGTCAGTTTACTGCCATCTCTGCCGAGTGTAAGGGTTTAGGTGAGACGACTTTGATCACTCACCGAATTGATACTGGAGACGCTGCGCCTATTCGACAGCGTTACTACCGGATGTCGCCGGAAAAGCAGCGCATTCTTGTCGAACAGGTGGACGAGATGCTAGGTCTCGACGTAATCGAGCCCTGCGAGAGCGCTTGGTCGTCTCCGGTCCTAATAGTTACAAAAAAGAATGGCCAACCGCGGTTTTGCTTAGACAGTCGCAAATTAAACTCGGTGACAAAACGCGACGCGTACAATTTGCCTTACGTGTCCGAAATATTGGACAATCTTCGCGACGCTCGCTATCTCTCTAGCATTGATTTGTCCAAAGCGTTCTGGCAAATTCCCATAGCACCTGAAGATCGAGACAAGACGGCGTTTTACGTGCCAGGACGTGGTACGCTAAGGTTCAAACGTACTGCATTTGGTCTGACAAACGCACCTGCCACGCAGCAGAGACTGGTTGACTTACTGTTCAGGGAATTCGACATGAAAGTCTTCGCGTACCTCGATGACATAGTCATAGTTTCAAGTGACTTCAATTCACATGTCTCCCTTTTGCTTCGCGTGTTGGAAAAGTTGCAACAGGCCAACCTCACTATCAACCTGGAAAAATGTCAGTTCTTCCGGAGTCAACTGAAATATTTGGGCTACGTTGTTGACAGTTGCGGACTTCGTACTGATGGTGACAAGGTTCAAGCAATCCTCAACTATCCGCCACCTAAATGTCGAAAGGATATTAAGCGCTTCCTTGGAACCGCCACATGGTACCGTCGTTTCGTCCCCAACTTCAGCACTATAGCAGGTCCACTTAATAGGTTGACTTCGAATAAGAAAGGTGGACCACCGTTTGTCTGGTCTCCAGAAGCTGATGCATCATTCCAGAAGCTAAAAGAGTGTTTGGTTTCGGCTCCTGTTCTTTCCTGCCCTGATTACGACAAGCCATTTGAGGTGCACACCGACGCTAGTAACTACGGCGTGGGTGGGATGCTTACCCAGACCGTAGACGGCAAGGAGCACCCAATTGCCTACATGAGCAAGTCGTTGTCAGCGGCAGAACGGAATTACAGCATCACGGAGCGCGAGACGCTTGCAGTGGTAGTAGCTTTGGAACATTGGAGGTGTTATTTGGAGAACGGAAAACCCTTCACGGTCTATACAGACCATATTGCTTTGAAATGGTTCCTTTCTCTGAATAATCCCACCGGTAGATTGGCTCGCTGGGGCGTTAGGTTGTCTGCGTTCCATTTTGAACTCAAACATCGTCGTGGCGTCGACAATGTCATCCCAGATGCCCTATCAAGAGCTTGTCCTGTTAATGCCATAAGTACGGCCGGCCATTTCTCAAAAACGACTGATCCGTGGTACAAAAATATTTATAATTCGTGTTTGACAAAACCACAAGACTATCCAAATTTTCTCATTAAGAATAACTCACTTTATCGGCTAACCAAAAATAAATTTTACCCTGAAGCCAGCCACGAATTAGTCTCTGAGTTCTCTTGGAAAGAAGTCATTCCGCGTGAGCTTCGTGAGCAGGTAATGCAAGAAAACCATGCTGAACCTACTGCCGGCCATCTGGGCGTCTTCAAAACGTACCGTCGTCTTACGCTACGTTATTTCTGGCCAGGCATGTACCAAGACGTCGTCAAATATGTAGGGTCATGTGCCAAATGTCTTGCTTATAAGGCTCAGAACCACCAAACTTTGGGTGAAATGGGACGACCTAAAAATTGCAGTCGACCATTCCAAGTCATTTCGATTGACCTAATGGGCCCTCTGCCAGTGACTAGGAAACAAAACAGTTACATTTTGGTAGTCACGTGCTGTTTTAGTAAGTTTTGTTTAATAACTCCCTTGCGTGCTGCTACTGCCATTGCTGTCTGTAGGTTTTTAGAAGACTCGGTTTTTCTTGTGCACGGAATTGCCCAAACGATCTACTTAGACAACGGTAGCCAGTTTATCAGTAAAGTTACGGAGTCTCTCTTTAGAACTTACAACGTGCCTAACGTATTTTTCACTCCAAAGTATACACCACAGGTTAACACAGTAGAAAGATACAACCGTACTATCATAACCTGTTTATCAACTTACGTCGAGGATGACCATAGGACTTGGGATATTTTTATCCCTAAGGTGCAGTTCGCCATTAACAATTCGGTGAATGAGGCGACTGGCTTTACCCCTTCATTCTTAGTATTCGGCAGAGAATTGGTAAATTGTGGGTTACAGTACGTTGAGAACGATATTGGCGATGAAATGATATTTCTCCCTAGAGACGTCTATGCGGAAAACCTAGGTTGTCTTTCTGAAATATTTGACACTGTCCAGGCAAAACTATGGCATGCTCACGCCAAAAACACGTCTCATTACAATTTACGTCGGAAGTCCATGGAATTTAAAATTGGTGACATTGTAATGAAACGTGCTTATGTTTTGAGCAACAAGGATCAATACTTTTCCAAGAAACTGGCTCCAAAATATATAAAATGCCGTGTTATTAAAAAAAAGTCTCCATTGGTGTATGTATTAGAAGACATGACAGGGAAAAACATTGGTACATGGCATATCAAAGATTTGAAGCAAATAATTCTAAATAATAAATAAATAAGAGTTAAACATCATATTTTAAGTTATGTAGCAGTGGTGTGGCATCAAAATTCCTAAGTAAACCGGAGTATACCTTGCTATACTGTTTCTTTCAGAGTCAAAAAAGTTAGTAGTAAACGCGTTAAAATAGGCAAGCCGGTGGGAATCGGGTTCTATGAACGTAACACCACTGATACATGGTAGTAATTACTCCGGGCCATAATTATTATATCTATTACTTTTAATTCTCGTATGGGTCACTATCTATTTACAATAATAGTAACTTAATTAATTGCTAGATCGCGTTAGGAACTTTAAATATAGTACCTATGGCTATTTTGTTTGCGTGATGTATGAAAGTGTGAATTATAAAAGATTAAATACGAAAATATTACTAAAAGTACGGATTTTACTTTTATTATGGTAAAATCCTTTCGTGGCGCGCGGGGTAATGTACCGTTGTACGTACATAATTATTATTATTACAGAAATAATTACGAAAACAATAACATTGTTAACTTAAATATAAAATAAACATAAAATAGAATATACATTGTTAACTTAAATATAAAATACGTTAAATAATTCTAACTTAATTATAATAACATCATAATAAACAACACAACTTAGCACAATAACATAAATTATATAAATACATTAAACTAAATAGCACTTGTGTGCGCGACGGTAAACTGCTTGCGATATCAGCACATCACCTGTATCGAAGTGCGCACTGATTGGCTAATGCGCGCGCCCTTTGTCTACTTTAGCTAGAACATTCGAAGAAGCACTCGCCGCATTACTTACTTTCGTGATATTTGGTTCGGTCGCGTTCACTAGCCTCGCTAAGTGTCCTCTTACGCGCTGAACATTTATAATGTTTTAAATAATTTACTAATAAGTAATATTCTTCCGACATATTTGGAAGTATTTTCAAAACCAATCGGTTAAACTATAAGTGTTTGTGTCGCACCCCACTGGGTAAGTCATTGAACAAGTGTTTATTTAGTGCCTAGCTGTAAGTTAGTGTTCATTTTAAACCCTAAGTGCCTAACGTTCAATTGTTTTATTTAATAGTTATTTTATGTACAGTGTTAGCAGCATTAATGCACACTTTTGGCTTTTAATATCGAGTGGTACCTAGGATACCTATACATTTATAAATTGCACTAAATTAAAAGAACGGCACATAACATTCTGTTTTGCCTAAATTATTTAACAGTGCTTAACTTCGAGCTATAAATTACGTGCAAGCGAAATGTAGATCTACCTACATTTTTTAATTTCAATTCTACCTGCTTTATAAAAAAAATGCAATTTCATTCTGCTTCCTTTGTTCTTTCACCTGTAAAATAAACTCCGTTCTGGTAGTGAGCACCAACACCAACTGCTTTCGGTATCACCCTCTTCTTAGGCGCACTCTTCAACAGGCTCACTATCAGCGGAGGAGATTTTGAATGATACTGATGCCGGTCGTTTATTCACAGGGTGCAACATTTTTAATAAAAACTACGGCGACAGCCGCGGTGCGTGGAGCTTGCCCGCACCCTCGCCCGACTACATTTTAAAGTCTGAACACCAACACCAACGGCCGGCGCCTTCCAGTTTTGCTACGGACCCACTGCCAAGCCAAGACCTGCAGCCACAGCATCAGAGCGGGGAAGTACCGAACCCCGGAGTAAAATCAGACGGCCATATAACCCACGAATTTAAAAAAATAAATTATTAATTATATTGTTGACGACTTTGTTTAATTTAAGACCACTTCCTGGGGAGCAAACGTCGCAATGCTAAGGTCTCGTCCACACTACACACCGATATAGTCATCACCAGAAATTTAAGAGCTAAGCTCTTGTCGGTGGAGTAACTTCCATGTTTCTCTATCATCAGCTTTCTTTTTGATGTCCTGATACGACACGCCGTCTACTTTCTCCTTGATTTGGTCTATATAAGATCTCCTAGGTCTTCTTCTATTCCTCCTTCCCTCAATCTTTCCTTCAATAATGGTTTTTATTGTAATCGACGTGTCGATAGGTGTCCATTCCATACATCTTTCTCTTTCTGTTTTCAATGGTTTCTAACAGCGATCTTATCTTATAAAGCACTTCCTCATTCGTAACTTTTTCCGCCCAGCTTATCCTTTCCATTCATCTCCAGCACCACATCTCGAATGCTTCCAACTTCCAATCGTTCTTTATCACGCTGTCAATGTCCACTTTTCGCTTCCATATAGTACTTATCCAGAATGGTTCTCTAGCTGGGGGGCACTGACCATCCACATCAATTAAAATTCCGATGTCGACTTATTTCGATAGCCTCCCGGACTTTCCCAATGAAAAACTTTTCCCTCGCTAGTACAGTTACATTATCAAAAGGAATGTAGTGAATCATATCATAGCCAAATTAATGTTCTATCACTGCAGAACTCTGCGTATCTCGTTTTTTCATACTACCACTCATATTCATATTCATATTCTTTATTGCATATTGCATACCATGGTTATTACATGATCTTTCATCTCAAAGATCTTTAAAAAATAGCTATATTAATTCTATATGTACGAAGAATTTGCGAGTTATACATTTAAGAGTAATAACTAATAAATTAACACAAATCAAAAATCACTATCTACTATCGAATTTTTCACTTATATATCTTATTACATTCCAAAACTAAATTACTGTAAAACTAAAATAAATAATAAGTAAAACTAGTTATTAAGCTAGAAGGGAACTATGAACAGTTCCGGAAGGTGCCTGGCTCGAAAGTCCCTAGAATACTAGCGGAGTTGCCGCGCACTATAGCCAGGGAGATCCTTTGAGCCAAGTACTCGCCGGAACGGGGGTCCACGCCTCGGTCTTTCAGCCTTCGCGCCAAAGCCCCGACAAACTCCTTAGCCTCAGTGCACCATGGCCCACCAGTCTCTACGGCAACCGGGACGAACTCATACACTGGTTCCAGGTTACTGTACTTCACGTGCTTTAGTTTAGCGGCGGTTTCGGCAGCCCCACCGGCGGCACGTGTCGTATCGGCGAGGTGAGAGGGAGCAAAGGTGCTGACGCAGGTTGCGTCCCATATAAGGCTGCGACCTCTCACCCATGGGACCAGTGTTAGCCCGTCCAAATATACATATGTAGGTATCACATGGACCCTGTAAGGGTATTGCAAAATCTTAAAACTAAGCCTGCTTAAGCTACATCTAAGGGTGTACAAAAATCTATTTAAAATTAACACAGCCGCTGTTAACTAGAATCTAATTAAAGTTAACTAAAATTACAAAAAATAACAAATGATAAATAACATAAATTCAAATTAAAAAGAAAATCTTTAACAACTGATCTCAAACAGTTCTTGCACTCAATACAAAGTATTCATATTCATATTCATATTCTTCATTGCATACCATGGTAATTACAAGAGATCTTTAAAAATATACATATGTATCACATGGACCCTGTAAGGGTATTGCAAAATCTTAAAACTAAAATACAAAGAAAAAAAGAATAAAATGATAAAATCAAAATTTCATTGGATTTTAATTTTTATTTATTCTCTTTTTTCTTCATCTGAGACTACGTATATGTTCAGTCACTTTTGTTCAAATGTTAAGGACAGTGTCTGTCTCTCTATACCTAGTTCTTTCACCAGGCAGGATACAGTTTGACTGAAACATCGTGATCGTGAGTAATGCCGTTTCATATAGATTTTAAGTACGTACGACTGTTCCATGTTTTCTGGAGCAAATTGGGTTCTTATTTTATGGAATATCCAGTTATGACTAGAAAATGCATGAAATTTCAAGTTTCACTATATTTTTTCGAGAATAATCAGTATTCATTCGAATAACCAATCAACACAGTTATGATTGATCGTCTATATTTTTCTTTGTATTTGAATAACAAAAAAATCAAATTCTCAGCTCAATCTCAATAATGTCAATGTCAAGATTGTCAAGTTGTCAACGTCAAACTGGAACTGGCCCAAGCCAAGTAGCTTCCTTCATTCTTGGCTTAATAATAATAAAGTAGCTTCCTTGCCGATAGCTTTGCTTTGTTTTCATTTCAAATTCAAATCAGTGTTTTATATCATACTATTCATACTATATATTTTGACTCTAAGAGAGCTAGATATTATTAGTATTATATTATAAAGCATGGCTGATGAATATGTCGCTGTAAAAAGAGGGAAACTTATTTTAAAAGGTGACAAGCCAAAGTAAGTATCCTGTATCCTACAATCATTTCAATACCGTTGTTAATAATTCTAACCTAGTTATGGCTCAATTAATCTCTTTTCAGAGCAAAGAAGCGTAAACACAAGAAAAACAAAGACAAATCAGACAATTCTAAAGTAGACGAGGATTCCATTAAACACGGAGGTTGGTGGAGAGTGGAGAAAGTTGAAGATGTAGTTGGTTCAATTTCGATCGAATTCGGAAATAATTCCTACATTTCGGCGCTTGATAATGGTCTATTTACTATTGGTGCACCGCACGGAGACGGCGACGGGCCATCGCCTGAGGAGATATTCACTGCATTTCCCGCAGGAGAGACAAAGTTTGCCTTGAAATCTGGCTATGGGAAGTACCTAGGGGTGTCGAAGGAGGGTGTGGTGATTGGCAGATCTGATGCAGTTGGCCCTATGGAGCAGTGGGAGCCTGTGTGGCAGGAAGGTCAGTAAACATATTTTGTTTTAATGCTGTAAATAAAAACATAAACAAATAAATAAACGTAACATTCTTACACAGTACAACTCAATGCAATCCAGTTGTCTACACTATACCACAGAACACATCCATATTATGTGCATGTAAATATATAATTATACCCAAAAACTTTTTTGTCTAACTAACGTTACTGTAACGGTAAGATAGTACATGTGAGCCATTAACCTGTTGAGCGCAAAAGATGGCAACTCACGTGGACAGAAAGCTGTGCTCCAGACTCCATGACGTCATTTGCCTACAACGTCATGCTATCTGCTGTCAGATTGACATGTGGGACATAGTTTTCCATCAACAAGCTCAACAGGCAAGAGGTGACACAGACAAAGTTTTGATGTTACAGGCAAAACAGCAATCCTCAGTGCCCTAAACAAGTTCATGTGTGTCGACCCCGAGGACGATTCAGTGGTGGCTAAAAATGTGGCAGCGGGGGAGCTGGAGTTCTGCAGCATTCGCAGCAACAAGACCAAGGAGGTGAACACCGTGGTGGTGCCCGACGAGGAACAGGGGAACCTTAATGAAGTGGAAGTTAATTATGTGTAAGCCCCTGGACACCTAGAAACTTAATATGTCTAATGTTTAATTTTGCTCATAATCATTTATTTGCATTTTTATTTCTCTGTTGTCATATGGGTGATTCTACAGGCGTTTCAACCGCCATCAGTCCGCTGTAAACATTGAAAGTATGAGCTACACCAAGCTGCAAATTTTCATACAATGATATACTGTTACCGTACTTCTTACCGTAATTGATCTAATTTAAAGCATCTAATCCGGCCCGTTGCTTTGCTATTTATGACAGCGGACTGACAGCGGTCGAAACGCCTGTAGAATCACCCATAAATTTTTCATAATTCTTGCAAATATCATCCTATTGATTAAGTTAGGTTTGTTTTATAACAACCTCCAAAAGTTTACGGTTGCAAAGAAAACTGCTTTCAACAAAAATGTTTTCTTTTGGTGAAATAAAACATTTACTTAGAAATCAATATGGATGGAAGGAATTTTCTCATCACATAGAGAAACAATGGTATGGAGATAAAAATAGAAAAAAAATCCCATCAAATTGAGTACCTCTTCTCTTGTCCCACATTACCGAAGGTCGGACAGTGGATGCAATATACGTCAAAATCATGTCAAACGATATACGTAATATGGATATGAATATGACTACAAAAACTGCACACATTAAGTTACTCGAAATGTAATAAAAGTCTTATCCATGTTTTGCTTTCGTCACCATATTGCATCCACTGTCCGCCCTTTGCACATTACATTACATAAATGTCTAAGTCATGCAAGTAAAGCCAGGGCAAAACTAGCCTTAAATACGTCAATAGTTTTCACTTCTGGTCAAAAAGTATGTCATTTCTTGTCATTGTTTAAAAACAAATGAAATTTTGATATTAACTTTTATTTTCTTTTAGTTACTCAAAGTGTTTACAATGAAGCGAACATTTGATTTACATTAGCAGACGTTACTGCTTTAATAAAAATACTCTTAACCTATTGACCGCCAAGCGGTCTAGCAATTTACCGTGCCACTGACGCCAGAGTAAAAAAAAAAGATGTTCCCCAAAATCAACAGGGATTGAAAAATAGCGGTTAGAATTACAAAGTTTTTGATCATTGAAATTTGGACGGCTGTGGCCGACGTGGCGTCAGGGGCACGATTTTTTGTTGACGGCCACAGCCGACTGTGGCGGTCAAAAGGTTAAGCACGTGGCTGAAACTATGGACGTCCCTCTCTGACACCCTACGCTAGAGCAAGATGCAAATAATGGACGGCCACAAATTGCAGTAAAACATGGCCGGTTTATAGAAGCCCCTTTATGACACTTACATATTTCGTGTCATATAGCTTATTTTAGCCACTTGTTAAATTAACTACTATTTGATTGCAGGAAAAAGTTCCAGAAGTTCCAAGACAAGAAGTTAAGACTCAACGATGGTTCAGTATCAGAGTTGAAGCGTGCTAAAGCAGAGGGCATTTTGCATGAGACACTACTCGATCGGAGGAGTAAGATGAAGGCAGACAGATATTGTAAATAGGTATAAGTAATATATGTATGTAATTTAATTATCCCTAGTTTGTTTTATTTAGGTTAGGGCAATTTATGACCAATGAAACTAAGGCCGAGACAGACTCACATGCCAGTTAGAATTGGCACAGAAATGGCACGCAGTTTCTATAGAAGTTGCATTTGGGTTACATTCTGTCTGTATCGGCCCTGACATGCTCATACATATTATTTATTATTTATTTATTTATACCAGATAAATTTGTTACTAAACTTAACATATATTTTCAAAGAAATCATTAGCAATGCACATATTATTAATACATTTTACATAGTAAGTTTTTTTGGAGTCATGATATCGGTACAGCTTTTTTACAATTTCATAGCCAGTACTCCTAAAATAAATAAGAAAAAGAAAACAACATTAATATTTAATTGTTTATTTATTTCTCCCTTTAACATTTGGTACAGTCGCCTAAACATTTGTGAGTAATTTAGATACACCGTTGTTACAGAGAACGATTCGTTACATCATAGATCATAGAGAATTTGAATATAACTACCTACATGTCTTATACAAAACTGTATCTACAACGCGCCGCCCGCCGCGCTGCGAGCCTAGCGGGAACTTATACAATAAAGTCAGTATATAAAGAACACTCTTACCCTTTCAAACTCCATTTTTTTTTCTATATCACGCCCTCTTCGTTACAAAACGAAGATATACTTGAAATTTCGATAGCCATCGACTTAAGCGTTCAAAAGAGTAAATAAAAAAACACACCCACACACCATGTCGTAAACTAAAACACAGATGAATATGGTGTCATGTCGGTGTCTGTTTGAAATTAAACTGTAAATACATTCTCGTAAGTTTAGTTTTTATTATAATAGAGTTTTCTTCATACTGAATCTATACATACATAATGGACCAATTATCTTATACGTAAAATCTACGTCCATTCATATCTTTATTATACAAAAATGATAATCTCCTAAACTTACAATAACATCTCGCGCGCGGCCACCCACGATGGCGTCTTCAGAGTCGGACATCCAAAACTCACTAAGCATTAAATACCTACTTAAACAAAGCTCGTATGTCAGTGTCAATTTACTAACTAGATACGATGTTTAGAAGAGCAGTGACAGAAATTTTAGTGAGTTTTGGTCGTCACCAGGCGATATGAGGTCAGTCGGGACAAGTCCACTAGTACAATGCTTAAAAGGCCTTATTCCTTTTAATTTTTTTTTTCATATTATGACAAATATATTGTCAATTTCAACCAACTTTTTGAAGTGAATAATACTTTTCCCCGAGTTCTAGGTAGTAACGTAGCTACTTCATGCATTTATTGAGTACAGTCGAAAATAAGTTGAAAAAACTAATTTTCCGCGTGAATTTTGTCAATTTCGAGTAGTTATTGAAACAATAATTATCAATGAAAAATTCAAACTGTAGGCTTCCAATATACTTATACCAATAAATCTCAATAGCCCTGTTCTAGTTAGTTACATCAATAATATGTTAAGAAACATGTTTGATCATAGAGAAAAATGTCTTAAACTATCGGCATTTTAAAAGGAATAAGGGCTCTTAAAGTACAGATGTTTACTAACGCCATCTTAATTTTGCCAACCAACTATAGTTGTATGGTTGTAAGAAAGCGTTAGTACTTTAACATCTGGCGTTGTTCCTCCGACTAACCTTAACTGCACGTCTAGCGTAACTGTGACACGCTTGTCGCGCGACAAATGCTGTCACTTTCCTTTCAATACCGTGCGAGCAAGCCATGAAGCTGTGTCGCGCGAGAATGGAAGTCGCGGCAAGATATGCTAACCACTGACCCTTTATCACACCGTTAACTTCTTGTTGCCATGCGATTCTGTCCTGCAGTTAGTGCGTCAAGATAAGACAACATTTAAGTGTTTTTTAGGAGTTCTGACTCCCAGAACGGAATGGTAATTTTAAGCGGAATAAATACTATGAATCTTATATAATATACGATTTAGACGTGATGTTAAGAATACCGATAATCCCAACAACGCAGTAAGTAAAAATTTTATATTCGGTTTACATTTACTGCATTTTTTGGATCGTTATTATTAGACAGATCGAGGCTTAATCCATTTCCCCTCAAAGGCTGCAATGAATGATATTGTTTGTAATATCGGTAAGAGATGTCTTGGAACTTGACGCCACTTTCGATTCACATGGCGGTAAAGAGGCTAAACTCCAACTCTCCACTTTCCTATACATTTCATTCCATACCTTCTTATACCTGCCTACCCGTAGGCATCCATTTGATATAAAACTTCACAACCTTCATTAACCTCTACCGGCACGCCTCTGTCGGCGGGCAGCGCGCTCGACTAGACAAATGCCTTGTTGCACAAATGCCCATTAATTCTTCCTTCAGCCATCCCTCTTACCACTTCCGTGGCATTTACTTTAAATTTATTGCACTTTAAAAAAGTCCTTTCATCAAATACTCAAGATTTGTCCGATTTTTTTTCATAAATCATTGCCATTTGAATCTTGCAAATCATTTCTCACTCTCACCCACTTCCAATAATTGAAATATTGTATACAAATTCATGTTTATAAATCTGTAGATAGAGTAATAATAACCTTCCTTAAATTCAAAAGATTGTTATGAAAAATTACACTCTCTTTGTTTGTAGTTGGATTTTAGTTATTTTACCACAGAATTGATCAGAAAAATACTACTTGGTCTAATGAGGCATTCGTAGTAAGTAACGTTTATGCAACTCGGTGGCGGCTAGTCTAATGGAACTTGAGTAGCAGTCCAGCCTGGCCAAAGCATTCGATTTGCACGTACAACGCAACATCACATATATCCTAACATACTTTACTCGATTCATTGGATTTTAAACTAACACAAATACATATAGAGATACAAAAAGAAATAAGTACGCCTTTTATAAATAAACCCAGTTTTCTGCGACCATCATCGCTTGTTTCATATGTTAGGTAATAATTCCACGGTTTTAGTTAAAAAAGTGTTAAGCGCGTTTAGGTTTTACAGACATTGATTAAATTTTAAGGCGCCCAAATGGGATATAGGGAGAAATGGACACTTACGTTACTAGCAGTGTTTACAACTTTTTAAACTAAAAATACGGAAAAGATGCTGTCTGTACGTTCTTACAAGAAACGGCTTACACGAAACACTTCCAAGGTAAGGTCAACAATGAAACAAGATAACACGATTACATCAACTACATATTTATGTTTTTTTACACACTGCTAATCAGGTTCATTTACAGATAATTTTAGGTACTTTCATTTTTTTTTATCTCATTTTGTTGTTGACCTCACAACAGACTAATTCGAGACCTAGCTATATTACAATAGTCTTTGCGATACAAAAAACAAACCAAAGATTTGCATCCCGCCATGCCTCGTATTTGAAAACAAACCTCACAAAACAAAACAATGTAAGCAAACATTTAAGTTTTTTCGAATTCTATAGTCTCATGTTCGGGTTATCTACCGCGCCTTCTACTTTTCACGAAATACGTACAGTGCGGGAGCTAACAGAATGTGATTCGATTTTTATACCTGTCTCGCTCGCTCTTACGTCAAACCCGAATTCGATTGTGAGGGCTTACGGACTATATTTTTCTATACCTACCGACCAGGGTAGGGTTACATTTGTTATCTTGTCTTATTAACTTTATCATATCATGCATGCGCGCCCACTGTTTTTTTTTAGAGATGGACACGTAAACAATATTTCCTTGAGCTCATGTCAAGCTGCATTACAACTATTGTATGTTACAAACAATAAAATCTTTGCTTTCGTATGAATCAAAATTAGTAGCGCTTTCAAATTATTATGTTTTATTTTCAATGAAGAATGCTTCAAAAAGAATGATATTTCATACCATAGCTATGTTGTACTGAGTTTGTTCGGTGGGCAGGACTAAAGTGAGCCTTAATTTGTCTGAAAACACTCTGAACGACTTTTGAACTTCAGATAGGTCTAAATGCGTTTGAATTCGACATAATTATCTAGACGTATTTAACGTTATATGCCTGTAGTTATTCAGACAAATCGGCATACTTAACATAAAGTAAGAAAAAAAAACATATAATCGGTGAGTATTTCTGATATAAACCAATTAAATTATACGTAGTTTGACCAGCTAAACGTATCAGTAGCATTACTGAGCGACAAAATTTAGATGAAGTTGTACAAAAAAAACATATCCATCACATGATAGATATAATTACCCTTTGTATTTATAATTCCTTATCTCTAAATAAAACGCTTTTTGTAAGTAACGATGGATTTGAATTTCTTTTATATCGTCTAAATTTTGTAATGAAAGAGTAAGAACGGTTGAAACTTTCTGGTTTTCTCTCATCCAACCTGTGTATTGAAAGCTACAGAACCATTTCAAAACAAGTTAAAGTGAGTTGGAGCAAAAATTATACAATACACAACACTAAACATTTATGAATATGGTTGCTAAAATATACGTGAAATTTATGAACTATAAATGTAGGATGGAAAGATAAGATGAATTGTCGCTTTCGAAACAAATTTTCGTTCGCGAATCGTTTTTGACTATTATTACACAAAATAGATTCCGGGAGAAAGAGGCCATTTCTTAATCCGTGCATAAGTAGCTGTAATGTTCGTGACTGTTGTGGAAGCTCTCATTTGGATCCAAGCCTATGTAATGTAAGACATCGATATGCTCAGTCAGTTCAGTCCATCAGTCAGACCAACTCTCTCAGACTGACGGATTGATCGTCCGGACTGATCAAAATTAATGAATGACTGAAAACTGGTGGGCAACAATGCACTATTTTGACACCAGAACGAGAGAAGTCTAAGACTGTGTCTCGTCGCACGACACAATACCAATCTCTATTAGCGAACATAAATCGTTACATGCGCAGCATTCCATGGATATCACGCCAGTTTTGATAAGTTTTTTCGGAGTACCAAATCATAACTCACTCACCATTAATTATTGGAAATTCTATAACATCTAGGTGTCATCGCATTTATGTTTAAAAATCATTTGAGAACAAATCATTTATTAATAATAACTAAATACTATACATTATGATTTTTGTATTGAGAATAATCAAATCCAAATGCACATTTTTGTTCTGAATCAGTTTCTAATAAATAAAGTGAATTGAAATAATATTTATTCATCACTGTGTCAATCTTTCCTCTATGCTTATAAAATATTTGTTTTGAGATTAGCAGTCTGATTAAAGAAGAAATAAGAATTAAACATTTTTAAGATTAAGAGTGATAAAAATAAAATAAATTTGTTGCTCAGTTTTATAAAAAAGAACAATAAACCAATAATTCCGTACATTTTCGGAAAGAGCGATAGAAAACAAAATATGGTGATTACTTTTAAATGGAATACCTAACTGTTATGGTCATTTTGGGATATCAGTCCTCTAACATAAAAATAAGAATATAATTTAAGAGTTACACCCTTTCATTGCAAATACTACGTTTTATATTGGATATAATCGATTCAGACTTCGATTAAAGAACGTCATAGACCAATATCACTAATCAAACGGTACAAAATTCAACACCTGAATAAATAACAATACATTTCCATCGATACATTTGTGCAAAAATTAAATAATCAGTGGATTTAATTATAAATTAATTCTAAACCCCAAACATGCAGCTGCGTCTTTACATTTAGTAAAGTCCAATTATACTCATACCCTACATAATGGAATAATGGAATCATCCGCGTAAATATCTTTGCTCTTGTACAAAAAGGTCATAACTCTAAATAACAGGTTACTCACAAATAGGGCTACCATCCGTCCAGGTTTCCCCGAATTTGTCCTAGTTTAGAGTCCAACCGGGGGTTTCCTTAAAGTGTGTCCGGGAAAAACCCGGAAAAATAAAGCAATTGTTTTTTTCATAAAATTCTTCTCGGACACGCCCGGGAAAAAATGCGATGTACGCCAAATGTCCGGGGTTTTAAAGTCTATGTCCGGATTCGGCGAATTTAGAAATGGCAGCCTAGACTCCCAAATCAATATAACTATGGCCAGTAGAATATCAGATATTTCAACAATTATTAACAAACACGGGTATATTTCAACTAGTGTTTACGCACTGGTTTGCGTTACGAAATTGGGATTAACCATTTTTATACGACCCATGTTAATTCAAAAACCATTTCTGGGAATAGGGCTCTTATAACGCAATTAACAATTTGATTGTGACAAAATGACACATCATCCTATCCTATTCTTCATCCTAGCCTTTGTCCCATATCTTTGTAGATAATGAATTCTCAATCGGGGTCGGCTACCTAAATCCCAAGATGTGGCGTAGGCACTAGTTTTTACGCAAGTGACTGCCATCTGACCTTCCAGCCCAGAGGGGAAACTAGGCCTTATTGGGCTTAGGTGGTTTCCTCACGATGTTTTCCTTCACCGAAAAGCGAGTGGTAAATATCAAATCACATTCCGTACTAGAAATGCGCAGAATCCATACTAATATTATAAATGCGAAAGTGTGTCTGTCTGTCTGTCTGTCTGTCTGTCTGTTACCTCTTCACGCTTAAACCGCTGAACCGATTTAGATGAAATTTGGTATGGAGATAGTTTGAGACCCGGGAAAGGACATAGGATACTTTTCATCCCGAATAAATTAAGTGTTCCCGTGGGATGAGCGGGTAACACCGCGGGGCACAGCTAGTGTGTCTATAAAGTGCAAAGAGTGATATGTGTCTTTAGCTCACCGAGATATGTATCACTCATTTAGCTCAGTAAATCTTTAGACTATATCGTTCACGAGTGAGTAGAGAACTATAAATGTCGATCAATTACATTCACGGCAGCATGGCAACATTCCTTTCATGAGCGAGAGAGAGTGAGTAATACTGAGATGATAGATGATATACTGAGCTACTTGAATCTTCAGTGAGCGAAAGAGCTAGTGAGCTAAAACAAATGATATAGCTCATTTGAATCACTCACTCGCGAGCTACACATGTCTATTCCGTACATAAGTTCCGAAAAACTCATGGGTACGGGCCGGGTTTGAACCCGCGACCTCCGGATTGAAAGTCGTATGCCCTAACCTAGGCTACCACCGCTCCCCTGACAATATAACACATGTGAAAAGTTATTTACAATTAATTTTCCGACTTTCACTTGACCTCGCCATTTTGCAGTACAAGTCAATAGTGACGTCACCACAAAATAGTAAGGAAAAAAACAATTAAACAAATGTAATTGGCAAACGGATTAAATCGGCCTATATTTTACGATTTTATAATAAAACGGGGTCTCGTTTTTTGGGTATATCTCAATAATGAACATCATGTATTATTGACAAATTTTTTTGGAGTAGTCGAATTAATTTACTAGCCTTACGACACTTTTTTATCGAACCTTATTTTGAGTTATGACCCTTTTGTAGTGAAGCCTCGACTTGGTAATGGTAAAAAAGTTTGGCACTGTACCTAGCTCTGTCTGAGAATAAGAGAATAACCTTAACACTTTTCTATTAGACAAGGAAGCACAATGAATTAATTTGCAGTTTCGTAGTAGCCCTTTCACTTCTCTTCTTTTTGGAAAAATCTGTTTGGGAATAATAATGACAGATCGTTTGATTTTGAAATGTGACAGTTGAGATATTTTGGACTGAATTTTTGCTTTGGACATCAATGTTTCAGTAAAAATCTGACCTTTTTACACATAATATACAGAAAGCATGGTACGGTAACTAAGCATGTGACAGGTTAACAGCAGAGTTAGTATTACCCCGTTAGATATGGAACTTTTGGGTTAATTTAACTCATAATCGACGATAGTTAGTTATAAACAAAGTTATAGTTTTAAACAAATATTTAAATGTCAATTTTATTACTTTTGTACCATGGGCTGCACAAATGCATCGGCAATTTTGCAGCTCATTGTAGATCACAGTATGAAGAGTAACAAATTTGACGCCGGGATATTTTTACCAAGTATGTTAAAATCGATCGTGGAAAAACGATCAAACGGACTCGTAAATCGACACGGACAAGTAATTTTCTCTATGACATTGCTATCCCTTCAGTTTCATATTCTCTGGTTCAATGAACCCAAAAAAAAAACGTATATCCTGAAAAATAAAAGGGCTTAGCTTCTGTGAGATTTTCTTGACACGGGCTTAAGTTAGCAAACTGAAAGTCACAACAAACTTATAACCAGTTTAATGGGCTATTCACGGTGGAGCTAGTGCGGGCTGGTGCGGGGCGGGGACGCTGGCGCGGGGCGCTCGGCTGGGGGCGGGGACGCGGGCGCGGGGGAGCTCAGCTGGCGGGCGGCGCGCCGCCGCGCTCCGCCCGCAGCCACTCCACGAACTCGTCCAGCATCACCGGCCCTAAGGGGAAACAGAGTAAGTCTTAAAGTAGGGCTGCCAGTAGAGTATTTTCCATTATTCAGCCACAAGTCTGAAATTATACAAAAATGATTGCCAGGATACAAAAAGTGTGTAGACGGCTAAGAGTTTTCTAGCTTGAAATAATTGATGTATCCAATTATACAAGACGCGCGGGTCCTTTTAGCTTGAAATAATTGATGTATCCAATTATACAAGACGGTCCAGGATACAAAGAGTATACAATCAGCGGTCCAATTATACAGTTTTTGTATCCAATTATACGATCTGGCAGCCCTAAAACTTTCGAACGACCAGCGCTCTGGCGGAATACGGAGCCTCAGACGCCATTCAACAAATCAGACATCCTGCACTTTATAGTAGCAAATGATGTGTCTCTTTCGATGACGGCGACTCTTTTATGGGCTCGAATATGGTAAGCCAATAGTAGTTTATGCAACTGATACATAATGAGAGGCCTTAAAACACGAGTGTGGTTTTATGAAACGAGCGTCAGCGAGTTTCATAATAGGATCACACGAGTGTTTTAAGGCCTAATTATGTACAGTTGTATACACTACTTTATCTACACACATAGCAATGGGTTCAGAAGCCATAAGGAAATGACCGGCACCACTAGTGCTACCTGTAAAATATCTAAAAACGACATATACTCATGCAATAAGAAATAAATCTGAACAAATACATAAACAGATTATTTATTGTAATAGTTGTAATTTACATTTACATTGAAACAATATTTTCAACTAAAATGTGAATTACAATAAACTTCACAATTCTACTTTCGTAACAGCAAAGAACCAACAAACAAATGACAACAATAATGGCGGCAATTCGAACCTCCGTCAAGACGAATGTTTTTTTTTCTAAATCATATACAAACGAATGTATCCATATTCTCATGTCACTCGAGATCAAATGTCGTGCGGTTTTTATAAAAAAAAAAACATACTGAATTGACGTTTCGTATCGATAACAATATTAATATCTATGGATACTAGAATAGAGACCAACTTGTGTTTTGACAGCTGTTCCTAATTTAAACTCGTAACCTTACAAAAATCGGTACTGTAATAACATTACAGTACAGATTTTACCTACTACCACAGACAAAAAAATCTCATAGTAAAATTGGTTGTAATAATGCTGGTCATTTCCTACGATTTCTGAACGCATTTTAGAGCACTATTGATATGTGCGTAGATAATAGTTATTTACGATACAAGTGTGGAAGGTAGGTGATTTCAGAAGAGTGTGATTTTTAGTCAGCGAGGTACGAGCGAGTGATTAAACAAACACGAGTCGGAAATCATTTAACACACGAGTTCCGTACAAAACTTTACTATGCATGTACGAGAAAATAGAAAATACTTTAAGACTCACAAAGACTGTTTACATTGGAAAAAAAGTGTTTTAATTTGATTTATCCAACAAGAAGCTGTCGTTCACATTTTTTACTTCTTCAATAACATTTTACGGGTTTAAATTCATGATTCGTCCCTTTATCTCGCCATTATTTCAGCAGATTTGCACAAAACAACTTCAAAATAAACTAGACATCAATAAAAAATGGCGGAGTCATTCGTAAACCGCGCTCGACATATCTACTACAGCGCATGTGCAAAAGTATTTTTTTAATATTCGTCTTATGTCAAAATGGCACAAGCGCGTGTACATTCAAACAAATTTATTTAATGAATAACGATTTAAAGTTCGTTTATTAATCAAATTTTATATCTAATGTAATTAATGACGTGTTAAATGAATTAATTAATGAAATATTGGTTTTATTGTACTTTTATACGTGATAATAATCGGTATTTGACTTATTTATCAAACTTTTTGTAAATAATAAAACCTCTTTGCGTCTGGCTGTCAGATACAGCTAGAAATTAAAAAAAAAATGAAAAGTAAAAAGCACTAGTGCGGAAAAGTAGTACTTTCCGCACAGTTTGAATGCCTAGAATACGCTCTTTTCGAGCACATGCATTGTAAATTTACTTATGAATACACTTACAGGCTCCGTCTGCGTCGTAGTGCTGCAGTTGGTTGTCGACGGTGCGGCTGAACTCTAATATGTTGCACCACTGGTCGCGGTTGACGACGCGGTAGCGGCGCGCGGCGCCCTCCCGCGCCAGGAACTCCCCGAGAGCGGGCCGCAGCGCCCAGCGAGGCAGCAGCACGCCTAGCAGGGCTCGCGCCGTCGCCGTGTCGAGCGATCGCTGCTCTTTGTCCTGTAATAATATAGTAGTTTATGTGACTGTACATAATGAAGGGCATTAATCACGAGTGTGGGTTTATGACACGAGCCGAAGGCGAGTGTCATAATAACATCACACGAGTGTTTAATGCCTAATTATGTATAGTTACATACACTACTTTATCTACTCACATATCATAAGCCTCCATGATGCATTCAGGAGCCGCATATTATGACCACCATACCTACTGTTTCTTTGACTTAGCTGGTAATAAGTAATTAATGACGTTAGCTGCTTTGTTACGGATATCAGGAGGCGTCGCCGAAATATCTATATCATCTTGATAGCTCATTTTATGGTTTATTTTCAACAAATCGATCAATTTTATGCATTAAAACAAATTCTAACCGGTAATGGCGGCAATGAAAACTTTTGTTTTCTTTTCTGGCAGCTGTCATAGTTTTTTTTTAATTCAGAGACAAACTAGAGTGAGCCCGAACTACCATATCGTTCGATATCTTACTTGCGTGCGACATTTGTCAATTTGTCTGCAAATTGACAATTCATTTCGAACTAAACGTCATCTCGACTGATATTAGAATAGAGGTCAAACCAAATTTCTTTGGTTTTCAGAGATGTTCGAAATTTGAATGATATAATATTATCGAAATCGATGTTATTAATTAGCAATAATAACATTTTCACAGATAAGAAATTTGTTCTAACAAAACAGTTTATTTTTATGTTGGTCATAATGTGCGGTTCTTGAACGCATCATGGAGGGTTTATGATATTTAGGTAGATAAAATAAATAATAATAAATATCAGACAACCTCACACAAATCAACCTAGTCCCAAATTAAGCTCAAGAAGGCTTGTGTTATGGGTACTAGGCGACGATATACATACTTATATAGATAAATAAATACTTAAATACATAGAACATCCATGACCCAGGCGCAAATATTCGTGTTCATCACACAAATATTTGCCCTTGCCGGGATTCGAACCCGGGACCATCGGCTCAGTAGGCAGTTGCTTAACCACTGCGTCAACCGCGTCGTCGTCCTGTAGAACAAGATTAAAACCCAATTTCAGCTATGTTTTCTTATACCCTGGTCGGCGAATTATGACCCATGGGACACTTCATTTGACATTCCAATATTTCACTGTGTAATGGCGTCGATGTCACATGAACATTTTTCTAAGCCTGATAAAATGCTCAATAAAAACTTAGCATACAAGGAATATTATTAAATTTTTATCACTTTTGTGAAGTGTCCCAGGGACAATCATTCACTGAACAGGATATAACGGCTGATTAACGATTGAATTAGTTTGTCAAATGATTGAAATTATTTCACATAAATAACGACTGCGCCATATAGGATCTTGAAGTCGTCTCTCGTGGCACGCTACTGAGCTAGATTTCAGCTCTCCTCCACCACCCGTCGCTCCACCTTGTAACAGAGTGCCCTACACTACGTTTACCGATTCGTGGCCTCCACTCCTGAACTCGTTTGCCCCAGTAAGTCGGTTCTACAACAAATAAGACCAGCACTGCCACTACAGCTTGCTTATTCGCTGTGCTATGTCGGTAACATTGGTTCTCCGTCGAATTACTTCGTTTTGGATTTGATCCCTAAGAGACACACCAAGCATAGCTTTTTCCATGGCTCGCTGAGCGACTTTGAATTGGTGGACTAGTCGAATGGTCAGTAGCCATGTCCCGGCTCCATAGGTCATCACAGGTAGGATGCAATAATTAAAAACTTTCAATTTTAGGCTTTGACCTATGGGCGACGTGAGAGTCGTGAGATCTCGACGCAGTTTTCTGAATGGTGTCCAAGCCCAATTGTATTCGCTTCTTAGCCTCCTTGTCGAAGTTGTCCTTACTTACAATACAATACAAGTACTCTTTATTGCACTCCTCATAAAATATACAAGAGAAATACAATGCAAGAAATTACAATTAGAGGTAAACAACAGGCGGTCTTATCGCTAAAGAGCGATCTCTTCCAGACAACCTTAGGGTAGTGGAGAACTTAAAAAATAAGATTTTGTTATTAGGCGGTGCAAAAATCGGAAAATAATAATTATATATACATAAAAAACAAATAAATACATAAAAATAATAAACAATAAATACATAAATACATTCAGCCAACAGGTAATAGGACCTTACTTAGTTGGAGCATTTGCCCTAGGTATACGTATTCGGAAACAACTTCGAGGGACTCCATTTACGTCGACCGGTTCCGGATCAACATGTTCATGGAACATAACTTTGGTTTTATCCAAATTCATCCGAAGACCGATACGCTGACACGAATTTGTCATGCTGTCTAACATGTGTTTCAGGTCCTGCAGCGTCTTCTCGGCCATAATGACGATGTCGTCTGCGAATCGTAGGTGAGAGATGTGTTGACCATTTATGCCACGATTTCTCTAGGCCAGCGTCTTGAACATATCAACCAACGCGTTAGTGAACAGTTTTGGTGATATAATGTCACGTTGCATCGCACTCCTCGATGCAGATGGATATGTTCTGTCTGCTGGGTCTGTACTTGCACAGTAATCAGTCTCTATGTATCGCCAGTCGGCTTGGCATCGTTGCAAGGACTCCAGAACAGACCAGGTTTCAATTGAGCCAAAGGCCTTCATAGTCCACAAAGGCCAGACACAGGCCGATTATACTCTTCGGTTTTCTGTATAATCTGCCGCTCTGTGTGAATGTGGTCTACGGTGCTGTACCGACTTCGAAACCCGGCCTGCTCCGGGGGTAGGAACTCGCCGAGTTTTCGGGCGAGGCGGTTCGTAATGCCCCTTGAAAACAGCTTATACATACGTGGCTCAGAAGCGATATGGGCCGATAGATTTTCAGCAGGGTGGTATAATTTTTCTTGAAAAACAGAACAACCACGCTTCTGTTCCACGCTTACGGAGTTCGCCCATTGAAGAGTAATACTATCTATTAAAAAAACTCCTAGAGCTCCCTTAGTGTGGGGGTTCCTCCTGCCTTCATGAGCTCAGTCGTGATACCATCCACCCGGGGGCATTTCCATTGTTAAGCTGCTTTAGGGCCAACACGACCGTCTAGACTGAGCTCAGGCAGTCTTCTGTAAAGTGGCGTATGAGGGTGGCTCTGGGATCTTCGTCGGGGTGCGTGCGAGCCGTAGAGCTGGCTGTAGAAATCCTTAACTGGCGAGAGAATCTCCGGTCTTGAGGTGACCACTGTCCCCGTGCGCGTGGTCAACATCGTCAATTCGTCACGTGGCTTCTTCCGAGTGACGAACACTTTCGACCCCAGTTCTGCTCAATGGCTTTTTCAATCAAGAGCGTGTTGGCAGCTCGGAGATCGCGTCATACCAGTTTCGTTATTTTTTTGTTTAGTGCCCGGTTTTCGCGGCGTTCACTCATAAGTTCCAGAGTCTCCCTCGCAGACTTCTTGCCGGTGCGCCTCGTTTCGCAGAATCTTTCACTCTCTTCCCTGAGGATGCCCACCACTTGATCGAATAGTAAATAATACAATTTCATGTTAATGATACAAGTAGTCCGTGTTCGTCATGTCGTAGGTCACAGGAACGAGTTATCAAAACAGTGACATTCGGATAGCTCCATTTCGAATTGCGTTCTATAATATATTGTACACTGTTTGTTACTAATGGCTAAAAAACAGGTGATTATGGCTGTCAAATGATTGTTTCCTTATGCTCTGTACGGTTCTCTGGGTGAACACTTTTAACACGGACGCCTTATCAACTGCTACCCTCTCTCAATTTTCATTTTCCTCAAGGTACATCATTTTCGAACATTTGATGCCTACATAAACGTATAAAAGTGGACTCACCCTAGCAAAATCATAAGAATATCTGTATACAGCCTTAAACACGTAGGGGTCGTTGAGTACACTACGGAGGTAGTCGAGTTTCATTTGTAGCTTGTGGACACTATCGCACTGCAGTTCTGTTAGACCTGTGGACAAACAAGTTAACATCATATATTAATAAGCCAATTCTATCTATAATAAAAAAACGAAGTACTGAACTGACTTGGTGGTAAGGTAGAAAAATGCATGATCCTTCCTCCTTGAACCATAAGTGAAATATGTTGCGCAATCAGACGAACCCAAAGGAAATAATTAGTAATCTGCCAATAGTGTGACGCGGTTGGCGCAGAGAGGTAGTGACAGTTACTGAGCCAGCAATTCTGGGTTCGAATCCCGGCAAAGGCATATATGTGTGATGAACTCAATATTTGTTCCTGGGTCATGGATGTTATCCATGTCTATATTTCTTTTAATGCTATCACACTATGACTTATTCTTATGTTGAGTTGTGTTTCTGTGTGTGCCGTGCAAATGCTTTGGTTGTGAACTTGCATGTCATTATTGAATAAATTAATAAATAGAGGAGCTGTAGACCTTACAATTATTTGGCTGATATGGCTTAAATATGACTTTGGGGTCCATATCTCTATCATTCTGAAGCAATTCGACGACAGGTTTGGCGCAGTTTGCAGACACCTGCCTACTGAACCGGCGGTGCCAGGCTCGAATCCCGGCCAGGGCAAATATTTGTGTGATGAACTCGAATATTTGTTCTTGGGTCATGGATGTTATCTCTATATTAATATATTATGTATATCATCGTCTAGTACCCATAGTACAAGCTTTGCTTAGTTTGAGACTATGTCGATTAGTGTATGATTGTCCCATAAAAAAAAAAATAATAAAAAAGAAAAAAAAAAAAAAAAAAGAAAAACTGACACTACAAAAAACATCCTTAGAACCTGCACACAAAATATTATGAGAATCGGTAGAAAAAACAACTGGACATATAGATATACGAATTAATTTTTGGTCAAGCTGAAACGGGGTCCCTTCACTCAAAAAAAGAAGAAAGATCAAAACACATAAGACACACCTTTGAGCCACTCCTCCTGTGTGAAATAGCCCATTTGCTTCGCGCCCATCTTGTACGCGATGACCAGCATCACCACGTTCTCCGGGTCCACGCCTATGTCCTCGCAGAATTTCTCCATTCCTTCGGGACCTGAAATCAATCCAATTCAGTTTAGTAAATAACAAGCTTAGTAAATTGGTTTTATATAATAGGATTGCTGTCGCCCATGGATAGCTTCGACACCAGACGGTTTTCTAACTAAGGCTGGAGTTGACCAAACTTTTATTCCAAGAATAACGCTTTACTTTTCACTGATTTGTAGTCTTTACACAAACGTTACATGCTCATCAAGACTAATCAAATTAGCCCATACATGATGGCTTTATCTTTTGTGGTTCAGGAATTCCTATGGCCACCTTCCATATCCATCATCAGTTTAGCTTGAAGATACTAAATTATTGTAAACGATAGTCTTCTTACAAATTATTGTAAACGATAGTCTTCTTACAACCGATTTGCAAAGGATGACGCCGGCTTTGGTTTAATGAGTGCGTACCATCATACGAGGCGTTTTGCTTGTGATATTAACATTGTAACAGATGTATACACTCGAAACTAAGCTAGTGACAGACCGTGCTGACAGATTTAAACTGGCTTCACTTTCAAGCGCTGACTAGGTTTTTAGTATATGTATAAATACATTTATTTTAAGTCTCACATGAACAACATGTGCATGCAAAGATTTATGTCTAAATGCAAGTAGGTTAAAAGTTATTTTTAAGATTTCATTACATTGTTAATTATAACAACAAACTTAGTTACAAGCGAAACAAGTAAAAACGTGTTGGCTGCCCGTCCACTAAAGCGGACCGGAGCGGAGAATGAACCAATCAAAACCCTCAAATTTAAAAGCACTTATTGTGGGCTTCACAAAAACGCAACCTGATTGGTTAATTTTCCCTGCTCCACAATGGATAGGCAGCCTTCGTAACAAATCTCACCTAACACATCCGGCTCTGACACTGTGGTGTACTCTTTGAACCATGCTAAACATTTCTTTGCACTGAAACTTGAGTCTTCTGCTTTGGAATGTCGTCGTGAACTGAAACAGATGCAACAGGAATCTTATTTTTATTCTCTCGCAGTCAAAGTGAAAAGCTGAGACTCAGATTACTTGTGTCTCAATGGCGTATTTAATTTGTCAAACAATCTACTATTTATTCAAAAGTCTGAGCGGTATTACTACTATTATTTTACCTTAAAAAATCTCAAGGGCGAAGAGTTAACCCTGCACTGACAGAATGAGTAGGCATGGGTTGTTGTGAAATGGGTAAATGTTTCATGGACTCTGGCGTAAAAAATATATGTAAGCTGAAACAGGTTAGCCTCGTCTTGATCTTCAAGAACTGTGAGTATGCTGTGAAACGGATCAGATGAATACTTGGCCGCCACTGTGAGTTTACTACAACTGCAGGCACCAACTTATTCTTCAGTTGACAATTGCGTTGAGTTGAGTCATCTATTTAAATAAAACTATTTAAACGGATTATAACACAGGCTACAAGCTTTCAGTTTAGTGTTCACAGTTACTGGCATGGGCATTGTGATTGATTCTCTCCTGTCCTGAATTACAAGTGCAGCCATAATTAACTCTTCTAATGGGCTCTTTGTCGTGCAACAGTGGGGAATACAGTGTCAAAACAATATATCACAGTTAGTTATGATTGGCCCACCAGTATCAAGAACCACCAGTAATCACTGGCTCCAGTTTTAATAAGTCTCACAGGATTTTGCAGTGTTTAATGGTACAGCCATAATGAGCAGCTCTTTGTCTTGTGACAGTCGGGAAATGCAGTATCACGTGACAGGCTGTGTCACAGTTAATTATTACTGGACCAGTATCTAGAACCATCAGTAAACACTGGCTCCGGTTTTAATAAGATCGGTCGAGAGATTGGTTTGCTTGTTACCTGGTATTGCGCGAGCGCTTGTGTTGTTGGTGGTGATGTGGCGCGTCGAGCGCGGTGGCGCCGGGGACATCGCCCGCCGCCACCGCGCCGCTGCGCGTCCTCTTGCTGCACCGCGGCATGCCTCTACCACCCTGCAACGTATATCAATGGTCATCACAAATTCGACAGTCTTGTGTCACAGTTAGTGGCGTAGTTTTCATATTGGTAGTGGTCATGGGTTTTGGTTTGCATAAAATTGATAGTCATAGTTGATGACCATACATCGGGGTTTTCGGAGTACAAATGGTATGATGCCTACTGACGGCGTAGTGTTAAATCATTTGAGCTCCGAAAACCCTGATGTACGTTGATGACAGATCTCAAACAAACTTAAGCTAAAGTTAAGTACAAACCCAATCATTAAGTATAGTTAATAATTCCAGAATTATGGCAAACAATGTTACATAAAAATAAAAAAAAATTTTTTACTAAAAATGTTATGTCAATCGATTTTATGCCAGTCGATAGGATATTGAACAGGTAAAATATAATTTTGAGTTCAAACACAAGCTTGTTGGTTTCCTATGTCGGGAAGTTTCTGGTGTTTATGAATCATAAAACTATTGAATCAATTTTACTAATTCACAAACCATTCCACATCTTATTGATTGTTTAACTTGACCATGAGAATCCAGTTAGTTGATAAACAATATTGCATTCTTCATAAGTTTCAGCACTAGCACAAATGTAGACAAATAACATTGAACAATTATTATTATTATTATTTATAATGAGGCAGGCAGTTTAACAACTGATAGTGCCTATATCCAGCGATCTGTGTCTTGAGATCGTTGCTCAGTGGTATGCTTGTCTTATTTATTCTTAAAATTATTGAATTTAGGTGCTGAATTTACATCCTCAGGGAGTTTGTTCCAAGCACTCACAACTCTATTGCTCAGAAAGTGTTTATGAGGGTTGTTTGAATTGACAAAATCTTAAATGTTTTTTTGGACTCAATACTCTTAATATTACCAGTGTTTACTTTTCTATTTAGAAATTTAAAAACGATTTAATGTTCAATTAGAATTGCATTTAAATTTCCTTATACATTATTACACATGTCACATTCCATGGAATAACCATAGGAATAAGGGCAATTGTAAAGTATTTTTTTTTATAGTATATTGACACATAATAAATCTAGTAATAATTCAAAAACAGTATTAATCTAATCTAATCATTAAACTATTGAAACTTAGGTTATTACTCATATTCCACTTCTTTAAGTATCAATATAAATTAACAATACACTATTGTTATTTGTACAAAATAAACAAAGAATAAAGAAAATTGTGATTGTTAACGATTTTTGCAGCATAACGCCATTCCAACATACCAGGAATTCATGACATAAATACAATAATGTTCGTATTTGGACGAACATTATTGTTCCTGTCACAATTCAGCTGATATTCATATTGAGTTTAGAGGTTATATTCAGCTGTGAGGTGGTCCCAATCGCTTAAACTAGCAAGGAAACGTATGATTTAATAATAATTCCTTCCCACACCGACCATTTTTAACATTGTTTGCAAGATAAATATATTCCAAGCGAAATGTAAAACGTACGTAGCTGCAATAATTCACTCATTTTAATGCGACATTTCAGTTTAAATAGACCTCGTAGATTATACATAATAACAAACAATCAAGTAACTTACTATTGGTGGCAGATTTGATATAAAATTTGAAAACTTAAAAGGGTTTTCGTCTCCTATTTTGCGAATTTTGCGTGAACAGCTTGACGAAAAATGTCTTCTTGACAGGTCGATAATAACCTGAAATAAAAAATCAATGTGGAGAAAAAAAGGAGGACAACGATCTTAAGCAGCACCTTTTTATAACTTGGTACGGAGATAACATGAAATGAGAATAAAGGTAAATAGTGAAAACTGAAACTACTTCGTCAGGTGATACTGATTCTTAGAAAAACAACTATGATGGTTTCCTTAGAAACTCAGGCTCACCTCAAATATTTTATATAAATATCAGTAGAAAAGCGAAACGAAATAGGCACAACTTATTATATTGATCCGTTATACAAAATAAATGTTTTAAAAACTCAAACAGCAGACACAGCGGAATAAAAACTCAAACGATGGCTATAAACTGACGTTTTGTTATTGCTCTAGGTGCAAACACGCCTGCTGATTTGTTTAGTCGAAGCGTTTTGAAACACTGGCAACTTTATAAATTAATATTTTTATGATATAAAAGGTTTTCCTAACTACGCGTTTGAGCGTGTTTTATTATCGATTTGTGTATTATAAAACTTACATCAATTGTTATGCATGGTTCCCATTACGTTATCTATGAATAGTAGTAATAAAAAGCCCGCTCCAGACCTTCCGATCCGATCCGACCGATCGGAAGCAATCGGATAATGTGTAGTCCAGTTGTCCGATTTATCGGAAGAAATCGGATAATGTGTAGTGCAGTTGTTAGGAAATTTCTTCCGATAAGTCGGATCGGATCGGAAGGTCTGGAGGTAGAAATAAAGCTAGTAACGCATGAGTGACTCCTAAAGCGTTCGGTTACCGTGTCCCGTCATTGTTGTGAAAGTGCCTTTAGATGCTTAGTGAATAATTATTATTTTTATACTCGCGTATTAACGCACTTTTTAATCCAGTACCAAAATTCTATAGTACCCGTTACAGAACTTTAATATTCATAAGACATCTCTCTACTCAACTCTAATAATTTCAAAAAGAGAACATCAGCATTATTTGATTAAAGAGTAGCACGCTACTGTTCATTGATTGGTTGAATATTACTAGTCAAAAATTTTTACCAATGACGAGGCACCCGCTTCGATTTAGACCGGTCTATAGAAAAAAAAAAAACACAATTTGGTTCACAATGTTTTTTATTACCTAAAACCATCCTAAAACTGTTTTGTTGTTAACGTACAGGCCGAAAAGAAGGTGTAGGGTATTTTAAAAGTGGCAATACTATGGTGTCGTCCCGTTTTCTTAGATTGATTAGAAAGGGACGAAAATATTGACGTATTGCCACTTTTTTGTTTCTTCTCTCTTATGTCGAACTGTAACTACATAGTTCCACAGTAGAGCCACCAATTTAATACCTTTCATCGGACACTTGAATATACTTAAGAGGCGTTATTCCTTTTAAAATGCTGATTGTTTTAGACACTTTTCCCTATTATCATTACCAAACATGTTTCTTAACATAATATTATTGATGTTACTACCTAGAACAGGGCTAATGGGGTTTATCGATATATATTTGAAACCTACAGTTTGAATTTTTCATTGATAATTTTTGTTTCAAAAACTATTTAAAATTGACAAAAGTCACGCGAAAAATTAGTTTTATCAACTCATTTTCGACTGCACGCAATAAAAACATGAAATAGCTACGTTACTACCTAGAACTCGGGGAAAAGTATTATTCACTTCAAAACGTTGGTTGAAATAAAATTATCAATACATTTGTCATAATATGAAAAAAAAAAAAATTGCAACGGAATAAGGCCTCTTAAGTACCTACATATAATATAACCAACCGGTTGACCGGTTTTTCGGTGGAAGCCGCCCTGGACGCTCGTTCCTAGAGTCTGGCCATCGAAACGTGATACTGAAAATTACCGCCAAATTTAAAAATTCTAGCACATATTTCATCGCCAATGAGCAATGACTGATACCAATGCAATGGTGCAGATATATTAGTCATTAGCGATGAAAAATATAATGTCAAAAGTACCAAAACTGTTAAGTCCTAGTTTGTACAGCGATACTAGAGCTAGAATTTTAAAATTTCGCGGTCATTTTCAGTACGATGTACATTTACGTTTCGATGGCCAGACTCTAAAGGGCGGTTTTTCTGAATGTTTGGATGTTCTGCCGGTCTAGCGCAACTATGCTTCGCAAATCTTGTCGCGCGACATAGCGCTACCCGTCACTCTCTCAAATAAGCGGTGGTATCGAGGGGTCAAAAGTGGCTCCAAACGGTTCGTGTAATATAACACACGGCTGCTGCTCGCCAGTTCCTGGGGTGAACTTGGCTGGACACGCTGCCGCGTGCCTAGATAAGCGGTGTTAAAGCGCGTAGCTTCAAAAAGGTCAGTGGTAAAGTCGGAGTGTGTTTGGCTTAATTTTTCTTTTAAAGCAGTAGAGTATTATTAGACTATTCACTAACTACATAGGTACCATAAAAATTTCCACCAAATAGCATTTTTAAAGAAATTGTATTTATATCTAATTCTAATTTTAAAAAATGGCTTCCATCAGGTTAATGATGATTTCGCCAATTTCAAGTTTGCTCGTAGAGCATGCCGTTGTTCGGTGAGGTTTTGCTTTTTGTAAAGTGATAGCGATTTACAAAAAACCACGCGGACTATCGGGCCTCGACCCAGGAAGGGCTATGAACGCTTCAAGTTGAATTCTTCATTAGCTATTCACTCATACGTTAGATCACTGCACAATACGCTATCAATACTACACATTGAACAACAAAAATGAATAAATAATGAACAACGCAACTTAAACGCATGCGGCCATCTTAAGTCACAAACCGGAAGTCTCAGTGTATTTATATCATATACAAAGTTTACTCAACATCTATAGCTATACGGAAATCAAATTTGATTATGGTTGGACTTTCGTCTCACAGCAAAAGAACGTAACCTAAATAAAATAGAAATTGGAGAAATATCGGTTTTTAGGGTTCCGTAGCCAAATGGCAATAACGGAACCCTTATAGATTCATCATGTCTGTCTGTCCGTCTGTCCGTCTGTCCGTCTGTCTGTCCGTCTGTCCGTCCGTATGTCACAGCCATTTTTTTCCGAAACTATAAGAGCTACACTGTTGAAACTTGGTAGGTAGATGTAGGTATTCTGTGAACCGCATTAAAATTTTAGATAGGTCTTCAAAGATGATAATATCGAGGTTTCTATTATATTTTTTTCTAAACCGAATAGTTTGCGTGACAGACGCTTCCAAAGTGGAAAAAAGTTAGCCCCCCCCCCCCCCCCTCTAACTTCTAAAATAAGAAAATGAAAAACCTAAAAAAAACATATGATGTACATTACTATAAAAAATACAAACGAAAATTGTTTTGAACGAGATCTAGTAAGTAGTTTTTTTTTATTCCTAACTTTGCACCTAATTTATATGGGGCGCTATACATACCAGGTGCAAACTTAACTTAACCACTTAGGGATGGAAAGTGTTTGTACGGAACCCTCGGTGCGCGAGTCCGACTCGCACTTGGCCGGTTTTTAAAATAGTTGTTTTTTGTTTTTTTAGGGTTCCGTACCTCTATCGGAAAAAAACTGTACCCTTAGTTAAGTACCACTTTGTTGTCCGTCCGTCTGTCTGTGTGTCAAGACCCTTTATCTCGAGAACGCGTAGAGGAATCGAGTTGAAATTTACACCATATACTTGACTCAAGTCTATACGGTCCCTTGAAGCTGTGAACTTGAAAAAAAGATACGGCCGTTTATGTCGCTAAAAACGTACCTACATTTCGACACTCTCAGGGAATCAAAATTATAAGGTACTTCCCGATGACCTAGAACTATGAAATTTGGCAAGTAATATCGTCACATACTACAAATACTATAATATAAAAATCTGAAAACTATACATTTGTAATAAAATCATAAAAAATATAGTCCTTTTCAAACATCATATTTGGAGAACTCGGTCGCGTTAAGTTTGCATCTCGTTTGTATGCGGCGCCATACGTTTCACGTGCAGACTTAACTCAACCAGGCCAATTAAGATGGGATAAGTGTAAGTTTGTACGGATCCCTCGGTGCGCGAGTCAGACTCGAACTATGCCGGTTTTTTTATATGATACTGAAATGTAGGTACCTACCGAAATATTTCATAGAATACGTAAATGTAACCGAAAAATATATTATAGATGGTACAGGTGCCATTAATAAGGAATCGTGTCATCTTAGAACTACCACAAAATAACTTAACCCGGATTACTTGGTTTTACCTTAACCATGAGAGGGGTGGAGGCAGATGGCATATAGCATTTAAAAAGAGAATATAAAAATAGTTAATTTATTATGGCTCGTGCTCTACAAAGTTAAAGGTTAAAAGAGGTTATTTTTAACATTGTGCGTAGAAACTCTAAAACAATATTAGTTGTGCGTAGTGATCGATGCGCCATTTGCGGAAATTTCCGGAAAATATGGAAAATTTCCGGAAAATGTGGAGTTTCCGGAAAATTCGGAAACGGCACATCTCTAGTTGTGCGACGACAATGTGCGTGCTATTTGAAAGATTTTTTAAATCGAAAAGAAACCATCAAATGCCATTAAGGACTCGTTGGAAGTAACTTTATTAATATTTCTTGAAATTGCGTCATGATGAAAGATAAAAATATTAGGTATTTAATTAAAAAAGAAAATGAGCGTTTCTTTGAACACCGAGTTTGGCATTCAATTTTAACTTAAGCTTCACAGATATTTTTTCTTTTCATCATAATAAACTTTAAAAACACGATAGAATTAATACTACTAACAAAAATACTAAATAGAAACCAATTTATTCGCAAGTATGTTTTCAGCGGTTTTCGAATTAAATCTTAACACCTCAAAGCAATCCAAAAGGGATTTAAAATGAGCGTTTCAGTAAGAACTTATTAACGGAACACAAAACAACTAATACAGTGACGGGGGCCGCTAGCTTCGGGGTGACTCCTGTTTAGTTTTTAGGATTCCGTACTCAAAGGGTAAAAACCGGAACCATTACTAAGACTCCGCAATTCGTCTGTCTGTCTATCTGTCACCAGGCTGTATCTCATAGCTAGCGAGTTGAAATTTTCACAGATGATGTATTTCTGTTGCCACTATAACAACAAATACTAATATAATACATACTAATATTATAAATGCGAAAGTGTGTCTGTCTGTTACCTCTTCACGCTTAAGCCGCTGAATCGATTTTGATTGAAAGTTTAAGATCCGAGGAAGGACATTTAGGATATTTTTCACCCTGGAAATTATCCCTAAAAAGATTGAAAAGTGACTAAGTAATTCATGATGACATTGATGACCCTGTAGGAAATGTAATGATTATACCAAAAGCACAATTGCTCTTACATTTGCTTAGGCGATTTTAATAATCCCTTTTATTAATTAAGGTGATTAGGTGGATATCTATCGTGTTGTACGAGGTTGCTTCCATACTTCCAAGTTCCACGCGGACGTAGTCGCGGGCAAAAGCTAGTAATATTTAAGGGGGGCTCCCATACAATAACAAACGTGATCGGTTGCGTTAACTTTGCACCTCATTTGTATGGGGCGCCATATTCCAGGTGCAAACACTGCAAACTTAACTTAACCCGGCCTAACCTTAAGTTAAGATGGGAAGTGCTTGTATGACACCATCGGTGCGCGAGTCCGACTCGCACTTGGCCGTCTAATGTTCAAATGGACTTATTGGCGTTAGCAACATTTTATGAAGCTATTGATCGCTTTTAAATGTTTACAAAAATCAAATTTCTGTGAAAACAAAATTCGATAAAACGTTTAAACGTTTTACAGACAAACGTTTAAAATCGATAAATATATAGCTTCGTAAATCTGCAGAGCGTAAAACGGTTTACCCTTGTTACATAGATAAACGTTTCATCGAATTTTCATTTCATCGAAGGGATTTTTTTTCATTCAGTATTTTGAAATATTATAACACAAACCTAAACTAATCAGTAGGTTGACATTTTGAAGATCTGTTTTTTTTTTAGGAAAATTCTGCGAAATAGCTTTCGGTGACGTATTTTTCTATAAAAGAGGATCCCGCAAAATACGTTCAGCAGACGTTCAAAATGTTTATGAGTACCAGTTTTGGTTAATTTCGTGTGAGCCTGAAAATACGATGGTATTTCAAGTGCAAGCTTTTTTTAGTTTCAATTCAATATCGACAGTCAGTAATTATTACATCTTCCAAGATCACTCTACGTCTCAATGGCGTCCGCCGTCCGCTGATGGAGAAAGGCGTTCCTCAAGAATCTCCACGATGACCAATCTTGCTCCCAATATTGATCCCAATAGCTTCAAGCAGACTTTCAACCACTTTTTACAGACTTTCTGAACCACTTTTTACAGACTTCCTGAACCACTTTTTACGGAAATTGTCTACCAATGATTATTAAGGCCGTCGTTCCAACGTCATCATGATCAGAAAGAGTTCCACCCCCGCAAAGCAGCCATTTTTCCCAGTTCCTGTGCCGTATGTATCTCGATAGAGACTTTCATGACCCTCACCAGATATTCAGTTGAAAGGCCACACTGGATTTTCTGGAATACGTGGTCGCGTTAGTCATCCCAAACTTGCTTAAACTTGTGCTCTATCTGAATCCACACAAACTCGGCAAAATTCCTTCTTTACTTTAACTTTTCCTTTTCACGTGTTTCCACAATCGCATAACGTATACGAAAAAGCGAGGGGCATAGACGCTTTCAGTGCAACTCAAAGTCGAAGTTGAATAAACTCGCAACCAGTTCTGTAACTTCAGCGGACTAAAGTCCAACCTAATTCAGCCGAAGCTGAAATGTAGCCGGCGGAAAATCTCTAGAGAGAAAAAAAAACGGTTTCGCGTGTAATTAAATTAGTACAACACTCATTGCGAAACAGCCTTTCGAGCTTTCGAGTGTCAAGCGGCCGGCGACGACGCCCCCGCTAACCCCAGCACCCTAAACGTACGAGGGGTTCGCTCGCAGATTCAGTTCGCAACCGCCCCCGCTAGGAACGCTCGCGTTCGCGGCGTGCCGAAGCGAAAATCGCGATCTTTTCCGAAAGTGCAATATTTGAATCGTTTAAATTTGGAATTTTCCGTTTATAGTTTTTTTTAAGTGCGGTTGCGTTGGTGTTTTGGCAGTGTTTCGTGTTTTTTAATTGGATTTGTTTTGGCGAGTGTAGTGGACATCCGCATTTGATCAACTTACGTAAGTTTTACTGCATTGCGATACGTTAGTTTAAGTTTAAATTAAAATTATTGATTGTCAAAGTCGCCGTACGTTGTTGTTAGCAACAAAAACAATTGTTTTGTTGTCGCCGGCATTGTCGATGGCCGTGACAGTTGCGCGATATACATATTGATCAATCCAGATGGTTTTGCGTGGGTAGTTTCGGGTATATTAAAGCCAAGTTTAGAGTGAGCCGGTTACATTATGCGTTTTTTCTTAGTTAATCTGGAAATATGCATTTGCATAACATAAAAGTGATGTCAACGCAACGCGTTAAGAACGTTGCAACAAACTTTTTATTTTTATTATGCTTACTTACCCAGTGTCTTCTTTGGCATATTAGAATTAAATTAACTGTGTTTTAAAAGTATGCAACACTATAACCTTTTACAAGAGTAGGTATGTACCTATATAGGTAAGTAGTAGCGCTTTTTCAGAGGACACTAGCTCGAGATGGAGAAAAAGGAATCAAATAAATTCGGTGATTATTCTAAATATATGCTTTTAATTTAGGAAAGTAAGTCTAAATGACTTGTATTTTATACTTCAGTTTGAATTTATAAATAATTTGTCTTAGATTATTCTATCCATTAACTTATTTAGAGTAAGGTCCTTCGAGCCGGATTTTATAGGATGATTAGTTGGCGCATCTATTACTAAATCATCATTAACTTTACGTGTACATAGATCAAACTTACTCTATGACGTGTATTATGTAGATTAAATAATGTTTAAAGTTGACATTTGACCTCCCTCAGATATAGGTATATAGTCCTCCTCGCCGTGTCCGGCGATAGCGACTAATACGTCAATTATTCTTGTCCGGGTTATGAAAGGCTGATGTGATCTGATGTGACTCGCAAAACCAAACTTTGTCTTGAAGATGCGATTACAAGGTGCGCAATGAAGTTGTCCAGCAGGGTCGTAAGTGTAAGTGTAGGAGGGCTTCGGTTGAGTCTTGACCTCAGATATGTTGTGCATAAAAACTATAAATAACTTTTGCGATTGTGTTGCACAAATGTACTTGTAACATGTGTATTATATATACAACATAATATGTTCTTTCTTTGTTTATTTAATTGACTTTACTGAAAAAGTTGCTGCTTTTAGGAACACACATTTTATCGATTTACCATAATTCTTTACATGCTAATAAAGTGAACCAAAATCAGGCTACGCGTATACGATGCGTTTTTCTTCCGCAATACTTATTGAGGAGTACCTATTCTTTTATGGTCTGTGGAAAAAAGGAAAAAGATAGATGCTCAAGAGATGTGGTGCTGCTCGTCTAGCATAACTGTGACACGCGACTCTTTGTCGCGCGAAAAATATACCTGTCACTTTCCTTTCAATACCGTGCGAGCAAGACAGGAGATGCTGAGTCGCGCGACAAACGAAATTGCGGCAAGATATGCTAGCCCTACTGGAGGCGAATGCTGGGGATATCCTGGACCGAAAATCGCACAAATATGTCCATACTTCAGGAACTTGGCATCAAGCAGAATAAAAAAAAAAATAAGCAGCGTCTATGGTGTGATTATATAATCACACAGTTCAGGGGAAAGTGGAGGGCACGAGACCACGTGGCGACCCATGCGATGGATTGACCAGATAAAATCTGCTCTGGGCAAATTAAGCGTATTTTCAAAATTACACCCTTGTATATGCTCATCATAAGACCGCAATTTCGCGTGCCTGAGCATTTTTGCTCATCACATTCAACCGTCCTCGGAAATAGGGCACACATTAACGTCGGCGGAATTGCAAATGGCGACGATAACAATAAATCTGTCTAGTGCGCGAATAATTAAACCTAGATCTAGATTCAGCGCCATATTAACTACGCGAAGACTGAAATGCCACCCTTTAAATGCCCTGCCTGTAGAGCAAAAAAAGCTTTGAAGTTTGTGTTAGCAGAAAAGAGCATAATAATAAACATGGGGTTATTTTATCCCTATTAGAATAACAATTGGAAACATTAAGTTTTACAAAGGTATTCATATTATATTTTTCCCTATAGTATAGTATACTTTCTTTTCAGAATCTACGATTAGTAAATTATTACGTCGTATAGGTACCTACTTTTTTTCTAATAAAACCAAACAACGATCGCGTCGTTTGAAGTTACTCATACATAAGATATGGGTAACTTTCGTTACACAAAGGAGTCATTTCTTTTTGATGAACTTCTGTTTTAATTATATCCCTTAACTAATTGTAAGTACATGTTTTTCGAAAACGACTCATAAGTATGGGGAAAAATCTGACAGTTCTGTGCTGTGACTAACTACTTATATCTACTTTAATGATGCGCTCTATTCGAATCGCAGCACGTAATTGTAATTTATAATGATTAATTTTGGGGATCATAATTTGCACAGTGGTCAGTGAAGTTCTTCAGACATAGCTTTGCTACACTAAGTAAACCGAAACAGAACTATTGACCCTATTTTAATTTTGTCAGTTGCATGCAATTGACAGGCGGCTAATCATTGCCACAAGCAATACAGCCCGCCTTGTGGCGATGACCAATCCCGGAATATTTCTGACAGTATTGCCCAAGGCGGATTAGACAGACGCCTAAAGACCTTATACATCTCTGTGGAATTAAATTAATTAAGTAATTGTATTTTATTGCATGTTGTGACACCTAGAAACTTTAATACATCTCTGGGTATATTTCATATTTTATATTGATCGTTAAAATTGTATTTTAATGTTCCTACCTAACATTGATTTGGAGTATCTATACATCTCCTTTACGTGTACCTATGTAATTAGTTATAACATGAGACTGAGTGACTGTTGAGTTTCTTTCGGCTTTCTTCTCAACAGCGGTCTCCTACTCTTTCGAAATGCCGGTAGATTCACAATCTGACTTGTAAAAGTGCCGTTGTGGCATTTCATTTCATTTCTAACCATTTCAGATGTGCTAACGACGCATCTTCTTGTTAACTGGAGAATGAGCTGTAGAGTTTTCTAGTTGTTCCTACACTAAGAACAAAATTATACAAACAAACAAAATTATTCAAACATTCTTATTTGCTTTTTGTCTTTCGGATTACACGCACTGTGCCATACATACTACGACGAAGCGAGCTACGATACGATGCTAAACAAGTGGTTAGGTTATGTACCTATTAGTAAATAAAATGAAAACAAAACAATACACAGAATTAAGTCTATCAAGTTATAACACCCTGAAATTATCCTGATGATTAACAAAATATAGAACCATGGATTAGAAGAAGAAGATGAAGAATACTCCTTATTGCACACCTCAAGAAGAAAGAAATACAAATACAGATAACACTTAACATTACAATAGAGGCAAACAATAGGCGATCTTATCGCTAAAAAGCGTTCTCTTCAATCTCTTCCAGACAACCTTTGGGTAGCGGATTAATGAAAATGAAATGAGATGAGTAGGCGGTGCAAAAAGTAATCAAGAAAACTACTGAAAAAATATTAAAATCTACTAAAACTTATAATAATATATATTGAAATATACATACTAAATGAACATATATTAATGTTTGTTTTAAAATAAAAAAGAAAAGAATCACGTACCTAACTGAAATGATATTAAATATTCATCCATACATAAAGAATTGCTCTGAAAATCTCTTTAGTTTAATCTTTTAGACTTGAACTTTTGTGATCCTCAAAGGACTTATAATAGTTCAAATCCAGTACAGTTCTAAATCATCTTATGACCCAAAGATTTTCAGAGATTTGTATACGTTTAGGTCCTCAACACGGGATAGTCTGGATTGTTTGTTGTATCTTTTAGAGTGGCTCTCCACTTATCCCTAGGGATGAAAAGTACTTACCTAGAGCCGTGAGTACGGTAGTTGAAAATAAAGGTAAACTTCGCTGTGATCTTTACGGGAATATGGACCGATCGACGAGGGACTTGACCCTGAAATATTTGAGAATAGGTAAACGAAAGTACTTGTTAGAGCTGTGGTTAAAGTAAAGCAAGTTTTTGGATTATTATTAAAAGTGACTTGCAACTGCCAACTCTGCGCTGTTTCGAATCAATTCGTTTATTTATAAAATTGATGAAACATTACATTCACGAATAGAGTTAATTAAATAATTTCCAAGGGGAGTTATGGAGGCAAAAAAGTCTGGTGAAGACCCAGGGGCCATTAATGGTGTGCTTATTAACCACCAATGGTTGAGGTGCATAGGCAGGAACAGCTTGGAGAAGGGGATTTGGAAGGTCAAATGACAAAGCAAAATTGAAGGAATACCAAGGACATAATTTATTGTTAAAGCCAATTAATTACTTAATTTCATACAATTTATACATTTACATGAGAAATAAATTATAATAATTGAGTTTACATTTCACTGCATTATTTTTAAATAACATATTATTATTGAGCTAATTTTATTTATTAATAATATTTCACTTTATGTCACGCTATTATGAAGGACCTCTCGACGAGTATAGGCCTCCTCCATTTTTCTCCACTCTTCTTTCGCTTGCGCTGTTACGATCCAGTCATCTCCTGCGATCTTTATAATGTCGTCCTTCCATCTTTCGGGGCCAGCCCATGTAGTATGTTGTCACTCTATTAGTCCAATTATTTCCTTTTATACGTGCGATATTGCCTGCCCAAGGACATAACGTCTGGTGATAACCAAAACTCTCTAAAATTTCTGTCACTGCTCTTCAAAACCTCTAAGTATTCTGTATCTAGTAAGTAGATTGGCACTGAGATATGAGCTTTGTGTTACTAGCACTATGGTGTTGGGTTTTGTAATTGCCACAAGTGGATCCACTGGCACAAGCTAGTTCTCTAATTACGTCCGAGAGTTTTCGCCGCCAGAATACAGATGGGGTTAAAACGTATAGCTTTTCGCTTCACGGCTGACAGGGCTTCGGATAATGGAGTGAGCCAGACTGTGACCGATATACTGTATATGGTGTGTTTGTGTATGTTTTCGCATTTATGTTACGCTTGAACTACATCCCCATTTCTGAAGACTGACACTTCACTTGGGTATTTGCCCAATATTGAATGTTAGAGTGTGAAGAGGATCGTGCCACAAAAATCTGGCAAGTAAAAAAAAATATATAAGAGAAACAAAAAGGAAGAAAGAAAGCATTTCATTTGATTAAAACACTTAAGTACTTACTTATTTAAGAAATGCGAAATACCTACAAGCTTTTATAAATTATGTATCCTATTCAGGCGAAGACAACACTGAACCATTTATTCCTCGTGTCTGGAATACATTAGAAGACGGCTCCAAATATTATCCTACTTAAAAAACAAACGAAGGTAGAAAAATAAACGAAATATAAATCTAGATTACGACGGAAGGCGGACAATGAGAATTCTGTCTCCAATTCAGGTGTTTCGCGGGCTTTCATTAATAATGAAAAATAGGAGAGGGAAATACGTAATAATGGCGTTTTCTTCAGAAAAATTAACGATGTGCCCCTGTTTACACCACGTGACAATGGCGGCAATAATAAATGCCGAGTCATCACGATTTCGCGCGTAATGAGCCGGCCATTTTGGCGCCGAAACAAAATGGCGGCGCGGATTGAAAGGTTGCGTTGGTTGATTGGTTTTCATTATCGAGGTGAGAATGAATTTTACACGTTGACTTCAGAATCGTATTCCCTCGTTGGCCATTGGCCATCCATTAGTTAATACATTAAGACTAAATGTTTACAATGAAGCGAAAAATTGAAAAATTTAATGGTTCAGTCTGGATTCGAACCTGCGTTTCCAACGGCTTTCCGGGCCAACACGGGCGTCCTACCAACTTTGGAAACGCAGGTTCGAATCCTGTCTGAACCATTAATTTTTTAAAATTTTCGCTTCATTGTAAACATTTGGTTTACGTTAGCAGACGTTACTGCTTTAATAAAAACATTAAGACTACCTATCAATTTCATTGCAGTCCATAATGACTCCTTCAGAATGGCAGGTTTTATGGTGAAAAACCAAAAACAATAAGTCACTATGATACGAAATATTTGACCGAGCCAGCGAAGCGAGCGAACACTCTGTTTCAGCTTGGAAAAAAATTCTTTCGTATCTCTCCGTTTGTCCGGAGGTCCAGATTTCCGGATGATCTCGTATGCAGTGTGATATACAGATTCACGAGGTTTAAGGCTTACAGAGCCACTAGTTGAGTTTATCGGATGTAAAGACGTCCACTTAGGCTTCACCCTGAGGTTGAGGATTTGAATCGGCGCACTACCTATTTTGTCATATGTCTTATTAGCCGATATACCTCTCCAAAGTTCTATACAACAAAATCGGAAGTGCGCTGCCCTCATCCAACTGCTTCCCGCGATTGTAATCAGGTCGTCGGTCCACCTTGTGTGGGGTCTTCCATGCCTTTTCTGGTACACGGACTGGTGTCCGATAAAGGCACAGGTACCACTCGAGAACCTTTCTGCCCTAACGGTTCTACGAGCAATATGCTCTGCCCACTGCCACTTAAGTATGCCGACTTTTTGAGCCTCATTTATGATTTGATCACGCAAGGAGACTCCGTGCCTTTATACTGTGCTCCGAGCATAGTTCGCTCCATTGCCCTTTGAGTAACTTTGAGTCTTCTCATGAGCGACCGCCATTGTAAGCGATTACGTCTCAGTCTGTGCCATATTGTCATTACAGGCAACACACATATTGGTTAACAACCTTCATCATAGAAACCTAAGTACTACTCTACAACTTCACTTATTTAATCGTATGGTGAAAAGTTTGTTGTAGGAAATTATATCCAGGTTACGCAACCAGTCCGTAGCTTCAGGTAGCAAATTAAAATAGAGGTCCTTTGGCTCACCCCAGTAGCATCGTTTACAACGTCACTATGCAGCTACGACAAAGTATTATACTCTCACAAAGGCCATAAACCGAACGGAACCTATACATATTACCTGAGCTCACACGACTTCCTGCTTCACGTAATCTTATGAAGCCCCGGCATACTGAGTAATCAAATATGGCGCTCGGGGTGAGCTGTAATATTATACTACAATACATTATGTAAAGGCAAGGCTATTATTAAAGGCATCTTAGGTATTGTACTTTATAGTTTACAAGTGAAACTGAGTAGGTACTGGTAATTATTTTACACAAAATGACATGTAGGTACATGAGGCTTTTAAATGAGCAATTTTTTAAATATAACAATTGAAATGCTCGTAATGATGTAGTCGAAAATAGTGCGTAGTAGGAGCAATCAAATCTCCGGCTCGATGGAGAAGGACCTAAGTAAATTTTGGGTAAAAAATATCACAAAATATGATCTTAATCTCGAGAATAGGCAGGGCTGTATTTACCCCTAGGTTGTGAGCCTAGGGGTCCCAGTCCCAGAAGCATGACTTGCACCATTAACAGCAGGCTGGTGTTTTAGTGGGTAGGCTCCTCCCCTCCCTCTCGTTACGAGAGAGATAGGGAAAGAGAAAGGGGGGGGGGGGTCCCAATGCCTTGGCAGACCCGAGCCCCCGGGACACAAGCGTCTAGGGGCCCTGGCGCTCTAAGTCCGGGCTTGAGAATAGGTTTAAGAGACAGATAGTGGACAGTGGGCAGACCTTAAAGTTTCCCTAAGAAGCCTTAACGCATTGAGCCGATATTTAGGCATTTTCTTAAATTTAAACTAGCGTTTAACAAAGTAGGTATCTACGTACATTGTGCTGCTTTTACTTGTGGATTATACTGAAAATTTTAAAAAGGTAAGTAAAATCAAAAATATCGTGATAGTACGACATAACTGTACCTACTTATTTCCTTGTACGTAATGTATTTTCTTTCTTTTTCACAGCAGCATTTTTTCATATGCATATTTTTCACTAGGTTTCTAACAGAGTAACTGTAGTCCCACAAGTGTGCGTATTTCAACACTCACTCGTCACGAGTTGCACTCTAACAAAATGGTTGCCAGTACTTAACAAGAAAACTCAAAAAACCATTGCTATTTTCCGGCACGCATTGGCTGCGCTCGAAAATTGAATAAACTCTTAGACTTTTTGCGCCTGACGTTTTATTCCAGGCTGAGTTTTGTATCTTTTATGCAATCTAACCAAGAGGTGAAAACCGGACTGATAAATTTAATGTAATCTGAGTCATTTTCAAAATACGTGTACTTACCTAGTTAAAGGCTTTAATTAAAATAAAACTTAATTGATTCCTTTGTGTTACGATAGTTACCCATATATTTTGTATGAGTAAGTTTCGTAACACAAAAGAAGCGATCGTCATTTTGTTTTTATTAAGCCTTTAACTATGTACATGTTTTTGAAAATGACTCATCTATCCAGCATGCATTGATAGATATTCTACTAGCAGAGAGTTTTATTATACACAGAATTGTAGTAGGAATCGTGTGAACTAATGTAGAAGATAATCTTGATAGTCATTGATATAAAAAAATATATTATTCACAACAAGAAATAATTTATTAGGTAATGAATGGTTTTTTCACTTCTCCTGATAAAAAAGTACGTTATTCTAGCTTCGCGAAGCAGGGCTAATACAATTTAAAGTACCTATTCGTTTTAAGGCCTATGATTGAAGTGCAAAATAAGAAAAAGCGCCGGTAGGGGTAAGTGACGGGTGTCGCCAATATCGACAAATCTACAAAATTCTAAATTATTTTTTTAAGTAATTTTTTATTTTGTCGCAGTCGAAGCGAAACACTTCAATGCGTGATAACACTCAGATTATATTTGTACTCGCTCGCTTTACTCGCTCGCCCACTTCTTGTCACGATAGCTTATTCTAGCCTCTCGTCAAACAAAATGTATTGCGCTGTTAATATTAATTACTTATGTTAAAAATTTAAAATATAATGATAAAACATGCCAGTGCTGCAATGCATTATGCAAGTAACTTGAAATGTAGGTAACTTCAAATAATTAATGCAATATAGGTACAGGTTGTTTAGAATAACGATGTAGGAACTTTAGGAGGTGATACAGGGGACTATTTGGAAGAGTTTGAACTTTATATGCCTTAGTCCAATCTGTGATAGTTTATTTTTCGCGAGATTTTCTAAATTTTTCAATTTGTAGCGAAAATTGTCATGAAAAGTTAAATTTGAAACAAACTAGGCATTCAATCAATCTTACTTCTATCTCTATATATCTAATTAACATTGTCGTCTAGTACCCATAACACAAGCCTTCTTGAGCTTAATTTGGGACTAAATCGATTTGTGTGAGGTTCTCTGATATTTATTTTTCATTTATTTATACTGAAATACGAGTATACGAGTAGTTATATAGTTTCAATCAACGGATGAAGCTGCACGAACCTTCTAGTCTAGTACCTAATAACTAGAACCAGATTTTATTCAACGTTGATTTCATTATAAAGGTGTTATAATCCCATATAGTAAATAGTTACCTACAGTAATATTTCTTGTCAGTACACGCACGAGTCTGTCGGGGTTTCACTTTGTATTCGTCGCGACATGTTTCGCTACCCAGCGATATCTTTTGACGAGTTGAACCACGGATATAGAACAAATAGAACGGACATGATCGGGGACATGCCACGACTTCGGCGGCCATACGAGTGAGCGAGAGAACGAGCTCGGACCTTCCGCTCCCACCTATGCCGCTGCCACTTGGCGCTCGTTACATGTCCGTTAAGCTGCGTGTCTACAGATGCGGATTAGAAAAAAACCTGCCAAGTGCGAGACTGACTCGCGCACCGAGGGTTCCGTACAAATACTTATCCCATCCTAACTGGCCGGGTTTTAAGATAACTTTGCACCTGGTATGTATCGCGCCGGATACAAATGAGGTGCAAACTGCAACGTTAACGCAACTAATCACGTTTGTTGCAAGGGCCCTTTAATATTTATTGTATTAGTTTTTTAGGTATTTGTGTTGTTATAGCGGCAACAGAAATACATCATCTGTGAAAATTTCAACTGTCTTACTATGACGGTTCATGAGATACAGCCTGGTGTCAGCCGGACAGACAGATAGACGGACAGCGGAGTCTTAGTAATAAGTAGAGTCCCGTTTTCTACCCTTTGGGCACGGAACCCTAAAAAAAGACGGATGAAGCTGCACGCATCTTCTAGTACCTAATAACTAAAACCAGATATTAATAATCCCATACTTACAGTAAATAGTTATGGTAATATTTCTTGTCAGTACACGCACGAGTCTGTTAGGGTTGTATTCGTCACGACGTTTCGCTACCCAGCGATATACTATAATATTCTAGGTTTGTATTGCAAATTATTCTTCTATGGAGAGGGGTCATGATTTCAGGAAAAATCTTAATAGCGTGGTACAGGGGGGGTATTCGACCAATTTTAGAGATATAATGGAGATCTCTCCTTTTCATCGCCATCCGTCACTTTTGACGTGTGCCTACTTGACAAGTGGCGATATCCCTAGAACATCGCAACTTCGTCAATTCGGACGCGCAAATTTTCGTTTCCTTTGTATGTGACGGCATAAATAACAGGCGCATACTTTAAATTGACCGCGTAGTACGTGAAATTAGTCCGTTACGTTTCGTTCAAAACAGAAATTTATATATATGAATAACATTTTTGACAATCATTATCGCCTTCGTATTTCCAAAATTGAGATGAGATATGTCACTTTTAAGCTCATCGCGTTTTAATGACAGTTCAAAGGCGAGATCACGGAGAGATGACTGTTATCTAACGGTGATCTGACGTTTGGCGATCGACACTCGAATTAGGCCCCGGGGGGGGTATTCGACCAATTTTAGAGATATAATGGAGATCTCTCCTTTTCATCGCCATCCGTCACTTTTGACGTGTGCCTACTTGACAAGTGGCGATATCCCTAGAACATCGCAACTTCGTCAATTCGGACGCGCAAAATTTTCGCTTTCTTTGTATGTGACGGCATAAATAACAGGCGCATACTTTAAATTGACCGCGTAGACCGTGAAATTAGTTCATTACGTTTCGTTCAAAACAGAAATTTATATACATGAATAACATTTTTGACAATCATTATCGCCTTCGTATTTCCAAAATTGAGATGAGATATGTCACTTTTAAGCTCATCGCATTTAAATGACAGTTCAATGGCGATATAACTGTTATCTAATGGAGATTTGACGTTTGGCGATATCTCCAACGGCATTCTCGAATTGGGCCCCTGGTCTCTTATGAAAGAGCTCCTCCCTCTTGCTCTCGGAATGACGCTTCTAATATGTATCTATGTCTTCGTGTCGGATTCTAACTTGAAGTAAGTTGAGCTAAACATTTTGACAAGGCGAAACTTTATAATTAGCCGCATTCAACTCTAGTTTACGGCCCGAATATTAAACAAATATATTTAGGAACGGTTTCGGCAGAATATATCAAACGGCAATTATGGCTACGAAATTAAGTTGGCTCGTGATTAATAAAGATAGCTCGGGGTTTTTGGTGTAAGAAAGATTTAACACTGGGCCCATAGTAGGCACTAAAATTGTAATATTGCTTTGCTAATCCGCGATGTAATAACGTGCCAGTTAGTTTGTGCTAACTCGTTATAATTATTTGCGTTTTTTTTTCATGCATACATGCATTTAATAGTCCCACCCTCCCACCACAATAGGAAAAATAAAATAAATACGCAAATAAATAAAACAAACCACCACCAAATTAACAAAACTGACTCAATTAATTTGGTGGTGGTTTGTTATATTTATTGAGTAAGTTTTGTTAATTTGGTGGTGGTTTGTCATATTTATTTGCTTATAAATTAACTGGCACGTTATTATATCACGGATTAGCAAAGCAATATTACTATTTTAGTTGATATGTATATTTCCGCAAAGTAACGCCTTACTTATACTAGGCGTCAAATAATTTGTGCACCGAAAACCGGTATGTTAATAAATAACTAGAAATTGGCAAATTTCATTCCCGTAAAGCTTTTTTTCTTAATCGTAGGTTAAGAATTAACCTGAAGTAGGTAATTACCCTCTTCATAGAAAACTTTATTTTTCTTACAATAGTTTTAACCCCCGACAAAGAAGAGAGGTGTTACAATTACAACTTTAACATGTGTAGGTAATATCTGCGGTCTGATGGTTTGAAGGTATCGCGATGGTTCTTAGCCATGTTTGGTGAAAATAACCGCAGCCGCTTCCAAGATATATTTTAGTTTTGGTTGAAACAAGTGAACAGGATCTCAGGCAATATTGCAGGTAAGAATTTTTAACTTTGTGGTTATGGTCAGAAGCATTTTGTGCCACTCATTAAATGGGGGTCTCATGACTATTTACTTGGGTCAGTTTTTTTTATTTAACGTTTAGGTTATTAGAATTTTACAATAATATAGAAATCTAGGATTCACTGTTGGTTGCCACTTCTAATGGGGTTCTTAAATGTCTAGGATCAAATACATTTTTCGAGACGCGCCAACGCGCACCATGTTTTATGCCTGTAAATTCAGCGTGCGTTCGTAGCAAGTCGCACGCATCAATCGGTCCCGTCACTCCCACCCATGGCGCACCCCGACCATCGCGCGCATTCTATATCTATACAAACAATCAACCAAATACAGTTCAGTGAAAACCAAAAGAGAACATCTTCTGTACTGTTTAGTTTTGTACATTTTCGCATTTAAAATATCTGTAAGGTTAGTTTTCAAAGTAAGTATGTAAAGCTACAGCAAACATGCGCTTATTTATTAGGAGTTGTCCGCAATGCAATGTCCATTGAGGGTCAAAAAAAGGCATAGTCATAAATGTCATAACCTTTTCATTTGTGCTTCACCGAGGTCGGGTAAAATTGCTCTATCGATATAACTTGCTTGTTGAGCTATCCCTGTCTCTACACAAAACATGAACCCCATCTACACTTTGGAAGAAGATGCTGATTTTTGGGGTTCCGTAACTCAAAAGGAAAAAACGGAATCCTTGCCGTTTATCCAGACAATAACGTATATTTCGGTACTCTTAAGGGAATCAAAATGTATAGGATATTTTCCGTCCGTCCTTAGAAGTTTTAGAACTATGCAATTCAAGTTATACCGTCTTAGACTACAAATCATCATCCTAGTATAGGGAATAATCTGAAAAGTAGGTATACATTTGTAATAAAATCATAAAAATATAATCTTTATTTAATTTAAAGTACCAAATCAATCATCGTGGTTAAGCAACGGTATGAATTTGTACGAAACCCGAGCCGAGCCCGACTCGCATTTATCGAGTTTTCTTATTACAAATTGTCCTTTTCTACACCATTGTGTAACATAGTATCTGTCATATCATTACCTATATTATGGGGTCTATATTGGAATCCATAATTGCCTTTGTCCTATTTGTAAATTCCATAATAACTGTGGTCATAATGATCTTTTGCCATAATAACGTTTATCCTAATGTAAATGCCATAATATTGATCATCCTAATATTGAATATCCTAATGATTATTTGCACTATTATCTTAAGTACTAATGATCAAGTGTCCTATCAGTTATATATCCTAATACTAGTTGCCATAATCATCATATGTCTTAATAGAGCCTACACAATTTTAATGGTGTATAGTTTTGTACGCACAGATTTTCAAACTTTACTTTTCGGGGTTAAGCAAGTCTGACGCTCCGCTTGCTTCGCTCGCTCCGCTATACGTGGTCACAATACAAACCTAACCTAACCTACAGTTTTCGGGGTTCAGCCAATAACCCAACCTACAGTTTTCGGGGTTCAGCAAGTCTGACGCTCAGCTCGCTTCGCTCGCTCCGCTATACGTGGTCACAATACAAACCTAACCTAACCTACAGTTTTCGGGGTTCAGCCAATAACCTAACCTATAGTTAAGTCTGACGCTCCGCTATACGTGGTCACAATACAAACCTAACCTAACTTACAGTTTTCGGGGTTCAGCCAATAACCTAACCGATCGTTTTCGGGGTTCAGCAAGTCTGACGCTCCGCTGTACGTGGTCACAATACAAACCTAACCTAACCTACAGTTTTCAGGGTTCAGACAATAATCCAACCTACAGTTTTCGGGGTTCAGAAAATCTTTTGACGCTCCGCACGCTTCGCTCGCTCCGCTATACGTGGTCACAATACAAACCTAACCTAACCTAGAGTTTTCGGGGTTCAGCCAATAACCTAACCTATTGTTTTCGGGGTTCAGCAAGTCTGACGCTCCGCTATACGTGGTCACAATACAAACCTAACCTAACCTAGAGTTTTCGGGGTTCAGCCAATAACCTAACCTATAGTTTTCGGGGTTCAGCAAGTCTGACGCTCCGCTCGCTTCGCTCGCTCCGCTATACGTGGTCACAATACAAACCTAACCTAACCTACAGTTTTCGGGGTTCAGCCAATAACCCAACCTACAGTTTTCGGGGTTTAGCCAATTCGATATTTGTCCGAATCCGGTTTTCTATTTTTGTTTTAACGTAAAAAATTGGTAAAAAAAATCTTTACCCAAATACTCTGAAATATTTAATTCCGAATTTACTAATTCCGATTTTTAAAACTCCGAATTTCATAATTCCTGAGGAATAAATTTCCGATTATTGAAAATACGAATGTCATTACCCCGAATATCAAATTTCGCTCCGCTCGTCGTCGTACCTAACCTAACCCAAGTCTGACCTGCCTTAAAGTAGGATATTAGGTAATGTTATTATAGCTTATGAACATTATGGCAAGTAATCATCATGGCATTTGACTTTAGGACATGTGATTTATGGTTTTGTATATTATGATTCGTAAGTTTTATGTGTTAATAGATTAGTACAAAACATATTAGGTATTTAGAGCATTAGGTAATGTAATATTATGGTTTATGATCATTAGGATGTAAGATCATTATGGCAAATAATCATTATGACAAATGATTGATATGTCAAAAGTGTTTAGAGTAAATGTGGTATGGCATTTGACTTTAGGACATACGATATTATGGATTGCGAAGGAGACCCATATTATGCCATCCCCCAGCCCCCAAGTATAACAACTATACTCCGAAATTATGCGACGATAAACAACCTAATTTCTGTAACAAGCACTCAAAAAACTGCACAAATATACCCTTAAAGAAAACTAAGTGTAATAACAGAGCGTAGCGAGGGGAGAGCGGGGTAGCGAGGGTGCCATTCATGTCGGTAGCTGTCCGGTCCCCGGTCTCCCCTATGGTGAATGTGCAGGAAATGCATTCTATTTGTAGAGTTTGTATTTTCTTAGGGCTTTAATTGATTTTCGGGAGCTTGGGAAAGTTAGGTTATATGGTGTGTGTTATGTCGACAGGAAATAAAATAAATTAGCGGCTTGATAGACGTCGGTACAAGTTTACGCCCTAATAAATCTTAGTTTGGGAAAGGAACTTTCAAATAGGTACTTTTTTTGCATGACAGTACCGGAATCCTGGTATCATACATGCTTAAATTAACCGGTATTGATAAGGCCTCCAAAATGCTTGCAACAAAGTTTTGGTCAAAACAAATTTTATAAAAACAAATGATTTTATGTACCTTACGAATTATGGCTCGAAATGTTCTATCCAGCTTGTAATGTAACTGAAGCAAAAAATCCGATAATACCTAATTCAAAATAAATTTTGAAAATATGGCCAGGTGCCTACAAAAATTTAATAGTTCATTACTAATTATGACAAACTTAATTTGTCAGTAAAGATACCGCATTTTATTGTTTCCAAATAAAACTTATCTTTGCCCCAATAAAAACAACAGCGCATCGCATTTCGACTGTCATTTGTTTCGGGCGGCCATCTTTAAAGTCGCGTGCTGTCAAATCGCACGCGTCCATCGCCCCTTCAAAAGCACCGCAAACTTATTAGTGCAGACAGCCGTGTCGCTAGCATCGCTAAGTGAAAGGTGATTGGGTACGGGCGGAATTTAGTTTCAAATTTGGCCATCCCGTTTGTTAAGTTTGTCGTGCTTTGTGAATCAATATTTTGCCCCTTGGTCGGCGCGCCCGTGCGCTAGTCTATGATAATGATAATGTATAGTGTAACATATTAGTTTTTTTATTACATGTTGGGGAAGGTCGTTGAACTATGTGATAAGGTAATTGGGGTAGGTCTGGTTAGGGGAGCTTTGGGGAAAAATGCCCGCTGCGCTTAAATGTTTCGGATTAAGATAAGAAGTGTTTTAAAAACAATAACAAAAAGATAATTTTATTGGCCATTTTGCTGATCGATAATCTTGTCATGGGAACAACACAATGTGGTGTGTCTCGTAAATACTACTGAAGCGTTTTAGAAAAAAAGAATATAAACTTTTTACAAAAGCTTTTTTTGAAAAGCTATTTGAGTCCGAGTAACCTACAGTTATCTCGTTATATGGGATGCTCTGTTGTTAAAAAATGCGCGGTAGCGCGTTTATTATACGTAGCCATACCTACTATCTTCACCCAGACGAACACGAACGACTTCTAAAACGCTAACCTAAACTTTACAGCCAGCCGACAACAGCCCAACCTCCAACTGATACATATAGTATGCATATACCATCCTAACTACGTTGGCGACCCTAACGAAATCAACCTGCATTCAGACGAGGGGGCAGTTAGGGTTCACAACTTTTCCTACAAGAAATAAAAAAAAAATATTAAAATCGGACACCGAAAGTACCGTTTACTTTTTTTTAATACATAGGTACTGTTAATTTTTTTTTTGGAGCTTCTTGTACAGTTGAACAATTTAGTAATTGTTATTTTCAAAATTTTTGGCTTCTTATATTATATCATGCAGTAGCTAGTCCTAAAAACCGTATATTTTTTCTTATTGAATAGTAAAAAGAGTAAACAAGTAAAAACCAGTGTCATTCTGTTTTTAATAGTAAGATAGGCAACCCTAAGGGACAGCCCTTGCGCCAGGGCTGTCGCGTGACGAATGCCCTTTATTTAATGCCGCAGATTACGCTAATTTAGCCGAATGTGTTGAGCGCAACTATATGGGATAGTTTTCGGGAATTGGATGTGGTGAGGTGTGTTTATTTGATGTTTTAGTAATGGAAATCTCTATGTAATTTATGGAGTACCTATTAAATGAAATAATGAATTAAAACCTACGTGTGCAAATGTGGTACACGGATATTACGTACAAGATCTTCAATCCAGCAAAAAGTGTCACCTATTTGGTCGTCGATGCAATGAACATAAATTTTAAAATATGAAGTAGTATGAAAACTATAGTTGTAGTAGTAATTGTTCACTGTAGACGAAATTATTATCTTGTGCAGGTTGTATGTAGGTATATGTGTGTTGAGGAGGTTTTATATTAGGTTTATATTGTCTATGTTTACCTTTGTCTATTTTTTGAAATTATATTGTTTTAGTGTTGTCAATATATTCATGTATTATGCTGCTGCGTTTTTATACTCGCTCCAAGTTATCGAAGATTCCCGTACAATGTGATATAACGATATATCGTCGACGTATAGTATTAGTTTATTCTCCTAACTACGGTAGTTCGTCGGTAAAAGAGACTCGCAAGAGACTATATATCCATACCAAGCTATCAATTTAGTAAAACCTATGTCGAGTAACTAATTTTTTAAAAGAATTATAAAATGGGCGCGGAAAGTGAATACGCAATGTTATAAAAATTTTGAATTTTGATTGTGGTCGCGTTTATATTGCTAAACAGAGATGAAAAGGGTGCTTTATGTACAATAATCGCGGAGAGGATATAATAAGAACCTCGAAAATTAATAAATTGTAAAGTCAGAATAATTATTCAAAGACGAAACGATTTAATCTCTATTATTTCGCATTTATGAAATTCCGCTCCAATCGCCATAATCAGAGCAAGTTCGCCGAAGTCGTAATCGTGTTTGAATAATGTTAATAAGTGTGGCAGCCCTGTTGGCCATGATTCACGCCGCGTCACGAGAAGGGCTGGGCCAACGACGTCTGTTGTATGGACTGGATGTTCAAGTGAAACAAGGGTTAATCTTTCTCGACACCCTAACTAGCAATATCACAATAAAAAACAATGATCATAAGTAATATAGTAATACAACACGTTCATTTGTATTGTATTGTGGCTTATTTAATTAAAAGAATACTTTTATGGCCCGAGAGCAAACTGACAGAATGAATTGACTGAAAGTACGACTGCGCTGATGATTTTGACTAAATAAATATTCCTGATTCACCCATCATGCTAAGAAATCCAGAATATTTTGAGCGGGAACATAGACATATTTTTACCTATTTTATTCGCTAAAACATATAACGAATGTAAGTCACGGACAGTTTCTATGTTAATAAATAAACTCAAAAGTAAAAGCAGCAATTCGATTCGCATTCGATTACAGTGCGTAAACTTTTTAATGTGTCATATCATGACACACAACGCATCTATCTGCACTGTACTTTCCACGTGATAGTCCATACTTTTTACAAGTCAATGATCGCACGAATATTTCCAACTTCATTATATTGCGTCGCGCCCCCACAGCGCGAATTACTCCAGAATAGATTCACCAATTATCGACCAGGATCAACGAATAGGTGAAATGTCAAACTGACACTTTAGTTATATTTCTGTAGTATTAATTTTGACAGAAAAAATTTGAAGAAAATTATGTAATTTACACAAACATACAAATAATTCCTACTGATTCTGAACAAGTGAGTGAAGTATTTGTATGTAATTTGACAGCTGTAATGAATATGTATTATTTTGTTTACATACCATATGCCGTAGCGTGCGTACTGTCGAAGACACTGATAACAGTACATTTTAAAACTAATATAAACCTTAGGACGTGTCAGGGATCAGCGAACAGTTGAAATGGTCTGTATAGGTATATAGTATTACCAAACATGTACAAACGAAGACACAGCTATGTGTTATGTGACATGTTTGGTAATTTCTCAGGAATGTGAAATGCGTGTCTATACATTTCATAAGTCAATGGTCGCGCGAACATTTCCAACTTCATTATATTGCGTCGCGCCCCCCACAGCGCGAATTACTCCAGAATAGATTCACCAATTATCGATCGGCATCAAACTTTAACACTGGGCCTTAATTCAACGAGGCTTGCAGCAAGATATTCCCAATTTAGCGATTGCGCCATTTTTTTCTATAGCTTTCGCTTCTTGCTGTTTTTAGCCAGAGATACCTATTTCGCCAATGTCAACGTTCTAGACATAACCCACATGAGGAGAATGGTCGGTAAAATTTTGGGCAATTTATTGGACAAAAGTATTTTTAGGGTTCCGTACCGTACCCAAAGGGTAAAAACGGGACCCTATTACTGAAACTTCGCTTTCCGTCCATCCGTACGTCCGTCTGTCACCAGGCTGTATCTCAAGAACGGTGATAGCTAGACAGTTAAAATTTTCACAGATGATGTATTTCTATTTCCGCTATAACAAAAAATACTAAAAATAAAATAAAATAAATATTTAAGGGGGGCTCCCATACAACAAACTTGTTATAGATTATGGTACGGAAGCCTTCATGCGCGAGTCGGACTCGCACTTGCCCAATTTTTTTACTATTCGAGCTGTATAAAGTGACATTGATGAGTAGATTTTTTTTTTGTCTTTTTTTTTCACTTCGCTTCGCTTGCTCGAAGAAAAATGGAAAATGAACGGACTGTTTTAAAAAGGGAACTTTTAATATCGTATCTAATTCCAGTCGTGTATTCTGCCACGTTATCTACTTCGCTAGCCTATGCTAGTGCTAGACATAATCCAATTTCTGCAGAAGCCGAATTATACGTTCCAATACACTGAACAAGACTTCAAGGCGCCCCTCATCGACAGTTTGTTGTCCAATAGAGTTTAATCCTATTTGTCTAAGAGTCACATAAAGATCTTATAGCTTTAATAGAGATGAACATTTCAAAGACTTAACAGAATAGACGAAAAACATTTTTTTTTATATAAATAAAATATTTCGAAATTTCTATTTACTTTGTACGAAAATCAGTTGTATCGAAGGTATTTATCAAATAAATATGTTTTCGTAGATATGATTTCTTCTTGTTGAATAATAAATATCGGACAACCTCACACAAATCGATCTAGTCCCAAATCAAGCTCAAGAAGGCTTGTGTTACGGGTACCTACTAGACGACGATATACGTACTTATGTAAATAAATATATACTTAACTACATAGAACAACCATGACCCAAGCACACATATTCGAGTTCATTACACAAATATTTGCCCTAGCCGGGATTCGAATTCGAACCCGGGACCGCCAGCACCGGCAGGTGTCTACCAACTGCGCCAAACGCGTCGCCAAATTGGTTATTTTTTGTAAAGAAGTGATTGTAAAAAAGATAAAGCTCTGTGACAGACGGATGCATAGATGTAACTTTAGTAATGTGTCGTCTTTTTTTTTTCTTGTGGCTTTCACTTCTTGCTGTTCTTAGCAAGAGGTATTTCGCCAATGGCAACGTTTGGAAATATCACACGAGAGGAGATTGATCGGTAGAAAATTTTGATTCTTGTGATGGGATGTGACATGTAGGAGACCCAAAACAAATAACGTTTATGTTAAGGACAGCACAGACAACACAAGACATTTGTACAGTTATTAATAAAAAATCGGCCAAGTGCGAGTGGGACTCGCGCACGAAGGGCACCGTACCATTATATGTAAGTTGTATGGGAGCCCCCTTAAATATTTATTTTATTTTATTTTTAGTATTTGTTGTTATAGCGGCAATAGAAATACATCATCTGTGGAAATTTCAACTGTCTAGCTATCACCGTTCTTGAGATACAGCCTGGTGACAGACGGACGGACGGACGGACGGACGGACATTGAGGTCTCAGTAATAGGGTCCTGTTTTTAACTTTTTACCCTTTGGGTACGGAACCTAAAAAGAGCGGGAAGAGGATGACAGTAAGTAGGGCGTGCCAACATATAGGATAGGAGAATCAGACTCATATGGGTAAGAAGCCCTTAAAATGACTTAAATGCCTTAAAATGGCTTAATGATTGACTGGTAGAGAATGCCCAATGGCATTAAGTCCGCCTTTTGTACGATCTGTTTTCATTTGTGCAATAAAGATTAAATAAATAAATAAAATGGCGCTGTCAGCTGTCATTCCTTCCACATAGAAACTTCAAATACGCACGTAACGAATAACGATGTAACGTGGGTAGGCACATAAAACTTTTACGATTATCGACTCAGTTTGAATAAAATAAACTAACAATTCAGCTTATTTTTTGAGATTGCATTCTTTGGTTGGATTGCCAACGAAGAGTTATTAGGTGCGTGAGATATGAGCGTTAAACGAAATACTACTAATACAAAAAAAATAGGATTTTTTTATAATTATTACGTGAGCTTTAAACCATTTAGGTACCTATAATAATTATCAGAGATGCCTCACGAAAGTTTAAATAAGATTTTTTTTGTTGAATTGCTATTATTAAAATCTGACTTTGGCAATAGCCACAAACTTCCATACCCGGATTAATAATAATTATAACGAGTTTTATGGTGACATAGAAAACTACAGTGAGTCTTAGACATATCAAAATACATACAAAACAGTCTACTCACGTCGTAGAAGTCGATTATCGCTCGACATGTTTCGAATCGGTACGCGATTCATCTTCAGGAGAGCCGATTCGAAACATGTCGAGCTATATTCGACTTCTTCGACGTGAGTAAACCTGTCTTGTAGGTATTTTGTAGTTTTACGATTATTTACGACCTGAAGTTAAAGCTTTGTTTGCTTTTCGGATTTTTTCAGGATTGAGTCCAGTACAAATTCGTCATAAAACGCGCCCTGAGGGTGCGTTTATGTGACACGGGACTCACATCCATCTTTATTATCATTTTACTGCCGCATATATGGCGGTAAAAATAAATGTGAATCTTTATCGCTTACGTATTAATGAATCTCTCCCCTAGTAATTTCCATGGTATAATTTACGAAGAACTAAGTAATAACGAGAGAAAAAAATGGAGCGCCTGCAAGAATATTAATAGCATAGACAATGGTAGTACCATTTTATTGCAATTCATTAATTATTGCCAGGCGTTTGGATAGACAGAGTTCAATGTCGACACAATTATTAGCATGATGAAGTTACAAGTAACGCTATCTATTAATACTTTCACAATAATCTTTCTCTTTCAACAGAAACTTGGTGGTTTTTAGATTTTCGTACCCAAAGGGTAAAAAACGGGACCCTATTATATTTTCACAGATGCTGTATTTCTGTTGCGGCTATAACAAAAAATACTAAAAACAGAATAAAATAAATGTTTAAGTGGGGCTCCCACACAACAAACGTGATCGGTTGTGTTAACCGTGCACCACATTCGTATACGGTGCTATACATACCAGGTGCATACTTAACTTAACCTGGCCAGTTAAGATGGGAAGTGTTTCTACGAAACCTTCGGTGCGCGAGCCCGACTCGCACTTGGCCGGTTTTTCTTATTGCCTACCCTATTGGGATACACATGAGTAGGTACATCTATGTAATATAGGTCGTTTATGAACTCCATTTATCTCATCGAATTTTCGCCACGTAAATAAACACAAAGAAAATTAAACCTGTAAGAATATAAATAACACAAAGAATGGTAACGTCGCTCTTTGATGCTATTTATTGTTGTCAGACGCTTAGCCAGACCTTCAATATGAGTTTCGAACCGATTTAAAAGCGTGTCTAGGACAAATAAATGACGACTTGCATTTATCTCTTCCAAGCATGCGGTTTCGCGGTGGACCTAGTTTCTGAAATCGATAAGTTGAGCGTTTGGTGATATAAAGGGAACTATAAAGCTAAAAGGTCGGCTCGATTAAAATCGCTTCGAAGTTAATTCTAGAAGCTAAAGATGGAAAATATCGAGATTGTAGAAGCGGCCATGTAATATACCATACAGGTTCTTTAATGCCTATTACTATCCTCAAGTAATTCGAGACTGAAGTGGCATTTCACCCACCAGCCCCTCCAAAACAACTGCTGTGAAACGCGCCTTTTCTTGCGCAACATGTATCGTCTATCTCCTTTCTTTCAATACCACATGAGCAAGGTGGACTGACTCGCACGACAAGCGAAGTCGCAGCTAGTTATATGCTAGAGGAACTATTGTTGACTGCGCCGCCTTGTTGAGATTTTTGTCCCATACATTTCGTAGTGCGCTTCGATCTCGCTTGTTCACCATGTACTTATTACCTAGAAGATTTATTTAGATGGCAATAAAATGACAACATGCCAATACTTCGTCGATTAGCAGAAATTTATGTTTATCAGCCATATCACGGCCATCTGTAATAAAAATCACATGTCATCGCCCGATCGTATAATACGCCAAATCACGAAATGTCTAGGCACATACAAGTAGGTACTCTTTACACCTTAGAAAACATACAGGAGAAATACTTGCGAAAATACAATCAGAGGTAAACAACATGCATATCTGAATCTGAAGTCTGCCTTAGGCATTATGTAGATAGAGCGATGTAGGTAGAGCGATTAAATTCTAGGGCGAAGGACGAGCGATCGGAGCCGATGGCGCGAGGCGGTAACCGAACGGAGCCGATGACGCGCGGCGGTGACCGAACGGAGCCGCTTACGCGCGACGACAGCCGAGCACCTCCGTCCGCGTCCGCAAGCGCCCGATCGGCCGGCAGCGGCGCCAATAACATTCGAATATCGGATCTGACTGTTGTAAAGAAGCTCTAAATTCATTGGGCAACTATGTAGATGCGCTTGAGCGCGCACCGACTCCGCCCGGTCAGTGGGAATCGCACATAAGTTCGCCAAATGTACTGACTGTTATTTTGTGCAATAAAGTTTAAATAAATAAGTCTGAAGTATTGGTTATTCGGCTTGCAATTTTTAAAGCCAGCCATCGAGCCCCGCGTGGCTTCTATTTCTGCTCTTAGGAACGCAAGGGTCTCCCATTGCCTGTACCCTTACCATGAGTTAAAAAGTGACCGTCTGTGACTTGCGACAGCGTAAGGGCCGAAACACATAACCGCGTTGCGGCGTCGCGCCGCTGAAATTGGCAGTAGCGCAGCGCCGATTTTAGTGGCGCGGTGCCGCACGGCGGCGCATATTTCAGCAACACTTGCGATACCGCAACGCTAAAATCGGCAGTGGCGCCAGCGCCGATATTAGCGGCGCGGCGCCGCACCGCGGCGATGATTCATGCTGCAAACTCTCCTGGTTTATCAGGAGATTGTAAGATTTTTAAGATAGTCTCCTGATCTACTGATTACTTTTTGAACTTGAGCAAATCAACTAGTTTTTGAAAAGTTGTTGGAGCATACCGCAAAACACACCATTTTTAATGATTTTTTAACATATGCGGTCATTTGGCAACGTTGACATCCGATAATCGTCAACCGATTTGTATGTGGAACGGAACGCGACTGATTTTGTCTATGGGTTTTGTCATTTTCTAATCTGAAGGGCTACTCCGATGTTCGATGTTCGGCCGGCGTATAGTGTTGTCCCGTTCACCCATATATTAAGACAGACGATCGAGAGGGACGTCCCACGCGTTATGTGTTTCGGCCTTAACCGATTTGTATGCAGAATACAGCGCCCCTGGCGGTTACGTTGTTGAACTACCATTCTCCATACAAATGGTTCAAGCAGCCGCTAGCCAAATACCGGTACATTATTATATACCTAGGAATTTCTTGGTCTGGAGAACTATACGATCGGGTGACGACAGCAATAGGTCAAGGTCAATCGAATTACGTTTACGGTCTTTACTTGATGGCTACTGATGGTTAGTAAATACGCGTGCCCATGTTTCCTCCTATTAACTTATAGTTGAGGCGGAGTATATACCTAACTACCTAGAGTTAGAATTCCACTGATACAGACAAAGACTAAGGAAAACCTAATCCCCACTTTCCTCTCAGTAGTGTTCTTGTGTGATAGAATCGCCGAGAAACTTCTGTCGTAAAATAACATCTGGAAGAATCTCAATGTTTATGTAGTTGTAGGTGTTCTTGCAAAGTTTTTTATAGATAGGTAGGTATTTCGCAGGTATGCTTCCACGACGAAAGTTACATGAAAATTGTTCGTATTCTAACATGCGAAAGCTTCTTATAAATGGGATTACATTGATAGGGAAAAATCAACCCTGATTTAATTGAAACATTTATTCAAAGTCAGATGGTGATGATGATCTGCAACACGGAAAGACAATTTAAAAAAAGATACCATGATCCACCATGTCAAAGGCCTTTGTCAGATCACAAAATACGCCCATACTCTTCAGCTTATTTTCTGACCCATTATGTACATGTTTAATGAATGTATTGCGTATACAATATTTAACCTTTAGGTACCCTGGCTTTGCCAGTTGGGCAAACATTATTCTTTCAAAAATAAAACTAAAAACAATCAATAAACACCCTCTCACATTAAGAATAGCAAACGATAAATCTACTTTGTCTGAGGCCAGACTTAAAAGTTTTAGTGGTAAAAACTAGCGACGTCTCAGCGATATTATTTATCAACCAAAGCAATTTCATGCCAAAATTTTCCACATTTATATCAAATATTGTCTGGCTCGCCTTGCTATTTACGATATAAATACTTGGCTAGTTCAGTTTTAAAATGGGCATTTTGAATAAACTCTACTTAAGGATTATAAATAATGACACAAAGGTAAATTAAGAAAGAAAAATTGAATGCGATCTACTACAATCGAAGCGGGGTTTGAACCCGCGACTTCTGCGTTTCCGGCGCATTGCTCTCCAACTGAGCTATCCGATCGCTACGTCAATCACACCAAATCGCGGGTTCAAACCCCACTTCGATTGTAGTAGATCGCATTCAATTTTTCTTTCTTAATTTACCTTTGTGTCATTATTTATAAAAATAAAAATGTGGTATTACCACATAAAAATATGAATCGATAAAAAGATTCTATACAAATATCTACTTAAGGATGTTATTTACCTCTGCCTGATGTTTAATACATGCTTGTTAATACCTATCTGATGTTGTATTTTTTTCATAACGATTGAGGTGTGCAATGGAGATTATTTGAATTAACTTTTGTAAGTGTCCGCGAAGTAGTAGTTATGTAGTTTCATGTGTATCATGTTTGGGTAGTTCCCAGTAATTGACATAGTGCTCTCAAAATTCACGCTTATAGGAAACTTGCTTTTGAAGAACTGTTACAAACTTTCCAGAAAAATTTTGTAAGTTTTGTAACATTGAGAATGTTCGAGCAAAGCCTCACACTTCACAATCAAGTGCATTTAAACAATACAGGGAACATATCGTGAGTAACTCTAACATAATGAAATAAATGGAAATCCGCCCCAATGGTTTCCATTACCAACCCCGCCTAACCCTAACTTCGCTATCCGATAAGTCAGTTTCCACTTACTATTTCGTTTGGCGCGCTCAGCAAACCGAACAGCATCGTATAAAACTGAAACTGCCCTAACCCAAAAACAAAAGTCGTAAGTTCGTATCAGACTCATATAAGGTGAGAGCGTTATTCTCCTGGATTATCAAGTCCCCAGGGTGGCAGGATCACGTCGACGTAATCATGCGTGTCCCCTGTCACTATTGGGACATCTGACGATTAAGACACCGGACAAGGGGACAGGTAAACTGCCTTGGTTAAACGAAATAGCACACGTGGGTTTCCCTATGTTGATATTTTAACGCTGTTTTGATGAAGCAATTAAACTCGGATGAGATTACTCTTTGAGTAACTCCTAATATGACGTCATGGAATTTAATAGAGACGATAACGAGTTGCGGTGCGACCTGGTTTTTGTATGAGATTGTTATAAGATGATCTCGCCCGTTCCTTGAGTAACACTAATGTAGAGAAAAAAAAACAAAATTCTGCAAGTACACATTAAGAGCTTCGGAAATGACTGGCGATAAGAGGCGAACAGCAGTGCCAAGAAGAAACTGAATAGTTTGTTTTTTTTTTTTGATAAAAATATGCTGGAAACTTACCGGGAAGGTTATTGTCTGTAGACATTAGATAACAATGAATAAACTCAACTTAATAATTATTCGAGTATGAGGATAACAAGATGTCCGCAGTAATAGAATCAGAAATTGACACGTTATCACAGTCATACAACTTTATTGCTTTTATTGCATGTTCCAAACTGTAATGTATGTTGTATCTATTTTTAACAGACATGAAAAAAAGAGGTTTTCATTCGACTATGTTTCGAGACTCAGTTGTTATTGGAATGTTTTGTCTAATCTTGAAGGTGTGGACCTAAAACAACATCCCCGGAGACTAAACCCCGCATGTGACGTCCCGATTAAGACATACTGCGACCTGCTCAGGGGGGAGAGTCGGGGGCCAAATGGCTCGTGCCAATTTACGTATCCACCTAAATAGCGGATCCCCGGCTACTCCGGTGGGATTCGATTCGTATTTACGTTTGTTCGGTAATTTTCGGTGTTAAACTAAATAATGGCGATTTTAGGTGGGAAATTGTTGCTTCCGAAATTAGTTTTAACTTAAATTCTTGTTGGATTAGGATAATGGCAAGTTTTCGTTATTTCAATCACCTTTTTAAATTTCGAACAGCTATGAACATACGTAGGTACGCGAAGTTTGTGTACTTTTTCTGTCAAAAACACGTTCATTATTTTTCAACTATGGCTAAAGTAAAACTCAGTTTTTATATTATCTGTAGAAGAAGTGTCTAAGCCGAAAGGACGAATCTAGGCACTGAGCTAAGCTGCGAATCTGTTAATTTTGCTACAATGTACCTTGCTACGCACGGATTTTGTTTTCCTTAGTTTTAATATTTAACTTTTTTACTTTTATTATTATATTATATTTTGCGTGAGGAGTAGCAATCGAATAAGAGGTATTCTGCACTGGCACATATTTTGGCAACAAACTTTTAGTTGTACATAGTTCGATCGCGTACACAATTTTAGTTCTAACTGAATATTTACAGGCTTCAGAAATAGGTACCGAGCGGGTTGCCAGTATGTATAGTAATGAATATTATCAAACTAGTTTTCCCTCTAACCCTTGAGATCCAATCGATGGAAACTTTCTCAATCGCTTCAAAGGCTTTGATGCTATGTTGATTCTCAAGTTTCCACAGGTAGGAGTATACGAGACGTATCGAAATAACTTCGGTTATGACGTTGTATGATTTACGTGCTTCGTGACTTTAATGTTTGTTTCAAAATGGCGCTTTATCTTCTTGAGGTTTCTTTACACACACATAGTGGGTCTGTGAGCTATAGTTGCTATAGACCTCGCAAGTTTATTTCAAAATTGCTGTTTTTTTATTACGTTTTCAAGCCCGTTAAGGATTTTGAAGATTTACGAATAAATGTTTTTTTTTTTATATTATACGTATCGAAAATTTCATGACAGTCGTTGGGAACAGACAAACTTAGTTACAAGTGAAGCTAATAAAAGCGTATTAAAAAAAGTTTTTATCAACTACCGTCTAATATCAGGGTAGCGTTGTGGTAGCGTCACAAAACCTGTATTTACGGGTATATCAAGGACATTCCTAACACGATAGTTTTATTTTATGATTGGCTTATTTTATTAATCATCCGTCGGTGAGAACCCTCGGCTGACACATTTAGAGCATGAACGGTCAAGCGAGAGAAGGGCTCCGTTTTACCAATTATTGGGCAACAATATTAACTAGTAAATAATTGCTAAAACGATAAAAAATCGAAAAATCTGTTATATTTATTCCATTCGGGAAAAACAATGACAAAGACAGACATATATGTCGCCTATTGTTTGCCTCTATATTGTAATGTTAAGTGTCATCTGTATTTGTATTTCTTTCTTCTTGAGGTTTGCAATAAAGAGTATTCTATTCTATTCTATTCTATATATGTCTATACTTAGATTATTAAAATCAAGTAGGTACTATATTAAGTTCATGTCACTTGACTTAAACATTTTTTCGTGTCTATGTCGTACGGTCAACATCATATTCCATACTCTAAGGTCAACATCATAAGTCGCTGTCAATTTTACTAAGTACTGGCCTATGTCAAATGGCATACTAAAATTGGTGGTATTATTGAGTATCTACTGACGGTATATACACAATGATACCTATTACCAAGTTTATGTAAACGCGCATACTCATTATGCTAATTATGGTGTGGTTTATGCGTATGCAAAGATTGTAAAGTGATTTTGTTTATCATCCAACCACAAACCAAAATGAGTTATTTAAAAACTTACTCGCAAATTAAGCTATAACTGATTCAATACCTATATTTGCACTTTTTTCCAAATGTTATCTGATCTTGCTTTATTTACGAGCGAAAAACGCGAAACAGTGCATGAAGTTCAATTCCTAGATTTGGCAGGTAACGAACTAACGAATGAACTGAATCCTACTGACATTTCAGTAAGCCTAACTATATTGTTGCAGTAGGGGTTACTGAATTATCAGTAGGATTCACTGGCTATATTTTAGGCGGATTGAAAGAATGTGAAAACTTTAGATATACGTACGTATAATTCTTTAACATGAAACTAATATAAAGGTAAACTGACTCCGGAACTCTGGTCAACGTTTTAATTATTCAGAGAACCTCCAGAAGGTGTCGGTTCTAGTGTTGTGCTTCATAGTATTCTAATATTGGGTGACCAACGCAACCTTGCCGAAGAAAGTTTTTTGACCGATAGAAAGTGAGCAAAGCGAGCCGCTTCAGCTTGGCCTAAAACTCTTTCGTACGTCGTCCGGATGTCTGTATGTTCGGATGTCCAGTTTTTCGGATTTCCGACTCTCCTCGCTTAGGTACCTACATCTGTCGCATTTCTCAACCATATTCTCATGAATTTTTTGTGAGTTGGTTCGATAATTATATATTTTCTTTGTTTATTCAGTTCTCGTAATTCTTCGAAATGGCGAAGATGTGTTAACAACTTTAATAAAAAAAATCGGGCAAGCGCGAGTCCGACTCGCGCATGAAGGGATCCGTACCATAAAACAAGTTTGTTGTATGGGAGCCCCCCTTAAATATTTATATTATATTATTTTTAGTATTTGTTGTTATAGCGGAAATAGAAATACATCATCTGTGAAAATTTCACCTGTCTAGCTATCACCGTTCTTGAGATACAGCCTGGTGACAGACGGACGGACGGACAGCGAAGTTTCAGTAATAGGGTCCCGTTTTTACCCTTTGGGTACGGAACCCTAAAAACGAACCTCAACATTTAGTTTAAGTTTGGTACTCATATTTTTTATCCAGTCGCTGCACGCTGGTAATAATTCCATACGATAGACAAAACCAACCATCCCCGCGTCCCTAGCTCATGTAAAATGTAGTAACGACTTAATGACAGAGTGGACATCAGTGGCTACTGACAGTTCAAAGTAGTGACAGACTGAACAGTACACTTTGTCTACAGTCCGTGAACTCTCAGATTGTGATTCGGGTTTGGGTGAAAACTGAGAGGTTCTTATCTGGATCGCGTAAGAGCAACCGAGACAGGTATAAACGCGAATCGCATTGTGATAGCTCATGCTCTGTACACAACGACAGCTACTTCTTAAATACCAATACTTAGAGAATTATCACTTTTAGAGCCATGATTCGATCGATCTATTGTATTGTAGGGAGATTCCTCCCGCGAGCATTATTCGCCTGTTATGTATCAAAAAAACAAATGGGTGGACAATCATGTCAGAAATTATTCATTTCACAAACAACGTTTGATAATTCCACCACTGCAAATCCGTTGTTCTCAAAATAGTATTTTATGCAATCGTTGCACAATGAAGGTTCTTAAAGTCGAGTACCGCGTTTAGGTCACGAGGCTTGCCGAGTGGCCTAAGTAAGGTACGAGATTTTAAGACCTAATTGTGTAACTATTGCATACAATACTTTTTATACGCGCAAAACACAGAAAAACATATTTTTTTTTAATCTTCATTCCCGACTATGAATATTTATTTTTGATGTATCCTTTTTCGTTCAACTAAAACTAACCTATTAAAAAAAAACATGGTCGTGATGGTCATGGCAGATGCCTCGTGATTGGTTAAATTTTTTGACAAGTAATTTCAGCCAATCTGTGAACAGTAGCGTTCTTTTATTTTAAATTAAATATGCTGTTGTTCTCTTTTTGAAATTATTTGAGTTAAGCAGAGAGATGTCTTATGAATATTTAAGTTCTGTAGCGGGTCCCATAGAGTATAGGTTTTGGTTCAGGATTAAAAAGTGCGTCATTCTGATTTTGTCTGTGAAATTATAATTGATAGATTAAAGTACGCGAGTATAAAAATCATTTTTTGACAACCTGTTTATTACACAAATTATTTACTTGACAAATCAAAACTTTTTTTTTGTGAAAATGATAGTAAACGTTTTGTACAATACAGGCGAATGCTTGCTTGCGGTGCGCTTAGAGTATAAGTACGCCTAGGACCTAGAACAAGATACGGAATTCATGATAAGTAAAGTGGTAATAAATGATGGGGAGTTGGAAGGAGAACTTGTGGAGAACCCGATGGGTGGTCAGTTCCACAGCTTTAAGGGAATACCGTATGCATCGCCCCCTGTCGGAGATTTGAGGTTTAAAGTAAGTAGTTTAAAATATTACCACTGAAACGAGGTAATTAGTTTTAATTTATCACACTGTAAACATTTTTAGTTCCATTAAATATGGGTACGACGTACTATGTACTTCAAGACCGTGCGTTATGTATGTTAATAATTTATCCTCCCATTAAGAATAAATAATAGGAGCACTAAACAACTAAAATGTATTTTTTATATCCTTAATATGTCAATTCTACAATATGGCTATGGCTGAGTAAATAAAATATAACTTACGTAAATTATGAATATTAAGTTACTTCAGCGGACCTGTGATGGTTGCGTTTAACACGTGATAAATAAGTGATAAGGCATCTGTCACTCACACTCGCAATTTGTCAAAACGTGACGGACGCTTTGTCACTTATTTACCGCGTGATAAAAGCAATCATCATAAGCCCGCAGGCCGCACTAAAGAAAACTGTCATCATCGTCATCTTTTCATTTTATAGAATATTTATTCTTGGTTGGGTCGCGCAAATATTGCGGTTGAGTGCTTCCACCGCTTGTTTTCTAATCCTTTGTTAATTGGTTGCCTCATTTAATTAAATCCCGTCTCCTTTGCGTAATAAACTAGTAAGGGTATCCGGAAGAGTAAAAATTAAATCCGCACTCACGACGCTCCTTTTATTAAAATATCTCGTTTTGCTGCTCTTCATAGCTTTGAAAAGAACTAAAGAATAATTTAAAGATAAATATGTCTCACGAAAGTTTCAATAAAATTGCAACAGGTTATTATATTTAATAAAGGCATATCATTTTGCAAATATCACAGGCTACTCGTTGTCGACTGTGCACTAATATTCTCAAATAAGTCAAATTGATGGTTATATATATTTGATCGCAGGCTCCACAGCCGCCAGAACCTTGGGAAGGAGTGCGCAGTGCCAAAGACTTCGGGCCGATCTGTTACCAAGCAGACGTGTACATGGATCCCACTCCTAAAGGCAGCGAAGACTGCCTCTATCTCAACGTATACACACCAGATTTGGCACCATGGGAACCCTTGCCCGTTATGGTCTGGATCCATGGAGGAGGTTTCATCTGCGGCAGCGGAACCGACGACTTCTATGGTCCTGAGTATTTAGTCAGGCATGGTGTTATTCTGGTGACGTTCAACTATAGACTTGAAGTACTCGGTTTCCTCTGCTTGGACACCGAGGATGTGCCTGGAAACGCAGGCATGAAGGATCAAGTTGCAGCTTTGCGCTGGGTTCAGGCCAACATCAGCCAGTTTGGAGGAGACCCAGAGAATGTTACTGTCTTTGGTGAGAGCTGCGGAGCTGCCAGCGTCAGTTTTCATCTAGTTTCACCAATGTCGAAGGGTTTGTTTAAGCGGGCGATTGCTCAGAGCGGTCATCTAACTTCTCACTGGCCGTTTGATGCTCAACCCATACTTCGAGCCGTATCTTTAGGGCAGAAGTTGGGTTGTGATTCCTCAGATCCCAAAGAGCTGAGTACATTCTTCAAAGAGCAGCCAGTAACGGCATTGGTAAGCCAGAGACCCCATTTTCATTGTCTCGAAAAAGTTACGGGAATCTCTCTTGGAATAGTTTTTGGGGTGGTATCTGAAAAGCAATTTGGTGACAATGAAATATTTTTCCACGGAGATCCATTAGGGGCTCTTCGAAATGGTATACACGGGGGCGTAGAAGTTATCTCTGGCTTTGTAGAGGACGAAGGTATATTCGGCATAATGGCCAGAGGAGGGTATGATATAGTGAAAGAACTGGCATCTGATTATCTTGGTTTTTTTGTTCCAATGCCAATGAGGATAAACTGTGGCCTGCCTGCCCAGATGGAAGCAGCCATGCAAATCAAACCGTTTTACCAAGATGGAAAATCAGAATCTGAAGCATTACTACGCTTCTGTTCATTCGAAGATTTTATTCATGGTGTCATCCAATGGCAAAGAATAAGTGCAGTGACATGTCAGAACAAGTTTTATTTATACAAGTTCTCTTGCAAGTCTGAGAGGAACTTGATGACGTATGCCTTTAAGCTGGCGGAAATATATGGGGCTCAACCGAGGGTGTCACACGTGGATGACTTGGCGTACCTGTTTCCTATGAAAGTCATGAATTTAAATCTCGACCCTGAATCCACAACCTACAAAATGGTTGACAACGTATCCAAAATGTGGACCAACTTTGCTAAATTTGGGTAAGTTTATGTACATATCTACTTGTTTGTTACTTACGAATTTATCTTGATATCTGATGAGCCTTTGCTTTTTTTCGTTTCTTAGTGTTAGTTCCCAACAAGATTAACGATTAGATCTATCCTTAAAAGATTGCGTGTTTTTTAAACGTCACGCAATGTCGAAACTAATTGTGTAGCTCTGGTAGCTAAAACGTAGAAGAACCGAAGCAAACATGGTTTATTTTCATTCTAATCACTGAGAGGAGCGTAGCGTTTGTATTTGTTTCTATTCCTACCCGAATGATTAATTCTTACAGTTAGTGGTCCGGAACGAATTCACACATTAGTTAGACCACCATCACCATAAAGCCAGTGCTAGGTTACCAACGGGTCTGTGTGCTTATAAGATGATGATTTATTCATTTAGTGGTCCCGGATAGCATTTTTGATTGCAATGACTGTACACCCAACACGATCCCAAGCCGTCAGAAATTCCATCCAAGATTCGTCTGATGTATATACATTTTATTGTTTTCTCTTTGGCTATACTATCACATTAAATATACATAGGTAATCGTTTGTAACAGAGATCCTACTCCGGACGACAGCCTGGGAGTACGTTGGCCAGAGTACACAACAGAGGGAGAGGAATACTTGGACATTGGGGAGGAGCTGACTCCTTCATCAGCACCTCTGAAAGGCGAAGTGGAGCTTTACGAGACGATCTTCGCGAAACACTTACCAAATCAACTCGCTTAGCTTATTAACAATACTGCAAAAATTTTTAACAAAAAAAAGAACCGACTTCAGTAAAACTAAAAAGCCGAAAATAACCCGTTCAAGTACAGATTACATTTGACTCACCCTTTGAAATCGATCCCAAACCACTCAGTTATTATATTTATATATTAAAGTTTACGTGAGGTTTGGCACCGACTTCAAAGGGTGAGTCAAATGTAATCTGTACTTGAACGGGTTATTTTCGGCTTTTTAGTTTTACTGAAGTCGGTTCTTTTTTTTGTTAAAAATTTTTTTTTTTCGCTTTTTAGTGATTCATATAAAATACTTATGGCGGGGTGATCAGGGAGGTCTTGAAGGCATGCATCTCGTTTGAAATATCTCCTAACTCCTAACTGTTAAGGAGTTGTACCTTCCATCATCAGTTCAGCATGAGAAGATGATGACTGCCATATGCAAATACTTAAATAATTTTAGAAAATACATGAAAAATATTATGAGTGCCTATAAAATTTCAGGAATTCCTTCGATTCCTCATGGATCTCGTCATCCGATCTTCACCAAAATTTTATGGGACCAACCTTGAGATGTCTATTCATGAACCTAAAAAGAATTTTCCAAATCGACTCATAAATGACGGAGTTATGAGGTAACAAACATTAAAAAAAAAAAAAAAAAAAAAAAAAAAAAAAAAACATACAACCGAACTGAGAACCCCCTCCTTTTTTTGAAGTCGGTTAAAAAAGGCACTAAACTTCTCGATTTTCATGTAATCAATCTACCAGGCAGACTAATCACTAATCACTGCCTCTGCAGACAAAGTAGTCACCGTCACCTGTAACTCTCTACATAACTGTAAGTGATCAAAAGTCATACGAAGAATAATATTTTTTCCAAGATTTGATGATGTGATTATTGAAGACGGACAAATTATTGCATTTAAAGACGAGCTACTGCACACTTGCACAGCTTTGTCGAAAATGATAATATTATTCTTGGCACTGATGGCACGGCATATATCATGATTTATGAAGCGATATATACATGATACTGTCACTCTCGCACTTAATCACGTCAATAAGTGAGCCATAAAATGGAATTATCTTAATAAACGTGTTCACTCTTATTTGTCTTTTATTGTAACTCGCATCAAACATTTCTTTCTTTCTTTCATCGGGACTAAAAGCCATAAAACCATAATCCATCCAATCAAATCAGAGCCGTAACGACAGTCATTAGGTACTAATCGCCGTGACCCTCTAATAGTGAACCTGAGAGGGGCGAGAAACCATTGCAGCTCCTAATTGGAATATACTGGCCTGAATGGAGGAGAAAAAGTTTGGGTAATTTTTACAAACCGTACTATCAGTGAAAACAGTTCAATAGGTCTCGATTTCCGGATAATGGTGAATATGCCCCACATGCGGAGCGATATCTCTACCACTTCTTTTTAGATTTAGTTTGATAGGCGTAAGATCAGTGTAGAATCATGATTCAGGACACTTGCAACCAAATGTCTCAAAAGGCAATTTAACCTAAGAATTTGCCACTTGATCGCTGCCCGCATGCCATTTTTATATCCGTCGCGTAAGCTGCTCTCCGCGGCTTAGTAATATCTTCTTACATGACATAAAAAGCTTGACTTTGTTTCTTTAGCTTTCTAGCACATTCACGGATATTCCCGCCACAGAAGTATTTAGGACCCTCGTGGCTACTTATACAGCTGTAGGCGGTTACTTTTTAACATCTGATGAAAAAAGAGCACAGTGTTATAAGTTTAACAAGTGTATCTGTGTGTCTGTCTGTGGCATCATAGCTCCCAGACGGATGGACCAATTTGAGTGTGGATTTTTTGAATCGAAAGACTTGTCTGTTCTATGTTTGGTGAAAATAGGACTAGTAGTTTCCAAGATCAGCTTTAATTGGAACAAGTGACAAGACCTCAGCCAATATTGCAGCTAAGAATTCCAAATTTTGTAGTTACCTACCTTCAGTTTCAGTAGCATTTTCTATGTCACTAATTTAATGAGGGTCTCATGATGACCAGCTTCTTGTGTCTGGGGTGTTCTGAAATTGAATTTAGGTTATATTATGGTAACTTTTTTCCGTCTTGTGCTGAAAGCAAGCATTTTGGATGCACTTCACTAACAAAGTGTCTTGGCCGGACCGAGGGGAGGCGTAAAATACGCGCCAGGGGCGAGGGCGCAATGTACCGTGATATATCGAGAGGGGCAGTGAGCGGCGATTCTCAAACTTTATAATCACAATCATGTAGTAATACAAAACGTCGTGGTAGATATTGAGGATGTTCAATACCTTCTGCTTCATCAGGGTACTGTATTTATTTCGCAAGACGAACGAAGGATTGATCAGCATTCTGGTAAATAATGTTTTGAATTTGGTCAATAACAAATTCTTGGCAAATCGTTACTGACGTTTAATAATGCAAAGACGTGCGTACATTATTGCCATATGAAAGCTGTTTGTATCTCTGGGCAAGACACTTGTTAAGCTATAATATGCATATCGTCGTCTAGTATCCATAACACAAGCCGACTAGAGCTTACTGTGGGACCAGCACGATTTGTCTGTTATTTTCAAAAAAAATTTGGCCGTTCCTTACGGTCGTTCTATATCTGCGCTCAAAAGGAATGAAATTTTGAACTTTGGATGTTATGAGTTAATGAAGCAGTCTGTACATAATAAAACTAGGTACTTCTAGGGTATAAACGTCACATAACATATTTGTATTACTATTTATAATGAACATAACTAGTGAAAAACTACTCCTCTTTCGTAACTTTATTATATGAAGTAATTACTAAACTAAAACTAATCCCTAAAATTCAATAGAATGTTACATTGTTGAAAGCGAGATATCTGTCTGAGCAAATGTTTCGTTGAAAAAGGCGTTACGTACCTGTGTTCTAAAGGGGTTTTACGTCGTTTTTATACTGAGCCAAATTCGTCGAAACACAAGTTGTAATGGCGAGTCAGGTACTTCTAGGGTATAAACGTCACATAACATATTTGTATTACTATTTATACTGAACATAACTAGTGAAAAACTACTCCTCTTTCGTAACTTTATTATATGAAGTAATTACTAAACTAAAACTAATCCCTAAAATTCAATAGAATGTTACATTGTTGAAAGCGAGATATCTGTCTGAGCAAATGTTTCGCTGAAAAAGGCGTTACGTACCTGTGTTCTAAAGGGGTTTTACGTCGTTTTTATACTGAGCCAAATTCGTCGAAACACAAGTTGTAATGGCGAGTCATTTATCCAGTTCATCCGCGGTCTCATTTCCAAAGTGCCTTTGTACGCGAGTTTCCTAATAATGTCAGTGTTTTCGCCGTAATGACGTTAAGCTAGGCAACTCTATTTATTACTGCGAATAAATACTGAATACCTATACATTTGCACGTTACAATTAAATTAGTACTTCATAGTTTTGCCAGTCATAATTAGTGGTTTGCACGATTATATAAGATGGCTATAAATTATACAATACAATACAAGTACTCTTTATTGCACACCTCATAAAAAATAAGGAGAAATACAATGCAAGAAATTACAACTAGAGGCAAACAACAGGCGGACTTATCGCTAAAGAGCTATCTCTTCCAGACAACCTTAGGGTAGTGGAATTGAATAGATTTGTATTCTTATCTTATATACTAAATCAATTTAATTTTTATTTTTGATAATTATTTTCTTAGTCATTTAGTAGTAAATTTAATATGGATATTATTATAATCTCATAGAAAAATAAAACGGACATGATTATATATTTTTTAATATTATACTCTATAGAAACAATATCGTGGGACTATAAATTATTATCCGTATTAAATTTACTATAGTACCCGCGGCGTTGCGCTGTCCTTGCTGATCACTGGTTATTATAATTTTCACATTTTTTAAACCGTTAGGAACAGGTATACTCGTACTTCATACACATACACAGGGTATTTAGGTAATTATTTACGGTCATAAATTGCTGAAGCGGATCCTAATTAAGAATTTACGTTCAACGTTAATTAAAAATATGACATAATTTTTATAATTAACCTCTAGATGTCTGGAAAAATGTTTAGTTAGAAAATAACACACTAAATACTATGTTTTCGTACTAGAGCGTGCCGTTCTATTAAAATAATTTTAAATTATTAATTTTAATTACATTTGAAAATTAATTATTTTCTCATTCACCTCCTTTCTATTCAATGTAAAGGACTGTCGTGTCAACGTGAAAGAGGTGGGTTCTGTATAAAAGCCTGTAGTCGCCGCAAACCTTCTTAATTAAATTTAAATGCTTTCAATGACGGCTCAGAAATGGAGACAACGCTATACTAGGGGAAATTTCATAGGAAAAAAGGAAAACACCTCAATTGCTTTATAGATATGAAATAGAATTTGTTTAATGCATTTGAGTATTAAGAAAGATAAGAGAAACCTACGCGCCTTAGGAATATCGATACCGATTATAGACTATAGACCAAAGCTAGCAGCAACACCGTGTATGTTCAAGGGAATGCTTATCGGTATTTTTTTCTATGAAAGTTACCGGTAATCTACTGTAATATGGTAATTTCTATACAAAAATTTACCGGTTTGCATTCCTTAGTATATGTTCTAATTTTTGTTAGAAAAGAATCGTATAATTAAAATAACATTTTAATAAATTACGTGATGTACTATAGGTATATACTTTTAAATATAGTGAGTATTTTAAATTAAAAATAAAGTCCAAAATGTTTGACCACCGCTGACCCGCCTACCGGGCGCCTATTCCGTACCCATTTGCGATAGATACATTGTACATTGTTTGTACAATTCATAACCCACACTCGAGTATCACACCCCACCCCTATGCCTTTACAATAAGTTCCATACTGCCTTAATTTTTCCGCAAAACGAATGTCAGGAAAGGTGTCTCGGAAATTTCATTTTATCCGGCGTAAGTTCGTCGATCTATGAAATTTTGAAGCCAATATTGCTTAAGAGTAGCTATTAATATAGTAGTGTGGCTTTTAGAAATTGATTATTTTTGAAGTTATTCAGCTGCATTAAATAAATTGTTCGTAATTTTTTTATTTTCTAAATATGCTATTAAATTCACATTACAGTTTACATTGTGTTCCATATAATAGGCTAGGAAGTCTCATGTTTCGGGTGCGGTGGGGGTCGACATGAAGGGAGTATGTAATGATATTTCAACCAACATTTCAGGCACCTCGCCTGAAAAGCAACCTTCTTTTCTTTCACTATCAACTTTGACACAACATCATAGCGTTCAGCCATTTAAAAAATAATAATATGCGTTATGTTATGGCTTTCGGCCGCTACACCAATAAAAAAGGTGTTTTAGGGCTCCATACCCAAAGGGCACTATTAAGCCTTCGCTGTCTATCTGTCCGTATGTCACATGGTTGTATTTTCTTGGTTAATTATTGCATATTTTTTTACTAATATGGCCGCTATAACGACCCAATAACCCTAAAAGTAACCATAATAAGTAGCCCGGAAAATAAAAAAGTATACGTGTTTTTTAGGGTTTTCTACGGTTTTTTGTAACCATTGAATGGCAATAGGTTGGCATTAAAAAATATTATATAGTATGTATTGACGGCGCGATGCTGCGTACGTTTAAAAAACGTCGTGTAAAAAGCCTTTAGTTGTGAAGTGAGGTTATAGATTTTTGACTTTTTCTTACTCTAAGAGTGAAGTGAAGTGTGCCAAATGTCAAACACACATTCTAAAAGAAACAAAACAGACTTTGTTCTGTGCACATCAATCGTGAAAAAATCTGTGCAACCTTTGAGGCAGCTAGGGGAGTTGTTTCTACGCCATTGAACAGAAGATTATCCTTAAAAATGGCGTCAAATGTCAATTCAGATGTTTTCCTGGCATTATCAAATTTTAACAGAGGGGAATACCTAAGTCTGTATTGATTAAAATCCGGGCAGTTTTTTGAATGGCCACTGGCCAGGCATATTTCATTTCTTCTAGGATAAAATAGATAATGCCTCTTTGCCGATATAAAGGTGCTTAATTATAAAGTTTTAGTATTTTGAGATCTGTTGGTTGCTACCATTAAAATCACGCTAAAGCTGAAATATAAGTTGTGGAAAAATAGTTTTTTTTTAAACAGCTTATTAAATGTATATTATCTCTTAACTCTTTCACTAAACTAACCGCTACACATAGAGAACAAAATAAAATGACAATGTCATGCTATTTATTGCAAAAATTCCTATTTTGATGTCCAGCTGTGTATCAAAATTCGTTAAAATCCGTCCAGTCGTTTCGGCGTGATGAGCGGATTTTCACCAACAGATAGGCTCATACAAATCTTGCATTGCTCTGTTAAGATTTTACGTCACCCTAGGCCGTAAGTAGGATTTTCTGGCCTGGGGAGAAAAACTCACTTCCTGGCCTTGACGAATCATACAACTATAGACAATTAAACCACGGGCGGTAATTCGTAAAGCCCCGGCTCGCGTATTTATTTCACAGACAGTTGACGACGCGGTCGGCGCAGTTTGGAGACACCTGCCCACTGAGCCGGCGGTCCCGGGTTCGAATCCCGGCCGGGGCAAGTATTTGTGTGATGAACTAGAATATCTGTTCTTGGGTCACGGATGTTATCTATATATGTATTTATATATTATCTATATCGTCGTCTCGTACCCATAGTACAAGCTTTGCTTAGTTTGGGACTAGGTCGATTTGTGTATGATTGTCCCAAAATATTTATTTATTTTTATTTTATTTACAGACACGTGCGATCTGGGACATTCACGAACTCACCTCCCTAGGTTTGTAATTTACTATTACTGAAATATTAGCCCTCTCCATTGAACACTAATAGTGTAATACAATACAATTTAATAAATAATAAGTATAGATATCAAAGGCTGAAGTCAAAATACCTCAGTGCTTGAAGACGAAAGTCTTCAACCAGTGCGTATTACCGGTGATGACTGATGATCTACGGAGCCGAGACTTGGTCTCTAACTATGGGCCTTTTAAGGAAGCTCAAGCTATGGAAAGAGCTATGCTCGGGATTTCTCTACAAGTTCGAATCAGAAATGAGGAGATTCGTAGACCAACCAAGGTCATTGACATAGCAAACCGGGTAAGTAAGCTGAAGTGGCAATGGGCGGGGCACGTAGCTCGAAGGACCGATGGCCGTTGGGGCAGAAAGAACTCAAGTGGACACCACGTACCGGCAAGCGCAGTGTAGGACGGCCACCCGCAAGGTGATCGGACGACCTGGTTAGAGTTGCGGGGACTCGCTGGATGCGGGTAGCTGCTATCTGGCCCATGTGGAAGTCTATTGAGGAGGCCTGTGTCCAGCAGTGGACGTCCTATGGCTGAAATGATGATGATGAAAGATATCAAAAGCAATGGCAGGAATATATAAACGATGTGTAAAAGTTTTACTGTGTCCAAAATCACCATTATAACCCTTCAGATTAATGAAGTGAGCACACGGTCAAGCATTGTGTATACCTATTCTAAGGACCGAGGGTAAAAATAATCGTGTTGGCCTACTCCCTCAAAGCTTGCATAACAGGAGAATGAAAGAGATAGCGGTGGAGCAATACGGGATTTCCTTCTGGAAACATGTACACGTGAAACTGCTTGAAACTAGTTAAAACTTGTAATAATTCGATATACGATTTCGCTCTTTGTTTCCTAGAAACTTATTTTGTCGAATATTTCATTTCTATTGCTCTGTAGTCATTCATTTTTCATAATTCTTACAAATATCCTATTGATTAGGTTAGGTTAGGTTTGTTTTAGGTAGGTATAACAATCTCAAACACTCGTAGCTTACGGTAAAGATTTTTTTTCTACGAAATGATTTTTCGGCAAAATGAAATATTCGACGAAAAATAATTCTAGGAGTCAATTTAGACCCAATCCGATATTTAATTATACTTTACGACGGTCGATGAAATTGTATTATTAATTTTATCGATCCAAATATGCGTTCAAGAACCGCACATTATGATTATGACCACCATAAAAATAGGCTGTTTTGTTAAAACAAATTTCTTATCTGTAAAAATGTTATTATTGCTAAATAAAAACATCGATTTCGATGATATTATTCATTCTTTCGAACATCTCTGAAAACTAAAGTTTGATTTGACCTCTATTCTAATATCAGGCGAGATGACGTTTAGTTCGAAATGAATTGACAATTTGCAATCACATTTGACAAATGTCGCCTTCGGCTCGTTTCATAAACCCACACTTGTGTATAATACTCTTCATTATGTACAGTCACATAAACTACTTTTATTGTATCTCTCAAAAATTACCATCCATTTGTATCTATATGTACTATTTCTAGCAATCGCTTCAATTTTAAATAGATTTTCGCGCACACGATGCATCACACCATTAAACACAACCCGTATTAATAAAATTCTGTTCACGCTGAAAAACAGAAACTCTCAAAGCGGCGTTTTGGCGTTTAATAAAAAGAAACGGGCACATACAAAATAACTGCCGTGTGTTTACAGAATACATTTGCATATGAAATGTTGCGCCCCCGTGGGGACGGTCCCCTGTAATTGGACGCAGTTATGAATGATTAATCTTTACGATGTTTACGCAAAATGACGGGTAATAGAATGAAATTCATGGCGCTTACGCTCTTTTTTAGAGAGGCTTATTTGTGGTTTACAAAATGGCGGATAGTGGTTGGAAATGCTTGGCGGTTACGTCCTTTGGTAGCTGGGGCAAGGGAGATAATAGAAATGAAGAGAGACGTTTTGCAGTCTCCTCTTTGTTTGCTCTAGTATAGTTACGTGCGTGCGTATGAATTTGCGGTTTTAAACATTCATATAAATTCTTCAGTTCAGTTCAGTTCAAATATATTTATTTCTCTAAGATTACAAATCACTTAAGCGAGAAACAAACAATATTTCATTATAAGTATTTATGTAGGTACTTAATATATTTAAGAATATTTATATATTTTATATTATAAGTATTTACATAACTTCATGTATTGATAATAAAATAGATGTCAGTGTTTTTAGATTGAGAATTGAGATCGGTAACAAGTTTTACACTCGCAGCGCACTCGCGCAGCGCAGCCACTGATAACGCACGCACGCACGGCAACATGCATTGAACCGATATGATATATTATTTACGATGATATATTACTACATATGTCAAAGGCTTACGACAAAGTCCAATACGATATCCTATTAAATAAACTGTATAAATTAGGAATCCGCGGGACAGCACATAAATGGTTCATATCTAAAGGATCGGCAGCAGTGCATAGAAATGGAATATTTTGATAACGTTACTGGCCAAATAATGAGAATTCGTTCAGATAGCAAGACAACAGGTGCTTCCATCCCACAGGGAAGCGTTATCGGATGTCTTTTGTTTATTTTATACATAAATTACCTCCCCAAAACAATGGATGAACCATGTGTCCTGTTCGATGACGATATCTTTATACTAACAACATGTGAAAACAATATAAATCTCAATAACACACTAGAAACAATACTTGATAAAACTAACAACTGGCTTAGCGAACAAAACCTACAAATAAACTTCAGAAAAACTAAAATAATAGTATTCCACCCATACCAAAAAAAAAACCTTGGAAATAGACTTTCGCTACTCGTATAAAAATAAAAACTTACAGGTAGTTAATACATTTTCACTACTCGGCTTGATCAAAACATAAAAACAAAAATATCATCATATGTATATGCACTCCGAGAGATAAAAAAATCTACTGACATGAAAACTGCACTCGCCACCTATTATGCTTATGCTAATGCATGGTTCAGTTACGGTATAATCCTTTGGGGCAATAGCACAGACGTACCATCTCTATTTACTCTACAGAAAAAACTTATTCGTATATTAGTAAATATTGATAACACAGACAGTTGCAAACCCCATTTCCAGGAACAGAAAATATTAACAATTACTGGGTTATACATTCTGGAAATATGTAAGTTCGTACGAAATTATCCCGAATACTACAAAAAACGCGAAGATATACCCACATCTCATCAGCTCCGATATAGGGAAATGCTTATGTTACCTTCGTCTAAACTTAAAATGCAATCTAATGCAACCTACACTATGTCAATAAAAGTATATAATAAACTACCAGAGATAATAAAATCCGAGAAAAAATATTATGCATTCATAAAAGTATTAAAAGAATTCCTTATTAACAATAGTAGATTGTACGACAAGTGCATAAAACGCATCATTTTACACGAGACGTTTATCCATCCGAGCGAGCTTGCGAGCGAGGATGAATATAAAGACGAGTGTAAAATGCGTTTTATGGACGAGTTGCACACTCTACTTTTCACTTCGATTGCGAGGAAATGAAACTGTATCATGTAAATAACATATATACACATATCATGTATACCTACTTAAACACAAATTTAATTAAAATTTAAAGTTACTTTAAATATTTCTCATTGCTCTAATAGCAATGAGAAATATTTAAAAAGTAGTTTAAAAAGTAATAAATGATAGTACATAAAAGTTACAAGTTTATTTCAAGAAGTTTTATTGTGTACTTTGGCTGTTGGTATATTTGCCTTGGTCTTAGAATACTAACAAAACTAAATAAAATAAAGATTTAAAACCCGTTCCAGACCTTCCGATCCGATCCGATTTATCGGAAGAAATCGGATAATGTGTAGTGCAATTGTTAGGATCTTATACACTACGATTGTATGAAGTTTTTTTTTTTTTAAAACTGTTTATTAAGAACCTTTTTCGTGTGGCTGTTGGACCGATCGCCTTGGTCTTCGACGACGATTTTACTTTATGCTCTAGAGCATAAAAAGCGACTTTATGTCGCCTACGCACAGCATAAAGTCGAACTTTTAGAGCGAGAGAAGTGAAAAAGCTATTATACACTAACAGAATACTTAGAGGAAAACCTACAATAAAAACATAAAAGTACATATATTTCACCAGTTACATATTCTATTACATTATATAATAATATATATATAAATACAAAACAGATTTAATTAAAAGATAAATAATATAGAAACGAATTTAGAAATTCTAAGAAATTAAAGTTTAACATAGAATACGTAAGTTTAACAAGACATAAGTCGTCTTCTCCTCACGATTTTGCTGTGCCCAACAGGGTCCACAATTAAGTTCACCGTCATGTACAACTAGAACTTAAGTTTATTTAGTATCCTGTAAACTAACATTGTGGAATGCAATAAATGATTGAGTATTGAGTATTGAACCGGTTATCGCTACTGTTATAAGGTGGCATGCATACTGGATAATAAAATTAATAAGTTAAAATGTAAATACTATTTCAATTTGACAGAATTCTACAGGTGTTTTTTACATATGTAAGCGTTTATTAAACAACATCTACAATTACATAAATTGTAAGGTTTTTGCCTGTAAATTTCTTACATATTTGTAACGTTTATTAAACGACACTTGTAGCACAAGTTGACAATGAATTTGTCACTTTTTTACAAAATTGTGGACTTGTAACGTTTATTAAACAGGGGCCCAATTCGAGAATGCCGTTTGAGATATCGCCAAACGTCAAATCTCCATTAGATAACAGTTATATCGCCATTGAACTGTGATTTAAATGCGATGAGCTTAAAAGTGACATATCTCATCTCAATTTTGGAAATACGAAGGCGATAATGATTGTCAAAAATGTTATTCATGTATATAAATTTATGTTTTGAACGAAACGTAACGGACTAATTTCACGTACTACGCGGTCAATTTAAAGTATGCGCCTGTTATTTATGCCGTCACATACAAAGAAAGCGAAAATTTTGCGCGTCCAAATTGACGAAGTTGCGATGTTCTAGGGATATCGCCACTTGTCAAGTAGGCACACGTCAAAAGTGACGGATGGCGATGAAAAGGAGAGATCTCCATTATATCTCTAAAATTGGTCGAATACCCCCCCTGGGCCCTGGTGATGAATCGGGAACTGATTCGAAACATGTCGATTGTCGAGCGAGTGACTTCTACGACCCGTTTCGTAGATGTACTATGTCTGAGACGGTAGTTTTCTGTATAAAATCGCGTTCGTTTTGTTTTCGTTCAAACCAAACTAGAAACTCAGCTTCATAAAATTACTCTCGTGACACTTTCCACGGAGTTTGAAACAATATTTTCCTCGCAGTTTTAAAGACGGATAATGTAAAAGGAACGATGACTTTTCTCGAAGTTTTGAAGCAAGAACTTGGACGTCGATAGCGTTCTTCACTAACACGGTATATCAGAGTTGCATCTAATAGCGAAGTTTCCTATTTCAAGGAAATTGTGGAATGGGCACTAGCTGACTTCGTTCTTAAGTTAGTTTCTTCCTATCTATATCCTTCTACCCCTCTCTATCTGTATCTTTCTATCTCTTTTTACTCTTCTCTATCTGTACATTCCTGTCTCTAGTGTCTCTCTACCTGCCCTGTCTCTTTCTGTCTTTATCGCTCTTCTTTTATCTGTGTTTATCTCTTCCTGTCTCTCTTTATCTATCTCCTGTTTTTTGTACCTCCCTGTCTCCATCTGTCTAAACAAGATGACGAACTTGTACGTCGGTAGAGTTTTTCACTAACACGGTTTATCAGAGTTTCTTCTTATAGCGAAGTTTCTTATTTCAAGGAAATTGTAGAATAGGCACTAGCTGAACTGACAGACTTCGTTCTTAAGTTTGATAACTCGCAGAAATCTATATTTCAGCTTTGTATCTCTCTCAATATAGTCTCAATATGTATCTTTCTATCTGTTTATTCCTATCTATATCTTTCTACCTGTCTCCCACCCCTCTCTATATATATCTCACTGTCTCTTTTTACTCGTTTCTATCTATTAACTTCTTCTCAAATTGTTAATTAATGATTCATAGTCAGTCGTAGCGGCACACATGCATCCGTCGTGTCGCCACGCCACTCCACCAAATGTATGAAATTTTACACAAACAACAAATTGAATAGTTAGACAGCTTTTGTGAATATTAAAAGATCTCTTACTTGCAGTATTTTATTCTGCGCAATTATACCAAGCAGCTGGATAAGAAGGATCCATCATACTACTGAAAATTAAAATTAAACAAAGCTTTGGACGCAATGAAATCATACCTAAACGTTGAGCGACACCAAACACTGACCCTTCTGACATTGTCCACGGGACACCGATTCGATTACCGCCGACGCCGTGGTCACTAGAGGTGGCATAAATAACGAGTAAAAAGTAACAGCGATTGGGCGAAAAAGTCACATGTCTTTTCAGCTAGGCATCAGTGGCTTGGTGCTTATAGAATCCTAATCCCACAGCCTTGTCCACTTCTAAACGATTGCGTACCATTCTCTATTGCCAGTGAAGAAAAAGTAGGGTACACACGGTTTGCCCTAAAATTTCGTTTGACATCGCGAGACTGCTAGTTACAGAATAAAGATTAAGGCTCTATCTTTTGTTGTTAACAAAAGCCGTGATCACTAGAGGTGGGATAGATACCAGTATAAAGTAACAGTCATCGGCCGTCAAATCACTGTGACTTTTTTGCTAGGTATAGCCCCTTTGTCTATACGCCATCGTTTACCTGTGTAAGACTGTGCTCCTCGTATGTAGATTAGATTAGATATATTTATTTTATAATATAAAATGTCAGTATAAATTACACTAAGTCAATGTACATGTCTTATTATAAAATAATAATAAGAGAGCAATAATCGGAACATAAAAATAGTATGTCATCCCCTGCGCAGTTACTACGTGACTCCCGGGCGGTTTAGTGCTTCAATGACACCTGCCGTTAAACAATGGAGATTGTAACATACAAATATCTTTATTTGCTTGAAATATGGCACAGAAGATGGTCAGACGTCCACTGTTGAACAAAGGCCTCGCCCATAGCTCGCCACAAAGTGCGATCCCGTGCAGCCCGTCCATTGACTCCCCGCTACCTTCACGAGGTCATCTGTCCATTTAGTCGGGGGCCGTCCCACGCTGCGACTCACGCTGGTCAGACAATATTACAGCAGCGCAATACATATTTAACCTGACTGGAGACTCCCCTGTGAAATGTCTACTAGGTACTTAATTTTTCAGTAGATATAACGTTTACATGATAAAAAAGCTAAGTAGAATATATGTCACGAAGATCTGGTTAAGGTAGTCGATGAAAGGTAGTAAGTCAGCGATTGTAGCGATCGATTAATTAAACAGTACCTATTTTATGCAATCGTTGCACAATAAAGGTTCTTAAAGTCGAGCACCGCGTTTAGGTCACGAGGCTTGCCGAGTGGCCAAAGTAAGGTACGAGATTTTAAGACCTAATTGTGTAACTATTAGGGCCTGCAATTCGAATATTCGAATAGTACGAATATTTGACTCGTTTTGATATTCGAATACTACCGTGTGCGGTATTCGAATACTTTTTTTATTAATGAAAAATGTAAGAAATTCAATGTTATTCCTTCACTTCGGCAAAATAGGGTATGTATAAAATTGTAGACTAACGTAAATAATCAATATATCCATAAAAATAACTTTAGTACTATGTATGCATGTGAATATTAATGATAAGTCTTCTTCTCCTGGTCCGCAGAATTTGATAGGGATTGAGTAAGTTATTTCAGGGCTCTGTGGTTCTGCCTGGCCCTGAGCCTACTCTTCTGAAGGTTTCAGGATTGGAATGCCGGTTTCGAAGAGGGGGTGAGGTAATTACTCATTTTCTGTACATTGACAACCCTAAACTAAGTTCCCCAGAAGGCTTAAACGTGGTGGAACTGCAGAAAGTCACAGTCACAGAAAGAGTTAGTGGCGATATCACTTTAGATTTCTTTCCGATATTAAATCTAAGTACTAACGATAAACCCTGTGTCCAAAGTGAAACCTTCTGTATCTGTCCCTTGACTTGACCCAGCCAGATGGCTCGAGAACGAGATCCTCTTAAAGTGTTTTTGCGAAAGCTTGTAATGTAAGGTCTCTGTAGAACAACCCGTACTGCTCCTTGCTCTTTCATACGTCCTTGCGGTCATCGGTGCTACGTAGCTCTGGTAGAAGTGAAGGCTTTGTCTACTGTCACATATTTTCTACTACACCGGGATGAATTCCATACTTGTGGTTTAGGAAGCACTCCCTGAGACTGTAAATCTCGCGGTTGTGGAGATTCTTGGCGTTTAAAGTCACGGCCTCGACTCTTACGCAGAATGAACAGTCTCACATATGATGGCTTTAACATGCCATATATAGTGAGTATAGCACCTTCCTGTCCAAAGCGCCTAGCTTAGTCTGAGTCCACCTCAGTACGCCAAAGGAGTAATAGTAGTTTTCTATTTGGTATTGCGGGGACATGAAGCAGGCTTCGAAGGAGCGCTTCTTTTGTCGTTTGACAAAATTACTTATTTCTTGTGTGGTGGCTACAAGGTGTGTTTGGGAGATGCTTCTGTTCACTTACTCCTTTGGCGTACTGAGGTGGACTCAGACTAAGCTAGGCGCTTTGGACAGGAAGGTGCTACTCACTATATATGGCATGTTAAAGCCATGTGTCCAAGCCATCATTCACGAATATTCGAATACCTAAAATGTTCGAATATTTGCAGGCCCTATATAGCATACAATACTTTTTATACGAGCAAAACACAGAAAAACGTTTTTTACTTTAATCGTCATTCTCCACTATGAATTTTTATTTATGATGTAACCTTTTTCGTTCAACTAAAACTGACCTATTAAAAAAAACATGATCGCGAATTCGCGATGGTAATGGCGGGTGCCTCGTGAGTGCTCGTGATTGGTAATTTTTTTGACAAGTAATTTCAATCAATCAGTCAACAGTAGCGTGCTTTTTTTAAAATCAAATATGCTGATGTTCTCTTTTCGAACATTAAACGAATGGATTATAAGTGAAAGATTATCACATGTTAGATATTATAAAGATCTGTTTACATTACCAGTACATAACGCTAGTAACAGTCACGTGTGTGTCAAAATCACAATGATATTAGGAACTGGAAGGACAGTCACAGTGGTATTCTGCATCTCTAGTGGTCCGCCCCTTTGTCTTCACCCCATCGTTTACCTGTGAATGGTTGTGCCACTTGTCTGCGCAGTTACGTCACGTGTGACTCTCAGCCGTTGTATTGTTTCAGTGACATGAAACGTAACAGTGACAATGTAGATTGGATAAAGAAGATATAACTGTTATTATTTACACTTGCATAATGTTTTCCTTGTGATTGTCAACAGACGAGTGGGAATCTGAATATGTGAAAATTTATAAAAGGAAAACGAATTAAGGCGAATTGATTGTTAGAGAAACAGCTCCAAGTCAAGTAAAAAGGAGAAAATTCAATTAAAATATCCAAGTCTTGCCGAGACTTTAATGTTAAAACTACAAAGATATAAGTACTTATTGACGTTGTTTTATGATCCAAAAAATGACCATTCCATTAAATTAGAAAGCAATTCTTGCGCTACACTACACAAGAACATGACTGTTTTAGTTTATTGTCAAACCCGTATGAACATCGAATTACTTTTTAGTTCGTCTTTTAGGCGCTTTAGGTTGCCTGTCCACTAAAGCGAATGAACAAACCAAGCTGCGTTTTTGTGAAGCCCAAAAGAAGTGCATTTGAATCTGAGGAATGTCATTGGTCCAATTTACACAGCTCTCCGCTCCATTGGACAGGTAGTCTTAATCTTGCCAATTTACAATACACGTTTAAACGCTCATAAAAATCAAGATATGCAACGAAACGTGCAAATATCCTGCATGCAACAGTCTGTCGTTTTGCGAGGGGCACGTTTGTCCAATTACCGGGGGGTCGCTCCGGCCTCGCGGGTAGGCCGGGGCGCCGGGGTCACCCGCGCCGTAGACGTGAAATAATTGAACAATGCTTTCAGTCCATCCAACCGCGCATTTTCAAAATAGTCTTTGTACTATTTTTGAAAGACCAACCCTAAACTTCGCGAGATAAATGAGAAACCTAGGTTAACCGTTAAAAATTGACAAAATATCTGGTTAAATAAAATTTTTTAACAAAAAAAAGAACCGACTTCAGTAAAACTAAAAAGCCGAAAATAACCCGTTCAAGTACAGATTACATTTGACTCACCCTTTGAAATCGATCCCAAACCACTCAGTTATTATATTTATATATTAAAGTTGACGTGAGGTTTGGCACCGACTTCAAAGGGTGAGTCAAATGTAATCTGTACTTGAACGGGTTATTTTCGGCTTTTTAGTTTTACTGAAGTCGGTTCTTTTTTTTGTTAAAAATTTTTTTTTTTCGCTTTTTAGTGATTCATATAAAATACTTATGGCGGGGTGATCAGGGAGGTCTTGAAGGCATGCATCTCGTTTGAAATATCTCCTAACTCCTAACTGTTAAGGAGTTGTACCTTCCATCATCAGTTCAGCATGAGAAGATGATGACTACCATATGCAAATACTTAAATAGTTTTAGAAAAAACATTAAAAATATTATGACTGCCTATAAAATTTCAGGAATTCCTTCGATTCCTCATGGATCTCGTCATCCGATCTTCACCAAAATTTTATGGGACCAACCTTGAGATGTCTATTCATGAACCTAAAAAGAATTTTCCAAATCGACTCATAAATGACGGAGTTATGAGGTAACAAACATTAAAAAAAAAAAAAAAAAAAAAAAAAAAAAAAAAAAAAAAAAAAAAAAAAAAAAAAAAAAAAAAACATACAACCGAACTGAGAACCCCCTCCTTTTTTGAAGTCGGTTAAAAAATACAAAAAGATGGTAAAACAATATGTATATCAGGTTATTCAGGTTATAATATTAAGCATCGTGAAATTAAGGGTTAAACTATATTTTATATCGATAGTCGTTTTTTTTTATTTATTGATAATTTGACATTTCTCCATAATAATAATTGCTGAAGGGATCTCTGCCTTCGAAACTATTAATGGGAAATATGACGCTACCTAGTTTCAAGCGATTTTACGCACAGTTGGAGTTCAGTAATCGTACCGGAACAAGAGTTTGCTTACGATTGTTTATCTATTTTTAAGTATGAAGGTAAGCAAAGACGCCAGCGAACAGTAAGATTGGTGTAGCTATCGAATAACCGTTTGAGTTCTTTGACGGAAATACTGTAGTGAATCTTGAATAACATTTCTGTGCATAGTATAGAAGCTTGGCAATATTTTATCAGAGTACCCATAGGTCATGCACATAATATGTACATTATGTGTCTCCAATGTGTTTACGTGATATAATACTTTATACTCTCGCGATTTGTACACATAATTAAAACTTATTGATCCGGGTCTACCCCGCCATATATGAAGGTAAATCAAAACATCGCGATAGACCCGGTTCAATAAGTTTTAATTATGTTTACGTATTAGTTCGAAAAAAAAAATAGTTGAAGTACCTAAAACATAATATTAAGTATTTACTCGTATTTGTAATAAATACATGTTTAGTAATCGTATACAGTAACATAAAATTATATTTATTTTCTCTTCTAATTACAATACTATACCTACAATTATACATACAGTAGCAGCGAAATGGTAAAATCATATATATCCATGCCTGTATATCTTTTGTGAAAACTCATGCACATTACTTTAAAACAAAAGACCAAGTATGTAACTTCAACACGAGATATCCGAATAGGTTACAGTATCCAAAAACAAAAACAGCCTTATATCGCAAAAATTGTTTTCCAATGGCTATCCGTATATTTAATAAGTTACCAGATGATTTTAAGGACCTACAATTGCAGACATTTAAAACTAAATTATACAATTGGTTAAAAGAAAAGACATTTTATTCGGTTAGGGATTATTTAAATAATTAATTGAGGACGTTCGTTTTTATTAGGTGTTTAAGTTAATTTGTATGTGTATGTGTGTAATCAGAATACATTTTCTATTATATTTAATTTGACATGTCATGTATTTTGGTAACTAAAGACTCTATTGTATGTTTTTTGCATGCCAGCATTGCTGGTTAGATATGTAATTTGTACTTTATATGTTTTTCATCCATCTATCTGTACCATATCTAAAGCAAATAAATAATTTCATTTCATTTCATATAATTTGATCAACCCTAGTTTTTATTAGTGAAATAACAAAACTCGGTCACCTCTCGGTCTCGGTCTCTCGGTCTCGGTCATCTTGTCATCTGCCGTACATTTATCAAATCCCTGATTTTACCATTTCACTGCGATATACATATATCACTTTTTCACTTTCTAGCTGTTTGCCACTGATCATGTCCTCTGTTATATTTTTAGCTAAGATTTTGGTGATATTTTTATACATAATATATATACGAGTAATCAGATTTTACGCTTGGTACATGGAAGGGAGGGTTTTTCCGCAATTTAATTCGGATGTTAAGAAACCTCCCCTGCACTTGCATCGGTCCCTTGGGTCCACTTTAGTATTTCGTGGCGACACTGAAATCAAATGTCGTAAACTTATACGGTTGCATTATAAACATAGTTTATTGTTTAAGTAATAATAGTAATAAATAAGTGTTACACCACAGCTGGCAGCTTACACTAAACAACGAGATAATTCCACCAGCATTTTTGTAAGAAGTAAGGTCTTTTACATTTGAAAAGGGGTCCAGTGGGGTCCTGAGCTACTGGACCTCTTTATAAATGCTGACTTACGTCGGTCGGCAATTTACATACATTTACGGAAAACCTAATAGGCAATTTTTTAAGCAACGCATAAGATGCACGTCTCAAGCACTTGCCCCTCCATGGGAGATTCCTAACCTGAAGTTAGCTCAAGACTTTATAATGTAATTCTTTCTGCCAAGTCAGGATAACGAGATTAACGAGCACCGAATAAAAGGCGACACGGCAGGGGCGTGCACCTGCTGCAATTCTTTGTGAAATATTCTACGAACATACCTGGACAAGTTCGTGTTGGAATTGGCAGTCTTGAAACCATTTTACGACGGTGATTGGGACTTTTCAGACGAGTTGTAAAAGAAAACTTTACCGGTGAGTTAGGTTTTACTTTAGAGAAAAAACGTTTTTTTTTAATGGTTATACTGAAGACTTGACCTGCCGGTTAAACGCCTGAACCCTATAAAAGCGTGTTAAATAGTATTACATTACTGCAGACGCCGGGAAAGAAGGGCTTGCCGGGTGAGTAGGTATAGATGGCCGACCGTATGGAGGCCGGAAATAAAAAAATACACCACTCAAAAAAATATAATTCAGCTGTTTAGCCTATTCATAAACACAGACGCCATGATTAAAGAAAACACTTCCCGGTTTAGGCCTTCAGTTTCGTATGAAATTAATATACAGTTGAAGTTTCTCTTGAGTTGTTCCGCCCGAAACGTGACGTGATACAGACGCCTGTTATAACGCACGTTAGGACATTTCATTGCATGTTTGAGAAAAACAACTAACTCAGCAGATTATCGAAAACTACGTATTAAGTATCTCCACAGTTCTTAGGTCATCTCCGACAAATGGAAATCATCAGTCTTACTTAATCCGCCCATAAGACCGCCTATCAAATATCTGCCATAGTATAATTTAAATCTCAACAATACTATTGTTTGTATTACCGGTGCGCAATATTATAACATTATTGTATTGTTGTATTGAAATGCAACCATATTTACGCAAAGGCTGCGGCGCAGTTACGAACTCTTCGGTAAAACTAACTTTGTACCCAAAGCTGCTAGGAGTAACAAGCTGAACTTTACAAATATCCAGTAGCTTGCAAACGGAAGGCGTATTAATAACCAGCTAATGGCGGCCTGGAGTAGCCGGCCGCCGACCGCTGAACGCGATAAAGTTACCTGTGGTCGCACGCTCTATCGACGCTCCTACTCCCAAAACTCATCGAATTCTCACACTTACCGACCAGCCACGACTTGCACGACAGCGGCAGCGGTGGTGGTGACAAATAATAACGTAAAAAGAAACGACAACGACACTTGTGTGTAGTAACAAAACTCGCGGCTATGTGTGCGTGTTGAGGGGCGAGCGAGGGACGCGCGAGGGACGCGCGAGGGACGCGCGAGGTGGGGAAAGGCATTCACGTGAATGCCTTGTCGAAGGATTGAGCATTACAAGGTCACCGACGCCCGAGTTACACCGAAAGGCCGCTGTCCGTCTGTGGCGGTGAGCTGTACGTGTGTCTAGCTCACTCGTTTGACCGCCGCGCTCGGATCTTTCGCTCAACCGCTTACCGCGCCGATGGTTGCGCAAAGTCATGACTGGGCTGTTAGGGAAGGAGGCATATCGCTCCTATAGCGACCGCGATCGAGACTTACCGACCAAGCAGCCCTGGTCGCCTGTACAAGCGAACCATGCCATAGTATACATGACCAAATCAAGTAGATGATTGGTCTGAGAGGCGAACCGATAACGTTTACCTACTTAGGAGTAGGTACTGAGGTGAAACTGATGAATCATTGTAAAATGGACACCACACACGAGTGTGCAATAAACTAAATTTGCAATTAGAACTAGAATAGATTAGAGAAAGCTTCCGTAAGCGGCATGGTAGTGCGTAGCTAAAATTAAAGAACAATGATGAAATACTGGGACCATAACTGATACTGACTTTATGTAACTACTGCCTTTGTAGTAGCTGTAGTCGTTGAACTTGTTGATCAGGGATTTTTGTTACAGTCTGAAATATTCTTCGCACAAATTTAAGTAATTTAAGTTTTCCGTTCGAGTTTCATTCGCAGCCTTCCCTTAGTAGAAGCCGACCGCACGCAGCGTAACGCGAATTTATCCCCGCCACCGCAACTCGCACTGTTCAAAGTCAAAGCTTGTTTTAGACAAATATTTGGCGGACGCTCAAAGTAGAAAGACAAACACTAAGCCAGTTATGCCGCTTTGACATCGAGGTCTTCCCGTTTGGGGCTGGAAGGCATTTTTTTGCGGTCAGCTGTCAAAAGTGCGTGCTGAAGTTGCGGTGTTTTCATTGCGTTGTGGTTGAAAAATGCCTCTGTATTGTGTGGAACTGTTTGAAAGACCACCGGGGCAAGCTCAGGGAATTTTTGAGTATATCTGGAGGCTTAATATAGCACCATGTCCCCTTATACTTACATACATTATGTAACTATCGTCTGTCTATGTAAAGTATGCCCTCAAGCAATTCCTGCTTTCCAGGTATATCAGGCAGGCAATTTACTAATGAACTGGTGGTTTATGGACGTCTATTACTAATTAGTGATTGATTGTACTAATTAGTGCTATTAATGTAATTGGGAACTAATTACTCCTCCAAGGGCCCATCTTAGGTGTATATTACCGGTAGTTCAAGAGTGTTAATAAAAAACTGTATAGCTTTCCCAAAAAATCACGAAGTGCAAGCCTTTTAAAGGAGGACATTTGCATATTTTGAACTCTAAATACACTTAGTATTATTATTATTTATAAAAAATAGCCAATTCCAATGTCCTACGGTCAACATCAAAATGTAAATTTTACTACTGTAGGTACTGCCAAATTGCATACTAAAATTGTTAGGTACTTTTGATGCTGACTGTACATAGAAAAATAACACTATAGATCATTTCGACATTTCAGAAACCTTTACGAGCGTCCTAATGGGACGCGTGTGAACTGTCGCATCATCCGCTAGTAATAAAAAACAGATTTTTCACTAAAAGTGTAAAAAATTGAGTTTCCGCACAAAAATATGTAAATACGTGAAGGAAGGGTCCCAAACGTGATAAATGATCGCGGGCATATTTATGATTAATGGTGCGCATTGACGGCCAGTTTAATGGTTTATTTTAAGGTACTTGCAGTGTATACCACAGAGGTGGCAAACGAGCGCACGGCCTGCCTGATAGTAAGCGGTTACCGTAGCCTATAGACGCTTGCAACTCCAGAGTATTCGCACGCGAGTTGCCGACCTTTAAAAAATCTGAAACTCCTTTTTTTGAATAACTCCATACTGTAGTCCCCCGGGAGATCCTCGGCAGGGGGCTCATTTCATAGCCTGAGCGTTCGCGGTCCGTCCGTGGCTGAGTATTATCCGTGGGCTGTTTGGATTCGATATTTCAGAAACGGTCCGTTATTCGTTTTTCGGCTTCGTTAGCTGTTTTGCGGTTGAGATTTGAGTCTCTGGTTTCACTCGAATCAGAAGGCTAAGAAAGAGTGCATGATTACTGTAGCATGTCCTATAGAGTATAGCAATTATCACTTAGGTTTATTCTTTGGCAAGCGAGTTATAAAAGTGAAAAAGTTACCTAGAGTATCGGTTATTGTATGTCAACCTAAGTCACACTGTTACTGAAGTATTTTTTTATAGGTCGTATTTTTTACTTCTTGTGCACGTAAAGGAAAGTGAGGTCAATTAGTCGTAATAGACCTTACAGACAGTCAAACTAGAGTGATACCCAAACTAAATAGGTATTATAAGTCACATTGTAGATTCAATAACAACATTGGAAACAAACAGCTCCTGCTGAAATATTTGTTTTTAACAAACGACTATGATTATTTCTAGTTTAATATAAAAAAAATGTTTCAAAGATATGACAGGAGTAAGTTTTATTTTGCTTGTGCGACGCTAACCATTGGGTGGAATAAACGAGCATTTATTTTCACAAAACGTTTGAATGGTGAGACGAATAGAGCTCTAGGGGATAAAATATCATCTCAGTGGATCTGGGGGAAATCTGTCTCTTTAAAATTGAAATTTGAAGGGGACTTGAGCGACATCAGTAATCGCCGATGGCGGGAAAACATTTTTCAGTGAGGCGTGAACAAAATTAGGAGAAGATTTTTTTAAGACATGATTTGAACTGTATCACTACCAGTAGTTGGACTTTGCGTGGGAGTATAACCCGCTAATGAGATTATCTCCGCGCCACAGGAGTAATGAGAAGAAAAAACGGTAAAATGGGTGCACTTGGGACTGGTCCACGAACTCTCGATCGAGTCACCTCTCTTACACAAAAAAAACAATATCGGTTCATACTTTTAGGAACCACGATGCCACACAGGCATGCCGGGCTTACTTTAAATTAATTTATAAAACCCATTTGTTTATGTCAGGGGTTAAAAATAGTGTCTAATCGCTTATAGCAGGGGTGATGGCCAGGAGAGATGGTAGGGGTTAATAAAACATACTATAATAACATGTGGTGTGATAAAGTGGCTTTAGCGAGTTGAATGGCCTCAGGAAGGGACGCACCTTAAGCCGGAAGCCTTAGGAATTGGCGAGGCTCTACCTATCACTCGACTGGGTACAATTTGTTTGCGTTGTCGGAAGTATGTTTTCATAAATAAAAGGATTTGAGCATTACAAGGGTGAAGGAAATATTTTTTCTTCTAGCTTGTATAAAATGGTCAGGTAAAAATTATCCTAACATCTTTTTTGTTTACATAAATAGTAAACATAGGTACATACATTAATGGTTATCTTTCCTTACGTTATCAATCAATCAATATCTATACCATTTATTTTCAAACAACTTTGGCCCATAGACAAATACCTTAAAACTAACATACATATCAAATAACACAGTAATATAAAATAATCATAAACACGTTAGTTCAGCGACGTGCGACGTAACTTCTGGGTGTCGGGTAACCGTCCGCGGAATCGCCGGAACACGACACCTTTCGGCCAGAATTCCTCCTGCAGGAAGGTCGACAGCTTGACCGTAGGCACCCTCACCACAAATGAAGCGAAGTTCACATCGTGACGAGACTCTAACTGTTCGACCCTCAGGGTGAAGTTGGTCTTTACACGCAAATACTCGACGATGCTATCTGCTTTCGTCATAAGTACCGTGTGTTTCGTTATACCTTGGAGCGCTAAGAAATTGAATAAGTACTGGTATCTTAGTAGTGGAAATCAGTCTAGCAGTTGTTTTACTGAGAACAAGAGACTTTATACAAATCAAGCACATGATAACATTTTGACAAAGTTATTTTCTGACCTCGCGCGTCAACACCAAATTTTTTTGTTCGCCCGCCTCCTAAGATGATTCAAACTGTAGCTTAAATAGATCCGGAGATTCCCTTTTCTCCGTTTCTTGAATAGCGATCTCAATAAAAGTTATTGGGAAATTCTCGATCCAGGTCAGCGAAAAAAGTGTTGAATTTTTGACAGATTTTAAAGGATTAAAAAAATTTAACGACCGATTTTAGGAATTCAAATTGCACTTTAAAGCCTCTGGCAGACGCACATTCTGACATATGACCCATCCGCGTACCTCTCATATCTGCGAAACTACAGGCTAATGTCCTAATTTCATAAATTGGGGCACAATTCTCGACCAGGAAAACATAAACATTATCTATGTTAAAAGTGCGTCTTGAGAAAGTCGGCCAATGATGGCCAAAGGAACAGTACGGAATGGACGAACCACCGGCATATCTATTTACTTCGACTAGTATGTTGTGTAGTAGTAGTCTTCGTAATCGTAATAATGCAATGGCTATGGCAGTGCAAATTTACAATAAGATTCCATCGCATATAGCTGATCTTCCACAAATAAATTTCTCTAATGCTCTGCTAAAGTGGCTGGGTGAGCAAAATTTTTACTCTGTACTAGAATTTCTAGCCCATACCTTAGACTAAGAATTTAAGCACATTGAGAGATTTAATTATATGTATAGAGTTTATTATTATTGAATTATAAAGATATTAAATTGTTATATTTACTAGATTCATTTGACATATGATTGATTTAATAAATACGAATTTTGCATGCCTAATATAAGCACAGAATAGATAATAGTACAAGTACAGAAGGCACACTACTTTGATCTTTACAAAAGCCGCTTTTTTTAGCAGAAAAAATATGATTTATGGCCCTTCTCAAGTCGTCGTCCCCAGCGCAAGCCAAACGGAACGTTAAAGCTGCGTGCCAACGGTGAAAATGAATTGGCTCGCTTGCCGCGTCGCCGAGAGCGAGGGCTGTCAACGACTAAAAATAAAAATGTATTTCCTATTTATTTCTAGCATTCAATATAGAGAGCAATATATTTATATTCTTCATACATTATATTTATTATTTCATTATTTAACTATGAAATAATCAATCTCAGAATTTGGACGAAAAAACCACCAGGCCGCAAAACAGTTTAGCTTAATTTTTAAACATTTTAATACGTATAATATAATAAAATAATGCAACGAATGCGTTACCTTAACATGCAATTAAATTCTTGAGCTTCATTTTGTTTTTGCTTAGTTGTCCGATATTTATTTATTTATTTATATATATTCATCACTACACACCTAGTATAAAACAAAGTCGTTTCTTGCTGTCTGTCTGCCCCTATGTACCTATGCTTGGATCTTTAAAAATACGCACGGACGCGCCGTGCGAAGCCGGGGCGGGTCGCTAGTAACAAATAAAACATGTACAAAGGCGAACTTATCCCTATTAGGGATCTCTTCTAATACATTTATTGTAACTCATTATTATATATTTTATATACTTACCTATCAAACTATCACTCAATCGTTTATTCATTACTGGTAATTTTACAAACGTGATATCAAATATTATTATAAAAACCTCTATGATTGTTGATTTAGTAGTAGACATACGTATTTTACTAGAATTTAAATTGACAAATAGCAGCAAATAATCAATTCAAAATTACATAAGTACTTAACAATTAAAATTGGAAGTAGATACACCTGCAATATGTTTTTTTATTATAATTCAGTAACTAATTATTATATATTATGTTCATTTTCTTACCTTTCGGCATCCTTCGGACATGTTGGGAGAACGAAAAACGCGTGATTCCAAATCCGATCATTATTTCTACAATCCGCTGCGATACAATATTTTTTCGCTTTCTTTTTACTCATTTAAACACTAAACGCAAACAGATGAATGCGGAACGTTCACTTGACGTAAATAATGAGCGAGACGCGCGCGAAAATCGTGGAGGTACGTGTGTTCAGAGACAGAGCGTGTCAGCCACTGAATAGGGCTCATGCATGAGGCCACCGGCATGTACTTGTAGCGGGAAACGTTAATCGCGGAGTGCGCCCCGCCTGATATAAGGTACAAACATTACTGAGGCTGCTGAGTAATGTGATCCATCCTGTATACATTTACGTACTGTTTAGCAAATAAAAATATTTCGTTTCATTTCATTTCTTCTGGCAACACAAGAGTAGTGTCTGTGGGGTGTAATTTCCGCCTTCAAGCAAACTGCTCGCATATTGCATATTGGCCGGGACACATAAACACTACGTCTTTCGAGAACAGATGTGCGATTTATTGGAAAATATGTGTACCTACAATCTACATATATCCTGGCGTCGCAAGCGTCCATAGGCTTTAATGCTTGTTTGTCACCGTCGTAGTATAAAAAAGATATATAGGTAAGTAGGTATACAGCTTTTATTTCACACGGAAAATAATGTTTTAGTTTTGTAGTTCAAAAGATGCAGGAAAATATATGCAACCGAAGTAGAAGATTATCAAATAATATATGGTCCGACGAATATGCATTTTCAGCAACACAAGTTCAACAACCAACCTAAGCTCGGTTACATTTGGTTCGGCGCGCGTACGTAGCCAGTCGTAGCGGTTCACACGCTTCGGTCGGTCGTCACGCTACACCTCAAAACTAACTGCAAGCGGCTTGTACCCCTCGTTGTTGTGCAGTTTTGCACCTGCACTTGAACTGCATTCGAACTGCTCTTTTTGAGCCGAACCGCCGAGAATTTAATGCCCAGATGCAACCCGCGTATATCGACCCTTAGACAGATCAAAGGCATAATATTTTTTTATTTTTTTATTTCCACATCTACAATAGTCATAACAGGATAAACCCAATGCGACAATGTAGCAAAGGATAACTTAATTAAAGTAACATATTTTATACAAGGCTAACTTAGTAAATTCATTTATATGACAATAAAATATGTCTAAATCGGAGGCAATGAGGTTCAATGTGCGAAGCGCTCGCGTCAGCGGTGCCTCGCCACAGCCTCGTGCGCGCGTGCGGCACCGCCAGCAGCGCCGGCCGCCGGCTCGGCCGCACCCCGCCGGGGCGAGGGACGACTACTCCCACCATGCTCAATATATCGGGATTATAAAGTTTTCCTCGAATTAATTTAAAATTATATGTCACAAGTGACAAATCCCTCCTGACTTTTAGCTGATTATATCCGACCATGCCTAAAATAAACAATGTCGGATACATTAACGGGTATAAGAAGTAATTCTTTTGGCTGAGCGAATCCACTTAGCTTTGTACCCGATGAACAATACCCATTATCTGTATTGTTAGCTGTGGCCGCAACTGCCACTTCAAAATGTAAGGCGTTATAAGTGCAAATTACTTTTACACTAAATTAGTCTTTAAGTCAAACGAAATAAGGTTTACTCTTAAACAAAGAGAACAGAGATGTTGGTCACTTCATTGTCTTATAAGCCTCGAAACGAGCTTCACTGCTCTTTCACTTACGAAGTGACCAACATCTGTGTTCTCTTTGTTTAAGAGTAAACCTTATTTCGTTTGACTTAAAGACTAATTTAGTGTAAAAGTAATTTGCACTTATAACGCCTTACATTTTGAAGTGGCAGTTGTGGCCGCAGCTAACAATACAGATAATGGTATTGTTCATCGGGACAAAACTAATGGGATTCGCTTACCAAATGTGATTCAAACATAGACTCCGTATTGCCTCTTGTACATATATCTAATAAACTTATTTTGAATTCGCTCTAACATGACATTGTACTTTGCTTCGTGCGGTGCCCAGATTTCCGAGTTACATTCTAACTGGCTTCTCACTAATGCATTATACAATGCCTGAATAGCCTTCTTATTTGTGAAGCTGTTAGCCATCCTGAGTACAAAGCCTAGATTCCGAAATGCTTTTTTACATATGTAAGTGACATGATTGCGAGACGTTAGCTCAGTGGTAAAATGGACTCCCAGGTCTCTCACCTCCGTGACCCTCCCAATCGGCATTCCGTCCACCATATAATTATACTGTATGGGAGTGCGTGACCGTGAAAATGAAATAACCATACATTTTGTGGTGTTAAACTGCAACAGGTTTTCCCTACTCCAAAGTAGTACTACCCTGTCTATATCTGCCTGTAATTTCAAGCAGTCTTCCACACAATTTATTGTCATAGACAACTTAAGATCGTCGGCAAATAATAAGCTTTTTGCATGTTTTACAACTTTCGGTAAATCATTTATCATTAATAAAAACTCGAAAGGTCCTACATTACTTCCCTGACTCACGTCAGATCTAGTTTCAAATGGATCGGATCGGAATCCCTCATAATCTACAAATTGCTGCCTATTACTCATGTACGCTGAAAAAAAATTAAGCAAATGCGGAGTGAAGCCAAAACCTGCCAACTTTTTTAATAACACGTCGTTATCGACTAAGTCGAATGCTTTTTTGAAGTCAAAGTATGCAGCATCGGCCTGCCCGCCACTGTCCACTGCAGGTATTAATAATACGAGTAATAATAATAATTCGTTTATTTCAGGCATCAAAGGCCCATAGATAAATACCTTACAATCTAACATACATATTAAATATTAAAATAACTAGGTCACGATGTGTTGAGTTGAGTCCATGGTGTTGGATAGCCGACCGCGGAAACGCCGGAATAAAACACCTTTCGGCCAAAATTCTTCCTTCATGAAGGTCGTTAGCTGGTCAGCTGGAACCCCCAACACATAAGAATTAAAATTCACTTTGTGGCGAGACTCCAACTTCACGACCCTCAGGATAATTCCGGTCTTCACACGTACATACTCTACGATCTCCTCGGCCTTCGTAGAGTAATGTAGACGGGACACATACAATTGCGTCGTCGGCAGGGCGGGACGCAGCAGGTGTTTGGGCCCAGTCGGTGCGGTACCGCACTGATTTCGGCAAGCCGGCTTCTTCCTCCTTTCCACCTTGATGAAGCCATCCTTGTCACATTTTGACTCCCGAGGAGCCGGTTTCGGCAGATCCTTGTGAACGGGTTCACACCGGTTCTGCACCCCTTTTGATGCCCGCTGCTTAGATCTTGAAACAGCGGGACCTTTTGCGGCGATCTCAGCATAAGCACGTTGAGGGGTCACAGTGCTTACACGTGATGTATTAAATCGGCTACGTGACTGAGGAGGTTGGTGGCTGTACTTCTTGCCGGACGAAAACCGTGCTGCGCATCATCGAGCTGCGAGTTCACTTGCTGATATAAATTTCTGTATATTGCCGATTCAAATACCTTTGCCGGTGTCGACAGAACGGCCACCGGTCGATACTCTTCTACTTTGATTCCAGGTCCTCCTTTTGGAACAGGTATGACTCGAGTTATTTTCCATCTATCGGGATATAATTCTAGTTTGAGACATAGATTAAAAATATGCAGCAGGGGCTCAACCAGCACCATCCTTATATTACCTGAACGTTGTTTTCATCATCATCATCATCTCAGCCATAGGACGTCCACTGCTGAACATAGGCCTCCCCTTTGGACTTCCATATATACCGGTTGGAAGCGACCTGCATCCAGCGCCTTCCGGCGACCTTTATAAGGTCATCTGTCCATCTTGTAGGTGGACGTCCTACGCTGCGCTTGCTGGTCCGAGGTCTCCACTCGAGCACTTTTCGGCCCCATCGGCCATCTGCTTAACGTTGTTTTACTCAAATCAAATTACGCCTGAATCTGCCTCGCGGATGTCTCTACTCTCTTAGCTATCAAATCCCCTTACCATTAGTTTACAGTGACTGTGTAGGTACTCGCTAGCGACAGCGTAAAATATTTCTATGGAAAATTGCAGTTCTACAAAGGAACCGCTAGGTGCGCTGTACCATTCTCCATACAAACCGTTTACGCAGTCGCTAAAACGAGTCACGTTATCTCATGGAAAGGGTGCAGCACTAAAGAGAGCTGTCAGAATTGCTATTTGTTTTTCATTCGAATATGAGCTCGGGGGGGGGTATTCGACCAATTTTGGGCCCCAGGGGCCCAATTCGGGAATGCCGTTGGAGATATCGCCAAACGTCAAATCTCCATGAGATAACAGTTATATCGCCATTGAACTGTCATTTAAATGCGATGAGCTTAAAAGTGACATGTATCTCATCTCAACTTTGGAAATACGAAGGCGATAATGATTGTCAAAAATGTTATTCATGTATATAAATTTATGTTTTGAACGAAACGTAACGGACTAATTTCACGTACTACGCGGTCAATTTAAAGTATGCGCCTGTTATTTATGCCGTCACATACAAAGAAAGCGAAAATTTTGCGCGTCCGAATTGACGAAGTTGCGATGTTCTAGGGATATCGCCACTTGTCAAGTAGGCACACGTCAAAAGTGACGGATGGCGATGAAAAGGAGAGATCTCCATTATATCTTTAAAATTGGTCGAATACCCCCCCTGTACTTAATATCGTAAATGGTGAAATAATCGTACCTTTACTTTTATTTATGATTTGTTTCCTATATTTTTATTATGTAATTCCATAATAATATCTTATGACACGTTGTTTCTCGTAAATGAAAAATAAAGTTTTGTATTCGTGTGCAAGATAATTTCCGACTCGTGTTTATTTAATCACTCACGTTATTTATTATTTATTAAGAACTAGGGAGAATAATCGTTACACAAACAAAAACGTTTACACTTTGTACAAAATATAAACACATTATTGTATAATAATAACAGGTTGAAAATTTTATGACGGATAATAATATATGAACAAAAGCGATTCCTACTTAGTATAAAGGATCTCCTCCCGTTAATGTTTGAGTAATTTAGCGAAGACAAACTAAGATTGTGCACACACAGCTAATAAAAAACCGGCCAAGTGCGAGTCGGACTCGCGCGCCGAGGGTTCCGTACAAACACTTTCCATCCCTAGGTGGTTAAGATAAGTTAGCACCTGGTATGTATAGCGCCCCATATACATTAGGTGCAAAGTTAGGTATTAAAAAAACTACTTACTAGATCTCGTTCAAAACAATTTTCGTTGGTAGTTTTTATAGTAATGTACACAATATGTTTTTTTTAGATTTATCATTTTCTTATTTTAGAAGAGAGGGGGGGGGGGGGGGGGGACCAACTTTTTTCCACTTTGGAAGCGTCTGTCACGCAAACTATTCGGTTTAGAAAAAAAATATTTAGCAACCTCGATATAACTCGATAACCTATCCATAGATACCCCACACGTATGTGTTTGATGAAAAAATTTTTTTGAGTTTCAGTTCTAAGTATGGGGAGCCCCCAATATTTATTATTATTTTTTTATTTTTGCAATAAAATCTTAATGCGGTTCACAGAATACATCTACCTACCAAGTTTCAACAGTATAGCTCTTATAGTTTCGGAAAAAAATGGCTGTGACATACGGACGGACAGACGGAGAGACAGACAGACAGACAGACAGACAGACATGACGAATCTATAAGGGTTCCGTTTTTTGCCATTTGGCTACGGAACCCTAAAAATAGAGACTATGTCCTAACAAGTATGTATATTTAATCCAGAATAAACGGCAATATTGGGAAGCAAGTTCTACCGTTTCGCACACTTATATGAAGTCTCGAAGTTGCAATCTTGGCTCAATACGCTATTCGCTTACAATTCATCAGTCGGCGGAGTTTTGGACTAAACACGCCATCTATATTCATGCCAGGTTCATACTAACGACGTGTATTATGTATCCGTCTTAATAGCAGCATTTCTTGATAATAAGTACGTATAATACAAACTTTCGCCGTGAATCAGGTTCGAGGATTTCCCTTTAGAAGTACTATTATAATATCGTCATTCCTTTGCCCTGATCCCATCTATTTGGGGTCGGCACACTATCTTTTCTCATCCATTCTTCTTCATATCATCCTTCACACAATCCATCCATCTTTTCTTTGATCTTCCTCTTCTTCTATATCCGTCCGCATTCATGCTTAACACTTTTCCGGTTACGTGGCTTTCCTCTCTTCGCATCACGTGGCCATACCATGATAATCGGTTACATAAGTAACATTATAATAATAGGTGTTTTTTTGTTTTCAGGTTATTGCGGTAGTTACAGTCAATAGCAGATTTCTGTAAGTACTTAAATAATATACATATTGATAATAACAATAATTGTACGATGTAAATAGACTGCTGCTGGAGTATCAGGAATACGTATTCTTTTTCCTTTGTTTTCGGTGTCTGATCATAAGGCCGTTTATTGTTACCCTATTTATATATGTTTCTTTATTTTTTTGTTATACTCTTTCATGTGGTGTACAATAAAAAATATCATTATCATAAATAAAGAAAATGTAGTTGTATGGTATGCGTTTCGGGTTCCCCTGAGTCTTTGGATATCTATGTCAGCTGCAGGGCCTCTCGGAGCCGTCGGGCCCATAGCTAAGCCTACATAGCCTTATGGCGATCATCCACCATGAATATTTAAAACACAATATACACGTACAAAATTACTATGTTGTTTACTTGCATAATTTACATCGGCATCGAAGTTTCCTGAACATTCTATCGCTCCGGAGGCCCGTAAAAATGCCGGGACAGGAAAAATGATGAAATTTCTCGTCGACACGGTGTAAACTTTATAAGCGATGCTCGCACCTGCGACGTTGCAGGGGGGAGGGAGGGAGGGGGGAATACGGTGATGGAGGCTGTCTTACAAGCCTTAGGTATGCCTGGCTCTTTTGGGCTTGTGATCTTAAAGTCAGGGATCGGATACGGTTACCGTTCTCCGCCTGCATACGAAATGCCGTTATTCAATTTCGGTTTTTCGTTTATTATTGCACATTTTTATATTATAGTGGGCTAATTTCAAAGATCTATATATCTAGAACGAAATTCTATTTAATTACATTCGAAAAAAAATAATTAATGCTTGATGCCTCAATTTCGAGCGAAGTCGTTAGGAGGCCTTATTCCTTTTAAAAATTATGTTTTTCATATTATGACAAATATATGTATTGATAATATAATATTTCAATCAACTTTTTGAAGTGAATAATACTTTTCCCCGAGTTCTAGGTAGTAACATAGCTATTTCATGCTTTCATTGCGTGTTGTCGAAAATAAGTGGAAAAAACCGGCCAAGTGCGAGTCGGTATGGGGTCCTCCTTTAATTTTCAATTATTTTTTATTTTTATTATTTGTTGTTATAGCGGTAACAAAAATATACATTCTGTGAAAATTTCAACTGTCTACCTATAATGGTTCATGAGAAAATGCCCATTGAACGAAATATCATGTAAAAAGCCCTATTTTTGTATGCTGGGAGCCCTTAGTTATTATTGTTTTATCATGAATAGTATTTGTTGCTATAGCGGCAACAGAAACACATCATCTGTGAAAATTTCAACTGTCTAGCTATCACCGTTCTTGAGATACAGCCTGGTGACAGACGGACGGACGGACAGCGAAGTTTCAGTAATAGGTCCGTTTTTACCCTTTGGGTACGGACCCCTAAAAACTAATTTTCCGTTTGAATTTTGTCAATTTCGAGTAGTTTTAAAAACAAAAATTATCAATGAAAAATGCAAACGGTAGTTTCAAATATATACCAATAAATCCCAATAGCCCTGTTCTAGGTAGTAACATCAATAATATGTTAAGAAACATGTTTGATCATAGAGAAAAATGTCCAAAACAATCTGCATTTTAAAAGGAGTAAGGCCTCTTAAGATTGTCTGTGATATTGAATATAAATAATCTAGATTCTAACCTCACGGTTGCCGAATGATGAATGGGATCCTTTAAATAACAGAGTTGAGAGCTTGCGACTTTAAGTTTTTGGCTAATTGAGTTTTTGGTGACCAGAGAGCTGGCGGTTTCCTCGCTCAAAGAATCAGTTTGGCGATTCAGCGAGGAAATGATGCCAGTATTTTCGGCTCTATACCGCAGGGGCCATTTTTAGATTTACCGTAAAACGGGGTTACTTTAAAATGCAGGGGCTACTTTGGAAAAGTGTTTTTACGCCACATCCTTTTTTTTTTACTATCTGTGGCAATGCAATACCTACCTTCAACAATAACCTAACCGCTCATTTGCTCAATCGCACTATGAATATTTGCGTTTTTATAACCATTTTAAATCTAATTATCCTCAAATTAGCTTTCTTTTAGGTTTAGTTTAACTATAATTATTTTTGTACCAATGATAAATAAATATTTATAGACGTCTTTTATGGTATCCTATCAGAATTCCAAAACATTGTTTCCCATCTAAAGCGTTTCGTAATTTTTTTATTAACCTTAAGATTTTTTTTTAAAACTTTCCCTTTCCAGGTTTTTATAAACATCGTTTTAAAGAACACATTAGGTCAGGTTTGTTTTATAATTATTCTGAAAATTAGGAGTAGGTAAATGGCTTTAATTTGGCAAATTAAACGTTGCAGATGGGAAACAAAAACTAGTGTTTCACGTAGGTAACCGCATTTTACGTTAAAACTAACGTGCACTAGAGCTTTAAAACGCAGAACTCTCAAATGACTAGCACCGAGATACGTGAAATGTTTGCTGCCGGCGAGAGCAGTGTCGCAGAAGCAATATCAGGTGGTTTATGATCCCTGCGGATTACTCCGCGTTTATGCTGATGCAAGTACATTTAATTACCGCGGCTTTACGAGCGCCAACAAGACCTTTATTGGGCTTTTAACGCTAGAGCGGAAAGTATACTCCATTGTTCTGATGAGGAATGTTTTATGATTACTGTATTTTTTAAACCACGTGTTAGTGTTAGTGTGTGCGCCATTCTAGTTTTTTTAATTTATATTTATATTTTTTTAATTCTAGTTATTTAAATATACATTTTCACAGTTAAGCTTGTACACTATCCATTTCGATACACATAGTTTCTCTTTTACGTACGATGCCTGTACAAGGCGGGAATCATCTTCATCTTAAAAGAAAACTTCGTTAGGCATTTAAAGGTACCAAAACACAACTTTACTAATGTGTAATATGCATACATTAGGTAATTTTAATGTATAATGAACACAATTTTATACTCTCGTGTGGACGTAGTAAAATATATTTCGCCAAGTAGGTATAAGAGAGTTACAATATTTTTTCAGTTGGATTTATATAGGAGACTCTAGAATTATAAAACAAAAAACACTAAACAATAGAACTAGAAATTACAATTCATGTAGGTAATCTTAACTAAATGAACACTAATGAAATGATTAAACTAAATTAAAACTAAACCTTAAATACATCCTAACTAAACCGATAGAAAGGGACGACACCAGGGCCACATAATTAAGTAACAACCTTATTTTCAAGAAAGGACTTCATTTCATTTCATTTTCATTTATTGCAAAAACATAATATTACAAGATTTACAAGTAATAGTATAGTACTTGTTTGTGTACCAGACAATACCAATATTGTACCTACGGGATTTCTTCGATGGCGCACACATTAGAATAAAACAGCTTGTTATTGGAAAACGTGATTGACAACTGAAGGAAACGACAATGCAAATGTAGAACTCATATGCTACTCTGTGTCAAAAAAATATCATAGTAAGAAAAACCTCAACTAATAGGTATTGAATTGATAATGGCAACTAGTCAATGCACGTTAACTCTTCCAAGCAAATTAACTGTTTTTGACAGTTCATTTGCTTGGAAGAGTTACCGTGGTTTGACTCTATGTTCTAGGGTTTCCTTACGACTGAGAAATATCCGATGCCTACTAAAATGTCAAATTTATATGTGTGACCGATGCGGCAGATATGTTTTGTACAGTTTCTCCCAGAACTTCAATTGCTCATCTTCAGGATTGATGCCAGGCTGCAGTACTTCGCCAATGTCTAAATAATTTTGGTTTTCTAATGTAAACGATAGCCACTTCACTCCTTCGTCGTTAGGCGTGGGGTCTCTGAAGAAAGAAGAAAAACATTACATAAGTATGTTGAATCGTAATCATTTCATGTAGATTTTTTGCATCACCTTCTCATTTCTGATGTTCATATAAAATCTCCGCTATCCAAAGGTTGTCTGGAAGAGATCACCCTTAGCGATAAGAACGCCTGTTGTCTACCTCTATTGTAATTTTAAATATTTTCTGTGTTTGTATTTCTTTCGTGTTGAGGTGTGCAATAAAGAGTATTCTATGTATATTCTATCTATCTATCGTTATCCTGTGAAATCTACAGTGCCTTAATGTTTATTTGATCATTTGAATTTACATACATGTATTTTACGTGGCAAAAACTATAAAGCTTTAAGCTGTATGTAATATAGGTACTTAAACTAAACACAAATTGCTGCGCGCTACTTACAGGGCACATGATGTGATCTCAAATTTGTAACTATACCACCTGTAAAACCATTATGTGCAATTAAGTATTGAGTATTGAAACTTTATTTTGGGATTAACATTTTTTGGTGTGACTATCTTATATTAGGATTTATTGCTAAGTTGAACTTACCCAAATTTAGCAAAGTTAGTCCATAGCTTGGTGACATTGTCAATCATTTGGAACGTTTTCGACTCCGGCGCTGTTCTCTTTATTCTGCCCTTGCACGGGAATAGGTAAGCCAAATCATCAACATGACAGACAGTTTTCTTATCTCCAGCGATTTTCCAATACCCGAATATATTTGCCATAATGTTGCGTTCTGATTTGCAAGTGAATCGATACAGGTAAAGCTTGTTTGAGTTCGTTCCGGCACAAAGTTTCTGCCATTGGATAACATCATACACAAGCGATGCCATTGAATACATTTTTACCAGATCATCTAGAACCTCAAACGTCATTTTCTTATCTCCAAAATAATAGTTTCTGATTTTTCGTCCGACCTCAAATTGATCGACCAGTGAACAGTGCCAAGTTATGGGTCTAGGGACAAATTCTTCTAAGAATTGGTTGAATCTTGGCATTAGTGTAGCAAAGTCATTCCTGCAAGTCATTATAGCGGTCATTATGCCTTCATCTTCAACGTACCCATTTATGACTTCAATTCCTTCATGTAATCCACCACGAACTCCATCATATGAATTACCAGAGAAATATCTTTCAGTATTAGGAAAACATTTTTCATTGACAACCGCGAAGTAGATTTCGGAAGAATTTTTTGCTTTAATTGCCATCGTAGTTGGTATCTGCAAATTGATCAGGGAATCGACAGGCTGTGTCTTAAAGAATTCGTAAAGTATTTTATTGTCTGATGAATGACATCCCAATTGTTTGGCCAAAGCCAAAACGACTTCTCGAGATTCAAATGGCATTGACCAGAAGCAAGTACATGTTCCGCTCTGCATAATAGCTCTTCTGAATAAACCTTTAGTCATGGGAGACATTAAATGAAAAGATACGCATACGCCACCAGCACTGTTTCCAAAAATAGTGACATTATCTGGATCTCCTCCAAAAGCGCTAATGTTCTTTTGGACCCATCTCAGGGCTTGCACTTGGTCTTTCATTCCAGCGTTTCCTGGCACGTCTTCGGAATCTAGACAGAGAAAACCTAAGACCTCGAGCCTGTAGTTTATGGTGACTAAGATAACATCATTTCTGACGAGATATTCTGGACCGTACATGTCATCGTTGCTGCCGCCGATTGCAAAGCTTCCTCCATGGATGTATAGCATGACTGGTAGAGGTTTCTTGGGTTTGAGGTCTGGGGAGTATATGTTTAGGTACAGACAGTCCTCGCTCCCCCAGGGAGTTTTGGTTATGGGATTCATTTGGAAGCAAATCGGTCCAAATTCTTTTGCACTTCGAACGCCCATCCATGGTTTTGGTGGTCGTGGAGCCTGTAAAGGTGAATTAATTCATTATTGTAGTGAAGTTCGCTAAGTATTGTATTAGTCTTGTCTAAGAAGCTACATAGGATCACTAGATCCTATGTTTCTTGTCCCTAGTCAAGGATTTACGTAAATTTAGGTAAAATATCCAATCATTTTATCTCCGAGCAAAAACATCTTTTACTGCCTATAGGACTAAGTCTGAGCTTAGTTAGGATTACGCTGATTTGTGGAAGAAGTTTTTCTGCTTGTAATGCAAAGGCAATCTAAAATCTGTTAGCAGAAATAAATTACCTATAGTCTGACAGAGTGAAGATGGTCGGTATAATATTGTGGCTGCAGCCATTGTGGCTGTGTGAGCTGAATACCTCTCGAATTTGTTTCGAAATGTATAAAAAAATGAATTTCTTACGCGTTACTCCATATCCCAGCCATTTTAACCTACCTACTCACAAAATTTTACGAGAATCGTTTGAGAAATGCGACCTGAAGGCGAGAACAGCCGGAAATCTGCACAACTGGAAATCCCAACATTGTTGTTTGGGAAAACATACTACGAAAAAATAGGCCAAACTGAATTAACGGTCACGCTTCGCACACTCGGTCAATATTTTTTTGATATTCCGGTGGGTTTCACCAAATAATTTTTTGCAGACCTCTGTAGATTTTTATTTGTCATTGTTTTGAGTTTGATTGATCACTTTATACTGAAGAAAAAAAAACCGATACGCCTATAATTTTAATAAAACTTTCGTGAGACATATTTAATTATTGTATTAAGCGGTTTACACTCACGTGAAATTGTCAGGAACATTGTCGACATGTTTCGAACTCGTACACCGCCGCGGCAAACTCGTCACTGACGTGTCGTGACAAGTTTGCCGCGGCGGTGTACGGGCAGCCGTCCCTGATGAAGAGCTCCATACGAGTTCGAAACATGTCGGGCCGTTCCTGCCAATTTCACGTGAGTGTAAACCGCTTAATACAATAATTACCGATACGCCTGTTTTTACTTTCTCTATTGGTTATAAAGTTAGCAAGCATCACTTACCTTAAACCGCAGATCTCCAAGCGGTGGTTGGGCATATGGCACACCTTTGAAGCTATAAAAAGCATCCCCATATTCGTTATTTTCATGGGTTCCTTCCAGTACCCCCTCACTCACATTCACTTGAACCATTTTGATTCTCTATGCTTTATTACAATAAACAACGTAATATTAAATACTCGTAAATAAAACTGAGTTGTTTAACGCGCAGTGTTAAGCGTTGTCATAAAATCAATGTTAAAATTGAAATTGTTACTGAACGCATAATGTGACGTTTTCAAGCAAAAGGTACCGCTTAGGCGCTTATCATAATGGACGCATTGCCGTGTTACTATTAGTATAAAGATGCAAACAAATTCCGCCCTTATTGTAAGCGACAAAGTGGGCCCTTTGTCTTGAGAACGTCACATATAATTATTCGCGTTAAGTAGCTAGTAATATAATTATCATAAATTACCGAGTAGTCAATATCCTTTAAATACATGCGCACAGTACTTTGGACTATTATTGTTATTCAGTTCTAAAGTTTACTAATTAATTCAAATCAAATCAAATCAAATCAAAATCATTTTATTCAAAATAGATCCATGTAGAATGCTTTTTGAAGTTACTCTTAATATGTTTAGACATATTTTAACAGCAACATGCAATTTGGACGGACTTCAGATAATATATTTTTAGGGAGCCGTACCTCGAATGGTAAAAACGGAACCCTTTTGGACCACTTTATTGTCCATCTGTCTGTCAATCTGTAGGCATTAAAGCTGAAATTAATGTCAAATACTCGGGTCTGTTACTTCAAAAAAAAAAACATCTAAGGGCCTTATCATACTTGCGATTGATTGCGATTTGCGAGCGAGTTTTCTATAGAAATACCTTACGCGTCGCGGTGACGTCGCTGCGTGATCGCCTTCATACAAAATTCGCTCGCATATCGCAAGTGTGATAACGCCCTAAGTCAACGTAATTAAAAGATAATGAGCCTTTATGTTGCATTTGTCGACACTGCCTTGTAAGGAAATCAAAACGTATAGGGTACTCTACTCGTACTTCCCTAAAACCTAGAATCGTGTTTGGCAAGAAGCGACATTTTGTAGCACAAGTGCTTAAATAAATACATTCAAAAACTGTAAATGTTTAGTTATATTACCATAATTTCATTTTTTTTATTACATACATATTTGCACTTGATATATTAACCGCGACCTGTATCAATGCACACTCTATTACGGGGACAACACTTTTGTAACAAAGTTTGTCTCCTAGTATAGTTTATCTTCTTGTTATAACAATATTCAGTGTTATCTTCGTTTGTACGGATCCCTCGGTGTGCGTGCAAAGTTTGTCTCCTAGTATAGTTTATCTTCTTGTTATAACAATATTCAGTGTTATCTTCGTTTGTACGGAACCCTCGGTGTGCGTGCAACTCGCACTTGGTTGGCTTTTTATCTGTTTCGTGACATATTTTTTATATGTTTTGAGCATTATTTCTTATTTGATATTCTAAGAACAGTCCCTCTGTCCGCCCATGACATTCTCAACATTATTCGGTACACAACACTCGCATATTGTTCGTTAGTAAGTGTCCAAGCTAAGCTTCTACGCTGTCGTACAAAAAATGTAATGAAGTAATTAGGTATCAGTTGTAAATGTTGTTACGAGGTCTTAGTGCCGGTGATCCCTTAAGTATACGGCAGTTGATGATAGGGAGTTCCCCTTGGGCAGGATGAACCTTCTGAATTCTATGAAGAGCCATCTTGATTTTTATTCACTATGAAGCGAAATAAGTTTCTGTCAAAAATGACATTTTAGTGGCAAGCTTTTATGGCCGACTGTACTTTCATTTGGATATCCATCAAATGCTCACTGAGACGATTCTAAAGAGCCCAAGCTCGGTAGGATTGCTTTCTCTATTATAGATTTCCTATGGCCACCTTCCGGCTCCATCATCAGATCAGCCCCATGGTAAAATTTTATCGTATTGTCATCAAAGTTAAGTAAGTATGCAAAATTTCAGCTCAATCGGTTGACGATATCTGCTTCAAAATTGAGTTGCAAGATTTCACCCGAACAAACATACTTAGATACATACATACATACATGCATACATACATACATGCATACATACAATGCAAGTTAAATAAAAGTGGTGTCGACTATAAAATCTAAATCTTACGGTAGATGGCGCTACGATGCCACCCTAAGGCATGTTGAAGCAACTGGTTGAAAGAATCAATGGCTCTGACATCTGGTTCGGTGGTCCAGTTGGTAGGAAGCCCGTGTTGGCCCGGAGAGCCGTTGGAAACGCAGGTTCGAATCCTGTCTGAACCATTAAATTTTTCAATTTTTCGCTTCATTGTAAACATTTGGTTTACGTTAGCAGACGTTACTGCTTTAATAAAAATAATTGATTTTTATTGTAGTAGGTTATGTAAGTAGAGTTATGACGTCATGCATTTTTGGTAACATGGGATACCTAACCTATATTCAACGCATCAGCATTGCGATTCAGCGAGGAAATGCTGCCAGCGTCTTCGGGACCATGCCGCGGGGGCACAGTTTTATAGATTTATTTTAGCTTAATTTAATTTAGTTTAGATTTTAGTTCTTTAGTTTTATTTTTTTAGGCTTAATTTTAATTTAATTTTCTTATGTTGTAAATTGTTTCGATGAAAATAATCTTCCTTTGATAACTAGACATTGGACTTCTGATAGCTTAAAGAGCTATGGAGCCGGTATTAACTTTAAAATACAATTATCAGAAGTCCGATGCCTATTGATAAGTAACGTTAAACTTGGATCTAAGTAAATACTTAGATCCAAGAAAAATATGTTAGGTGTTCCAATCATTCACTGCAAAACATGCATAAAGTAGGCATAACAAATGATTATATGTACGTTTTAACGTTTTAATAGAATGTCTCGCCCCACTAATCCGAAACTCATTTCAGCAGTCGTGCCACTGAGATTAGTTCCAAATATTTGCTATTTACCTCTAGTCTGGGTTAAATTACTTATTTTATGCTCTCGTCTACTGGAATGGACATTAATACATCATTTATTTACTTATGTGAAAATCTGAACGTATTATTTTTCTTATTTATCAATACTTTAGGTAAAATAAATAAGGAATGCTCCCGGTTATGATTTTCCTTTGGGTCCACAGTATCCACTGTATCAAAACGTCCACTATGTCAAAACGTCCACTGTGGCAAAACGTCCAACGTGTCAGAACGTCCACTGTGTCAGAACGTCCACTGTGTCAGTGCGTCCACTGTATCAGAATGTCCACTGTATCAGAACGTCCACTGTGACAAAGTGAACACTATGTCAGAACGTCTAATGTATAGCGAGTTCCGGTACCGGATCCCGACTGTAGTTATTCATTTGTTTAAGAGTAACGATGCCACAGTGACACACAGATACACCTTTAACTGAGGACCATAAATGAGAGTGAGGGCCATAAATATGCGATCGGGAGTTTTACGAATTAACGTCCGTGGTTTGTCTTAAGTTATACGTATATCTCGTCTTGGCCAGGAAGGAAGATTTTCGCTACTTACTAATCTCTTCCTTCTTTAGGCTCCACGGAAGGCCAGCGCTGCGTGCGTCGTGCGACATCCCCGTGATGTCGCAGCATTATGCTGAGTGATGTCCTTTTGCGGTGGACATGGCAGCACCATTGTTGACTTGTATATATTATGTCCTGCGTTAATTAAATTAAGATAAGTACTATAATAATGACGACGCGGTTGGCGCAGTGGTTAAGCAACTGCCTACTGAGCCGACGGTCCCGGGTTCAAATCCCGGCAAGGACAAATATTTGTGTGATGAACACGAATATTTGTGCCTGGGTGTTCTATGTATTTATCTATGTATTTAAGTATTTATTTAGGTATCTATAAGTATTAATATATCGTCGCCTAGTACCCATAACACAAGCCTTCTTGAGCTTAATTTGGGACTAGGTTGATTTGTGTGAGGTAGTCTGATATTTATTTATTTATTTATAATAGAATACCTACCTACAGAACAGGTTTACTCACGTCGTGAGAAGTGCTCGGTTGGCCGCCGCCTCTCTTATGATAAATAAATAATAAAATAAATAATGTCATTTCATACGCAGACGACACGGTGGTAGTATTCAAGGGTGATAAGTGGGAGTCGGTCTTTGGGGCTGCTGAGAGGGGCCTACATAGAATCAATACATGGTTAACACGTAATCTGCTTACACTTAACATAGGAAAATCAAATTACATCTGCTTTACAAAGACTATCATTGCTCAACCATCTAAAGACCTTAAATTAAAAATCCATAATTGCAATCTTCAGAATAGCAGAACCTGTCAATGTATCCCACTAGAAAAAGTCACATCAATCAAATACTTAGGTGTTATGATTGACCAACGTCTATCATGGCATCAACATCTTGAATATATAAATACCAGAATAAGAAAATTAGTGTGGATATTCAAAATCTTACGACACATCAGCAACACTACTCTACTACAACAGATATACACTGCGTTGGCACATCCAATAATGACGTACTGCATTCCAACATGGGGCGGCGCTGATAAAACTAAGTTTCTGGTAGTGGAAAGAGCACAGAGATGTTTACTGAAAGTTATGTACTTTAAACCATATAGATATCCTACTACAGAACTCTATGTCGACTGCAAAGTGCTTAGCATGCGCAAATTGTACTTTACCTCTGCTATACTAAAGCTTCATAAATCGTTACCATTTAAGCCAGAGCTCTTGCAACAGAGAAGAAAACATATAGTTGCACCCGTACCAGTCTGCAAATCAGCTTTTGTAAAGAGACAATTTGATGTTCTATCCCCGTTGTTATATAATAAGATAAATAAGGAGCTTAATATTTATAAATTAAATTATCATGTATGTAAACAGACTCTACATGACTGGTTAACTACACTGAACTATTACGAGACTGAAAACATAATGCATAAGTAATAGTTAAGATTTTTTAAGAAAACATTATATAAAACAATTAAATTGTATAAATTGAAACACACACACACACACACACACACACACACACACATTGCATGCTTTCCATGAATATAGGCTAAGAAAAATAAATAAATAGGTAAATGTATAAACATACCTAATTATGTGGTTGTAATCCATTTTAACGTAGTTACTATTGTTAACACTATAAATTGAAGAGCGAGGCCTCCTGATACAGGTTGAATAAACCTAATAGAAGGACTCGACCACACTCTGTACTTACCACCTAAGTTTAAATGGAAATAAATAATTTATTATTATTATTCACTCATTTAATCATGTTTCTTAGGATAGGTATTTTTTACAATAAATTTATATAAAAAGTAAAATATAAAAAATACATTACAAATATAAACACATTATAAAAAAAACCTAACCTAGGGTGCCGCCGGCAACGGGGCGGGGCCCAGGCTACCGGTGGTTAGGGCTGCAGAGACAGGAACCTCCTGACAATGCGCGCCGTGTCCAGGAGTACCGCCTTCTGTATCTGACCCTTGATCCAGCCATCTAGCGAGAGTCTCTTAAGATGTTTGTCGGGACTCTTCGCTATGAGACCGTTCGCCGAAACGACTATCGGGACAATGATCGTCGAGTCAACATCCCACATGGCGGTCACCTCGTGAGCCAAGTCAAGGTACTTGCTGAGTTTGTCCTTCTCGGCCTTCACGAGGTTCTCGTCATGCGGGATGGTGATGTCGACGAGCACTGCCTGGCGCTTAGATCGATCTACCAACACGATATCAGGCTTATTGGCTACAATAGTCCTGTCCGTGATGATAGATCGATCCCAATAGAGCGTGGCACGACCATTTTCGAGAACTGGCATCGGTGCGTACTTATAGTACGGCACCTCAGACCCCACAAGACCGTATCGAAGAGCAAGTTGCTGGTGAATGATCCTGGCTACTTGGTTATGTCTGTGCAAGTACTCGCCGTTAGCAAGATGAGAACAACCGGAGATTATATGCCTGAGTGACTCACCGGGACGGCGGCATGCCCGACAAATGTCGACCGTACCGTCCTTCAGGATATATCTCCGGTAATTGTTCGTCATCATTACTTCGTCCGCAATTGCACAGACAAAACCTTCGGTTTCCCCGAAGAGATCCCCGAAGCGTAGCCAGTGCACCGACGCGAGCAGATCTACGTCGGGCCCCGTAAGGGCCTTGTAGAACCGCCCATGTAGCTCCTTGCTCTTCCATACAGCCCTGCGGTCATCGGTGCTAAGCACCTTTGGTCTGCGCCAGTTCTCGTTTGCTAAGGAGAGAGAGGTGAGGCCTTTGTCAACTGCTACTACATCGCGATGAATCCCACACTCGTTGTTTAGGAAATACTCCCTAAGACTGCACACCTCGCGGTTATGGAGGTCCTTGGCGTTTAAAAAGCCACGGCCCCCACACTTACGCGGGATGTACATTCTCATAACTGACGAGCGTGGGTGCCTCATGCGATGTGTAGTGAGCAGCTGACGGACCCTTGTATCCAGGGCGTCCAGCTCAGTCTGAGTCCACCTTAGTATGCCAAAGGAGTAAGTGAGCAGAGGCATCACCCAAGCGTTGAAGGCGCGCGCCTTATTGCCACCGGACAAAAGACTGTTAAGTACTTTTGTCAAACGACAAAAGAAACGCTCCTTCAACGCCTGTCTAATGTCTCCGTCCGCAATACCCAATGACTGTGACATACCAAGGTACTTGTAGGTTTCAACTTCGGAGATAGACCTGAGGGACATTGTCTCAGAAAGTTGTAAATTCGCGGAATTTACGACTTTCCCCCGCTGCACATGCATGACCGCACACTTGTCTACACCAAACTCCATTTTGATGGCGCTACTGAAGGTTTCTGTTACTTCCAGTAGTTCCAGCAGATCCTGGCGTTTTGGTGCATACAGCTTAAGATCATCCATATACAGCAGATGAGAAATGACCTCACCTCCTCTTCGAAGCCGGCAACCTAGTCCTGAATCCTTCAGCAGAGTGCTGAGCGGATTCAGGGCTAGGCAGAACCACAGAGGACTCAAACTGTCACCCTGGAAAATACCTCTCTCAATCCTTATCAAGTCCTGCGGGCCAGGGGGGCCATCTCCGACACCTGGTTGACGAAGGACTGTGGTCCACCGCCTCATACACGAGCTTAATCAATCTTAGGCCTTCTTATAGTCAATCCAGGTAGCCGAGAGAGACCCCCTGTTCCGCCGGACTTGTTGGCAAATGGTCGTGTCAATGAGGAGGAGCTCCTTAGTACCACGGGACCCAACCCTACATCCATTCTGAGAAAAGGCCAAAACGTTATTCGCAACAATGTGCGTGTTAATTTTTGTTCTCAGAATAGACGTAAGGAGCTTGTATAAAGTGGGCAAGCACGTGATGGGTCTGTAGTTTTTCGCTTCCGTGGTACTACCGGACTTATAGAGCAGGAAGGTAGCACCAGTAGTCATGAAAGATGGCAGGGAACCAAGCTCGAGGGCGTCTTGAAATTGTGTTGCCAGGCGTTCGTGTGAGGATCGAAACCACTTGATCCAAAAGTTGTGCAATCCGTCTGGCCCAGGACTTTTTATTATTATTATTATTATTATTATAAATAAATAAATATCGGACAACCTCACACTCGATCTAGTCCCAAATTAAGCTCATTTAGCTTAGCCTTCTTGAAGAAGGCTTGTGTTATGGGTACTAGACGACGATATACATACTTACATAGATAAATCTTAAAATAAATCACAGTTGTGGTGAATCCGATTTTTAGACAGTTCTAGGTATAAAATAAATAAATGTCACTGCAGTTGGTCGTTTTAAGTCCATTAAAGCTATAATATAATTCCAAAGTGTTCCACTTTTCCCATGTTTCCCCCTCCCCACCTGACCTTACCGATTAGAAACATGTCGAGCGACATTCGTCTTCTACGACCTGAGTAAACCCGATTTGTAGGTATTTTAATATGTATGAGACTCGCGGTAGTTTTTTATGCAAAATACTATAATATTATTTTCTTCGGTTTCCGCGACTGTCACACATTTAAATAAAACAATTTAAACGGATTTTATCGCGTTGACAACCTTTGACAACGGTATCTGTAAAGGTACTGAAACGTCAGGGAGGCTCAAATAATTAATATACGCGATATAATCCGTTTAAATTGTTTTATTTAAATCACTACATAGTATACAACAAAGTCGATTTCTCTGTCCCTATGTCCCTTTGTATGCTTAAATCTTTAAAACTACGCAACGGATTTTGATGCGGTTTTTTTAACAGATAGAGTTATTCAAGAGAAAGGTTTATATGTATAATACATGCATAATTTATCAGCATTGCACCCGTGCGAAGCCGGAGCGGGTCGCTAGTATACTATAATATTATAAAGTTATTTGTCGTAAGTTCTGAAAAGGTGATGCTTTTTCGCTGCTATAAATGTGTTTTCTTTCTTTCTCCACGTATTTAGTCGCGAGTGCGCGCCGGGTCTTCTACCCCCCCGCAAGCTAAGACTAATACAGTTGCAGGGAGTATTGCCTACTGTTAATATAGGGAGTAAAAAAATAACACGAAGTTCTATGACTCGTCGAAACACCCCCTTAATTCGGATTTTGAGTGTGAAGTTAAAAATCGACTTACAAAAATAAACAATTATCAGCTTCAGTAATATTATAATTATTGAAAAAATATAACATAAATCGCACTAAGTAAAAAACCAGTAAACATTAAGCGATAAATTTCACGTTGTATTTAGAACTCGACTCCAGCTGAATCAAACACGGTCTTCCAGAAGGCCACGACGTCAGAATCCAGCGACTGTCCCACTGTAAGGACGTCCGAGATGTCCACGTAGTTCTCAGTGTCACCGTAGGGGGGCACCACCACGCCCAGCGACGCGTCGGGGGTGGGAGTCCTGAAAACAAATATTAAGGGACAATCTTAAAATTATCTTATCCCGAAGCAGTCGAGCGAATACCAAATGATTGAGAGACATTATGTAGTACTGTTATGTATTCTGTGATGACATTAAAACCGGCCAAGTGCGAGCCGGACTCGCGCACCGAGGGTTCCGTAAAAACGCGTATGGTGCTGTATACAAATGAGGTGCAAAGTAAACGCAACCGATCACGTTTGTGGTATAGGATATACCTGCAACAAACCACTTATAGTTACTTTATTCTGCTTTTAGTATTTGTTGTTATAGCGGCAACAGAAATATATCAAAATTTCAACTGTCTAGCTATCACGATTCATGAGATACAGCCTGGTGACAGACGGACAGACAGACGGACGAACCGCGGAGTCTTAGTAATAGGGTCCCATTGGGTACGGTACCCTAAAAAATACATAAATCCTCCTTTTTTTTAAGGTCCTTTAAAAATAAATGGCTAGTTTCGATCTTAAAATTATTTCAAATACCTCTATATTTATTGCTACTTACCCATATTTAGCAAAATTAGTGAAGACCTTGCACGCCAGCTGAATCATTTTATATCCTTTGCCGCTTTTGTCGATTGCAACATTCGCAGAATTGGCTTGGAATAGGTACATCAAGTCGTCAAGATGGCTGGCTCCAGAAAGACCGTACTTAGCACCCGCAGCACTGTAAACATTCCTCTCAGACACGCAAGAGAATCTGTAGAAATATGTTTTGCTGTTTTTAATCATTGGCAAGTGGTTGAGGGTCCTATGAATGTCATACACAAAAGAAGTATGGGAGACATATTTGACAAACTCCTTCATTGTATCCTTGTTAATCGGGTTCATGCCAAAATAATGCTCTTGAATTTTCTGAGAAAGTTCTAGAACTTTCTTTGGAGTTGATTTATACAGAAGCTCCCGTGGTACTAATATTTCAGGGTATCTGTTGTAGTCGTTTAACAAAAAGTTCTCGAATTTATCTATTGCCAGAAGAGACTCTTCGCTGGTATGACCAATGAAAATGTCTACCTCATTGCCTGATCCCTTCTTCAGAGTTTCTAGTGGTTCTTCAATCATAAAATAATCTTGACCAAAATTTTTTTCGACTACAGGTGTGAAGTGGTACATCTTTAAAATATTGTTAGTTTTTTCTTCAAAACTCAATACTGTGGGGTTAGTCAGCACTAATTTCTCAGGCGGAACGCTTTGTAAAAACTCAAGTAACTTGTTTGGATCGTTAGTTTCCAAACCTAAAATCTTACCGAGAGTGAACGCTCGCTTAGCTGGCTCGAAAGCAACAGACCAGTCACACAAGGGCACTCCACTCATGGGAATAGCTTTCTTGAACAATCCCTTCGACATGGGCGACAATACATGAAGCAAAGTGGACGCTCCTCCAGCGCTCTCACCAAAAACAGTGACATTAGACGGATCACCGCCAAACTTAGCAATATTTTCTTTAATCCATATCAGAGCTGCCACTTGGTCTTTCAATCCTGCGTTACCAGGGACGTCTTTTGTATCTAGGCATAGGAATCCAAAGGCTTCTAATCTGTAGTTAATCGTGATTACAATCACATCATGATTGACTAAAAAATCAGGTGCGTAATGGGAGTCGTTGCCTGAGCCGCTCCTGTATCCACCGCCGTGAATGAACATCATAACTGGTAAGGGTTTATCAGGCTTGAGGTTTGGGGTATATACGTTTAGGTATAAGCAGTCTTCACTGCCCGGGATGTACTCTTCGGTGAAGATGTCGTTTTGAGGGCACACGGGACCATGTTCGATAGCTTTCCTGACTCCGTCCCAAGGTAACGGAGGTTGAGGCGCCTGAAACAATTTTCCCAGCAAAATTATTTATCGAGGTTTAACCAAATGTCCCTCTGAATTTGTGACGATTAAGTATATACTCGTAGTTTTCATTAGGTGCAATCGTAAGCTGTGCATGAGTAAGTACTATGTTGGTATCAATCGTCTTCTTAATTAAGCAAGACCAAATCGTGGTCTAAAATGATCTGCTTCTCCAGATCGTGCGCGAAGAAGTTGTGGCCCGATCGTGGCATGTATAACACATATGACAAAGTATAAAGAGGATACTATACTCTTAGATTTAGGTACTTACAAGTAATTGTTTAGAAATTTAAGTACCTTGAACCTCAATTTTCCAACAGGCGGCGCGGCGTATGGCACTCCCTTGAAGCTGTAGTAGTGGCCATCTCCCGTCACCACCTCGCGACGCTCACCCTCCAGCCAGCCCTGTTGCACTTGTACTTTTGCCATCCTGAAAAATAAAAAAGGATTCCGTACAAACTATGAAAGCACTGCAAAATGGTGGCTCTAATGAATAATAATATGTATAAATTTAATTTAACAAAGTTATCTTTGCTCTTTGTTAAGTGTGGTTAGCATACCTCGACATATTATTATCAGTTGATAACCTTACTGTGACCTATGTCGATGGTTAGTTTTTAACCACAAACATATATATGTTTATTGTAGGTAATGTGAATACAAATTTATGGTTTTCCGACTTCTTTATTTACTAGTGCGAAATGATGTTGCTTCTTGCCAAAATTCAAGATTTTAGGCCAATGGAAATTATCTAGTTTGGAAAATGCAGCATAAAAGCTTGTATATTTTGTCTGCGATGAGATGACATAGAAGTTTGGTTTTTTACGGCCGGGGTTGCAAACGTGAGTATTTGACATTGATTTCAGATTGGTATCATCACGCGTTCCTGAAATAAGGGGGCTGACGGACGGCCAAAAAGTGATTCTAAGTGATTTTGGCGATTGATGCATGGAATCCTAAAAAAATATTTACAAAAGTTTTGCAGATGTATATATATATATGGAAATTCTATAGAGCATATAAGTTCTCGTGAAGTATTTTTTATGTGCGCCATAAAACATCATCGACCCTTCTATAATAGGTACGGTATTTTGATCACGGCTCAAATCAGCTACTCTTTGTGAAATGTCAAAAACAATCTGTTAGAGCTTCTATGATGATACAGGCATTATATAATTAATTTGGTCTAGTGTCATGTATATAAAATAGTAAAGTCAAATAATAAAAATGTTACACTAGGATTTATTTCTGTAGTATAACGGTAACCTATCTGAAACACTAATTTTTGTTTCCCATCTGTACCGTTTTCTGAAATTTTCATTTGTCCGTAAGTGTTTTTTTTCTGAAAACTGTAATATTTTCAGGATTTTATAAACATCTTTTTAATGAACCCATTAGGATAGGTAAGGTTTGTTTTATAATAATTATAAATATCATTCTGAATAATTAACAGTTTTCGAAAAAAAAGGCTTTAGTGCAAGTGAAAATTGATCCGAAAGCCATAATAACTATGAGTTATAATAATTATTGGTTATAGACTGCACAAGATATCTTAACTCGTGATACTGTTTAATTTTATTTTCTCACGAGGATATATTTTACGTTCAACATAAAATTATTTTCGTAGTTACTGATGTCTAGTATGTTTATATTTATTGCAAATGACTATCGGGTTACTATTTCTATTACACCGCGAAAAATTCAACTACGTATTATTTATCCCACTTCATCATAAATACTATACGAAAATATCTTTTCACCTCACTAGCTCGGAAAGCCCAGTTTGTTTGTTTGATATCTATTGAGAAAATCGCTTTTTATCCACATGTGGAGAAAGAGTTTTGACGTTTCAACGCAGCTAAAGTAAAATTTGACATGAGCTTATTATCTGAAAAATCCCGTTTAAAATACCTACATGAAAGCTAATTAGACCTTAGTTTTAATAAATGGTAAATTGGTTGATTATTGCAGTTATTTTTCAAAGATATAGTACAAACCCTTATTCTTTTTTCCTCGCTGTAGTGAGGTGAAAAGTTTTGTGTTATACTCGGGCGAAAAGTTATTTTACGTCTCGTGTATTGAAACACTCGCTACGCTCAGGATTCTATTTTGAACCACTCGCTTCGCTCGTGGTCAATCATAGCATCCTTTCGCTAGCTCGTGTTTCAAATAAACACTCCCGGGTAAAATACAACTTTCCCCCCTTGTATAACAATTAACTATTAACAGGAATGGATGAAATAAATGTGTATGACCAACATCAAAAGTAGCTGTAAATTTTGACTACTGGCATAATTATTAATAATGTAAAACTACATACTACATTGTCAGTTTCCTCTGAGGCTGATAGTTAAGTCGCTAAATTAATAACTTACAATGGTAAATAGCTCGTCGTAAAGTCGCTATGACATCTCAATAAAACCAAGGTTTGAGTAATTATACAGAAAAAAATAACTATTCACTTACCTCCCTTGATCTTAAATAACCGGTTGAAATAAGTGAGGAATAAATACACCTTTTTGCACTAACAAACGGTAATTAAATTACAAAACTGCAATAACTTTAGAGTTACTATTGTGTACTAGGTTAGTGTATCGTAAAATGCATCGTAAACCGTCGAAAACTATTTTCTTCCTATCAAGTACTACCAACGTTAAAAAAAATCAGACATTTCGCTCATGAATCTATTAGAGTATTCTGTGAATAAAAAAATGTGAATTCTACAAACAACACAAACGCACCTTGTAGTGTGGCCTCGATGACGCGACTACGAACTCGGGTTTAATTCTGTGAGAATTGTACACTGTCATACTTATAGGTAGTTTATATAGCACACTTGTTATTATACCACACCGAATGACTTGTGCTATTTTAGAGATGATTGTTTGATTATGTTTTATCGTCTCGCTGCTTATACCTATTGAAAGTAAATTTGAGTATCAACATTTGTAGACAGTCACGTATGTTGAATAAATGTTTATCATTAGAGGGGTGTTATAAGTTTAACATGCGTGTATCTGTGTGTCTGTCTGTGGCTTCGTACGTAGCTCCCAAGCGGATGGACCAATTCGAGTGCATTTTTTTAATCGTTTTTTAGGGTTCCGTAGTCAACTAGGAACCCTTATAGTTTCGCCATGTCCGTCTGTCCGTCTGTCCGTCCGCGGCTTAGTTCCGTGATCATTAGTACTAGAAAGCTGAAATTTGGTATGAGTATGTGTATGTATAACGCCAACAGAACGGTAATTTAAAAATTAAAAAAAAAATTTTTTTCGGGTACCTCTCGAACTTTTTTTTTCTTTTCAGCACTAGTGTGTGGGGTGTCGTTGAATAGGTCTTGTAAAAATAATAGGGGTCTCTTAACATTATTTTTTGATAAAGTCAGCAGTTTTGTAAATATTCGCTCTGAAAACAAAAAAAATTGTGTCCCCCCCTCTAACATTTCAACCACGGGTAAAAAAAAATTGGAAAAATTCATTTAATGAGGCCTTATAAGTACTTTCAATGAAAACTATATTGAACAAAATCGGTCGAGTCGTTTTTGAGTTATCACCAAATTTCATATTTTAAGTGATTACAGTTTCTAGGGCGTTTACGACCTTTTTATAGAGCTTAAAATCTTTCTTAACTTAAACCTCGGGTTTAAAACAGCTGTTTATTGTGAAGGATACGGAACCCTACACTGAGCGTGGCCCGACATGCTCTTGGCCGGTTTTTTTTTTAGACTAGTTACTTTTCTTAGCTATGTTTGGTGGAAATAGGACCAGTAGTTTCCAAGATATTCAATTTCAATTGGAACAAGTGACAAGACCGCAGCCAATATAGAAACTAAGAATTCCTAATTTTTTAGTTATGTTCAGTTTTAGTAGGATTTTCTATATCACTCATTGAATGAGGGTCTCATGATGACTAACTACTTGTGACGGGGGTGTTTTACATTTTTAATTTAGGTTATAATAATAGGAGTAAGTAGGTGTTATTTTATGTTCGGAGTATGTTTGTGACAATTTAAGATACCTAAATGTAATATTTTCTTCGGTTTCCGCGACTGTCACACATTTAAATAAAACAATTTATACGGATTATATTTATTTATTTAAACTTTATTGTACAAAATACAAAAGTGAAAGTACAAATGGCGGACTTAATGCCATAAGGCATTCGTATATTAATTAATTGAGCCTCAAATAATTAATATACGCGATATAATCCGTTTAAATTGTTTCATTTAAATGTTAAGATAAACATTTTAAATAATATCCTACATTGACAATACAGGAATTTGAGCGATGTATTGGATATAAGGACATCACATTATGACTGCCATATCGATTTGTGCGATTTGGTCTTCATATAGATGTATGTTTATTCTCCTTGTATAAATAAAAAAAATATTGACACTGACAATTTGTTCATTCAGGTAAAATAATAAATCACTCATATTATTCGAATATAAAAGATATGCAATTCAGCCACTGTATACATCAAGCGACAACTAATACTAGCGGCTTAACTATATCGATCTTCTGGCAAGCCAGTGGGAATCAAAATCGCTGCAGCTGGTTAATAGTCTGAGCGGAAAGGCCACAAAATCGAACAGTCCTGGAATCGGAGGCTATTAAAGGCCCGATCCACTTACGGTCTTTAATCGGGCAATCGGGCTCGGTGGACAGCGAGCCTAATCCTGGGAAGTGTAACGAACGATGGTTGGTGTATTCGAGAGTACTATTAACAATATTTTAAATTAATAATAACAAGTTTAAATTAATTTCATTAGTTTATTATCACAGAATCCAAAACTATTGGGTCATGGATGTTATCTGTATATGTATTTATATGTTATGTATGTATATCGTCGTCTAGTACCCATAGTACAAGCTTTGCTTAGTTTGGGACTAGGTCGATTTGTGTATGATTGTCCTATATTTATTTATTTTATTTATTTCTATCTTGGAAACTATTGGTCCTATTTTCATCAAACATAGCTAAGAACCATCTCGACGGACAAGCCTTGCGGTTAAACCGCACTCAAATTGGTCCATCCGTTTGGGTGCATGACGCCGCAGACAGATACACAAATATACAGAAACACATGTTAAACTTATAACACCCCTCTTTTTTCATCGAGGGTTTAAAATAAATAGAAAACTATGACATGTAAAATTTATACGGAGTTCGTCAATACATGGGACAGGGTGATGAGACGGTTAAAACGCTCAAATACACAGCGATGCACGATGTATGCATATTTGAGTTTGCAATTGTAATGTACCGTATGCTTCTGCATAAACTCAAACGTAAAAAACCCAACTGCGACAAAGTAGGGTTATTTTATATTTACTATAAAATAAATAATTAAATAAATAAATATTATGGGACAATCTTACACAAATCGCCCTAGTCCCAAACTTAGCAAAGCTTGTACTTGTGACCATATCTCTGCTTTTCGCCGTCAACTGAACTGGCTTCCAATTCGTGAACGTAGGTCATTACGAGGCTTGTCCACACTATATTCTATCTTATTCGATCCAGCTGCGCCCGACTACCTCAGATCCAAATTTTCTTTTGTAATTGCCCGACCAGGCGGTAATCTTCGCACCTCACGGAATCTCAAACTCAATGTGCCCCTTCACCGCACTAGTTTCATGACGCACTCATTCACAGCTGAAGCAGTTCGGCTTTGGAATGATGTACCGCTTTCAGGCAAGCGCAAAGCAAGCTAACCTTCAAGCACTTCTCCGATAAGCTATGTGACGAACTGTCAGCATAATGATTCACACAAGGTACATTTATTATATTGTATGTCATATTTATGTACGTTTATGTTATATATATTTGCATATGAGGTACATTACTTATGTGTTATTTAATTGTTTCATGTAACAGATTATATAAAAGACCCTGCACCATACAAATGTTTCTGTTTAGTCCTATGGTTGACTGGTAAAGAATGCCTTACGGCATTAAGTCCGCCATTTGTACTTTTACCTGTGTATTGTGTGCATTAAAGTTTAAATAAATAAATAAATAACATATAATAAATACATATATAAATAACATCCATGACCCAAGAACAAAATATTCGAGTTCATCACACAAATATTTGCCCCGGCTGGGATTCGAACCCGGGACCGCCGGCTCAATAGGCAGGTGTCTGCAAACTGCGCCAACCGCGTCGTCGAACTACTACTACGTTTACTATATCTCCAAATTTAGCAATTGTTATAATTTCATTACTTAATATATGCCCTACAGAAACACGACTCCACCTACACGTATCACTAATATTATAAAGGCGAAACTTTGTGTGTGTGTTTATGTGTACGTATGTTTGTTACTTCACGCTCAAACGGCTGGATCAATTTTCATAAATTCTAACATGAAGGTAGCTGACACCCTGGATTAACACATAGGCTACTTTTCATCCCGAAAATGTAGTGTTCCCGTGGGATGAGTGGGTAACACCGCGCGGCGTAGTAGTGGCATAAAGCAATATCCAAAACTTTCCGTTATATCCAATGAAAACAAAACAGTTCCCGGAATCCAATTTGCGTACCGAATCCTGCAAAACTGAAATAAGGAAAACGCGAAATGGATCTTTTACATGGATCCCACAATCAAATCAGCGGTGAAGTTCGCTGCTGATATTCAACGTACATGTAGATGGTATATCCATACACATGGTAGTACCTATATACTAGTATTTGCATAAACATATAGTAGAGGATATGAATTAGGAACGACCTTCATCACCCTTCTTTTTAATGAATAGTCTCGGGTTCAGCTTGGTCCAAAAAAATCTAATGTCCGGGTATATTTGGATGTATAGACGCGTTCCGGCTGTTCTTGCCTATACTCTATCCGGAATCCGGATAGGTATTTAACTAAATGTGAACCAACCATAAATTAGGTGCTTTATCAGGCCGATATTGGTTGGTAAATTTTGTATTTTTTTTAAATAGCTTATTTGAGTGTCCCACTGCTGGGCAAAGGCCTCTCCTCTTGATTTCCACGACTCCCGATCAGAAGCCTCCTCCGGCCAGCCGTTGAGGAACATGTCCAGGTCGTCCCGCCATCTCCGCCTAAGCCTGCCCCGCCTGCGCTGCCCATCTTGTGGCACCCACTCAACTTTTTAAAGATAAAAACATAATGACACTCACATCACAATACATTTTTTACATAATTAAGTACGTTCGATGTAATATACACCTCTTTCTGGCTACATACAAAAGCACACGTATTGCACAGAAACACGTAAACATGATGTCCACAGCACGTTGTCGGCTAGCAAAGTCGGGTAAAACAATGTCCATAGTGGGGCCAAAAATCTACAATAAAGTACCCGTCAATATCAAAGATATAGAAAATGATATAACGTTCCTCAATGTTTTAAATAAATGGCTAACAACCAATGCTTTTTACAGCATGGACGAATTTTACCAATTTAATAATTAAATAATATAATAATACCAATAATGTAACTACCTCTTCCAATTTGTATTTAATAATTAATATTTTTATAGTAATTTGTATTTAAAATTTAATAGTAATAGAAATGATGTTTTTATAATGTACCTATTGACTTGTAAAATGTTGACATTTTATCAATAAATGAGTATGAGAATGAGTATGAGTGGCCAAGCTAGCCCACCTTTCTGGGTGCATGCGGCAGACGTGACCGGCCCAGTCCCACTTCAGCCTGGCGGTAGTTTCTCCAACATCGGAGATTCGCGTTATAGAACGCAGCATTTGTATTTGTATGTAGGTTTGTATTTAAAAATATTATTTTAATAAAAAATATAATATTATTTTTGCTTTAATTATCAGGTGATAGAATAGAATTAAACCATACGATGCCCAATCAAGACCATGTAATTATTCCCTAAGTACATTAACTTAATAATAACTTCAATATGCCACCAAATATTTTACAAATTGTGCACAATAAAGAACCTAAAAACCTAGGAATCTGCAACCTTTTTGTTTTAAATAACATGACACTTGACACTTCTCGTGTATTCGTTTTCATATAACCATATACCATACTAGTCGGGATTTGCGCTTGCATTAGTTTTCTTGTTAGTTTGTTTTGTTAGTGATCATATTATTGTTATTTCATTTGTTCTGTTAATTATTATAGTGTTATCAATTAGTTGTAATTATTGTGTTAGTTACATTGAGGTATTATTTATTATAGAGCCACAGACCCGAACAAAAGTGTCAAATAAAGTGGCACCGTTGTCATGTTCAAGTAGATGCCAATAACGCTTATTTATAATTTGCAGCAACATATTGACTTCGTACAAAAGAACTCTTTGTTTAAACGTTTAAGTGTCTAATTGACTTAATTACTTATTACCACAAATATTTTACGTGTAAACTAAAATCGTGCTTTTTGTAAAGTGATAGCGATTTACAAAAAACCACGCGGACTATCGGGCCTTGACCCAGGAAGGGCTATGTACGCTTCAAGTTGAATTCTTCATTAGCTATTCACACATTCGTTTGATCACTGCACAATACGCTATCAATACTACACATTGAACGGCAAAAATGAATAAATAACGAACAACAAAACCTAAACGCATGCGGCCATCTTAAGTCACGGACCGGAAGTCCAAAATAATAATCGAAAGTAAGAATTAAAATTTAACAATTGATAAAATGTTACACCTGAATATGTCAACATTGACAGCCAAGGTTTGTTTACATTTAGTTAAATCCCTATCCGGATAGAGTATAGAGGTCGCATTTTCGGTGTTATAATAGTAACTAAAGACGTAAAATTTACAAATTTTGAAACAAATTCGCGAAGTCTGCAGCTCATAGAGCTACTAGCCAGTTTGTCCAGGAATATTTTAAAGAAACCAATCGTGATGTGTTTTATAACATACTAAAGGACCTTGCACCAAATTGGACCAAGACCAGAACCAACAGAGATGAGAGCTAAGTTATTGGATAGGTACACTGAGAAAAAAAATTGATTACATTAATCAAAATTTTGATTGTTTTAACAAAGTAACTTAATGTATAGGGAGCAGATAAAGTTAACTGATTGCAGCAATCAAGTTGAAATGATTGAAAAAGGTAATAAAGTAACTTTGTAAATCCAGTCATGACTTAAATATAAAAATCATGTTTGTTGACTACTATAATCAAGAAATCCTTGATAAAACCCATCAACGTCTTTACAGATACAATTAAAGAAAATGTTTGATGAAATCAAGTAAAATGATTAAATCAATCAAGTCTACTTTATGAAATATATATAGTGCACGATTCAATTAATCAAGTCTACTTTATGAAATGTATATAGTGCATGATTAAATAACTCAAGTCTCCTTTATGGAATGTATATAGCGCACGATTAAATCAATCAAGTGTACTTTATGAAATATATGTAGTGCACGATTCAATTAATCAAGTCTACTTTATGAAATGTGTATAGTGCACGATTAAATCAATCAAGTGTACTTTATGAAATATATATAGTGCACGATGTAATTAATCAAGTCTACTTAATGAAATGTATATAGTGCACGATTAAATCAATCAAGTGTACTTTATGCAATATATATAGTGCACGATTCAATTAATCAAGTCTACTTTATGAAATGTATATAATGCACGATTAAATTAAACAAGTCTACTTAATGAAATGTGTATAGTGCACGATTAAATCAATCAAGTTTCCTTTATGAAATTTATATAGTGCACGATTAAATTAAACAAGTCTACTTAATGAAATGTGTATAGTGCACGATTAAATCAATCAAGTGTACTTTATGAAATATATATAGTGCACGATTCAATTAATCAAGTCGACTTTATGAAATGTATATAGTGCACGATTAAATTAAACAAGTCTACTTAATGAAATGTGTATAGTGCACGATTAAATCAATCAAGTTTCCTTTATGAAATTTATATAGTGCACGATTAAATTAAACAAGTCTACTTAATGAAATGTGTATAGTGCACGATTAAATCAATCAAGTGTACTTTATGAAATATATATAGTGCACGATTCAATTAATTAAGTCTACTTTATGAAATGTATATAGTGCACGATTAAATAAATCAAGTCTCCTTTATGGAATTCATATAGTGCACGATTAAATCAATCAAGTTTCCTTTATGAAATTTATATAGTGCACGATTAAATTAAACAAGTCCACTTAATGAAATGTGTATAGTGCACGATTAAATCAATCAAGTCTACTTTATGAAATATATACAGTGCACGATTAAATAAATCAAATTACTTGATAGTTATAATTAATGAACCTAATTGAATGGTGCAAGGGTAATGTTCTATCCAAGCATTGAACTTGTTTATTTCAAACAATTACTGTAGTTTATTTCAATCAATTATTATTATCTATTTCAATCAAGTAATTTTAATTGTTTATTTGTACCTATATAGCCATTTAGCCAGCGCAGTATTGCTAGCCCAGATTCATTATCTGCAAGAAGAAAGAAAAATCTTTCGACAACTATCCAAAAAAGTAAGTTTCGATTTGCAGAGAATGAATCTGGGCTTGCAATACTGCGCTGGCTAAATGGCTATATAGGTACAAATATACATACTCAATTGACTGAAAAAGAAAAAAATTCTGATGAAATACAATTAAAATTTAGACAGCTTCGATATCCCATAAATAGTGCGGCAAAAATAAAATTAATAAAAGACAAGTATTTTTAACCATATTTATTTTATTCTAAACTTAACACCTAGGTTTAATCAACTTAATTAAGTCTAATAAGTTACTAATAATATCCAATAAAACACACTTTCCAAATACGCTGTTGAAAAGTGTAAAAAAAGTCGCTTAAAGGCTAACTTAGCTATTCAACTAAAAAGGACTTCGAGGCCTTAAATGCTGACTGTCCCTATAGTCTAAAGATTAAAAAAATTGAGTTACGTATATTTAGTTGAATAGCTAAGTTAGCCTTTAAGCGACTTTACATACAAACCCGCATGTCTAAACAAAACTATTAAGTAACAAAAAGACTACTACCACCACCAAAGATCAGGTGTTGAAAGAAATGCTTATCACGTTTCGCTGATTGAAAATTAAATAAATAAAGAAAAAGTAGATTTATTTCATATATTTGGCAGAGTGTATTTCCGGGCAAGTGTTAGATAGAAACTATTAGCTGTGCTGTTGAAAATACTTACTATTGGTGTGAACAAAAGTTTTACACTAAAATTAAATTTTTGACAAACTTTTTTAATTTCTTATATTGTAAATTGTTTTTTGCAATGTCTGTGAGCCTCAGTCCTCTTCACATCAGGTATAAAAACATGTAATATTTGGTTTGTTTTAGGATATACAAGTTTTGCCGCTTAATGATGAATCGGAAGCAATGCCATCACATACAGTGTTCGTCACATAATTAATTACTAATAATTTCCAATAAAACACACTTTCCAAATACGCTCTTGTAAAGTGCAAAAGTCAAATTTTAATAGTATATTACAGACGTCTAGGGTGGTGAATTCGTAAATGTCCCAGATCGCAGGTGTTTGTGGCCGGACCCGAATAGCTATAGGCAAATTAATTAGCCAGGTTTTTAACCTGAGGACGAGATACTACAAAAAAATGGTGTACTTTGTCGTAGAGAGAAGAATATTCCAAGACCTAAGAAATCTAACGTGAGTCTAAGACATATTAAAATGTATATAAGATGGGTTTACTCACGTCGTGAAAGTCGAATTCGCTCGACATGTTTCGAATCGATCGCGATTTTTTATCAAGAGCGACGACCAGTCGCAAGGGCAAACTAATCGATCACTCACAGCGGGCTGCCGCTCTCTCCGCGCAGCTGCTAGAAGAGGGTAAACTTTCGCCGTCGCCGGTGACGTCCGTATCTAGCAGCCGCGCAGAGAGAGCGGCATCCCGCAGTGATCGACTAGTTGCCGGCCTGATGAAGAATGGACTTTAAGGACGTGAGTAAACCTGTGTTAAATACATTTTAATATTCAAGGTCCTGTTAGTCAAGCCCTGATTTGGCTTAAGATTAAAAAAATTAAGTTACGTATATTTAGTTGAATAGCTAAGTTAGCCTTTAAGCGACTTTACATACAAACCCGCATGTCTAAACAAAACTATTAAGTAACAAAAAGACTACTACCACCACCAAAGATCAGGTGTTGAAAGAAATGCTTATCACGTTTCGCTGACTGAAAATTAAATAAATAAAGAAAAAGTAGATTTATTTCATATATTTGGCAGAGTGTATTTCCGGGCAAGTGTTAGATAGAAACTATTAGCTGTGCTGTTGAAAATACTTACTATTGGTGTGAACAAAAGTTTTACACTAAAATTAAATTTTTGACAAACTTTTTTAATTTCTTATATTGTAAATTGTTTTTTGCAATGTCTGTGAGCCTCAGTCCTCTTCACATCAGGTATAAAAACATGTAATATTTGGTTTGTTTTAGGATATACAAGTTTTGCCGCTTAATGATGAATCGGAAGCAATGCCATCACATACAGTGTTCGTCACATAATTAATTACTAATAATTTCCAATAAAACACACTTTCCAAATACGCTCTTGTAAAGTGCAAAAGTCAAATTTTAATAGTATATTACAGACGTCTAGGGTGGTGAATTCGTAAATGTCCCAGATCGCAGGTGTTTGTGGCCGGACCCGAATAGCTATAGGCAAATTAATTAGCCAGGTTTTTAACCTGAGGACGAGATACTACAAAAAAATGGTGTACTTTGTCGTAGAGAGAAGAATATTCCAAGACCTAAGAAATCTAACGTGAGTCTAAGACATATTAAAATGTATATAAGATGGGTTTACTCACGTCGTGAAAGTCGAATTCGCTCGACATGTTTCGAATCGATCGCGATTTTTTATCAAGAGCGACGACCAGTCGCAAGGGCAAACTAATCGATCACTCACAGCGGGCTGCCGCTCTCTCCGCGCAGCTGCTAGAAGAGGGTAAACTTTCGCCGTCGCCGGTGACGTCCGTATCTAGCAGCCGCGCAGAGAGAGCGGCATCCCGCAGTGATCGACTAGTTGCCGGCCTGATGAAGAATGGACTTTAAGGACGTGAGTAAACCTGTGTTAAATACATTTTAATATTCAAGGTCCTGTTAGTCAAGCCCTGATTTGGCTTAAGATTAAAAAAATTAAGTTACGTATATTTAGTTGAATAGCTAAGTTAGCCTTTAAGCGACTTTACATACAAACCCGCATGTCTAAACAAAACTATTAAGTAACAAAAAGACTACTACCACCACCAAAGATCAGGTGTTGAAAGAAATGCTTATCACGTTTCGCTGATTGAAAATTAAATAAATAAAGAAAAAGTAGATTTATTTCATATATTTGGCAGAGTGTATTTCCGGGCAAGTGTTAGATAGAAACTATTAGCTGTGCTGTTGAAAATACTTACTATTGGTGTGAACAAAAGTTTTACACTAAAATTAAATTATGACAAACTTTTTTAATTTCTTATATTGTAAATTGTTTTTTGCAATGTCTGTGAGCCTCAGTCCTCTTCACATCAGGTATAAAAACATGTAATATTTGGTTTGTTTTAGGATATACAAGTTTTGCCGCTTAATGATGAATCGGAAGCAATGCCATCACATACAGTGTTCGTCACATAATTAATTACTAATAATTTCCAATAAAACACACTTTCCAAATACGCTCTTGTAAAGTGCAAAAGTCAAATTTTAATAGTATATTACAGACGTCTAGGGTGGTGAATTCGTAAATGTCCCAGATCGCAGGTGTTTGTGGTCGGACCCGAATAGCTATAGGCAAATTAATTAGCCAGGTTTTTAACCTGAGGACGAGATACTACAAAAAAATGGTGTACTTTGTCGTAGAGAGAAGAATATTCCAAGACCTAAGAAATCTAACGTGAGTCTAAGACATATTAAAATGTATATAAGATGGGTTTACTCACGTCGTGAAAGTCGAATTCGCTCGACATGTTTCGAATCGACCGCGATTTTTTATCAAGAGCGACGACCAGTCGCAAGGGCAACTAATCGATCACTCACAGCGGGCTGCCGCTCTCTCCGCGCAGCTGCTAGAAGAGGGTAGACTTTCGCCGTCGCCGGTGACGTCCGTATCTAGCAGCCGCGCGGAGAGAGCGGCATCCCGCAGTGATCGACTAGTTGCCGGCCTGATGAAGAATGGACTTTAAGGACGTGAGTAAACCTGTGTTAAATACATTTTAATATTCAAGGTCCTGTTAGTCAAGCCTTTCAGTCATCACGGCCATGCCATAATTTACCGACTACTGCTGATAGCGACTTTGATGACAATAAACCGGAAAAAAACACCTGATTTGGCTTAAGAATACATCCGAACCTTGGACCTTGGTATTATCAAAGTAGGAAACTACATTCTATAAGCGTTTCAAGGAACTTAAAGAATCTGGGACTAATGTAGAACAAAAAATTATGACTTCAAGGAAAAAAATTGTCTATGAAATGAACATTCGATGAAATGAAACAGTCGATGAAGCGTTTGTCGATGAAAGAAGAGGATACCAATTTTGAAGCATGTGTCTATTGCAGACAAGATACTTGGCAGATTATAGAAGACTAGGATTCACAACCACAAAATATGATTTGATTGTTTGCAAATTGGGGCCTACTATCACAACATAAGGTTGAGGGATAAGTGCCTTTTAGATATTGTGTGCGTCAGAATGATTGGTTGACTGTTGAATTCAGCATTGATTGCTAACGTAAAAATTGCTACCTATTTGCTTGTATTTGCTACCATTTAAACTTCCCGCATGTCTAAACAAAACTCATAAAATTATTAAGTAACAAAAAGACTACTACCACCACCAAGGATCAGGTGTTGACAGAAATAAATGAATTGTCTAATGGCGAGTTGTTTATTAAGTGTGAGGGAAGGTGTGATCCAGGCCACAAATGCCTACGATCTGGGACATTTACAAATTCATCACCCTCGGTCTGTAACGTACTATTAATGATTACCAAATTAATGAAATTAAACCCTGACTGAAGATGTGAACGAATTGATACCCAAAGGCGGTCCCATGGCCCTGTTTGCCCGGACTTTAACTTGCCTAGTAGTTTGAGCTTGCTGTGCTTGTCACAAATGTATAAATCAAACTGGACTGCGTAAAGTGACGTACGTTTTGTTTCCTACGATACTCATATGACACGGAATTGGAGATACTAAATCTTCATACATTTTCAAAGCGTAATTAAAATTTTGAGATTCTTCAACTTCGTATGCATAAATATGATCGTTGTAATTTACTGTATACAACAATGCGCCTTTGAAAATTATATTGTTGTTATTGTACAAGAAAACATCAGTTAATTTAAAAAAGGTTATCAAACCTGTAGTACAGTCCGTACTGTAGATGAGAATCGTACCTTTAGTATAATACGTCGACGACAAAGACAACCAAGAGGTTTTTATCAGTTTTTCTAATAGTGGGAGTCGTAAACTGTCTACTATACGCTGAGTTTCTAACGAACTGACCTCCGCTTCGGGACCTGCATTGATAATATCATTTAATTTACCTTTAAGAAATATTTCGTTAAGAGTGAGTTGGTGCTTAATCGCAATGGATAGTGTTATGTTACGTCGATTACATGAAGTTCTAGCAGCTATTTTCGAAATCCTGTGTTTTGCTTCAAAACGCATTGCCCAAATGGAAATCAATGGACCAAATTTATTCAAAGCTCTTGGGTAATGAAGCAAATTGTGAAATTTCGGTTTTAATACGTCATGACTAAGAGAGAGATACATGCGGTTTAATTCAGTTACATAAGTTTCTAATACTTCGGCAGTACCTTCACCGAAAGCAGTAGAGGATAAGATGTCAATGATATCTCTGAGTTTTAAGTACAAATTCCAAATTTGAAAATCCTCAGGAACATACTCCCCAATTAGCATGCCAAAATACCTTATAAATGTAAGCATTTCAGAGGCAGATAGACGAATATTTCCTTGAGTAAGGTGTTCTATAGAAAGTGAACAAGGTTTATTTCTTTCGTCAGGACCATACGAGAATGATTCTATTCTTTGATTAAGGATATCTAAAGAAAAACATTTTAGATCACGCGTAAATTTCGTAATAATGAAACACATAATGTATTTTGCGACTCCTTCCAAAACATCGTGCATCCAGTCTACACCTACTTGATCAAAAAGGCTAAAGTTTCGTATACCTAACCAAACACTTCTTTCTTTCAAACCAGTTTCAGAACAGTTACCCACTAATAAGTCTGATTCATAATTGTTACTGTTTCGCAACAGTGAAGTATCCTCTTCGCATTGGTATTTCATCACTTCTTTTCTAACACGACAAGTTCTACAGGAAAAATTTGCTGAAAAGCTTTCCACAAATCCCATGATAGAATGTATACCTAAATTGTCTCCTAATATTAAGCCAAGCTCGAAATACACTTTCCCCTCGTAACCTGGAACACTATAGTAAATTCCGTTTTCGCTGAGGTAATTCAATTCGTCTATAACACGTTGAAAGATTACTTTATTTCCGAAAGAGACTCGATCCGATGAATGAAACAATAGACAAAGAAAGATGTTATTTAAAATTGAAGACCTATATGGAGGTAAGCAAGGAAGAGAAACATATACGGCGCCTAATTTGTGTTGCCCGGCTCGACTTCCCAACACGTTGCCTGTTTCATAGTCATCAAAATAAAGAAATAATGGCATAACGACATTTTCTCCGTGGCGTTGCATGACAGTTTTCCAGTAGGAGCCTTGCACAAAGTTCTCAACTGCACCAGATGGTGACTGACTGTTATTTTTTAAGCTAAACATGTAGTTTAAAGTCTCTACAAGGATTCCTTCAAGGGAGAAAAAATTTTTTAATACTAGTCTTAGGCTAATAAAACTTTGCTCGCACGTCACAGGTATTAGTCTTCTTATGCCATTTTTTTTTACATATTCCAGTCTTTCGCCAATAACTACTGATTCTGGTTTAATATACGTATTGTTGTTTTCGAAATATTGCATTCGTTTATGTTCAGAATCAAATTTCTGCAAAGGCAAGGTTATTGTAGATGTTAAGTTGTTAATAAGTGGTTCAACACAAACTAAAGGTATCTGATCGTCACGAGTTAAAGTTTCTAATGTATTTTTCATAGACGAAAGTATTGACAGTGAAATGCTGTTAAAGCCACTGACTAATGTATCAACAACATTTCGTGGTAAATTATGATTGGCGTATAACTTGGCTATAAGCATAGACATGGACTTCTCAAATGACTCATGATGTTTACTTGGTAAATTATTTGATAATCGATTAGGTACAAAGACAGTATCTTCATAATCACACGACAATGGTGTAACACTGCCGCTCTCAGATGCGGTGAAACCTTCTATTTGAACATTTGACAGATTGTCAGTCTTTTCTGAAGCATTTATGGTCTCATTATGACTTAATACGTGTCGTCTGAACGAATTAAAAAGCTGATATTTTCTTCCGCAATTTGGTTCAGCACACGTGAGTACTTTATATTCTGAAGAGTTGTGATGTAAGTATAAATGAGCTTTAAATGCTTCAGGTGTATTACATTCTTTGTGACAAAGGAAACAGACAATCATCACGTTTTGAGAGGTAAATTATAGATTAAATCAAATTACAGTCTGTTAGTAGTGACTCCACATTAGTTGAGCCTTTATCGTATGGGCTTACTAGTTTATAAAATCCTTTTTGGATGAAAATCCATGGTCCATAGCAGTCAGCTGAATATTCAAGGTTCAAACTCCAAATAATTTTGAAGCATGTGTCTATTGCAGACAAGATACTTGGCAGATTATAGAAGACTTTAGGATTCAGAACCACAAAATATGATTTGATGGTTTGCAAATTGGGGCCTACTATCACAACATATGGTTGAGGGGATAGTGCCTTTTGGATATGTTTTTCATGGCGTTTAGTGATGGCTAATGTAAGGTAGCTATCATCTTTTATATGAGAAATGAAAGATTCCCGGTACTCAGCTTTTGTTGGCTTCCATTTTGTTTCTTTAACTTTTCTCTTCTTGGCAGGTTGAGGGTCCTTATTACAGGCAGAAGTTGTAGCAACTTTCGATACGATGACACTGGAGTTTATCAGTTCCGGTAAACTCAAAATTGCTGCGAGATTCCTTTTTTCTTCATCCGTTTCTGACAAAGAAAAATATAAATCTCAATAAAGGAGAATAAACTGACCGTAACAGACATGAGTTTGGTGGACTATCATTTATAGTATAAATGCATGTGAATTGACTTGGCGTAATTAATACTGACATTTTGCATTATGAAATAAATTAATCTAATCTAATCTATAGTTAATGCGACAAAGTTCTACAGTGGCCTAGGAAACAAATTGGTTGACCGTACATCGATTTACGGTTTATCTTTTGAATTGGACTCGTACGCCGTCCACTATAACAACAATTTTTGCCATAGGGCTAGCTGGAAATCCTAGGGATGTTTGTTATAGGGTACTTTTTATCCGACTACGGTGAAGTTCATTAAATCTTCGCGGACGAAGTCGCTGTCAAACTCTAGAACATACTAATATTTTAAATGCGATTTTCATTAATAAACAACTTACCATTAGACAATTCAATAATTTCAGTTCGCACCTCATCCTTGGTGGTAGTATTTTTGTCATTCAATAGTTTCAGGAGTTTTGTTTTGATATGAGGAAAGTTTAAGTGCAAATTATCCTTCTGGTCAGTATTTAAGGCGTCGAAGTCCTTTGTAAGCTGAAATAAAGATAAAAAAATATAAGTTACGTATATTTAACTGAATAGCTACATTGAAGTGTTTAAGTGTGAACCTAGCCCAAACAAACAAATAAATAATCTGTCTATCTCAGTATTATGAAGTAATTCAATTAATAAGTTACAATACGAAAGTATATTACCAGGCTGTATCCCAAGGGTTTCTTCAAAGCAGGGAAGAGATCCAAGTATTGTTCTACAGTACTCGCAGGTTCTTTAAGATCCTTTAAACGTTTAGACAACGTAGTCTCCCACTTTGATAATACCAAGGTCCAAGGTTCGGATGTATTCTTAAGCCAAATTAGGTCTTCTTCTGATATGTTGTCATCATAGTCGCTATCAGCAGCAGTCGGTAAATCATGGCATGGCCGTGATGACTGAAAGGCTTGCCTAACAGGACTTTGAATATTCCTCTCTCTACGGCTAAGTACACCAAGTTTTTGGTACCTCCTCCTCAGGTTGAAAACCTGGCTAATTAATTTGCCTCTAGCCTGGTGCGTGGTCCCTTGCGCCGTGACGCAAGGTGCAATGTAATATGATGTTATCCTCTCTTTCGGAAAAATTTGTTTTATTTCTTTACACCACTTATTGTAGACGAAAGAAGTGACTGGTGCATTTTTGCAGGTCTTCAAAATTGCCTTACTAATAGTTGATGCCAGTAAATTCCGTGCAACGTCGTTCGGCAATACTCCACCGAAATAATTTATTAAAGATGATGCTCCAAAATCTTCCGACAGCAACTTGAACAAATCCTGTAACATTAAATAGACATGTGTTTCATGTAACATGATGGTACAATTGGTCTCAGAAATAGCTAAACTGGTCGTAGTAAGGTATAAAGGCCGAGCCACACCGCACGCGTGCGGCACATATGCGTCGACGTAAAAGGTCAAACATTAGCGAACCTTGCCGGATCCCATGCTGTACACAAAGTTTCATGTTATTCCAGCATGCTCATTCAGTTAATACTCGCCCACAAAAAACAATACACATGCAAACGCAACAACAACCACCACCATAGGCAAAGTATTTGAAAGGTACAATTCCCGGCGCCCCGCAGTCTCGCCCGCTGTTAAAAAGTAGCCTATGTGTTAATCCAGGATGTCAGCTACATACATACCAAATTAAATCAAAATTGGTCCAGCCGTTTGAGCGTGAAGAAGTAACAAACATACACACACACACACACACTCACAAACTTTCGCATTTATAATATTAGTGTGATTCATACAAACTAGTAACGTAGCTTGCAGTTTGCGGTTGCAGTTTGTGGTCTGCAGCCCGTCTTGGAATTGTACCTTTAACCTTAACGTCTTTACCTGTCCACCTACAAGGTATCATCTGGAGATGGTGGATATGTTGCGAATCCACAATCCAACAGTACCACTTGATACGGAATTCCGCAAATTAACGCCTGTTGCAATCAATTACATATGTTAATAGTTACTGCTGCTGGTATGTTTTGAATACAAAATGTATGAAATATGGTTTGGTTTACCCTTGTTTCATCGACTGTTTCATTTCATCGAAAGCATTTTTCTCTGAAAACTTTAAATATTTTGGATTGTTATTAAACAAACCTAACCCAATCTATAGGATGACATTTTCAAGATTTATTAAATATTTATGACTTCAAGGGAAAAAATTGTTGATGACATGAAGCATTCGATGTAACGTTTGTCGATGAAAGAAGAGGATACCATGAAATATACAAAAGGTGTTAATTAAATACTTACATTTTGCATGTATTTGTCTGCACTCTCTGTCGTATTTAAGTCATCTTGGATCACCTTAGGAGTGGTACGTGTCTGAAATTAAAATTTATTTTTAGGTTACATAATGGTAGAGTAATTAGCAACTGGAGGGATTAGTAAATTACGACTACTGAAAAAAATTGAACACCGGCCAAGTGCGAATCGGACTCGCGCACCGAGGGTTCCGCACAAATCATACCCTAAAAATCACGTTGTATGGGAGCCCCACTCAAATATGTATTTTATTCTATTTTTTGTATTTTTTGTTATAGTGGAAACAGAAATAAATCTGGAAAAATTACAACAGTGAGCTATGACAGACAGACAATCACGTTTGTTGTATGGGAGCCCCACAACATTAATTTATTCCATTTTTAGGGTTCCGTAGCCAAATGGCAAAAAACGGAACCCTTATAGATTCGTCATGTCTGTCTGTCCGTCCGTATGTCACAGCCATTTTTTTCCGAAACTATAAGAGCTATACTGTTGAAACTCGGTAGGTAGATGTATTCTCTGAACCGCATTAAGATTTTGATGCAAAAATAATAATAAGTACTAACAAGATATGAGTACTTGATGCTTGAAATAAATAAATATTATTATTATTATTATTATTATTGGGGGCTCCCCATACTTAGAACTGAAACTCAAATTTTTTTTTCATAAAACACATACGTGTGGGTTATCTATATCTATGGATAGGTCTTCAAAAATGATATCGAGGTTTCTAAAATATTTTTTTTCTAAACCGAATAGTTTGCGTGACAGACGCTTCCAAAGTGGAAAAAAGTTGCCCCCCCCCCCTCTAACTTCTAAAATAAGAAAATGAAAAATCTAAAAAAGACATATGATGTACATTACTATAAAAACTACCAACGAAAATTGTTTTGAACGAGATCTAGTAGTAGTTTTTTTTTTAATACCTAACTGCACCTAATTTATATGGGGCGCTATACATACCAGGTGCAAACTTAACGGAACCCTCGGTGCGCGAGTCCCACTCGCACTTGGCCGGTTTTTAGTATTTGTTGTTATAGCGGCAACAGAAATCTCTTAGTTATAGGGTCCCGTTTTTACCCTTTGGGTATGGAACCCTAATAATAAACTACAGGCATATGTCATCGGGGCACTATACTCGATAAAGAAAACAAAAAAATTACAATGTTAAAACTTACATTATCATTGCATTCTTCTACTAATGCAAATGTTATTGTTTTCGGCTGTGATGTATGTGATGGCATTGCTTCCGATTCATCATTAAGCGGCAAAACTTGTATATCCTAAAACAAACCAAATATTATATGTTTTTATACCTGATGTGAAGAGGACTGAGGCTCACAGACATTGCAAAAAACAATTTACAATATAAGAAATTAAAAAAGTTTGTCAAAAATTTAATTTTAGTGAAAAGCTTTTAAACCTTAGTGAAAAGCTTTTAAAGCTGACTGAACTTTTCTTCGAACATCCATCAATTTGCTCCTGAGACAATTCTAAAGAGCCCAAACTATTGGATTACTATTACGGAGTTCCTAGGGCTACCTTCCGGCTCCATCATCGGACCAGCCTTATGGTACCATATTATTGTATTGTCATCCAAGTTAAATAAGTATGTAAAATGTCAGCTCAATCGGTGGAAGATATATCTGCTTTAAAATCAAAATTCAGTTGAGATTCCACCCGAACAAACATACATGACCGTACATACAAGATGCATTTAAAGTTAAATAAAAGCTTGTGAAAAATAAGTTGCTTTCTGTAGGTACTTAAAACTTGTGGTGTAAAACTATGTAAATATTAAAGACTAGATGCGCCCCGCAGTGTTACCCGCGGTTAAAAAGTAGCCTATGTGTGTTAATCCAGGGTATCAGCCACCGCCATACCAAATTTTATCAATATTGGTCTAGCCGTTTGAGCTTGAAGAAGTAACAAACATACACACACACTCACAAACTTTCGCCTTTATAATATTAGTGTGATAACGGTCAAGATAAAAAAAAAACAGCAAAAGAATTCACTCACACTTAAAGAAACATTGCAACTAGGCAAGTTAAAGTCGTTCTTCCATACATTCCAGGTCCTTACAAAAAGGGCCCTGGGGCCAACTTGGGGTATCAATTCTTTTACATCGTCACTAACAAGTGCTGCCAAAGCGTGGATGTTTATTTGGTTTTCTGCAATAAAAAAATATGACATTGATTATGAACACTGCTTGTTTAAAACTGTCCTACCTAACGACGAGTTGTTTAATCTGTTAGCACATGCTTCATTTACACTACCCCTGTACCTACTGTACAATACAAATCCTCTTTATTGCACGCACACCTCAAATACACAGGGATACTATACAAGCCATGTGGATAAATTTCCTTTCAGAATCGTCAAATTATGGAGATTCTAGAGTCACACACACACACAAAGTAACTAGACCCATTTCTTATCTAAATGTAAAATATGGCTTTCATCAAAGATATGATTTCGCCCAATGTCGAGTCTGCTCGTAGTGAGTTATACTATACTGAGTTCGTTGGTTCACTGCGTTGAACAACCAAACTGACCAAATAATAAATAAATTTATGGAACACTTTCACTACCAGACGAACAATCTAGACTTTACCCATAAACCGACAGAGCCCTAAAAGATTACGAGTGCCTACCAGGCGGGTTGTCGGTTGCGAAAGTGTAAAAGACCGGTCGCCATTTTGACCACGCGGCCACGCCGCGCCGTAAATTTTTTTGCGAACCCGAACCGCTGCAATTTCTAGAAATCCTTTTAAAGTAGTCTCAAGATCCTAGCATTGCATTAACACTTAATGTACCTAGATGCAAAAACATCAATTACGATGCAAAAAAACGTTCAGAGCCTTTTAAACTATTCAGGTTTACTTCCGAATTTCATTGTATTTCGCGTTAATGTACATACGTATAGTATGATTAATAAGTGTACTCACCCTTAAATATAGGCACAAGTTCTGGCAAACCCCACACGTTGAGCAAATCGTCTACCTCATCCATGTTTGTTTCTTTCACAGTTCACACCAATAGTAAGTATTTTCAACAGCACAGCTAATAGTTACTATCTAACACTTGCCCGGAAATACACTCTGCCAAATATATGAAATAAATCTACTTTTTCTTTATTTATTTAATTTTCAACAAGCGAAACGTGATAAGCAGCGCGCGGCGAAGTGAATGTGAACATTGTGAACCTGTTTCAACGAGTTTATGCGCTTTGCGCTGCTGGCCGACAAAGTTATTTTTGCATGTGGCCAAAAAGGGAACTAATGATTATCCGTACAGTTACATTAACAGTGACGCCTATTCCACGCGCAAAATTAGATTTGTGGATTAAATCCGTCAAGTTGATTTCATAACATTAGTCAAAAAAATTGTTTAATTTGATTAAGCACAAGATGAATTGAAATAAGTAGATTATTTTATTTAATAATATTTTCTGTTTGATGTAATTAATTACTTTTGATTGAATTAATGACTTAACTTAATACATGTGATTAGGTTCAATGGTACCATTTATAAACTGTACTTAATAGATTCAAACAATTTCATTATGGACTTGATAATTTTAGTCAAATACATTGTTTGATTAATATAAGTTGATTATTTATTTAAATCTCATGTTTGTTTGATTTAATTAAATGAATGATTTAGGGCCAATCAACTTTTTCTTATTTTTTGACAAAGAACAAATCAAAATATAAAGTTAGTTTTTAGGGTTCCGTACCCAAAGAGTGCCCACGGTGCAACGGGACCCTATTACTAAGACTTCGCTGCCTGTCTGTCTGTCTGTCCGTCTATCCGTCTGTCACGAGGCTGTATCTCATCAACCGTGATAGCTAGACAGTTGAAATTTTCAATGTATTTCTGTTGCCGCTATAACAACAAATCCTAAAAAATGTAATAAAATAAATATAGCATAGCTGTTCAGCGAGGAAACGCTGCCAGCATTTTCGGTACCATGCCGCAGGGGAGTAACTTTTTGAATTTGTTTTAGTTTATTTTAATTTTAGGTTTTTTGTACATAATTGTTAGTAGTATTTAAGCTTTTTCTTTACTGTTTCTTTGTTTTTCCTTTTTTGAAATAAATAAATAAAATTATAAAATAAATATTTATGGGTGCTCCGGCTCCGATACAACGAAAGGGGGCTCCGCTGCGGACCATTCCGGGAGTAGTCAACGTGAAATAAGTTTCTGTCAAAAATTTCATTTTTATGATAAGCTTTTATATTTGACTGTACTTTTTTGAAACATCCATCAATTGCTCACCAAGACGATTCTTAAGAGCCCAAACTCGATACGATTGCTTTATTTTAGTGACCGACCGAAACATGATTTTTTGCCGAAACCGAAACCGAAGGTTCGGCTTTGATTATAGTTTCGGCCGAAACCGAAACCGAACCTTTTATAAAGGCGATTAAAACGTTGGATAAAATATCAGTGAGCCGTTTTTTTCCAGATATATGCATAATGAAACATCTCACTGGCCTAATATTACAGGGTTCTAGGTTTCGCTTTTCTTATATAGTGACTAAGGTGTTTCATATTTCCAAAATTTTGATTTTTATGTAACCGCACGCACAAAGAACGCACTTACCCAAAAGGCCGCTCTGTGCCAAATTTCAGCTTAATTGAACATTATATTGAAATAATGAAACAAGTAGGGCACTTTTACATGTATGAGAGCCTGATTGAGGTTGCGTAACAGTGTTGAATTTAAAAGAAATGCGTTAATTCTTGAACATTTTTCAAATACGGATTTCACCCTTCGTGGTATATTAAATATTAAAACAAAAACTAAAGAAATAACTCACAAGAAATTTAGCCTTAAGTAAAACTTTTACTAATGAATTTCTAGAAACTTATATACACACACTATAACAAAACAAAAACTTGCGATTATATGTCAACATCTGCTAAGAGCATGAAGTAAGGAAGATATGTAACAGTAAAATAAATAAATTACTTATAGCTAAACTTTTCTACGACTAAAACTTTTTTGTCCAGGAAGAGGTTTTTATGATTAACAGCAACAGCGTAAAAAAGATACAATCAGTACTTGAGAAATATTACGAATTTTATGATTTTTTGAAAAAGTTGTTAAGTTGCGCAACTTCTAAACGTCCTCAAAATTTCTTTAAATTTGGAACAAAAATATATTTTATTTTAGTGACTTGACCGCAAGCGCATTGGAAAAGTCACAATTTATTTTTTAATATTTATTTCTCATAAGAAACATGGTTCCGCTTACATGAGAACTTTAAAAGCTAGGTAAACATTAATTATAGAAATAACGAGTTAATTCGTGCTTAGCAAGCATTGAGTTAAGTTGAAAGTAAAAGTAAAAGTACCGTTTTTAATGTGGGTAAAATAACACCGCACTTAATCAAATTGCCATATATGTACGTCGGTCCTCTTAAGACGTTGAGCCGGCAATCCAAATATAACTATTTGAACCACTTATGAGAGCAATTTTTTTTTGTGTGTTGATCTTTGTGTCTATAAGAGCAATTTTCCCAAATAGTGACGTTATTAACCCTAATAGTGACACTGGGCCTAAACTAAACTACTCTAAATAGTAAAAATGTTACGTTAACTGTAATACTGAGGCAGCGAGTGCACCCGCCGTCAGCCGACGCGACTTGAAAGCACGATATAATAAGTTTCGGCGCGGCCGAAAGGTTCGGCTGTTTTTGGCCGAAACCGAACCTTTGGCCGAAACATGATTTTTAGGCCGAAACTGGCCGAAACTGAAACCGAAACCGAAACTTCGGTCGGACACTACTTTATTTATTACAGAGTTCCTAAGGCCACCTTCAACTTAACTCAATCCTTGCCAAGCGCCAGCTTCTAAAGTTCTCATCATGTAAGCGGAACCGTGTTTCTTATTAGAAATAAATGTATTTAAACCGAGAAATAACTATTAAAATATAAATTGTGAATTTTCCAATGCGCTTGCGGTCAAGTCACTATAATAAAATAAGTTTTTGTTCCAAATTTAAAGTAATTTGGGGACGTTTGGGAGTTGCGCAACTTAACCACTTTTCAAACAAATCATAAAAGTCGTAACAGTTCTCAAGTGCCGGTTTTGTCTTTTTTGAGCTGTTAGTCATAAACTCTCTTCCTGAATATAAAAAGTGTTAGAGAAGTTTTAAACTTTTTAGCCAAATTAGCTATAGCCTATAAGTAATTAATTATTTAATTGCACTGTTGCATATCTTTCTTACTTCACGCTTAGCAGATTTTGACAGATATTTTTATGTTATAGTGAACAAAAAAAAATTCTTGCGTTTCTTTCTGTTCATTTCTAGAAATTCATTAGCAGAAACTTTACTTAAAGCTAAATTTCTCGTATGATTTTTCTTTTTACATGTAACAAGTGTTTGTTTTCATATTTAAAATCCCACGAAAGTTGAACTCCGTATTTGAACAATGCTCAAGAATTAACGCATTTCTGTTGCTATGCCACCTGAATATAATGTTCAATTGAGCTGAATTTTGCCACAGCGGCCTTTTGGGTTAGTGCGTTCAAGGTGCGTGTGGTCACATAAAAATCCAAATTTTGGAAATATGAAACAAAACAGCCTAGTCACTATATTTAACTATTAAAACAAAACCTAGAACCCTGTAATATTAGGCCAGCGCGATGGTTCATTATGCATATATCTGGAAAAAAACGGCACACTGATATTTTATCAAACGTTTTAATCGCGTTTATAAAAGGTTCGGTTTCGGTTTCGGCCGAAACTATAATCAGAGCCGAACCTTTGGTTTCGGTTTCGGAAAAAAATAATGTTTCGGTCGGTCACTAGGTGAAAGTAAATAAAAGCTTGTAAAAATGATTAACTGTTGGAATGTGCAGGGGCAAAATGTCCAGATGGACTGGCTGTCTATGTGACAAAAAGTATGAACGTCATAATGCCCCAGTGTCAAAATGTACATTGCATCATGGTCACAATGGTTTTTAGTGACAAATGGTACACATCTCAAAATGCAAGTACAATAAAGGGTGTGATAGACAAAATGCTTGATTGATATGACGTGATGAAGTTTAAATGAATAACTGTCAAAAAGTTCAATGTCGTTGTTGTGTCATGGAAAATTGTTACGCACATTATTACTAGTGGCTCTGTGAGCTGTAGACCTCGCTTTGTTTCGAAATACGGTAGTTCAAGATACAGTGGACGGAAAGTAAAATGGTACGAAAACCAGTCAACGCTGACCTCTAAATAACGGATGTATTTTTTTACGTTTTAAACTCCCATATCTCCGCCATTTTTGAAAATTTCGAAAACAATAATATATGCGAACCTACTTACAAAATTTCATGAGAATCGGTTGAGAAATACGAGAACTCTAGGCGAGAACAGAGGGGAATCCTAGCATCTGGACATCCGGACAACAGGAAAAACGATTTATCGTCCAAGCTGAAGCAGAGACGCTTTGCTTACTTCGCTCGCTCGGTCAATTATTAAAAATTACTTTATTTTAACCTCAGACTAAAAAGATAGACATGGTTTTGACAAATCAGACACATGTGTGTGAACATGATTTTTTTGTATTTGTAGCGCGTGAACTTGGCTTTGGAATGGTTTTTGTGGCCTCACTAGATTGTTCGTAATCGTAATGTCATGTCATATTTTTTTGTTGGTCTGAGATTTTAACTTTTAAGGTACTTACCGTGCTACGAACATAAATCAACTAAGGATATATCGCTTAAGATAGATAAGCGACTTCATAGTCTCAATAGTAGTTTAGACGACGCGGTGAGCTGGCGGTCCCAGGTTCGAATCCCGGCAAGGGCAAATATTTGTGTGATGAACTCGAATATTTATTCCTGGGTCATGGATGTTAATCTATATATGTACTTGTTTTTATTATACATATACAGGGTGT